>OX387364.1:14506945-15214445 GCA_947563465.1 Archips xylosteana | reverse complement strand
GCAAACGATTGAATTACCGCTCGCAAATCCTGAATTTAGCCCCAGGTGATGTCGTTCTGGTGATGTCGAGTGGAACGAACGGTAACTTATGTCTAACTATGGGATTGAGTCGCTTAATTTAAAGCTTTCTATTTCGTGATATCCTTTCATCTTTGATCAATTATAACTGAAGATACACATTGCCGAACAAAATCCCCTTCAAAAAGTGTCCGAACTTTTTTATTTGTTTGCATAACAATTAAAATCATCACCTACACAGAAATTTGAACCTAGTCTTTACTTCATTACAGTCGAATTTCGGTTGACACTTGACAGCTAAACTTGACAATTTCACGCAACGTACTGAGAAAAAAGAAGGCCACTTTTATCAAAGTAGCGCTCATTTGGCTCGGACATTTTCGGGTGCGCGACTGTGGATCTACAGTTATAATTGATCAAAGCCTTTCATAAATAAAAATTTCTCAATTAACGGCATTGGACAGGATAGGATATTTGCACGTAAAAAGATGCCAAAATCGCAAATTATTAACCGTCCTCGCCTCATTATAAATGTTGTAACGCGCCTGATACCCGGCGGAACCTTTGAAGGGATTATTAGCTTATGATACTATCGAACTAACTGAAGCGTGGCCAATAGTGGAACCTTTCCATATAAAAAAGCGTAGTGCTATCACATTGCTTGGCAAGGGAATTCGTTATGGAACTTACTGCGAGAACGTTCTAGGTTGGGCCAAGAATGAAATGGTTCAACATCAATATGACATACACTGCATGTATATGTTATGGACTTTCCTCACTGACGGGTCAGAATAACAACAAGAAATAGTTGATCCTCCCACTTATTTATATCAAATCAAATAAAACATATTGGCTAAAACAAAGCATTTTTTATTTTCCAAAGTTGCATCTTGAAATTATTGTTTGTTTATATTCATACGGCCGCACGACATTCATTCCCGGGGTAGTAGTTAAAAATACATAACTTTAAAACATTACAAAACAAACTTATTTAAAACCGCCAACCACTTTCTATATTAGACCCTAACCTACAACTTCATACTTGACAATACAAAAAGAAAACATGATCAATCGTCTGGACTGGAGTCTTCTTCCTTGACATCCCAGAGATACCGGTTCCTGAACTCTACGGCCTTCGAGTCGCTGCTAGCGTCTAAGCCATAATCTTCAGCTATGGATTCAGCAGACAACCTAGAAATACATAATTAACATAATTTACATTAATTAACTTGAATTACCAGCTACTACGTTACCCCACGTATAGTCGCCATCGTAAACATCGAAACAGTCAAGATGGTCAAAAATATCTGAATATTGTGAACTTGCATGTTGTTCATATATTCTTGACCACGTTGACTGCCTCGATGTTTATGATGGTGACTGTACCAGACATCTATGAATCAAAGTCCAAAGTAGTATCCACGGTGCCCAAAACGGTATAAATAGCAAAGTCAACTGTTTATTAACCAACTTCAATAAAAGAAGGAAGTAATCAATTCGAATGTATGCATTTTTTTGTTATGTTTGTTACTTCAAAACTCAAAATAAGTAAAATATACTAAAAACAACTCCAAAAGCCCCTAAAATATCTTTATAATGATCTGTTTGAAGTCGGTGGCTCCATAAGGCTGCGTTTCCACCAGAGATGTGCGAGGATGCGTTGCGAGGGATGTGTTTGTCATGAACCCATAAAAACACTTCATTCATTTTTTCTAAGCGATGCAATCGGTCATAATAAATTTATTTATAATGTTATTTTGAATATTAATTGATTATATTTTGTCATCCCTGTAAATTCTATTTTTATTATTTTGATTATTTTGTTTAGTTTGTAGTTCGACATTTTAATATATTTTTTTTTTTGTTCATATGTTAATTTATAATTTTATTTGTGATGACTTGATAATATTTTTTATTTTTATTTTGTTTTTGTATCATAATTTGCATGCTGGTATGCCGGCTGAATACTGTTACCTTTTTTATTTATGTCACCTTTTGTTACGTATTCTAAAGCAAATAAACATTTCTTCTTCTTCTTCTTCTTCTTCACTTGGACCTTTTAAATTAAGTGTTTCTATTGGTTCATGACAAACACATCCTTCGCAACGCATCCTCGCACAGCTCCGGCGGATACGCAGCCTAATGAGCCCGTAGGAGTGATAGAAGCCCAATAGATTTTATGTAGGCAAGGTCAAGTTGCTTTATTACCTGATATCATTATCAAGGAGTGACGTCGCGGAGAGCAGGGTGGAGTCAGTGATGTTGATGGTGTCGCCAGCATCCCCTCGCTCCGGCTGGCTGCGGGTTGTACCAAGTGTCTGATTGAAGAAAAACAGAGTAAATTCAGCAGCAAATAATAAAATCAGACTGCTACAGCTACAGATCTACTAGAGCTGCGCGATATAGCCAAGATACCTCATCATTATCATTTCAGCCGAAAGACGTCCACTGCTGAACATAGGTCCCCCAAGGCTCACCAAACAGATCAGTCCCGTGCCATCCGCATCCAACGCGATCCCGCAACCTTAACCTGGTCGTCACTCCATCTTGTTGGAGGCCTACCTACACTGTGACTTCCAGTCCATGGTGCAATCAAGAACCTTTTTGCCCCATCGGCCATCAATTCTACGAGCGATGTGCCTGCCCACTGCAACTGGAGTCTTTGAGGTATCTAAAATAGTTTATTTAATTTAATTTCCTTAGTCTGGCCATCCTCACTCAGAACAGCTGTGGACAGTCACGGTCATAAATACAATACACATGTACAGTCGGCCAAAAATCTCCTCTGCCACCCTACGGTTGAAGTTCATTTGCACGTCATGATACAGCAAGGTCGATTTTCCCTTGCAATAATATGATGACAGTGACTAATGACTTCACTGAGTCAGAAAAGTCAACCTTAGCGATAGTTAGATCTCACAGAAACTTTTGTCAAAACTGGTAGACCACTTTCTTAGGCGATCGTACGTTACCAAGGCACCAAAAATATCTATACAACTTTATGCCATTAACAATAAGGTTGATGTTTACATATATTTAACGCAATAGCTGTATAGATATTTATGCCTTCGACTGGACATCATCAACTCTGGACTCTACTCTTTCGGCTGAAATGATGATGATGATGATCTGGCAGACTAAGTATAATGATATGTTTTACGCTACGAAACTGTGTGACCGTTTCCACTAATGCTAAGCTATGTAGCTGTGCGAGGAAGATGCGCTATGTAGATGAGCAGCCACGAGGCAACTGTGCGAAGAAGATGCGCAGCTCGAGCTATGCGACAGGGGCAGGGACAGGGGCGCGCGGAGCGGCAGCGCGGTGAGGAGGAACATTGCTACACGAATCGCAACCATCCATAGCACGCATCCATAGCACACATCCGTAGCACGCATCCAAAGTACACATCCAGGGCACGCATCTTTCCATATAAAAATCATAGCTTAGTTGAACCTGTTTCCACCAGTGCTATGATGAAGACCAATGAACATGATTGGTGGATATCAGACACATCCATAGCAACGTAGCGTGGCACATCTCTGGTGGAAAGACACCCTAAAGGTTTCAACTTCCCCATTGCTTCATCCCCCTACAGAATAGACCAACTTGACTGGGCATGGTCATTGACAGAAGTGGGGAACGACCCACTCACGTCCACTATCGCCATGTGGAGTATAGGCACCTCCAGTGTCAGGGGTTGGATCTCCTGGGGCTCTTCGTCCAGGTACGTGCCTTTGCCTGACACCGGCCAGTCGCTCGCCTGTCGGGACAAAGTAAGTTTGTTGATATTCTGCTTCTGATGAAGTAATGAGGCTTGTATAACCAAGGATCATATAGACTGGATTAGCAATCGTCTTAGTACAGATCGTCCGCAGAAAAATAGTTCAATTATTAAATCTAGATGGCGCTGAAATATAGCCCGAGGCTTTGAAAGCAAAACAATAAGATTTAATATGAAATATCTGTAGTCTTATTGTTTTGCTTTCAAACCCTCGGGCTATATGTCAGCGCCATCTAGATTTAATAATCGAACTTTTTTCTTTTTTTTAATAATCGAACTTCGGTTTTGTAATTTGAAAAGATGACTTCCTGCCAAGTTTCTTGCGGCGCATTCTTCTTCGCAATGATGGTCCTTACGAAAGCGCTGGTAGTTTTAAAAAAAAGTGACATGTAAAAGAGCCCTTTGCGGCCTACTTGCAGAATAAACGTTTTGATTTTTTTTTTGATTTTGCGGCCGATCTGTACTATGGCGATTGCTAATCCAGTCTATATCATCCTTGGTATAACTTTTTTCGTTTTGCGTTATGTGCATTTTTTCTAAAGGTGTATTTCTTTAGAAGGATTACTTTCTTGGAAGGCACAGTCTCCATCATGAACTTTGGAGCATTTAAAGTTGTCAAAAATATCTGAACACGACCTAGTCAATCGTGTACGTGCGTGTTCAGATATTTTTGAGTACCTTGACTGCTCCGATATTTATGATGGCGACTGTACACTGTTTCTAAAAGTGCATTTTCTCAGATAGAGCACAATTTGTTTTCTCAGGTTGCCGCAGAAATCGAGCGATACAAAGAATCTCATGCAGCTCGCTTAGCCGGGTATTCTAACCCACTGGCAGTGCCACCAATAGCACCAAAAGGCTGAAAAGACGCCAAGTTTTATAAAAGGAGAATAGGGCTAAGGCCTTATTCCCTTACAAGTCTAAACTCACCCTCACCAAATCCGATAAAAGTCTTTCGACTGATTGCGGATAATAGACATAAAAAAGGTGCACTTTCTCAAATTAAGAATAATCTCTAGATACTAAATAAAAATAAATCTCTAAATTAAAAAAAACAATCAATATTTACTAAGTCCCCGGGTGAATTATTCTGTACATAAACCACCACGAACCTAATCGCCAACCACGAATACCCACCACCGCCACCACCAACCACGAACACGAACAACCACGAATTTTATCGTATGGATATTTATAGTTTTATTCTATTTGTAACTTTAGAACCGTCGAATCAAACATTCGTGTGGACTTTACGGTAAAGACGGAAATAGTGCATCGTCCGAGAAAGTGCTCCAATTGGGGAATTGACATTTTGCGGAAAGTGCACTTTTAGAACAAGTTTACATTTCAGAAAAGTAAGTTTTACAATCGTTAACTAAATTCATATTCAAATATTATTGAAAATTGTAAAATTACGATGGAATAAAAAAATCTCTTATGGCCACTCTTTGGGAAAAATTTAATCTCATAATTAGGCTGTGTTTAGCAGTATCACACACAATTTATGATACTGTCATGGCATTGGCTAAATTGATCTAATAAACGCTCACTTGTAAGCCTGTTTTGCATTTATGTAACGTTTTTGTTTTAATATAGGTTCATAGCTAAGTTAAACCAAAAAAAAAAAGTTTAACCTGTTTACATATAAGTATTGTCATCTCATATCATACGTACTTTATGATTGACCCGTCGCACGCGCCATTTTTCTAGAAACTCGTTGGTCTGCCGCAACGACTCTTTACTCTCGTTCAGCAGCTGATCTATTCGGTCCGTGCCGCGGTAGTATTTGTATTTGTTAAGAACCTGAAAGAATATTGCATTTTGCAGAAGATTATATGGTATACCAAGCCGAGGGTAGGGGTATAACCTATGATGGCTTCTCAAGCAAAGGATCGTGGGCTCGCCCAGGATCGCTCCTCTATGTTTTTGCAAATTGTGCGAAGGCAGCCGAAAAAAGTGAGTTGAGGTTTCTTATACATATAAAACAGTATACATTTTTAAACTACAAAACAAAAGTAAGGTCAGCAGCAGGGCAGACGCCATGTTGTCTAAAGCGCGGACGCTTGCCTTTGAAACAGCAGGGCAGATGCCGTATTGTAACGCGCGGACGCTTGCCTTCGCTTTCACCATCTCTTTCTGTCATCATATTATACCGTTTGACAGAAAGAAATAGTGATTGCGAAAGCAAGCGTCAGCACGTTAGACAACAAGCCTGCAGCTGTGTGCAGGTAAAACTCGTGGTAAATATCAAATCTCATTCCACACATAAATTCCAAAAAACTCAGATGTGTGTGTGTGACCCTGCTTGAGATACCATATGTCGAAACACTAAGTTACCACGATATAATATTTTAGTTCCGTCCTAGACATGAAATAATAACTTACCATCATGGTTAGAGACAGTGTCACAACTTCTATCAGCAGCATCGATAGACTAACGTTGTTGGGTGTTGGAGGTGAAGCGAATTTAGCTTCCTCTCTCCACGCTTTCTGTAAAAAAGCACAATCCAACTAACATTTATACGCAAAAATTTGTGAGTTACTGGTGCGTGCATGCATTTTGTTCTTCACTCCTTTACTCTAAAACGGCTGGACAGGCTAGGAAGAAAATTGGTTTGTACATAGCTGAACGTCTGAAATAGTATTGTAAAAAGTCTGTATATAATATGTGTAAGCATGCCAATCAACTTTTATCTCTATAACTTTTGCAATAGTTACGTTCTCTGGGCAACTCCTTAAAACTACGATTTTCTGTACATTTTTCTATTATTAAAATTTATCAAACGTCGATTTCGGTCGAAGTTTTAAGCCCATTATAAATAAATAAATAAATAAATATAAATAAATAAATATTAGGGGACAATCTCACACAAATCGACCTAGTCCCAAACTAAGCAAAGCTTGTACTATGGGTACATACTAGACGACCATAAACATATTTAGGTATATAGATAAATAAATACTTAAATACATAGAAAACATCCATGACCCAGGAACAAATATTCGTGCTCATCACACAAATAAATGCCCTTACCGAGATTCGAACCCAGGATCTCTTGCTTCGTAGGCAGGGTCACTACCAACTAGTATAAGCGGTCGTTATTTATGGACTGTCTTCTCAGTGAGTGTATTAGTAGTAATATTATAAAAGTTTTTAAGAAACTCAGTCACTGTTGTCTCTTGGACAACGAGACAGGATAACAAACAAATAAAGTCGATTAACCCAAATGAAGAGAATATTCCTCGAAAAATACCTTAAAGAAACAGAAGATTTTGCAAAACGACCGTTGAGTCATAGCCACGAATCCGTTCCCGAGAACATAATCGATCAGGAAAAGCGAGCTGAAGATGGTAGCGTACATAACAGCATTCATGGCCTGCTTCAACATCATGGACGTTAAAAACACTGATTAATTTTATAAATCACATGTTTCACTGTAATTTTTCGGTGTGACGGTAAAAATATTGACAGATGTTGGAATGAAATGTAGATGTCAGTTTTGAGTTGTAAAAGAAGGTCGAGATGAATTAGCCTAGCCTAATTAATAAATCCTATATACTCCATTTAATTTAGAATTATAAACCACAACAACATTATATTGCGGCTCGTGAACTGTAATCTCTTTACAATTTGTACTAGAGTAACAATTGACGACACGCAAATAAAGTGACATTAAAACAATTTTAGTTTGCGGCTCCCAGACTATTGTACTGTACTATTTGCTAGGTAAGAAATAGTTGACGAGCCGCAATATAATGATGTTGTAGTTTTCAATTCTAAATTAAATGAAGTATAGTGGGTTGAAAATTTTATCCTATTCTACTTAATATCCTACTAATATTATAAACGCAAAAGTTTGTAAGTATGAATGGATGGATGTTTGTTACTATTTCACGCTAAAACGGTTTGACGGATTCTGATGAAATTTGGCACACAGATAGTTTATAATCCGGACTAACATATAGGATATTTTTTATCCCGGAAACTTGAATAGTTCCCGCGGGATAGCGGTAAACGAATTCTTCGCAGACGGAGTCGCGGGCAGTAGCTAGTTGTACCTAAATGAGAAAGCTTATGATATGATTATGACGATGTTTGGATGTTTGTATGTTACGCAATAATGGGTGAATACATTTAGATGAAACTTTGCTACCGAACAGCCAACGCCAACCAATAGTCTATATGAACCTCGACATTGGCAGAATTATCGATAGTATCGATGAAGCTACATCTTTAGGGTTCCGTACCCAAAGGGTAAAAACGGGACCCTATTACTGAGACTTCGCTGTCCGTCCGTCCGTCCATCCATCCGTCTGTCACCAGGCTGTATCTCATGAACCGTGACAGCTAGACAGTTGAAATTTTCACAGATGATGTATTTCGGTTGCCGCTCTAACAACGAAATACTAAAAAAGCAGAATAAAATAAACATGCTCCCATACAGCAAACGCGATTTTTTTTGCTCGTTTTTGTTCGATATTGATAACGGCAACAGGTAGACTCTTGAAATATTCACAGAATATTTAGTTTATATTCACTTTAAAAATAAATATTTAAGGGGGCTCCCATAAAAAAAAACGAGATTTTTTGCCCTTTTTATAGATAATGGTACGGAATCCTTCGTGCGCGAGTCCGACTCTCACTTGGCCGGTTTTAAAAAATGAATAAGATGAAACTTTGCGCACAGTTGGACAAAGGTCCAGACCAGTTGAGACATAGGATACTTAATACGTCCCACTGCAGGGCACAGGCGGCCTGTCAGAATGAGAGGGCATGGGCCGAAGTTCCCACGTGGACCCAGTGCGGATTAGGAACATAAATTCCGAAAAACTCAGCGGTGCGAACACAAAGTGTGTCTTGGTTTCTGGTCCTGTGCGGTAAAACTAAAATAAAACTAAAAAGAACTCTGTAAGTAACATTATGTTAGTTATATTTATATAGCAATCCTGAAGTATTTACAGATTCTAAAAAGAAAACACCTGAGAAATGAATCAGTTGGGAAAAATATTTTCGACGAAATATTAGAGAACCACCTAGTATCAGATAGATGTAAAGATTACTTTAGGACAATACTAACCATACATACTTTGAACAAGTTAGCTTAGCTATGAAGTATCTTTTTGTATTTATTTTTCAATTTAATTTTTTATTACTTTTACGGTCATCCCGTGAAATCATATATTTCATACTAAATACAAACTGAAATATAGATGCACAGAAAAAACCCCAGAAAAAAGACCAAAGCTGGGAATCGAACCCGGGGGTAGCGGTTAGTTCCGAAGGAGTGTTAAAATCTCTCGATAGAGGGTGTAACATAGATGAGCGCTTGTCACTGCATAAGGTGATGATTTAGCAGACACAAATGTATGATGTATAGGAAAGATTCGTGTCTAATCTCTAGACCAGTGGTGGTGTAGGGGTATGGCACACGGTACGGAATGCTGAGGACCTGGGTTCGATTCCCAGCATTGGTCTTTTTTCTGGGGTTTTTTCTGTGCATCTATATTTCAGTTTGTATTTAGTATGAAATATACATACTTTGGTTATTTATTTACCCCTACCCTCTAAACGCTTATCAAACTACCCTTCTTTTACAAGGTTCACCACTGTGGACTAAACCTATAATTTGGGCTCAAACAATGGTCACGTGCCAGCATCGAACCTATGTCCATTGGTTGTAATAGACTTATGATGGATGGGTACACGCCTTCATAATACGAGGTAAATCGTTTGTTAATAAATTTGTTTTTCTGCTAATATCATCATCATCAGGCGGAAGATGATCACTGTTGATGTTGAACAAAGTTGAAGAAGAGTAGAGATTAAAGGTGATCAATTTTTTTTTATTACAGTCGCATCTTAGAGCTATTATTTTATGGTATTATTTACCCTATTTAGTTATTAGATCATCTACTAGCCTATACATAAGTATAAGTCTCACTGCAAGGAACAGGCCTCCTCCTAGAATGAGAGAGCTTGCGCCGCAGTTATCAATGAGGATTGGGAACCTCACACACATCACGTCGGCTTAGAGAGTAAATCTACTATCTAAAATGAAAAAGTGAAATCTAAACACACGAGCAAAGCGAGTGTGGTTTAGCCGACATGAGTTGGGAATTTCCTACTTTCGACACGTATATCATACAACGTTTTACAATGCATTAAGCGAGGAAAAAATTGGGGCTAAACATTTTCGGAAAAAGATGTTGCGTTCTTATTTACCTTTCATTGAGGGAAAGTCTCGTAGATGTTTACATATTTCAGCATCGGTTTAGTCAGCAGGAGGCTGTCATATTTGTGCTTAGTCTAGGACGTCAGGCGGCGTTAAGTCCTATGTAAATTCATCACTTGAACTCTCCATTTTAATTTACTAAACTTAAATTAATACTCCGGACTGAATTCATGATAATATTACTCTGGCGGGTTTTCATGACAGGCGCGAACGGGTAATAACCTAAGATTTGGCAATTTAAAAAGTTACTTTTTCGCACGCGTGTGGAAAGTAAAATCCATACAACTTTTTTTCACACTTGCGGAAGCGTGCTGGGATGATTAACTTTCTATAGATATGTTGACTCACGTCAAGAGGCACTTTTCGAGCATGTGCATTGTAAAATTAATTTCGCCCTTCATCTAATTTATGCATTTACTGACACATGTAACTAGATTGGAGATTTAATGACTTTAGAAATGAATTTAGCAGGTTTACTCCCTAAGCCGACGTCATTGATTTGAGTTAGATCGTACCTGTTAAAGTCTACCAAAAGTTAAGTCTCGTGTTTCAGTGATAAGTAAAGGCTTTACCTATCGGTCGTCCACATTATTAGAACCTGGTATTTCTTCAAGCTACGCCAAGTACCTACCGCCGGAGGACGGGCAGTAGAGTCCTAGCAGTAAATTGTAGAACATTCTGTGACCGCCTACTCGCCTGCCAAGCCTGACGATTACACTTCCCCTCACTGAATCTTGTTCCTAATCTCAGACCTTCAGATCCTTCTTAGACCGTGCAATAATCCCTTAATAAACCCTCTATAGTCTTAACATATTCCGCTTCAAGTAGAAGTGCGAAAATTAATTTCACAACTTATATCTTAATCCATGACCGCATACGATCAGAAAGCAATTTCTTGATACACTGCGTGTATTACCTATCAACCGATGTGTATTGAGCGTGTTGATCGCGCAATGAACAGAGAATTCACTCGCTACACCATATCGTCGTGACTGGCTGTTAATACTCCCATAATAAGCATTTCTGCGACACCCCCGTAATCCGTCAAAGGGAAAAATATTGGACCATCGATTTTGGACCTTCGGAGCTTAGTTTAGGGTTGGTTTTAAGAAGAATTATAGTTGGCAATAATGATGAGGCGAGAAAATGACAGCTCATATCTTATTTTCTTTTATTTTTGGTGATTTCTTTTTGGGATTTTGATCCTAATATTTTCCAAAACTGTATTGAGATCTAAATACATTGTGTGAAGCGAAACTTAATATGAAACATAATAACTCCTTAGGCTGGCGTAGAAGGTGAAGCATACACCACGGATGATGAGTAATCGGGTTCGATTTCCAGCCTCAGCTATACTTTCTGATTTTTCAATATTGTGTTCTAGTTTCGCATAATAGAAAATTTGTGATGAAAAAACCCTTAAAACCAAAAATCGGAAAGATTTCTATCTGTTAAAGACTTTTTTTGAAAGAGGGAGAGACATTTATTTAGTCGTATTCAAGACAAAGAAAACTAAACTAGTTACAAACATTAACTATAAATTTAAAATTTAAAAAACCCCCAACGCAAAATCAGACACGTACACACACACATAGCGGTCAAACTTATAACACCCCTCCTTTTGTGTCGGGGGTCAAAATTAAAAATAAGATCGCAACTTATCACTATCTGCTTGAATGGTCACAGTATAGTCCGGTATTGACACCTAGTGTCATTTATCATCGCCAACACAAGATGCTTAGGTGCTTGCTTAGTAACTAAAGGGTGTTTGTGACGATATTATTGTGTTTGATGAAATTCTGGTAACACACAATATGTAAGTTGTATAAGAATTAAAGAATGCGTGGAAAGTTATAAGTAACGTATTAAGGCGTAAATATTTTGATTTTCTTTTTGGACTAAGCTAAAATAATTTAAAGTAAAAAAATATATATTTTAATAAACAAACTCATACCAAAATTCTCAATTTAAATTAAATCAAACAATCAATCAATTATTAAGTAAGTTTAACTTGTTATCGGGTTTTATAACAGTTTTACAGTTACACCAGTTCCGGAAAAAGTAACATAAATTAAAAAAATTAAAACCCCCAACGCAATTTGGCCACACATTATGTTTGAAAATAAAGTAAATGCCCACTATGCGTCCAAAGCTCCCTTCCGCAGCTACTCGTAACAAAAGAGCTGATAACTTTGAAACGGCTGAACCAATGTTGATAGAACGTATTTTATCTAAGAACCATCGCCAAAAAAATTGCTTTAGAATAAAAAAACCGCATCCAAATCGGTTCACCAGTTTAAGAGCTATGATGCCACAGACACACACATTTAGCGGTCAAACTTACAACACCCTTCTTTTTGGGTTAGGAGTTAAAAATAACCCATTTCACTTTGTTATGCGATAATAGAGTCCCAGTGGACGTTTTTCAGCTAAAATGATACTTAGACCCCTTTAATTATTATTTCGTTACTGAAGCAAAATTCAATTAACCATACACTTTTAAGACACAAATTTATCTCAGCCAACGTTCACTAACCCGATCATTTATCACTTTACTTTTTGTCCCTTTCTATTCAATACTTTTTGCGAGCAGATTAAATTTCGTCTCGCTCCTCCCTATACCATTAATACTGGCCACCAATTTATAAGGAACCCTCTAATGTCCTCGAGTTCTTTACAATCTGGGTGAAAAAGGGAGAAATAAATGTGCAAGGAGGGACCAATCTAAATTGGTTATGTCATTTTTTTACCACGTCTGGTTGCTGTTACATTGATTATGATTTTTGAAGGTTTTAAAATGCTGGTAGGAAATATTTGATGACAGGGGCGAGTTTTTTTATTGACACCTTTTTGTTTTTATTTTATGAGAGGGTAGTGTTTGGTACGCTCGTAGAACTGATGGCTGATGGGGCTAAAAGGATCTCGAATGGGGTTCACGGACCGTAAGACGCAGTGTATGGTAGGCCTCCAACGCAATGGAGCGACGACCTGGTTAAGGTTGTGGGAATTAGATGCGGATGACGGAGGATCGGCCTACTTGGCAAACCTTGGGGGCGGCCTGTGTTCAGCAGTGGACGTCTTTCGGTTGAAACGAATGATGAGTGTGTGGTGTTAGTATCAGATTTAGGAGGACCATCTGCTGAAATCTATTCAATACTTCTTATTGCAAGAGGTTGCCTGGGAGAGTACGCTCTGAAACGATGAGGTCGCCTATTTCTTACCTTGTATCTTTTCTCTACGTACCAGACAACGGATAAACATACTTAAATACATATTTAACGACCGCTTTAGCCTAGTTGGTAGTGTAGTGACCCTGCCTACGAAGCAAGAGGTCCTGGGTTCAAATCCCGGTAAGAGCATTTATTTGTGTGATGAGCACGAATATTTGTTCCTGAGTTATGGATGTTTTCTATGTATTTAAGTATTTATTTATCTATATAAGTATGTTTATCGTCGTCTAGTACCCATAGTACAAGCTTTGCTTAGTTTGGGACTAGGTCGATTTGTGTGAGATTGTCCCCTAATATTATTTATTTATTTATTTATTAAACACCCAAGACCCGAGAATAAACATTCGTATTTTTCATAAAAATATCTGCCCCGGCGCGCGAATCGAACCCGGGACATCAAGCTTTATAGTCAGGTCTAACCAATATGCCATTTGGTCGTCAGATATTTTCAAAAATATGTCTCGTACTCCCCCGGTGTGGTTACCTCCGTTTCAAGGGGGTACTTTTTCTTTGCAGCTGACTGTACTTACCAGGTTGTCGTTGAGCTTTGGGACACCCTGTATAAATCACGATTCAATGTTCAATGTTACCAGAGTAAAAATATTTACGTTCTAACCACACAAACATTTAGCTATTTACTAAACAAGCCTACAATCACGAAGTGTTACCAACAATAATTTATTCAGAAATTACTTGATAATCTGTGGTTTCAGTAATCAACACCCAATGCCCAACAATGGGCACGTGCCCACAAACACAATACAAGACAGATTATAGAGAAATCATCCCACTAAATTATTTGATGCCTACCAATCACTTTTCTTTCATACACTTAAATCACTTAGAAACTTATATTTGCACTTATAATCTTCTTATTACTATACCAGTAGGATTTACAATGAAAAAACAGCCGTACAAAGAAGTTGGGAATCGAATTTCAAATCCAAACGTTTGGAATAATAACCCCTTCATAAACCAGCATTACATGGACTATCGTAGCTCGCATATTTTAATGAGCAAGGGGTCAAAGTAAACTGGCAATTATTTTCAAAATGGCGTCGCTTTAGACACGCGTCAGACGCGTGTCTCGATAGAAAAGCAAAGCGTTGGTTCGGAAATGACCCTAAATACCGTCATTAGGGATTTTGATTATGTTTTTTGTGTTTGTCTACTGGTTTTTATTTGGTTTGTGAAAAAGGGGTGAAAAATACTGGTAAATAGATTTGAAATTAATATGTCTGATGTGATATAGATTGTTTATGTATGTAACTGTACCGACGTGTGTGAACATAAATGTATACGTTGATCCTGAAGATACTCTTGCTAAAACTGAAAAAAATAAACAGAAAATCTTTAACATAGGCCATTTCGAATTATAAGGTATGGTAAAAAGAAGCGATAAGGCCACCTATTGCTTACCTTGTATATTTTTTCCATGTACTTGTTTTTCTGTATTGTTTTCTTTGTGGTGTACAATAAAGAGTCATTGCATGTATTGTAAGTTAGAATAGGTTAGGTATGTTTTATAGTTTTCCTAACAAAACGATTGATTAAGGGCTGATTTTTCCAACCTCATGATAAAAGTATGCATCAATTAAAACTATCGCTTTCCTTTTCTCAAGTCATAGGAAAAAAAGGACAGAGCTTACATTTATCTGACAGATACTTCTATCTGGGGATTGAAAAATCAGCCCTTGATTGAAATTACACGAAATAGTCATTCGACGAAACAATATTTTGGATCAAAGTATTTCGACCATCCGTTATAGATTCTAGATGGAATCAGCTAACGTCTTTGAAGGAGCTAAATTTTTATTATGTGCAGTAGAAAATATAATCGTGATATGATGACTAAATTAATAACGTGCGTTTCCACAAAAACTCACAAAGTCTTAGAACATTATGTTTAAAATTACATTTCGGGTTTTGTTACAACGTTTAAAAGTTTTCTGTGCCAAATCAACATGTTGTAGGGACATTTTCTACGTGCCCTACGTAGTGAATGAAACTTAATTTACCAAAAAAAAACCCAAGTTTTTATACCAATAATCCTAATTGTTAGTAATCAATAATCATCTAAAAAGCGCATTCGCCCTATAAAAGTTTATAATGAAAATATGAATATGACCCACCTTTTATATCCGAAACCCTCTCATAGAAAAAGGCACCACGGGGAGCCAATGGGACTTAGCATTAGGCGTAAGCTACAAAGAAGAGACGTGGGACGGGGCCGCGTCACAATCGCGGCGCTTCTGGAATCAACTTTCACGTTTAGGTTCATTTCGTCCACATTCCCACTTCGTCCACATTTCCACTTAGTCAACATTCCCATTTCGTCCACATTCACACTTAGTCAACATTCCCAGCCGATTTTAATGCGGTTTTCGCTATCACTTAGCTTAATTCTCAGGGAAGATTTTATTTCGTGATTTAGGTAGGTATTCATGTTAAGAAAAATACTTGCTAAGCACGGTGCGGGTCAATACTATTCAGATACACTACCTACCAATTTCGTTACTATTTTGTTACGAAATGGGAATGTGGACGAAATGGGAATGTTGACGAAGTGGGAATGTTGACGAAGTGGGCATGTGGACGAAATGGGAACGTGGATGAGATGGGAATGTGGACGAAATGGGAATTGATTGTGGACGAAACGGGATAACTGACGAAGTGGGAATGTGGACGAAATTAACCTAAACGAACTTTCATACTGAATGTATAGAGAAGCGTCGCGATCAGCAAACAGAAGAGACGAGGCCGCGTCTCCGCCTCTCGCTTCTATACATTTTTAGTATGAAAACTGATTAAAGGGGCGCCGCGACTGCGACGCGCCCCCGTCCCACGTCTCTTCTGTGTGTATTGCGCCTTACACATTAAGGATTCGGTGGAGCTATGAAGCGTTTCAACTGCCGTATCCTGTATTATACGAAAAACGACCAATAATTTCGCACCGACCGGCATGTTGAGACACTTCAGAGCCCCACCCAATAGGGATGTTGACACCACCAATCAACTGACGTACTTTTTATGAGCTGTCAAAACACAATTCTTCCATAGAGCTTGAAAGACAATAGCTACTTATGACATCACTTGTTCGCATAGGTACTCAATCAATTAACTATTGTTTTTTATTACGGCAAACGAGCGAGTGGGTCATCTGATCGAAAATGATCACCACCGCCCATAAACATCAAAAACTCAAAGAGAGTCACTGATCTGTTGCCGGCCTTTAAGAAGGAGAGGGAATAGGGGAGAGGTATTGGGCCCCCGGCGCTCTCACTGACCGTACGAAATTACATTCAACAAAAAATCTAATTTTGCAGTTAATCGATAATTGATCTGGTTTTCAGGGCAAAAATTTATCATTTTTTTACTGGAGTCGTGTCTTCTAATTATTTTTTAATGGCGTCAACATCCCTGTTATGATTTTTTATTTAACGTAACGTTTTCAAGTATCGCTTTCATCGTCTGTATCTCCAGCTAGATACAACCTAAGGCTCTTCGTTACTAGAGTAGATCTGTGTAGAACAGTATGTACCGTCCTTACCTGCGCAGACGCATACAGTAATCTAAGGGGCGGTTCACACGGGCGTGTAAATCACAAAAGGCTAATTTTACGACACGTGTTGTAAATTTAATAACTTTCTACTTAGTCACCGCTCGTGGGAATTGTTTGATGAGATTTAAATATCAGTTTTAGGGCTTTAAAGGTAAGGGATTAATTGTACATTATATTACTCCTCACCTGATATACAGGGTGTCTCAAAACTCAACGATAACCTGGTAACGAGTGAGAACAGTTCTGAAAAAAATAAGAAAAAATCCCACGTCCACGTCCCACTGCGGGGCGCAGACCTCCTCTCAGAATGAGAGGGCATGGGCCGTAGTTCCCACGCGAGCCCAGCGCGGATTGGGCACTTACCGAACTAATACTCTCTACTATTATTTAAGTCAATGCAAATACTAAAAGTGGGGTAAATTCTACAAACTTGATTTATGATTAACTGACTGTTTTGCCCGCAAACTCTTCTACAAAAAATCCGTTACCCGTTGGAATTACGCATTTTTCCGTGATAAGAAATCCTACATAAAATAGACTATATTGATTCAGATTATAAAACGATCTGTGCGCCAAATTATACCTTATTTCGTTGTTCTCTATGATAGTGTAACAAACATACAAACTTTATTTTTTACTTATTAGGGGAGAGTAACCTATATTGAACCGGCGCTTAAATTGGACAACTTCCGTATTTCTACCAAATTACACTATTTATTTACACTGGCAACAAAAAAGAAGCGATGATGCAAAATGGCGGACTGTTTGTGGCGCTGTCATCGCATCATTTTTTGTTGCCAGTGTAAATAAATAGTGTAATTTGGTAGAAATTCGAAAGTGGTCCAATTTAAGCGCCGGTTCAATATAGCTGCTTATTCTCCCTTATTAAATAAAATGAATAAATAAATAAATATTAGGGGGCAATCTTACCCAAATCAATCTAGTCCCAAACTAAGCAAAGCTTGTACACTATGGGTACTAGACGACGATAAACATACTTTATATAGATAAATAAATACTTAAATACATTAGAAAACATCCATAACTCAGGAACAAATATTCGTGCTCATCACACAAATAAATGCCCTTACCGGGGTTAGAACCTCTTGCTTAGGCTAAAGCGGTCGTATTAGGATTATTAGGAAGTAGGATTGAATTACAAACGTAATTGTCTGTTAATATGCCAGTCTTAATGCAAAAACGTCAGCCCTTTTTTCTCTGCAACATTAATTATGCTCGCGTATGAATGTACGTATGTCTGTATGTAAAACGGGCATAACACGGCACCTGATGCATTTGCATGGATATTGAATGTCCAGTAGGCGGCCACAATCAAGGGGATGATTTTACACGGCAAAGATTATGTTGTGTAGAGGGTATACAGTCATTAGGTTTCAATTATAAAGCGCTTGTGGTAGAATATGATAAACCAAGGCAATAACCATATTAAATATTGATCATGAGAAATTTTTAGCTGTGTGCATTATTTATTTATTTATTTTATTTCAATTTATAACAGTAAGCTAACAGTCAGTGACCAACACACTTACTATTCTAGGGAACAAATAATTATATAAAAAAATGGAATTAAATAGGTAATACAAAAGTTCAATTAATCAATAAAAATATAAAATAATAAAAATCAAAAAATCAAAATCAAAACGTTTATTCTGTAAGTAGGCCGCAAAGGGCTCTTTTACATGTCATTTTTTTAAACTACCAGCGCTTTCGTAAGGACCATCATTGCCAAGAAGAATGCGCCGCAAGAAACTTGGCAGAAAGTCATCTTTTCAAATTAAAATATAATAAATTACAAATTAAAAAAATCATACAAATATAGAATTAAGTAAATAAAAAAAATAATTATATAAAAAAAAACAATACAGGGATGTATTGGGTCCCTTAGTTAAAAAACTAAAACAATACCTACATCTTAACTATATCTACGTTAAGTGGAAGTGTAGAATGCTTCCACCGTCAAAAAAAAAAATTAAAAAGGAAAAAATAAAAAATAAAAATATTGGAGATGTCTTCCAATGTCACAATAATTAAAAATGATTGTGTTAAAAACACATTTCAGGTCAAGTAACCATTAAACTTTTGGATTCCAAAGGCAAACGCTTACGCCTGCCGCCCCCAAAGTTGGCTCACACGCACTCGTGTAATAGGAGAATTAACCATTAAAAAACATTGAATAAATTACAAATTACATAAAAACTTGTTGAGGTTTGCAAGCAGTGACTGCCAGCTGTCAGCTAATACATATACATATATTATGTTCATGATTACCGGTTTTATTCCGGTAAGATTTTTTAGAAACGTAAAAAAATTTGGTGGATGCTAACGAGCGCTGTATACGTATGTACGCTAAAGGACTTTAATTCATGAGCCACCATGGAACCTTTTCACAATAAACGTTATAGTGACATCGCATTAATTAACAAGGAAAATAAACAAATAAATAAATAAATTTGTTTATTAAAAGAAATCCATTTTACATAAATTTCGGCTTACCAAGGGGTCCCACACTAGGCAATGCCAAAATCAAATCAAAATCGTAATGACTTTTCCTTTGAAAAGGTTCCATGGTGGCTCATGAATTAAAGTCCTTGACTGTATGTTACCCCCCGCCAAAAATTTGAGGTAGTTTACCGAAACCACTTGATTATGTACTTAATTTAACTTTATTCTCCCTTTTTAGGGTTCCGTACCCAAAGGGTAAAAACGGGACCCTATTACTGAGGCTCTGCTGTCCGTCCGTCTGTCTATCTGTCCGTCTGTCCATCTGTCCGTCTGTCCGTCTGTCCGTCTGTCACCAGGCTGTATCTCGCGAACCGTGATAGCTAGACAGTTGAAATTTTCACAGATGATGTATTTCGGTTGCCGCTATAACAACAAATACTAAAAACCAGAATAAAATAAATATTTAAGGGGGCTCCCATACAACAAACGTGTATTTTTTGCTCGTTTTTTCTCGATATTGATAACGGCAACAGGTAGACGCTTGAACTATTCACAGAATATTTAGTTGTATATTCACTTTAAAAATAAATAATTAATAAAATACAACAAATATTTGAGGGGGGGGGGGGCTCCCATACGAAAAACGTGATTTTTTTTGCCGTTTTTGTAGATAATGGTACGGGACCCTTCGTGCGCGAGTCCGACTCGCACTTGGCCGGTTTTTGATTTCAATGTTCGTGGTAACGTGTACCTTCTTTAAAATCTACGCGTCTGCTTACTCTTTGACTGTCATGGTTAAGGCTTCCATTTAGAGAGGGCGTGTTTAAGTGATATTAGGAAGCGATGGACGCGACATGATTGATTTCTGGCAATAATTTTGACGAATATAGAGTTCATCATCCCAGCCTATATACGTCCCACTGCAGGGCACAGGCCTCCTCTCAGAGTGAGAGGACTTGGGCCGTAGTTCCCACGCGGGCCCAGTGCGGATTGGGAACTTCAAACACACTATTGAATTTCTTCGCAGGTGTTTGCAGGTTTCATCACGATTTTTTCCTTCATGGTAAATTTCAAAAGTAATTACGCACATAAATTCCGAAAAAATTAGAGGAGCGAGCCGGGTTTTGAACCCACGACCCTCTGCTTGAGAGGCCATAGGGCAAACCGCTAGGCCACCACGGCTTTTTCTAAACCTAGTTTTTTCTCGCAACTTTGTCCGCACACAAATAAAATTTATGTTCAACGTCCCGAACTCTATCCCGCGGCAAATTCAAAAAATCCCTTTTACCCCAAAGGAATGCTTACTGAGATAGGGTCCCATTATATTGAATAATTATAAATCCCGTTTATAACCGTATAGGCTGGAATGATGATGATGCTATTTCAGATACCCACACTGGCCTTATACTACGAAGTGCAAAATTCGAACTTCGTATCGTGCCATTCCTCTCACGCTAATAGTATTTAATACAAGAGCGAGCAAGACGATGCGATACGAACTTCGACTTTCGAATTTCGGAGTAGCCCCCCAGAGCTTGTGAATAAAGACATCATCATTATCATCATATCAGCCGAAAGACGTCCACTCTGAACATAGGCCTCCCCCAAGGCTCGCCAAACAGATCGGTCCCGTAGCTCTATCATGTCGTAGGCCTACCTACACTGCGTCTTCCAGTCCTAAAAACATACTATTACGTAACTTAAAATTCTTCCACTCAAACTTTCTGATAAACTCCGACTTAAGATAGGTTTTTGCTCCGGGTTGCCTTAAGAAACTTTACAAGCAATGCCACCGACAAGCAAAATGCTTTCATTCTAACCCTCAATACCAATGAAGAAACAAAATCCTAAATGCGAAAGTGTCATAACCGACAAAATAAACAAAGCCAGTCTATTGTAACATGTGTTCGTTTTTTATGTTCTGTAATGCATGCCGATGTAATATGAGGCGGCATGTATGTCACAACCCCTTCGGGCTTGGGAGTGGTATTCTGAAATGTATTTTTTATGGCAAAAAGTGACAGCATAGTTTCTTGGTTCTTGCGTGACACGTGTACTTAGTGTACACTATATACAAGAGCTTAAACTTTAAGTTACGAAGATGCATTAATAAAAAAGTACAAGTAAACATTGTACAATCCGCATTGGCGAACTCTAGTTTCAAATAGCGTATATGCTGTGTTAAAAAAATTAGTTGTATTAAATACTTTAGATGTATGTTATTTAATAACAATGTAGATCTGTTTGAAAAAAATATACCTTGTTGAGTTTCTTGCCGGTTTCTTCTCAACAGGGTGTTTCCGAACCGGTGGTAGATTCTATTGGACGTTCATAGGAGCATCAATTGTTGCCTAAATTAAATAAAGAATTTTGACTTTGACTTTGGATCGGTGGAGATTACACAGCTCTACGAAGTTTTGAATCGAGTAGGTACCTACATTAACTAAGGGACTCCACATATCCCTGTAAAAACTAGTCATAATGATAATTAAATATGTTTCGATACCCTTTTAAATTATATCTTTTACGTATTGTTTCGAAATAATGACTTTTTTCTAAGTTTTTTGCTGCGCATTGTTCTCGGCAATAATAGTCCTTCCGTAAGTACTGGTAGTAGGTATAAAAAACCGGCCAAGTGCGAGTCGGACTCGCGCACGAAGGGTTCCGTACAATTATCTATAAAAATCACGTTTGTTGTATGGGAGCCCCCCTTAAATATTTTTTTATTTTAATTTAATGATTTATTTTTAAAGTCAATATATAATTAAATATTCTGTGAATATTTCAAGTGTCTACCTGTTGCCGTTATCAATATCGAGCAAAAACGAGCAAAAAAACCATGTTTGTTGTATGGGAGCCCCCTTAAATATTTATTTAATTCCATTTTTTAGTATTTTTTGTTATAGCGGCAACCAAAATACATCATCTGTGAAAATATCAACTCTCTAGCTATCACGGTTCCCGAGATACAGCCTGGTTACAGACGGACAGACGGACAGCGGAGCCTCAGTAATAGGGTTTTCGTTTTTACCATTTGGGTACGGAACCCTAAAAAGGCACGTAAAAGAACCCTTTGCAGAATCATCATCATCATTTCAGCCGTAGGACGTCCACAGCTGGACATAGGCTTTCCTCATTGTTGCCCAATCATTACGGTTGGAAGCGACTTGCATCCACCCTGAACCCTGCGGCCTTCACCAAATCGCAGAATCACTTTGTAGAATACTGCTTACAGAATAAACGTTTTGATTTTGAGAAAAGAAGCTTATCCTACTAATAAATAGTAAATGTGAAAGTTTGATAGTCGGAATGTTTTGAATTTAGTTTATAACTTGAGTTAACTAACACACAGGAAACTTTCTACCCCGCTATTTGTAGAATCACCATAGATAAACAAAATGTTTGCAGATGAAATCGCGGACAACAGCTAGTTTTACACCATTCGTTTCTTAGTTTGATCTACGTAAACTTCAAACAAAAACATTTTTACATTATTTGGTTTATTTTATTTAAGAAAATGTTTTATGAATACAAATAAATAGTTACACGGTAAAAATGTTTCAACTGTTACATTTATCAACAAATTAAAAAATAATCTACAGAATAACCTCCCATCAATCCACGCCGACTCCCCGAATCAAAAAAGCAATATGTAACAAATTTGTTTTTCAATTTCGCACCAATTTTGCATACGGTACCCCCAGAACATAACGCAGGCAAATAAAGCACCATTGTGGTTTTTATGATGCGTAAATATTTTTTTTCTTCTTTTATTGCAAGGTGGAAATGAAAAGAGGATTTCGTGGCGGTATGTCGCAAAAATTCGTTAATAACGTCGGGACTGGTTTTGTGTTTTTTTGCAGTTGTGTGTTTTTTACTTTTTGGCGGTTTGGCGACTTGATACGTTTGATGGGATGCTTTTTGTAGAAGCGGTTTATATTAATGAGGCGTTGTCAAAAAAAGGAAAGGAGTTTGTATGCGCTAGGTGTAAAATCTAAAAAAAAATCTAATAAAGTTACAATAACTCCATTGTGCTTACAAATATGTGTAATGTAATTATAAACAAGATAAATATGAAACATCCTGTTTGGATACGACAGTTTTTTATACAGGGTGTCCCAGTATTCAAAAAATAAGAAAATAAATTCATGTCACTTAAGTAATTAAGCGATAACAGACATTTTTTCGGAAATATTTAAAACTAAACGTAATAATACGTTATGCGGCTCTATTATCCCTTAACTAAGTTACATAAATTTTACATTTCGACGACAGAAAACAATAAGGGCGTAACCCTAAAAACTCAACTTTACACCAGAGCCAAAAAACCGAAAAAAAAACGGGAAAAAAATCATAACTTTGTAACGGCTTGTCGTATGAACGTAATTTTTGGACCATAACTATAAAATATAAATCTGCATTATATTGTTTACAAATTGTTAGCTTGGTACAGCCAGGATCACGAGAAATCGAGTTACGCCCATCGTCTATAGAAATTACAGACCTCGAAAATGGCGTAACTTGACATGATATTTGTACTGAATCAAAAAATGATAACAAATTAGCTGACTACAAAAAGGTAGTAACCGCTTTTTGTTTTAATTTTGCATAAGGAACGGGGGTGTAAGCACGTTCGTAATGCATGACAATGGCTAGAAAAAATGTCGTAACTTTAACCTCTTCAAATTTAATGAAATTAATGAAACGTCATAAAGCTTTTGTAAACGAAAATTTATTGAACTTTAAAAAATTACTAACAACAAAACTTATTTTAACTTAGTTAAATATGAATACGTTAACATTTAAACATTAAAAATTTGTGTTTTCATTGACTTGATGTGATCAATCATCGTAGTAACAATTTTTAATTCGTGATTCAGGTTGTTTATCCATTTTCTTCGCTGCCATCTACAAAAAATGTAAAATTAACAATTTATATCCCAACGTTAGGACTACTTTATCCTTATCTTATGTCAGCTTAAAACTTAACTGAGATACCTGTCCAACAGCGTAACTATTATTCTTTAGTATTTGACCACACCGCTAGATAGTCTTTGATCGATTTACTACATCTATTAATTGGTGTGGTATTGTTTGTTGGTGTAAGTACAGTTGTGGCCATATAATTAAGAACGATTATTTATTGAGATGATTTTTTCAAAGTAACAAGTATAACTAATTGCCCGTATTTTTTTTATTTCTCTCGGTATTGCAAAACTTTTCCGTACTACCGGTACATTCATTTATGCAACATAGTTGGCTAAAAAATTAATAGAGAAACTTTATACATTCGATCTGAACCTAGTATTAGTACTTACTGGCTGGTCACGTAATTAAGAACGCTGAATAGTTTATTATTTTTTCAAATTTAAATAGAGAACACTGTGTGGCTCTGTGGTTGTAGATTATTATTCGTATAATTTTGGCGCCATTTCGTGCTGTTAAAGTTTTAAAAGTGATTACTTCGTATAAAAACAATGGGGAAAAATAAAAGTTGTGATAAATCTACAAGAGAAGTAATAATAAAACTTCGCGAGAAGAATTGGTCGTATAAAATGATAGCCGACCATCTGCAATGTTCAAAAACAATGGTTTTCCATGCCGTAAAGCATTTTTCCACGTATCAAACTACTTCAAACGTTCCGCGTGGACCTAGACAGAGAAAGTCATCTCGTCGAGATGATCGAAATATCGTTCGTTTGGCAAAACAAAATCCTTTTAAAGGGTCTAATGAGATCAGAAAAGAATATTTTGGCGAAAACAACCCTTCAGCAATCTCTGCACGCACTATTCGAAGGCGTTTGGTAGAAAATAAGTTGAACGGAAGGATAGCAAGGAAGGTGCCTATGTTGAAACGATGTCATAGGCAAGCCCGACTTGCATTTGCAAGAAGGTATGAAAACTGGACAGTCAGACAGTGGAAAAACGTTCTTTTTTCTGACGAGACAAAAATAAATAGGGTATGTTCTGATGGAAAACGATATGTACGACGCCCTCCGAATAAAGCATTCGACCCAAAGTACACAAAAGTGACATTAAAGCATGGCGGGGGAAATGTGAAAATTTGGGGGTGCTTTTCTGGACATGACGTTGGACCTGTTAGGCTGATAGAAGGAAACATGGATCAATTCCAATACAAAAATATACTGCAAGAAACAATGTTACCATATGCCGAAGACGTGCTTCCGGTTATTTGGACATTCCAGCACGACAATGATCCAAAGCATACTGCACGCACCGTTAAGGAATTCCTCACATCACAATCAGTTTCAGTCTTAGATTGGCCAGCCAACAGCCCAGATCTTAACCCAATAGAGCATCTTTGGTGCGAAGTCAAGAAAAAGGTTTCAAATCGACAATGTGGCAATTTGAGAGAGCTGTACGACGTTTTCTTAGAAGAATGGAACTCTTATTTCTCTTGCGAAATGTCAAAAATTGATAGATTCAATGCCTCGCCGGTGTAAAGCCGTAATTAAAAGCCGTGGACATGCAACTAACTATTAATTTTAGTTCAAATGTATTAATTTGCTTTTTTTTCTATACCAACTTCACATTAATATGATTTATTTAATCTAAGTTTCATATAAAACAACTCTCGAGCAGTTTAATAAATCGTTCTTAATTATTTGTCCAGCTTCATTACGATTTGAATTTATTAGTATAGAGAACAAATAAAATTTGTAAAAAAAAATGTTAGCAATTATACACTATTATTATTAATCCCGTTTGCTCTATCCATGTGGCTATTTTATAACATAACTTGTTACTTCTAAGAAGGAACACAACTAGACATATGACATGATGTAGATAAAAAAAAATCGGAAACTTCAAATCGTTCTTAATTGTATGACCACCACTGTATACTTGCGTTATCAAAGTTTAAGCAATCAGCTAGATAAAACATCCTTAGTACCTACCTAGGTCTAGTAAGGGCTTTATTAATAGGTCCAGGATTTGATTCCCGGCTTCAGCAATTTGAAAAGCACTTAATGAAATGAACAAATACGTTTTTTTTTATTGTGAGAGGGAGGAAAACAAGCAAGCGGGTTCTTTTTTCTTTAAATTTTATTGTTCTTTTTGTAACATAAAATTTTCTATTTCATCTAATTTTAAACATATTTATCATTATTTATAAGCTTACTTACTTATACAGGGTGAAAAAAAAACGAACTAGTGGAGGGCAACTACTTACCTTTAATATCGAAAATAGTATAATCTATGTTAAGGACTCTTTCCGTTTAAAAAAAAACAATAAATACTGCATTTATGCATTTTTGAAAATTCGCTTGTCTTTGTCGGGGTTTGAACCGGTCAAATACGATAAAAATAACATAAACAAATAAAATAACATGTGTTATTGCGTTGTTGTTTTATGATGTAGAGTTTTATTTTTAAGTAACATACACAATCAATAAAACAGAAGGTCATGAAAGCCAACAATTAAGTTTCGTTTTGTTCAGTTTGTTTTTATTCGTTACGGGAAATGGACCACAGCTACCATATTGGGAATATGTAGCAAATAGTAGAATACTAGTAATTTTTGTTTTTGAGGTCTTTATTTAGTTTAAAGGACGTGTTGTGTGTAGCCATAAATGAACACTATGAATGACGCTTTAAATTGGTAATATAAAGTACGACTTTATGTTATGTCATTATCTAATTTTGGCCTGTTTGAGTTCCAGCTAATAAATTACGATTTTATCAATGTCTCAAAAATAAAAGTAAGTGTCCGTTCCTTAGGTACAAATTTGTTATTTCCAATATTTAAGATATTTTTTGCAGCTGCGATCCATTTCTCGCGACGGGTGAAAACAAAACGAAATTTAATTGCTAGTTTATATGGCATTCTGTTTTATTGATCGTGTATGTTATTTTAAGATAAATGAACCTTAATTAATTGACTAAACGCCGTGTTCACCAAGTGCAACCGTCAAACTGACGTTTAAATGATCAGTCGTTAATGTAATCACATAATACCTCACTATTTTGAACGGTGATTTAAGTATGCCAGTTTAACGGTAAATGAACTCGGCCTTTAAGTATCATGAAATTCACTAGTTGGTACGAGTAATCCAAAGTTTATATGACATACCTTAATTTGATAATCCTTTATGATTTTGTCGAGGAAAAACAAACACGACCTTTCAGTTGCGTCCGCGCAGTGACTACAGGAGCTTGTGCCTGTGGCGTAAGCCGGGAAAAACCGAAATGTTCCAAAATATTCATTCTGATAATATTGGTTTAACTAGGCTTAGATTGATTTCGGGTAACCACGAAATTGCAGTATCTTAGAGGTTATTCGTTGTTCTTAGAAGAAACGCGAACTGCAAGAATGTCGTAAGCAATGAAGTTTGAAAAATGCATCCCGCAAAAAGGTCGTAACTACTATCGTGTGTAGAAACTTGAACGGCATAACTAATGCTTTTTGAAAAACACAAACTTCTACTCGTCGTATCTCTAAAAAGTTTAAATTCGTCATTTTATGGGCAGTTACGACCAAAAAAATTACTCCCATTTTCCAAAATACTGCCCGATTTTGAAATTTTTTGTCGTCGTAGAGACACGAGACCCGGACCATTCGACGCAGAAAAAAAAGCTGATTATAGCTATGTAATAATCTAGTTACGACCTTTTTATGGGATACGCCCTTGTTGTTTTCGAGCGTCGATTTTATGATAATCCAGAATTGCTAAAACTTTTTACCTCTCGCTGGTAGGCCTGGTACAGGACTCTTAGGACTCTTAGGACACGCTGTACAGGTATTTTTCTATTTTATTAGGATAAAAAGATTGTTCAACGAATATCATAACAAGAAAAATAAGCATTTTATACTTATTCATACCAAACGTTTCGGTATTTGGCGTCCATCGTCAAAACTTGAACTAAACCTTACCACAGCCAAATTGCACGTCAATATTTCAAATTAGCGGCACTAATTCAATACAACAGACGCGCGGTAAACTGACATAACTTCAATTACGTAATTTCTAAGGCTACACGCACAAATGGCGTCAAATCGCTGACATTTCCCAAATTGACCTATGCACCATTTCCAAAGCAATCAAATTTCGTACTACCCCTTTGAGTACAGAATTTAATTTTGAATAGACTAAAATGAGAATGTATGACATTATTAAAGTGGATATAGTGAAATTGCACTAGTGAAAGCACATGCGCTTGCAAGTGCAGATTGATTAGTAATGACGTTGTTACGTGTTTAGATGATGGGAGTTAGTGCATGAGGCAGTGTCAACATTGGTGTGTTTATGGTGATTAGGATGTTGATAGACAAGTAGATTTGCCTATTATTCTAGGTTTTTGATTTATTAGCTAAGGCGTTGCAGTAAAAACATCTTTTTCTTGTTAACGGTACTTGATTATTAAACTATCACCGTTGAGCTCAGATGAGTTAAGTGGAAAGGACACACCCTCCGAAGACCAGAGGACAATACCGCCAGGGTGGCGTTCACGTGGAGGCCGCATGGGAGCAGGCGGCGGGGCCGACCGGCGCACACGTGGCAGTGCTCCGTGGACGCCGAGTTGCGGGCAGCCGGGCTGATTTGGAGGGACGCGGAGCAACAGGCGCAGGACAGAAGCGGATGGCGACGTCTCACGAAGGCCCTCTGTACCACTGGGGTACCATAGGACAACAACAACCGTTAAGCTCACTCAATGATTGATTCATTCATCATCATCATTTCAGCCGAAAGACGTCCACTGCTGAACATAGGCCTCCCCCAAGGCTCGCCA
The DNA here is from genome assembly GCA_947563465.1 of Archips xylosteana. NCBI lineage: Eukaryota > Metazoa > Arthropoda > Insecta > Lepidoptera > Tortricidae > Archips > Archips xylosteana. Next base: position 15,185,407 of record OX387364.1, on the reverse strand, counting down.
AACAGATCGACCCTGCGCCATCCGCATCCAATGATTTCCAGCTACCTTAACCAGGTCGTCGCTCCATCTTGTTGGAGGCCTACCTACACTGCGTCTTCCGGTCCGCGGACGCCACTCGAGAACCTTTCGGCCCCATCGGCCGTCAGTTCTACGGGCGATGTGCCCTGCCCACTGCCACTTAAGTCTAGCGATTCTTCGAGCTATGTCCGTGACTTTAGTTCTTGCGCGGATTTCATCATTTCTAATGCGATCCCGCAGAGAAACTCCAAGCATAGCCCTCTCCATGCATACATGCATGATTGATTTGTAATGGGTAAATTTTCTCAAACATTGTTAGATAATTAATTAAAAGCTTTTAAAATGTATTTAATGTTGTCTCACAAAATACTAAGGAGTGACTATTAGTGTATAAATTTATGTTCATAAATCAACTTTCTTTCGTCGCGTCAATGTTTTTTGCAATAAACAAACTTGTACGCATAATAATTGTATACGATTCCCACATTTTCTACTGCTTAAATCAAAAATAAAAGTCAAATTTTCATGCTTGTCGATTATGCAAACACCAAACTCCTGGGTTTAAATGTTAATCAAGCAAAAAAGTGTGAAACCGAACAACGATCCGTCATTTTTAAATCACACGCAAATAACCCTAAAATATTGAAATCATCGGTGATCGATGATTGCCACCTTGTCTATATGCAAATAACATAGTTGGCAGTCAAATTTGAATTTCAAATGTCATTTGTTTATTTTTTCGATACGGTGCCTAATAGTGCATGGCGTTGGATTTTTCAATACGCAGAAACGTTGATTTGTTGGGTTGTGACAGTTTGGTGATCGGTCTTCGCAATTTTGATTGGTCGGATGGGATTTATGATGGCTGCCAGTCGGTTTGACGGATTCTTTGTCACCACACTGCGATGGGAGAAATTATTATGTTAATCTTTCTTTATTTGGAAGGATTTTTTTATAACCGATGCTTTATTGCCAAAAATTGTAGGTACTTAATACGGATAAAAGTATGGATAACTTTACTAGCTTATGCGCGCAGTAGGATTTCCTATCTTGTTAGACAGAAATGGCGAACCTTTATTTGTGAACGTGCCATTTTTTATGCTATTAAAGGTTATAAATGTGAAAATACGAATTACTCACGTCTTAAAACGAGTTTAACTCGACTGTTTCGGGCTAATCCGTAGCCCTTCTTCTCAGAGCAACACGTCACGGCGGCTGAAAAACGATTCAATCAAAGATTTTTGGTAATCTTAGCATGGATGAAAATAAAACTATCAATCATACAACAGTCAATGGTTAGTTGTAATTTAAGCAAACATTTTTACCAGGTCAACAAAAATTAACTCAACTATTCCTAATTAGGTATACAAACCGTCAGTTCACATACTTACATATATTATAAAACAAAGGAATGTTTTCAAATGATAATAAACCACCCATGTAGCATTTTAAACTGTTCCCAAAATAAAACGGCTTCGAAAACTGTCGTTATTTGGAAACATTGTAATCTAAATTTAAACTTATTTATCGTTTCGCGGTAAACAAGTGACACGGAATTTTAAATTTGTTGGTTACGTTCTGGTAACTTATATACAGGGTGATTCAAGAGTCATGAGCAGAAGTGAAAGAGGTGATAGGGAGATTCAAGAGTCATGAGCAGGAGTGAAAGAGGTGATAGGGAGATTCAAGAGTCATGAGCAGGAGTGAAAGAGGTGATAGGGAGATTCAAGAGTCATGAGCAGGAGTGAAAGAGGTGATAGGGAGATTCATACTGAGCAACTTTTGCTATGGGACGAGTCCCGAAATCGCGAAAAAAAACATCTCATCCTCATTCCATTCATCATTTCAGCCGAAAGACGTCCACTGCTGAACATAGGCCTCCCCCAAGGCTCGCCAAACAGATCGGCCCTGCGTCATCCGCATCCAATGCGTACCCACCACCTTCACCAGGTCGTCACTCCATCTTGTTGGAGGCCTACCTACACTGCGTCTTCCGGTCCGCGGATAACACGTAAAACCTTTCGGCCCCATCGGCCGTCAGTTCTACGAGCGATATGCCTTGGCTGTGTCCGTGACTTTAGTTCTTGCGCGGATTTCATCATTTCTAATGCGATCCCGCAGAGAAACTCCAAGCATAGCCCTCTCCGTCGCCCCCTGAGTGACTTTGAGTTTTTTCATGGGGCCCATCGTTAGCGGCCACGTCTCAGTGCCATAAGTCATCACTGGCAGCACACACTGGTCAAAGACTTTACTTGAGACACTGCGACAAAAAACATCTTTTCAATAGTTAATTGATGGATAATCGTTCGCTAGCTATTCAAAATGTATGTAACAGCAGATTTATTTTGCGATTTTATGGCTGGTCTCATAGTGTAAATTGCTCAGTGCTGCCCTCCTCATCAGCTCTTTCCTGCTCATGACTCCGGAATCACCCTGTATATTACGCTGCCTGTAACTGAATTTTTGTTCAGTTAAGATAAGCTTACATTTTTTCTTCTTCTACTACTACTTCTGGGTCGTGCTTAGGCACCGATTTCAAACACATTCATCATCATCATCATAATCATCATCCCTGCCTATATTCGTCCCACTGCAGGGTACAGGCCTTCTCTCAGAATGAAAGAGAGAGAGAGATGTTTATATACACATATTCGGTAGACAGGAAATACAATTGATATGAAAAGATACAAATAAAAATCATCGAATAGTATAAATTGGGCCCCACAAACACGTTGTGATGACACAAACGCCAGCGGAAAGTGTAGTTCACAACAAAACCTAAATAGGTACAAACCTAGAGTGAGAGGACATACCTTATAATATTATGGTTTTACTCACTCAGGGATTAATGTTTCTAAAATTCCATGAGAAAGTTAACCCCCATAACAAAATCAGCGGGATATCATTTAATTACCCCTAAACGTGTTGATTTGTTTTTAATTTCAATGATAAAACATACCCCATTTGCTTTTTTATTCATCGCATAAATACAAACTTATCTTATGCCGGTGACCAAAATATAGACTAGCCATGTCACATACTAATTGGTACGTTCGTAAGACAGTAGCGCCACTTTTGATAACATTTTTAAGTTTGTAAAATTATAAGGGTGTTTTTGATCTGATCAGATCAAGGATCAGATAATGTGAGTGTGCATAATTTTTTGCTTATTTTTTTTCTCTGGAATACAAGTCATGGGAGTTTTTAAGTTATATGGGATTCTATAAAATTTAGTTGTTCACGTGATTTGTCACGTTAATAATGTTTCAATGCAAAACATTTTTAAATATATGAAAGATTTAAGTTCCTTCAAGTATACCTAACCTACAAAACAAATAAAAAATCGGTTGTCTGTAAAGTCGGTTTACGGACGATTGTTTAACGTGACAACGTCATAAAAAATCATTAATGTCGAACGCTCAAGCCGATTGTGCCTTTCGCTCGCTCGTGCCGCGCTCTCGCTCCGACCATTCATCGGCTCGAGCGTAACGGGACGCGTAACGGGACAATGCGTTATGTACGTTACACTGAGTCATCCTTTTTCGTACGTGCAGCCAGCGTTCATCGATTTATTAGACGTTGTCACGTCAAAGAACATAACACGAACTTTTTCCTGACCATAATATACCTTTTTGTTAAGCCGTGGTGGATTAGTGGTTTGACCTATTGCCTCTCAAGCAAAGAGTCGTGGGTTCGAATCCGGGCTCGCACCTCTGAGTTTTCGGAATTTATGTGCGACATTACATTTGAAATTTACCATGAGCTTTACGGCGAAGGAAAATATCGTGCAAAAACCTGCACACACCTGCAAAGAAATTCTGTGAAGTCCCAATTCGTACTGGGCCCGCGTAGGAACTACTACAGCCCAGGGCTCTTAAGAGGAGGGTTTTGTCTTGCAGTGTGACGTATACGTATGCAGGGTGATTCAGGAGTCATGAGCAGGCGTGAAAGGGCGACACTGGGCAATTTTCACTGTGGGACCAGCCACGAAATCGCTAAAGAAAACCGCTTTCCCATACGATTCGGGTAGTCAGCGATCAATTATCGATTACATTGTCTTTTAACTCTTGATTACATTGTTTTTTTCGCGCTTTTGGGCCTGGTTCCATAGTAAAAGTTGCTCAGTGTGCATCTTCCTATCACCCAATTCACTCCTGCTGTCTTATTGTCTAATGTTTCTGCCGCTTGCCTTCGCAATCACTATTTATTTGTGTCAAACGGTATAAAAGGACCAAAGATACGGCGAAAGCGAAGGCAAGCGACAGAAGCGTTAGCAGTACGGCCTCTAATAAATAAATAATAAATACCTAAATATCTAAATATTAGGGGACAATCTTACACAAATCGACCTAGTCCCAAACTAAGCAAAGCTTGTACTATGGGTACTAGACGACGATAAACATACTTATATAGATAAATAAATACTTAAATACATAGAAAGCATCCATGTCTCAGGAACAAATATTCGTGCTCATCACACAAATAAATGCCCTTACCGGGATCCGAACCCAGGACCTCTTGCTTCGTAGACAGGGTCACTACCAACTAGGCTAAAGCGGTCGTCTCTGGTCATGACTCCTGAATCACCCTGTATATGCTGCAATGATGATGATGACGATGTTGTTAAATTTAAAGCTTGTATAAAAACCACGATTCCACTTTCCAAGCGATCCTCTGCAATAAAAGCTTGGATTTTCAAAACTAACCGAATCACATCATAACGACTTACCAACATGGTACCAATTTCTTTCCACATTTAGCTAATGTACTTACTTTTGTAACTTACCGAGAAATTGCAGACTAAATCGGTCTTTCAAAACTGGAAGCCATTTTTGCCACCATTTTGAAAACTTTTAAGCGTAAGTTTCCATGTGGTCTAAGCACTATCCATCTAAGTTAGATTTTGTTTGAGTACGTTCGAAACTTGAGAAGTAAAGCTGATGTTTTTGAGTTTAAGTTAGGAGTCATTTTTACTTGACCGTAGCGATGGTTATGTGTGCAATGCTATTATGTACAGCAAACTAAGACCAATGGATTAGACCATTGGTGGTGTAGGGGTATGGCACACGGTACGGAATGCTGATGACCTGGGTTCGATTCCCAGCATTGGTCTTTTTTCTGGGGTTTTTTCTGTGCATCTATAATTTCAGTTTGTATTTAGTATGAAATATACCTACAGCAAGTGCAAAATGAAATGATACTTACCTATTGCAAATACTAAGTCACTTCGAAAGAATTAAAGACACCGACATACTCCGTAGCTCGAAGAATCGCCAGATTCAAGTGGCAGTGGGCAGGGCACATCGCTTCTAGAACGGATGGCCTATGTGGCAAAAAGGTCCTCGATTGGCGTCCACGGACCGGAAGGCGCAGTGTAGGTAGGCCTCCAACAAGATGGAACGACGACCTGGTTAAAGTATTAATGGTTGCGGTTGACGAAGGACCGTTCAGTTTTGCGAACGTTGGGGAAAGCCTATGTTCAGCAGTGGGCGGCTATCAGCTGGAATGATGATGATGATGATACCTGTTTGTTATTAGGGTGAGGCCACACGAGCGTAATTTTGTGAGTTGTGAGCGGCAGAATTTCGGTAGCGCCATACATTGTGTCACGTGATGGCGCGCATATTGTATGGCGCGAACCGAAATTCTACCGCTCACGACTCACAAAATTACGCTCGTGTGGCCTCACCGTTCAGGTATATAGAACTAGATTTAGTTTCTTTTTTTGTGATTTCTATTAGGCGAGCCTTAATTCTCGCCTTCTCGCAGATATTGTAAAAATGGGCTGCAGTTAGCGCGTGATTCGGAAATTGAAGTTATACCTCAACCACACTATACCACGACATAAATACCTACCGTCCTGTGTGACTCATTTCTTTAATATGCACGACAGGATTGATACTGAAAAGCCCCGCCGGACCACCTGTACCATTGGGCAGTGCCATTGATGGTACGGATGACACTGATTTATCCCACTGGTACCAAGAAAAAGTACAAGTATTACACCCGGCGTCACTTGCACAAAATTTTACCCTGAACAATATAACAAAACCAAAATGTGAAGCAAAAATATATATCCCGTATTACAAAATGTTCTTCCGGTCAAGCAAAATCTAAAGTTTCCAAAACGAAGTCGCAAGCGGCAGCAAGTTTGTGATAAAAAAACTGTTGTCGTAATTTTTTCAAGAAAAGCGGGACTTTTATACCGCTCACAATGAGTTGCATTTGCACATGCTGTATGTACTATCGCCCCAAGCGCCAGATAACCACCTTAAAGGCCCAGTTTGCGTGCAGTGGCTAGACATCTATCCATAACAATCCATAGCAATAAACATCAACGGCTGCAAGCAAATTTGTTTTGAAAATGGGTATCTGACGTCTGGGGCGATGGTACCTATTGTTTCTCGCCAGTACAAATGCTTTCCGTTTCTTTTGAGGCATGGACACGATTCGAAAATCGGGGTCGTTTTTAATTACTTTAAGGTAAGCAAATAAAGTAGTAGTAGTAGTATTATTTGTGCAATATTAAGTACTAATGGGACACATCGGTATCATTTGTACAATCAATGGTACTAGTGGATAAAAATCGGTGTCTGCCCTGGGCCTGGAAGCGGTTGAAACGCTAGTAGAATAAAATTATCCACCTACTAAACTGTCGATGGGGTTGACGTTTTTGCTATCTGAATATGTGAATACTAATTGGTTGCCCGTGACCTCGTCTGCAAATAATTCTAAAAAATATCCTATGTCCCGGAACCCAAACTATTTCTATACCAAAATTCATCTCAATCAATTCAGCGGTTTAACCATGTAGAGGTGATAGACAGACAGACAGACACATATGGATGGAATTCGCTCCCATCGTCTGTATTTCCGGATAGTTAAAACCTAGGGCTCTTCAGGGCTAGAGTGAATAGGCTATCAGATTAGATAGGGGCCCTTGAGCTTTACGTTGAAGGAAAACATCGTGAGGAAACCTGTATACACCTGCTGCGAAGAAATTCAATGTTGTGTGAAGTTCCCAATCCGCACTGGGCCCTCGTGGAAACTACGGCCCAAGCCCTCTCATTCTGCAGTGGAACGTATATAGGCTGGGATGATGATGATGATGAAGATGGGGGTTAGTCACGAGTCAGTTTTACGTAAAAAAATAGCGAAATAGGATTTAAACCAACGATTTTTAATTAGTAAATATGCTATATTGTGTCTATTATTTTTTTTAATCACATTAACGCGAGATATGGGGTGTTAATAAATAAAAATAGCGATTTTTCATAAAAAGTATATTTTCAAATAAAAAAATATTAAGAACATAATGGTGTAGGCAGTAGATTTAAAAAGAATACGCAATACATTAACTTCCTCGCAAGTCAATTGGTATGACTTATCGGATAACTAAAAACTAAACTAAAGAAAGAATATTCACTTAAATCTTATAATTAAAAGCTAAAATATAACCCTACACTAGGGTCAAATATACAGGCCATTTTATACATATAAAAGATCACGCATTAAATAAAATAATTGTTTAATAACATAATGGCAAATATATCTATTAATGAAATGTACAGATGAAAAAAAATAAACAAAACATTTTTGAGTAAATTTACCCAAGTTCGTTATTTTTAGGTTTTTTTTTTATAAAAACTGAATGGGCGATTTTATTTTTAATTTACTTACTTACTGCCAGGGCGCAGTGACCCAAAGTGGGTCTTGGCCTCCAACACCAGATTACGCCATGCTTTGCGATCTTGATCTTGCCAGTCTTCGACCCCGAGATCCAAAAGGTCTTTCAGGACCTCGTCCCCCCAGCGGTACCTGGGACGACCAACCGGCCTACGTCCACTCGGTTGTCCCAAGTACGCTCTCTTCATGGCTCGATCCTCTCCCAACCTTTCTACGTGTCCGAGCCACCGGAATCTGGACGCCTTGGTCTCTCCTATAATATATATATTTTTAATTTAAGCTTTAATTTAAAAAAAAATCCTATGAGTTGTGTGTCTTGCCGTTGTTTAGTTTCAATATTTATAATATAAACAATTATACAAAGAAGCTTTAAAAATAGGTACTTGAGTTTATTTAATCAAGTCATGGTTTTTGATAAAATAAATTGTAGAGAGATTATTCCTTAGTTTACTTAATTCTATTAATAATTACAATTATATTGCTTACTGTTTCGTTTATAGGTATATGTCATTTATCGTGTAAAAGCGGTAAGCCTGTTTTTTTAATAGAAGACGCATTTTTTAATAATTTTATTTTAGTTAGCTTGACTAAGCCTTGTAAATATTTTTAAATTGAGGTTGTAGAATATTACCACACTTTCGTCAATGTGACTACATTAAAAATCAACAATCCCAGTAAAAAAATCTATACAGGGATGTTCAATAAAACTAACCTGATCATCTGTAGAAATATCGTAATGAATTTAAAAACTTCTAGTGTATTTCTTTAAGTATGTTTTTAAAGTTGAAATTCTGCGTCTTCTATATTGAAGCATTTATAAAAGATTCTATGAATTGTCTTCTACAAAATTTTATTCTTACAAAGAGCATAAGCATACCAATTTAATTTATGTACAAAACTCTTATGCGCCTTCTACCATATTAATTTGCCATATTTGTGCTAGTCAATAATTAACTATCAACTTTATTTACAATAAAATTAAATCATAAAATAAAGAAATACCGTACGGTCTGGTTACTTTGGCCCTGACGGGTAACTTTGGCCATTGGCATCAACTCAGCCTAAATTTTATTATTCCATTTAAATTATGGTACCCTTTTTTGTGTTTTGGTCAAAGTACCCTTTACGGTATTTCGTTAAATTATTTACTAGCACAAATAAACAAACAATAATCAGCAGATAAGAGTTTCCAAGAGATCATTAGGAAAACTTTTTTTTTATTTAATCATCTCCTTAAATAAATACATATCACATTTGAACACATCCTTCCATTTTGTAATTACTAAAATGAAATAGCTAAAATGAAAAATGATGAATTTGATGACAGCTTTTTCTGTTCCCGACATGTGTCTTGTTCCCATTTTTGATTACTAATATAACTTAAAAAAGAAACAAAATGCACGTTTTGGTGAAAACATTTGAATGGATTTTGTCCAATCTATGTACAATACAAATTAAACAAAACCTTCACACATATAGTGAAGAAGAAACAAGTATCATACTCAAATTACAAATTCTAAAACTACATACCTACTATCTTATTACAAAACCCTTTCATTTCTTGTAACACTGATTGATTATCACTCCGAGCCAATCATACAAATTAATGCTTTGATGGAGAAAATTCGGACATGAAATAATCAATTTAAAATCCTCGAGCTTTACAAAACTGGCAGAGCTTATAAATCACCTTAAATTAACTTTTATACATGAAATATTATTAAAATAGACCATCTCAGATAAAATTTTCATTTGTTATAACTTGGCACACTCCCTAACCCTCCTCTCCGATAAATACACTACGGTTATTCTAAAATAAACATTTTTATTACAAAAATAAAAAAATGAGATCAATCGATGATAATTTTTAGGCTGCTCTCTTTGGAACAATTTCTGGGAAAACGGACTTCATTTTTATAATAAAATAAAATCTATTTTTGTATAATATAGAACAAACGTGGTCCATTCGAAGTACTTTTCTAACAAATTTCTTAAAAATTTCATAGAGATATAAGTATATGTACGCGTTTAGGTATAACTACAGATTATATATTTGAACACCGAAAGCGGAATGTAAAATTGACACGTGATTACTTTTTATTTAATACCATATATTTAATGTTTATTTTCGGTGATTACTGTAAACTTTATTAACGTCCTTTATTAGATATTTGCCCTACAATATTCAAAGATAAGTAAAATAACAATGTTGATTAAAAATTTGACAGCTACTTTATTTAAACTTACATTCCGACTCATTCTTCAAATATCAAAATTCAGTTCTGATTTCCCGCATTGCCATACAATCTTCATAAATATTCTCATTATACAAAGAGAAATTCTAGTCGATTCTACAAAAAATATTTAACAATTTCATTCATATAAAAACATGTCAAAAAGTGCGTACGTTTATACAAATACAGTATGGGTCTATCGTAGTAAAATGGCTATTGATCAATAACCGATAGACGAAATGTATATAAAATTAACAAGCGTGACAAATGAGTAATTTTGGATTACTCGTAGTACGCTAGATGAAGTAAACTTCGTTATAGCTAGTGCCATTCACGAAGACACGTGAGTTTGTCAAAATTAGATTTTAATGACATTGCAATAAGAACCACGGCACACGTCATCACGAATGACACGATCTATAGTATGTGCGTTCATCGTTTACTTAGAAGCTTCCAGCCTAGCATCAACAGTACCGCTGTGCAGATAGAGCCAGCTGACAGTTTATCTGGAATTATCGATGAAAGTATTGAGCTGTCGGACGAATTGTCTTCAGCTGGGACTTCAGGCGTAGCAGCGTCCGTCTGAAAAAGAAAAAAAAACAATTAATTAATTTATTGGCGTTATTTTGCGGAAGTCTAGGGTCTCCCCAAATCTATCAACGTGGAATCGGCTTCAGCCGATCGGAATTTTTTTTATGTCTTCGCAATAATCTAAGAGCGAAAAAGACGTCGATCAGCTCGGCTCCATTCGGCTCGTTTAGCCGAGCCGATCGACGTCTTTTTCGCTCTTATTGCGTTGACATAAAGGTTTTCCGATCGGCTGGTAAATTTGTAGTGGCATTTCGTACATTTAGATCTGAAAGCTCAGTGCAAGATAAGGTTCAATCCACGTCCCTTTGCTTGAGCAGCCATAGGTCAAACCACTGGACCACCACAGTACTTTTAACTATCTTATCCATACGTTACTACTATCATAATATCTTTTATTTCACAGCAAATAACATTTGTGAGTTCACCATGAATACATTATAACGGATTATGTATTCAATTTCAAATTTCCGCCGACACAAATAAAATATGATACGAAAAATTGAATAAATACGACAGTCAATTTTAACCAAACCTAAAACGAAATTCTTTTCAGCAACAAAAAACGGCATCGCATTACGTCTCATAATAAATATTAATACCCTGTAAACACTCACAATATTAAATGTGCAGAAAATTACAAGAGCTACCGGTTTCCCTGTAATCTTTTATGTTTTGTCATCCGTCAAAATGTATTTTCGCATTTTCAAGGATCAGTGGAGAGGGTTCGGTCCCGAGGCTTTTTGTGAACGGTGTTTCGGTCCTTCAATTCTTTTTGCGTCTCTCGATCCGTCTTATTCGCTTCGACGCCATTAATATTCATAAGCAAATTGCTGAGACGATCCAGAATGTTTTGGGACGCGTTTTCGTATCAAAAATGTTAGGATTTTTGGAAATTTATTTTGGTAACACCATGTCATCCACATAAAAATGAACAAGGTGAGTGTTGAAACGCAAATATTGTGAAGCATTTTGCTCACGGAGAAAGTTGAAGAGAAACAAATCAATCGGAACACTCAAATGCGCTCAATTTAGAAACTCAATCGGCAACAGAAAAACAAATTCAATTCGCATTTTATCTCATCGGCATCAAAGCTACCGTAAAGATACTCTTCCCCAACAAACACACCTGACTCATTTAAATATTCCTTTCCAACCCCATATCTATACAGAAATGGGGTGCTCTCCAAGATAAGGGATTAAAAAGAAAATGCCATCCCATTGTGGAGACACCCACTTGTACGTGGCGGAGCAATCATCCGAGACGCTTGCTAAAAAAAAGGAAACAGAAAAAGGCATTATAAAGGAAAAAGTAAAACATGTTTAAGAAGGGAACTTGGAGTAGGCAGGCAGTAATGGAGATCGCGGAACTGAGCTTGCTCGTTAGGGAATGGCAAATTGAGATACGTGATGTGATGACTTTGGCTTTGTATTAGTTGAGGCTCTTTGAGTTGTGCGATTGCCGGAGGGTTTAAGTAATTAGGATTTTAAGGTGCTTTGAGCACAAATGAGAAAGTACCAGCAAAATAATAAGCATATGGATTAAAAAAACTAATTGAAGCAGATGACGTAGCGTGTTATAACCATTTAGACCCGAACACTAAAGCTAATTATAATTACTATATGTGGTATCCAAAAATTAATCCGAAATATTTCAACTAGTATTAGGGTTAATCCGAATGAGACTCTGCATAGATTTTTCATAAGTGAAATCAAGGCGACGTCACATCTTACTCGTAATATACTTTGAACATCGACCAACAACAATTTTTTTTTCAACGGTGTTCAATTTAACTAACACCAGCTCAATAATTCTGGATAAAAAGAACAGAGCGTTTAAAGTTAAAGCTGCTTGTCAAAATTATAATATACATAAGAGAAAAAGCTATTCCAGATAATGTTCGAGTTTCTTATCCTAAACAAAAAATAACTGGCGCCAAGGAACAAACCAAGAAAAGTGACGACGAAAAACAAGAAGTCTATCAGAGCACGCTCTTTACTTGTGATTCACAAAACACTCCAACGGACCGATCCTAAGCCAAGTGCTCAGGAAGCTGAGCCAGACGTTTTCATGGAAAAACCCGGGAAAACGGATCGAAAATAGAGAAAAAATCGAGACATCTCCAGAAGCGACGGGTCTCAAGCCTCAAACCTTGAGCTTCGGAGTTTTTCGTTTCACACCGTCGCGAGCGCTGACAGAATAATACATTTTATTCATTTATTTATTACAACCACGGTATTTATTAAGCTAGTAATAGCAATATCTGAGCAAATTCACACTCCTACCGATACATGTATTGTAAGTTACATAATAAAAGTCAGAGTTATTATTAAGCAACATTACATTAAAATTGTAAGGGACGTTCTTTAAGCTAGGTAGATAAGTTGTTTTCTAAAAACTCCCATACTCGTATAAGTAGTAGCATTTAACAAATAGTAATCGATTCTAACGTGGTAACGTGGCTTTTCTTTGCTTTGCCTTTCATACCTTCGGCGTTTCCCTACATCAATACAATTTAAGCCAATCAAAAGCTTTATGTCCACGCAATAAGAACGAAAAGACGTTGTTTGACTCGACTCTTCGCGGCCAGGCAAACCGAGCCGAACAACATGTTTTTCACCATCATTTCAGCCAAACGACGTCTACTGCTGTCCATAGGGATTCCCCAGGGTTCGCCAAACAGGGGCTAAATTCAGAAACGGTCCAAAACGATTTGCGAGCGGCAATTCGATCGTTTGCGAAAGGATAGGGATGAACTGCTATTCAGGAACGCCAAAAATCACTGGTTTGCGAGAGGTTTGGGTTGACATTGGGATGAGCCTTATTTTTTTTTGTAGGGTTCATCTCAAGCTCAACCCAAACCTCTCGCAAACCGTGAACCGTGTTAGGCCGTTCCTGAATTTAGCCCCAGATCGGTCCTGCGCCATCCGCATCCAACGTACCAATTTTACTGTTTCTTAATGTTCGATTCGGTGTAACATAATCCCGAACCTTTGTTTCTCGCCACTCAACGTGCCGTATCATTAACTCGGAGTGGAACTTTTTAGACTTTTTAACGTTAATCCTTTTTTTATATCAAAGTGGTGTCGCTGATCTTTGAGAGGCGTCGCGAGTAATAACCGATATGCTGACGGTGCTACATGGTAATTAGTGGAATTCGTGCTTTTGCCGCAATTTCGGAGCCTGAGGACTTCAACTGAATTCGCGTGATTTTCGCAAAGCCAATGTTTTAGAATTGTCATATTTTAATTGGATGTATGATTTTTTGGACAAGCCATTTTTTACTAGACAATTGAAGCGGAATTCCGAGAATTTAGTAAGTTACCACGGGAATTCCCAAAAATTACGTGATCTTCATTTGCGTAGTATGGAGAATGCGGATGTAAGATTAAACTTGATTAGACATGGTTCTAGATTTAGCCGTTTCGATTTTTTAAGTTTTATGTGTGTAAATCCTAATTCCGTAAAAATATCGAAATAAAAACAGCTAAATAATGCGTAATTACAAAGCTTCAACTATCTGCAAACTAAATTTCATCTAAATCCGTCCAGGTGGTTTAGCGTAGAAGTGTAACAAATACACACGCACGCACAAACATACTCACAAACTTTGGCAAGGTACTTCTTAAAAAAAAAACTTACTGATATTATCAAAATATGTATTCTGAAACCATTAAATTTCTACTTGTTTCTAAAATGAACATACTCAAGCAAAGTTCACAAGTTATCTAACACTTTTGATAATTGTCACGAAACCAACAGTATGAGACCCCCAAAGAAATAAAACAAAAGTCAATCGAAACAAAAACCAATCATTACCAATTCGATGCGCCTATCATCGAAGTTGCCAGTTATTTCACATTAAAATAGGAATTAATTAACATCTGCAGGGACACAACACCTGTTGTGGACGACATGGGAATAGGCAAGAATAAAGGGTTAGATGATCCACTGGCGTATTGTCTTTCGACCACAAGAGGTTCTGCATCGATGACTTTCTACCCGTTAAATGAGAGAAAATCCTTCTTATATTAAAAACGAGAAAGTTTGTTAGGATGTTTGGATGTTTGAATATTTTAGTTACAACTTGGCGTGCAATAGACATAAAATAATTACCAATACCAAAATCGGAGTACTCTGTAAAAAGTTATGTGTGGACATACATTACAATCTGTGTGTGAACCATCTATCATACCCTGTTTTCCTACCCTTAGGGTTGGATTTTTTTTTCAAATTTATATGAGACTAACTTCGGGATATATCCTTTCCAATAAAAAAAGAATTATTAAAATCGGACTACCCTGTAAAAAGTTATGCGTGATCATACATAAAAAAAATATATATATACGCGTCGACTTGAGTAGCTTCTCCATTTTTTTCGGTTAAAAGATCTGGACTATTGAGACAGGAGAGAGAGAGAGGAGGAAAAACATTTTAACCTGTCTTTAAACAAGAATAGAGAGCGCTGTCCAACGTTGAAGTATGTCAGCTTTCAAGATAACGCGTTATATTGGTCTGCAATAAATAGATGGCGTGGACGCCTCTCGAGAACCTTTTTGCCTCATCGGCCATCATTTCTACGAGCGATGTGCCCTGCCCACTGCCACTTGAGTCTGGTGATTCTTCGCGCTATGTCGGTGACTTTAGTTCTTGCGCGGACCAGAAGACGCAGTGTAGGTAGGCCTCTAACAAGGTGGAGCGACGACCTGGTTAAGGTTGCGGGATCACGTTGGATGCGGATGGCACGGGAGCACGGGAGCGGTCTGTTTGGCGAGCCTTGGGGGAGGTCTATGTTCAGCAGTGGACGTCTTTCGGCTGTAATGAATGATGATGATAATAGATATGGCGTCGTCCGGACGAACATTGTGCTTTAAATATGTTACAGAAACCTTTTTTAGGGTTCCGTACCCAAAGGGTAAAAACGGAAACACTATTACTGAGGCTCCGCTGTCCGTCCGTCTGTCACCAGGTTGTATTTCGGGAACCATGATAGCTAGAGAGTTGAAATTTACACAGATGATGTATTTCGGTTGCCGCTATAACAACACATATTAAAAAATGGAATTAAATAAATATTTAAGGGGGCTCCCATAAAACAAACATGATTTTTTTGCTCGTTATTGCTCGATATTGATAACGGCAACAGGTAGACACTTGAAATATTCACAGAATATTTAATTATATATTGTATAATTTATAATTTATAATTTATTGAATCAGGCGTTACTTTGCGGAGGTCCATATTAATGAACTAAAACAATTACTTTGCTCACCCGCGACCTTACAATAGTTACGTTTATGCAAGAAATGTGTGTTCATGCAGTTCCTCCACCTCCACACTGTACGAACACACACAAATCACATAAACACAACTATCACCACCACCAAGCTACACTGACGCGTTTCGAACTCAACCAGAGCTCATCTTCGGAGTTACCACAACCACAACAATTTCTTGCATAAACGTAACTATTGTAAGGTCGCGGGTGAGCAAAGTAATTGTTTTAGTTCTTTAATTATATATTGATTTTAAAAATAAATCATTAAATTAAAATAAAAAAAATATTTAAGGGGGGCTCCCATACAACAAACGTGATTTTTATAGATAATTGTACGGAACCCTTCGTGCGCGAGTCCGCCTCGCACTTGGCCGGTTTTTTTTTTTCAAGACAAGCTCTAAGACTAAATGTTTCTCGTGAAATACCTAAGTAAAGTATTTATTTTAAAACACTTTGTCTGAAAATCAGAAGAAACCATGATAAATATCTTATTCAGTTAATTTGTCAGAGTTTCCATATTAGCAGTTTCTTGGCGTGTAATGTAAAAATATCAAATGAAGAGTCAAAATTTATTTTCCTCATTCGTATTCAAAGTTCTGTACAAAAGAAAAAAATAAAGATCTAATCTCAGAGTGCAATAAGGTATCGGGGACCCAAATATGATCACAAAGAGTGAGATAGGCAAAAATAAATCAAGGGATTCCTGACGTTTTATTATCATAATGAAATCTGGAAAAGGAAAGGCAATTGAAGATCTTGGTGTTTGTGAAAAAGCAGGTCGGATTTATGGATATTAGGTAGATTTGGGTACGGGAGATGCAATTTTTGCTTTAAATGTGTAATTGGTGATTGTGGTAGGAGATAATTGTAGTCGTAGGTAAGTAGGCACGGTGATTACATTTCGTAATTATGTATTGGAATGGGCCTGACTAGTATTTATAGTCCTGTTGTCTTACTAATATTGTAAATGGAAAAGTTTGTGATCATATTTAAATGTTTGGATATTAGTTACTCCCGAAAATCTGACCCCGTCGGAAAATATTTTAACTTGAAACCAAAATAGAGGGCGGTGTCCAAGAACGCTGTAGTAATGAGCTACACCTAGCGGAAGGTTTTGATTTAACGATACAGCGTGCTTGTGGTCAATTAAATTTGTTGAAATTTCACGCTAACTGTACCTTATTTCTTACGTATATGCGACAGGAGACTGATAGCGGTTGAAACGCTAGTAGAACTACCTACCTCAGCTTCCAAGAAGAAGTATTAATTTCGTCTGTAAACAATAGATGGCGTTGTCCGAGCGAACTTTGTGCTTTAAAAAAGTTACCGTTATATTTTTCAGGCCAAACTCTAAGATTACAAATGATCCTTGTGAAGGCATTTCAGTAATAACAGATGATACTTAAACAAATAATTGAGAAAACCATTGAAAGCAGTGATCTGAATCAGAAAAACTGCTTACCTATTAAATATTAGTAAGTTTCAACAATCGAATTTGTGTTTATATGGCGCATGCAAAAAAGTGGGAATGTGGACGAAATGAATCTAAACGAAAAAGTGGAACTATATAGGTATAACTATATAGGTGAGCGAAGAGGCATTCGGTCGCCGGGTGAAAAGCCTTTTGATGGATAACCCTCTGTATTCTTTAAGTGAGTTTTTGGACATAATTTTTTCTTGACATAATTTTTAATGTTGGTAAATAAGTTTTAATTAAATTTATTTTGTTATGACGATCCCTATTGGAAATACCATTCATTTATAGTTATTTTTGTACTTTCATTGACATAATTAATTATTTGTTTTTGACAACTCCCACTTGGGGACGAATTTATTTTGACATTTGCATTTTATTGATTGTTTTTTCTATTATTATATTGTTATGTTTTGTTTTTTTTTTATAAATCTTTGACGATCTCAGCATAAATTCTAATATACTGACTTTAATGTATTATATAATGTAATTATTATGTCTGAGTAAATAAATAAACTAAACTAAACTATACTATACGAGAAAAAACCATCAACACTTAGGATTACCTCATTTTCTTAGCCTCCTTTAGCTTTCATTACAGCCTTCATTGCAGGTTTTTTCTTCGCAACCCGCTCTACTTCCTCGCACATCTCAGGTAGATTCCTAAAGTGAATGCTTGTCCCCCAACACGAAAACCCGAAACTCTCGTCAAAATTAAAGACACCGAATAGACATTCATAATTCAGATTTGTCAAAAAGGCATGAAGATAAAAAGAGTCATCGAGATTTCCCCCGTGGATTCGGTTTTATGCTTTTATTACTTGGACGCCTTTTCCGTCTGATTAGTGACAGCGACGATGATTGTGTGAATTTTGATATTAAATCACTATATAGGTAGTATAAAACTAAGTCCCTAAAACTACGCAACGGATTTTGATGCGGCTTTTTTTATAGACAGTGATTCAAGAGGAAGGTTTATTATGTATAATTCGACATGCATAATTGCACCCGTGCGAAGCCGGGGCGGGTCGCTAGTATAAATTAAACGCGAAATTTTGTATGGATGCACGTATGGATGTTTGTTACTCTCTCACACTTAAACCGCTGATTCAATTTAGATAATATTTGGTATACAGATAGTTTGTGTCCCGGGAAAGTTCATAGAATAGTTTTTAACCCAGAAATCATCCTTTGAAGTGGTGAAAACTTTCAAGTAAAGGTATTGGACAGAGTTTGAGTTGTGGGGAAGGATATAGAATATTTCTTAATCTTAAGCAAATTGATGGAAAAACAGATTGAAAAAAATAAGCTTCCCAACGCAGAAGAAGTAAACCGAATCGAAATTTAATGTCCAAGTGGTGAAAAAATAAACAGCCAGATCATTTCATCCATCTGTAGCTTAGCCAGATGTCTTTACAATATTCCAACCAATCTAAAAAATATAATTACTCGGGAAAGGATTTGCCAGAAAATTTTAAATTTCAAAGGTCCTGGGACGACATTCAGTCAAATTTGACATATGAATCCCTTCTGAGCCACAGCACGGGCTGTGATCGTGCCAGACTGTTGGCTGCAGGTACGAAGGAAGCTGGCTACTGGTTGCACGCCTTTCCATCAGCCAACACTGGTACTTTTCTAGAGCCCGACACTCTTAGAATTTCTATCTGCCTGCGCCTCGGAGTAGCAGTTTGCGCACCACATAAATGCCCCTGCGGCTTTGATGTCGACGCGCTGGGACACCACGGCCTTTCATGCCAGAAGAGTGCGGGCCGCTTCTCTAGACACTCTGCTCTCAATGACATTATCCGTCGCTCTCTTGCCACCGTCAATGTGCCTGCGTTACTGGAGCCATCGGGCATCGCCAGAGATGATGGCAAGAGACCAGACCGAATGTCACTGATTCCGTGGAAATTGGGTCGTGTGCTAGTGTGGGACGCTACTTGCGTAGACACACTAGCTCCTTCCCACGTCCGCGGAACAGCAAATCAAGCTGGTGCAGCAGCAGAGGCGGCGGAGAAACTCAAGGCAAATAAATACAAAGGTCTCGGCTCTGAATACTACTTTCTACCATTCGGGGTTGAGACCTTAGGTCCGTGGGGCCCCAGCGCAAAAATACTCTATAAAGAACTTTTGAAAAGGCTCTGTGATACCACAGGGGACCGAAGAGCTGGCAGCTTCCTCGCTCAACGTATCAGCATTGCTGTACAGCGAGATAATGCTGCCAGTATCTTTGGGTCCAAGCCGCGGGGGGAACCATTTATGAATTTTATTTAGTTTTTAGTTTAGTTAGTTTTGCTTTATTTTTAATTATACTGTTAATTTATTTAAATTTAATTTGTAATTAGTATTTAGTTTTATTGTATTACTGTTTTTATTTCATTACCATGTAAACATCCACCGAAAATTGGTTTGAGCGTTAATCATTTTAAGTAACATAAATGTAACCAACTTAATGTAATAAATCACACGTTTTCAATTAAGGCGCCTTCTCTTGTCTGTTTACTATTTCTTTTGAACAATTAAAACTTTGTTGAAATTACTTGATGCATGTTGAATTTTTAAAAGAACTGGTAACTGAATATTTTTTGCAAATAAAAAAATAGTTATTCATCACAATGTTTATTTGCTGACTGTACTTTCACTGTCATCCAACCTACGTATGTTCCTATACTAAAATGCAACTCAATTCGACCACTGAAATTAGGATAAATTCGGATTCCAAGATCTGACCCAAAATGACATTGCAAGTGAAATAAATATGTAAAAACCAGGTACTTTTTTGTAAATTTTAAACGCAACCTCAAAACTCTCCCTTCGGATATTCACTTAAAAGTACAGTCATGCCGAATATTTTCATAACAAATGCGTCACACATAAAAAGGGAGTTATTATCAACAATAAATTGCACACGGCATGCGTTTATTGGCGCCAACATCTTAGGAAAGCTTTGCATTCCGAGCCAAGCCGTAAAAATGTAAGATATGATTTGTTTTCTTTGAAATTTGCACCTACGAAAAGATGTGGTGGATGTAGTTAAAAAATATGCTCGCTGACTGTCATTTCTAGGGTTCCGTACCTCAAAAGGAAAATACGGAACCCTTATAGGATCACTTTGTTGTTCGTCCGTCCGTCCGTCTGTCTGTCAAGACCCTTTTTCTCAGGAACGCGTGGAGGTATCAAGCTGAAATTTATATCAAATACTCAAGTCTACTGTCCCTTAGAGCTCTGAAAAAATCAAACATCTAAGCGAACGCAATCAAAAGATACAGCCGTTTATGACGCAAATTTCCGCATATTTTCGAAACTCGCAAGGGAATCAAAACCTACAGGGTACTTCCCGTGAACTCAGAATCTTGAAATTTGGTACGAAGCTAGGTCTTATAGCACAGATAAAGGAAAAATTGCGAAAAGCATAAAATATTTTGTCTGTCTGTCTATATCAGTAACCAACGCACATTTTCGACACTCGCAAGAGAATCAAATCCTACAGGGTACTTCCCGTGAACTCAGAATCTTGAAATTTGGTACAAAGCAAGGCCTTATAGCACAGATAAAGGTAAAATAGCGAAAAGCATAATTTTTTTTGTCTGTCTGTATATATATGTAACCAATCTACAATGATCCCACACTGCGCACATTTTGCTTAGGAGCAGGGGTCTGCTAAGACTGGATGTTCATAGATACATATAAATTTGTATGCACCTTCGGTGCGCGAGTCCGACTCGCACTTGGCCGGTTTTTTTATCATATCAATAACTCAGTTAAAGTCTAAGTCAAATATCTTTCGTCAATTTCGGGTAGAACAAGCACTTATTAGTGTCGATGAATCTATTACCGGTTCAGAAAAACCCTGTTGAGAAGAATCCGACCAAAAAATTATCATTTTTTTTTAAGTATGGAATTGTTGTGTGTGCTATATTCTGCAAAACAGCAACAAAATTACTAACAGACACACGTAAACGGTCAAACCATACTACCGCGGCTTTCATCATCAGTTTGCCTCATGGAGCGCCTATCCAGGCCGCGTCTTCCGAAATGTAGTACATACACATAAATAAGTACATCTGCCTATAATATAAAGGTTAAGGTACTTTACTAAATGTAAACAAACATCAGCTGTCAACACGACCAAAAGTTAACTATCCAAATGCAATATTTGTAATTGGCTTTCACGCGTCACATTTTCGACACGTACTCTGTAGTTTAGTCGCATAATATGGAGTTTGTTTACATTTATTTTAGTAAAGAACCTAAACCTTTATACCTAGTACTTATAAAGTTATGCTATGACCATCTTTGACATACCTATGTATAATACGGAGGAATTTTCAAAATTTCTACGGGTTGAGAAACTAGCGTATTAATTCATCGGCAACAGCTACTAATAAGGCTATTCTATAAAGACTTAAGAGAACCAAAAAACAAAAGAAAAACGATAACGTCCCACTGTTAAAGTTTCTTCGTTTGATCATCAAAAAATAACCTACAAATATTTCAAGTATTCCTGCACCATTTCAAGAAAATACTTTATCTCAGCACACCCTACAGCATTAATGTAATCTACGTAATAAAAACGATATTAAATTTAAGTCTTCCACTTTTTTATAACGGAAGATGGAAAATGCGATTTTCATATCAGTTGTTAAATAAAACGATGGATTTAGATATTTTAGATCCCGCCGCGTGTGCGAGGGCATAAAAAACAAATGTGTTTGTGCTGTGTGTATTGATATTTTTGCAAGTATATGATAATTTCACTAATGCTGTGTGGTACCTAATGCTTATTATATCTTTGAATGACTGCACATAAAATATAATAATTCATCATCATCATCCCAGCCTATATACGTACCAATGCAGGGCACAGGCCTCCTCTCAGAATAAGAGGGCTTGGGCCGTAGTTCCCACGCAGGCCCAGTGCGGATTGGGAACTTCACACACACCATTGAATTATTTCGCAGGAGTATGCAGGTTTCCTCACGATGTTTTCCTTCACCGTAAAGCTCATGGTAAATTTCAAATGTAATTTCGCACACAAATTCCGAAAAACTCAGAGGTGCGAGCGGGGATTTGAACCCATGACCATCTGCTTGAGAGGCCATAGGTCAAACCGCTAGGCCAACACGGCTTAATAATTATTAAAGGCAAATAGATATCAATGTATAGTATAAATTTTCCCGCAGGTGAATTTTTCGCTTCGAGCCCTTATCTTTCAAAACAAACCGTATCGTCATAGTATTAAGGTTCAAATTTAATGTAATGGCTCGAAGCGAAAAATTCACCTGGGAAGATTTTATACTATAACAACGATAAAAAAAAACATAATATTAAGACGCTGTCAACACCAACGTCGGCGCACACTGTCTATTTGTATCGGAGTAAACGAGATGCCGCTATTACTGGGCAGCCGGGTATATTGAAATTTATCGGGCAAATATTTAATTAAAAAAAAACTGTGGATTATTTGTGAAATATGACTCGTTAGCGGTTTAGGTATGAATATGTTGACTTCATGTTTTTAATTGCAGACGCATACGCCAAAAAAATAAAGACATAGAACAGTTTAATGATGATTTTAAGACCTATCTTTGCAATTATTTTCTATCGAGCCGATTTCGTCCAATTATGTATCGAGTCCGTCCACGGTCTTTGAAATATGTTGAATATTAACATATAATTTTTTTGATGTGCTAGAACAAGCAGTTTTTCTTAAAAAACTGTTTAAATGACATCAATTTCAACAAAATTAGGTGTTGTCAGCCTCTTAAGTCACAGTATTGGTTCATACGTAGGTATTTTTTTTTTACTTTCTAATGAAATTGCATAAAAATAATGTAGATTTTATTTTACATTCGGGTTATTCTCTTACCAAAACAGTGCATTTATTGTTACAACCTCACGAATATAAGCAATTTTTATGTTCCCATTTCATTCGCCGTAGCCCTACAACATAAACTTGGGAATAAAAGATTTGTTGTAAAAATTAAACTCTTAAGATTACCCCCTCTATCGGATAGGCAATGAAACAAAGCATAATTTTTATTATTCTCTTAAAGATGGCGGCTTTTTGTTTTTACAATTCCAAGTTTTAAAGAGCTGAAATAAAATGAGCGTGTTTTTGTATCTCCTTTCATTAAAATTGAGATCGTTAATAAGTATGAGAGATATGGTTTTATTTGTGTTTTTTAATAAAAAAATCTTTTAAACGTACTATCGTTAGTAGGGTACGTACAGAATTTTAATACATTTTTGAACAAAAATGTACGTTTTCAAAATCAAAGTACCTACTATTAACATTAAAAGATCGTGGTGGCTTGGTGGTTTGACCTCTGGCCTCTCAAGCAGAGGGTCGTGGGTTCAAACCGGCTCGCACCTCTGAGTTTTTCGCAATTTAAGTGCGAAATTACATTTCAAATTTATACCATGAGCTTTACGATGAAGGAAAACATCGTGAAGAGACCTGCATACACCTGCGAAGAAATTCAATTTCCGCACTGGACCCGCGTGGATAGTACGACTCAACTCTCATTCTAAGAGGAGGCCTGTGCCCTGCACTGGGACGTATATAGACTGGAATTATGATGATTAAAATTAAAAGTCGTAAAAAAAAATTAAAACAAATACCAATTCATAGAAAAAAAATATTTTAAACATTTAATTTTCAAGGCCTCCAATTTTACTGTCTCTTTTGGTTACTTAGTAAATTCATGGGATGAAACTCATAATAATTTAAGGACGCAAAAATAATATATATTTTTTTCAAATATCGTGTTTTATTTTTAACCTACAGTTAGGTATTTATGATCCGTTAAAAACGTTGACTCACGAAAGCGGAACTAACGAATTCACTTAAAATTTTATTGACGCCAAAGCCGTAAGTTCGCCTCACTAATAAAGAAATACCAAAGTAACAAACGAACGTCACTTAACGCATCCCGACGACAACGAAATTTATTTAACAATGACCAATAAAATTAACATCGCCCTATAAAATTTAAAAGCTCATCAAAAAATCAAATCTCATTACAGTATTTTAATTGACAATAAAGTTAATTTAACGATTCCCAAACGGATCAATGTGGTTCGAGAAAAAAATGTCATAACTTTGTCATAAAATTTAGGACAAAATGAAGCTGAAAGTCCGGATTTTATGAGTTTTTATGTGAAAGACGCGTGCGCATGTAAATAATGTAAGGTAATTTTGTATACAGGCTGTTACTTTTTTATGGGCGTCTGTATTATAGTGATAAAGAGTTTTCATCCATTATCGGGGTATTTAGTGCTAATTGAGCTTTTTATTGATGATTTTATGTCACAAGAAGTTTTACGAGTAAGTTATTTATAAAAAAACAATGGTATTTTTTGACACATGCCCACTATGAATTTTTCGTTTAAAAGAATATACAGACGTGAAAACATTTTGCAGGAGATATGTAGACATTGACATATAACGTACTAGGTGTTGCCTGCGACTCCGTCTGCAAAGTATTCGTTTATCGCTATCCCGCGGAAACTATGCAATTTTCCGGGATAAAAACTATCCTTTGTCCTTCCCAGGGTCTCAAACTATCTCTATACAAAATTTCATCTAAATGCGGTTTAAGCGTGAAGAGGTTACAGACAGACAGACAGACAGAAAGACACACTTTCGCATTTATAATATTAGTATGGATTCATTTTATTTATACCTATTGATAGTAAAGGACTTTGGGCTAAAGAGAGACTTTGTTTGTGTGTTTGTTTGTTTGTTGTGATCAGCACCTAATTCCAAGTTTTTACTATTCTTAATTTTCATATATTTTTAATTTTTTATCCCGGTAATAGGATGCAACTGAAGCAAGTAAATTGCTATCAAAAATAATAGCCCTAATTATAATAAAAATGATACATAAATTTTTCCTATATTTTCATACATTTTTTTTTTAGATTTAAATGGAATTTTGCTTTTTTTAAAATGTTTACAAATCATTACAAACTTTCCCACAAACAAAGCGACATTGTAAAATATCAATTGTCTCCAAGAACTCATATCTTTCATATCGCGCTTCAACGATCGAATAAAACTTTCATTCCATCGAAACTATCGATATGAAAATATCGATATGAAAAGTCGACGTAAACTATCGATATGGCGGTCGTTTCCATTTATAGGTTATATAGACGTCAAACGTAATTGAGGTAAACGTTGTTGACTATGCTGGAAGATAATCGTGAAAAATAAACGCTTTTTTGCATACTGATCCATGAAAATGTGTATTGCTGTAGTTATATTTTATGCTTCAAATAGGTAACCCACTAATGTGATGAACGCGAAAGTTTATATAGATGTGTGGATGTTCTTTCACGCTAAAACGGTTTGACGGATTCTAAATCAGGATAACATATAGGATACAATATCCCGGAAAATTAAGTAGTTCTTACGGGAAAGCTATAAAGTAAATTCTTTCAAGACGGAATCAGTACAGATTTTAGGGTATGATGCCCAAAGAGGTCCAACAATACCCTATTACTTCGTATTGCAGTTTATCTGTCTATAAATTTTCTTCGAGCATGTATCACTATCATCATTGCAGCCTAAATACGTCCCACTACAGGGACACAGGCCTCTTCTCAAAATGAAAGGGCTATCACTATCAGACTAGTTAGAACGATTTTGGTAAATTGGTCTTAATTCTTACCCCTCCACTGGATTGCTAAAAAAAATAAGAAAATAAGAAAAGAAGAAACGTGTTTAACTAGCTGACAGACAACGCACAGCCATTGCAGCCACTTGAAATTTAGCAGTAATTCCTTCTCCTTGAAAATCATAGAGGCCCACTAAGGGTGTTCGAAATACTCAAGGAACATTTTTTATTGTTCCATGGGAGCAAAGCCCCGGAATAAAGCTAGTGCATCATGTTATATTACCTAATTAATAACAAAAAAGAAAAAAAATACGCAACTCGCATAACCGTAAGTGCATCGTTAAAAACCGCCAGCTCTCGAAACGGCGAGCTTCGATAGTGACGTTTACGAGCACACAAATTAAAATTTGGACATAAAACCGTATCGATTGGTATCGACGCGTGTCGCGTCACTATAAAGTTGACATGTGAGTTTAGGTCGCGGTTGGAGGATTCCGTGCAATATTGTTTTTAAATAATTAAAAAGTTTTTCGACCACTACTGAAAAAAAAAACTTTTAATACTTGATTTAAAATAAAGTGTAGGTACTTACATTTTAAAAGATACGAGACGAGTTTATATTAGGAAAAGCCAAATAGTGTACAGAAGTTATATGAAAATTAAGTAAGTAATATTTTGAAATTGGAACGTCATTTTGGCTATATGGGCATGTTACTACATGTAAGGGGGGCTTTTTTAAGCGTTTACCTCCAATTTTTGATACGGTAACGAGCAAATTTACGAAGTAAAATTAAAAAAGAGTCTAGGTAGGTGGTTTAAAATGTGCATTTTCTGTCTATTAGTCAAGATATCAGCCATGTTACTGTTTTAAGGGTATAATTAAATCATCACAGCCTACGTATATACGTCCCACTGCATGCACAAGCATCCTCTCAGAACGAGACTGCTTGGGCCGTAGTTCCACACACCATTGAATTTCTTCTCAGGTGTGTGCAGGTTACCTCAAGACATTTTCCAAAAAAAATTTTCCGAAAAACTCAGAGGTGCGAGTCCAGACTTGACCCACGTCCCTCTGCTTGAGAGGGCTCTATATCTAAATCCCTAATGATTATTTGTCCTAATGTAATGTTTGTCCTAATGATCGTTTGTCCTAACTCTTTTTATTTAAAATCTATTAATTGTTCTGGATTTTTATAAAACAAACCTAACCTAACCTATAGAGTTCTGGAGGATAATCACAAAAAGTTCCTGAAAAATTCACGGTTTCCGAGAAAAAAAGTGTCAGAACAAACGATCATTAGGACAAACATTACATTAGGACAAACGATGTTAGGGATATAGAATGAGACCCGCTTGAGAGGCCGTGGGTCAAACCACTAGGGTACTACGACAATGATTTAAGGTCATGGGTACGCAATCGCAAACAACGGAACCCCAAAAACAACTGACATAAACGAGTCACAATAAAAACTTGAGTTATACGTTTTTTTGGTTATATTATTTATGTTCGAATCGTAAGGATTTCGGCTAATCGCCGGTTGTAATAAACTGGGTACGTGTCATAAACAGTTTATAGACGGGAACGTATGAGTATGTACGGAATATATATTCCCGTTATGTCTAGCTTTAGTACCAGGCTTATCTGCTGTTACATTGCGTGGTTTGGACTATAGTTGATGTGTTCGATACGTGAATTTTACGTCGTTAGGTCGTGAAAATGTTTTGAAAATTTTTCAGGACATAATAATGTATACTCAGGAGCCTGGATTGGTTCGATCGACGGTTTCTACTACATCAAATGATTGATCGTTGATCGATACCATCGACCGATGATAGAATGGATTGGTTGACGTCGATTGACAGTTTCTACTGGGTACACCAAGACCTACCACACCAATCAAACGATTTGTGATTTTTCAGAATTCTTGTGTGAAATTACATCTGAAATTTACCAAAAGCTTTATGTTACCGTGAAGGACAACCTCATGATGAAGAAACCTGCACACACTTGCACAGCAATTCAATAGTGTGTGTGAAATACCCAATCGGCACTGGCCCTATACTACGAAGCGCGAAATTCGAACTTCGTTTCATGCCGTTCCGCTCACGCTAATGGTATTTATTACAAGAGTGAGAGGGACCGCACGATCCGAACTTCGAACTTCGAAGTTCGTAGTAACCCCCCTGAGCCCGTGTGGGAACTACAACCCAAGCCTTCCACGAGATAAATAGGTACATTATTTAAGAACTGTCAATTTAAATTTAGCAACCATCAAACGTTCCCTTTTGTGGAACAAATTAGACATTCCAAAATCAAATTGGAACTTCATTTCGCGACTCTTTTCATAAAAACTCCTTTCTTGCACTGTAAATAACCTTGCATAAAGCTGCGAGGCTTTGCTAGGAGAAAATGCATCTTTTGATGCATGGCGTAGAGTTGAATTTCTATTGGAGCGAACAAGGTTTTTTCTAGTAGCCAGATCGGTATCGAGTAAAAATTATCCCCCATTTCTTTCAATCCCTTTGAACCGATTTGTCGTCGCAGTAAAAAAACCTTTTGTTCGACTTCAAAGGTATGACTAGGTTATTATTACGCTCCTGCGGATAGAGTTTATAAGATTGTTATTTTCAAACAATATTGGTAGTATTTAATTTCTATATAAACATTGAGAGAACATCTTTATATAGGTACGGTCAAGGACTTTAATTCATGAGCCACCATGAAACCTTCTCAAAAGAATAGTCATTACGATTTTCCTTGTTAATTAATGCGATGTCACTATGACGTTAACTGTGAAATGGTTCCATGGTGGCTTATAATTATGAATTAAAAGTGTGTGTAATAATCGTCATAAAAACTATTGTCCGAATTTATCATTTGTCAGAAATTATCATTTCGCACAACTATTTTTGCATATCCATTAATTGTACAGAATTGTTATAAAACAAAGCCAACCTAACCTATAGAGTCCTACAGGATAATAATTTCAAAATTCCTGAATAGTTAATGGTTTCTGAGAAAAAAGAGTTATGCGAAATGATAATTTCTGACAAATGATGAATTATGCTAAAAGTTTGTATGACTATTGAACGGCTCCCGAATTAAAATCCTTGACTGTACCTCCTGTTTTGTAGAAAATAATGAGCTTTACTTCTCTATTTTACTTATATTATAAACGTGAAACTTATATTATTAGACTTTTATTTTACTTACGTATAATATACACATTTTTGCTTAAAAACTTCTTGCGTAATTTTAAAATTAATTTAATTTGAAACCGAAACAGCCATTTAATTATAAACGCAACAACCTGAAAGGTATCTTAATCTACCACAACGTCCTACCATCCCCATTCAAATTTGAATCCTATCACTACACAAATGAAGTCTTAAATAAGATAACACTATTCCGAGGGGTAAATCCCGCATTCCAATTTATTTTTTTATTTACTTTTTAAAATGTATGCAAATGAAAATGACTCCTACCGATTGATGCTTTGTAAGATCATTTCTATTTGTCCTTGTCTATCTTACAAAGCTCCCTATCTGTCTATCTCGTTCATTGAATAATGAAAGTAATTTTGCAGCGTCGTTTCAATTGAGGAAAAGGTATAAAATTATACAGATTGGGCTAACGTGATGTATAAGAAGATTTACTTTTTTGTTTATTTAATACCTTTGTTCTTATTTGGTATCTTGTTCTGTACCTTTGGTACCTATTTAATCACCTTAACGACGACTAGATCAATCTGTGTACAAAGTAAACACATTGTCAAACTAGCCCGTTGCTAGCTGCTGCCTTCGATGAATTTATGTGTCGCTATCCCCCGGGGACTAAGCAGTTTTTCGGGATAAAAACTATCCTATGTCCTTTCCAGGGTTTCAAACTAACTCCATACCAAATTTTATCTAAATTGATGGAGCGGTTTAAGTGTGAAAAGATAACAGACAGACATTCCGTCAGTAGTTTTGTACGGTTAACTACTGGTTATAATGGTCCAATTTAAACTCTGCCCGTCAAAATTTCTGGCACAAGTCAGATGCGAAATCCCTTCAAATCAAACCTATTTGTTTTTCTGAACAACATTTCTGCGTAGCAGCTAAATTTCCAAGTAAATCTAACCTTGAGAGTATCCTAGGTCCACATTATCATCATTTCAGCCGATATACGTCCACTGCTGAACTAAGGGCTCTTCCAAGGTTCGCCAAACATACCGGTCCTGCGCCATCCGCATCTGACGCGTTCCCGCAACATTAACCAGCTCGTCGCTCCATCTCGTTGGAGGCCTATCAACACTGCGTCTTCTGGTCCGTGGAAGCTACTCGAGAACCTTTTGGCTCCATCGGCCTTCTACGAGCGATGTGCCTTGCCCACTGCCACTTGAGTCTGGCGATTCTTCAAGCTAAGTCGGTGACTTTATCCTGCGCGGATTTCATCATTTCTAATGTGAACCCGCAGAGAAACTCCCAGCATAGCCCTTTTCCTCTCTGACCTTGAGTTTTCTCATGAGGCCCATCGTTAGCGGCAACGTCTCAGTGCCATAAGTTTTTATAGTAAAATTCCGAAAACAATAACCGACTAAACGGATACAAAATACAAATCCATTGTGAAGTAAACATTAATATCTAAGGCATACTAAAAAATAATGACTATATCATGGACAGTGAGTAGAGTAGTGTATAGGATAAATAAATTCCGACCCGTATTGGCGATCCCTAGTCTCAAATACGACGATTAGACGACCAGAAGGCCTAGTGGTTAGAGAACCTGACTACGAAGCTTGAGGTCCAGGGTTCGATTCCCGCGTCGGGGCAGATATTTGTATGAAAAATACGAATGTTTGTTCTCGGGTCTTGGGTGTTTAATATTTATTTAAGTATGTATCTATCTATATAAGTATGTTTATCCGTTGCCTAGTACCCATAACACAAGCTTTCCTTAGCTTACTTTGGGACTAGGTCAATTGGTGTGAATTGTCCCGTGATATTTATTATTATTATTTATTATTATGGTTTTACTCACTCAGGGATTAATGTTTCTAAAATTCCATGAGAAAGTTAACCCCCATAACAAAATCAGCGGGATATCATTTAATTACCCCTAAACGTGTTGATTTGTTTTTAATATCAATGATAAAACATACCCCATTTGCTATTTTATTCATCGCATAAATACAAACTTATCTTATGCCGGTGACTAAAATAAAAACTAGCCATGTCACATACTAATTGGTACGTTCGTAAGACAGTAGCGCCACTATTGATAACATTTTTAAGTTTGTAAAATTATAAGGGTGTTTTTGATCTGATCAGATCAAGGATCAGATAATGTGTGTGTGCATAATTTTTTGCTAATAAGTTTTTCTATGGAATACAAGTCATGGGAGTTTTTAAGTTATATAAAATTTAGTTGTTCACGTGATTTGTCACGTTAATAATGTTTCATTTATTTATTTTTATTTATTTATTTAAATAGCGTATCTTCTGTGCTACTTTTGATGTATGTAATTTAATAACAAAGTAGATCTGTTTGAAAAAAAATACCTTTTTAAGTTTATTGCCGGATTATTCTCAACCTTTGATCAATTATAACTGTAGATACACAGTCGCGCGCCCGAAAATGTCCGAGCCAAATGAGCGCCACTTTGATAAAAGTGGCCTTCTTTTTTCTCAGAACGTTGCGTGAAATTGTCAAGTTTAGCTGTCAAGTGCAGTTTTGCCGCTACCGAAATTCGACTGTAATGAAGTAAAGACTAGGTTCAAATTTCTGTGTAGGTGATGATTTTATTTGTTACGCAAACAAACAAAAAAGTTAGGACATTCTTTGAAGGGGATTTTGTTCGGCAATGTGTATCTTCAGTTATAATTGATCAAAGTTCTCAACGGGTTTTTTCCAAACCGGTGGTTCTTCGACGTTCATAGGAGCTTCAATTGAAGCCTAAATTAAAAACTTTTGATTGCCTTTGACTTTGAAGTCATCGCTGGCAACACAATCTGATCAAAGACTTAAATCCTACCACCCACATATTGGCATCAAATACCCTCCCCAATCACAAGTCCCCTACAGTACTCCTAAAGCAATAAATACTGTATTTATTCGTAATAAATACTCCTGAACAATAAAGTTCACATAGCACTGTGCTTTAATACTGCATGAGTATTGTTCCTTCGCCTGTAAAAACAGCCATTCAAATTATCCCTCCCTAATAAAACAGTAGTGTATCACTCACTTGGATTACTGTGGGATCTTTACACGGTACGACATTTTTGTAGTGGTAGAGCCAGCTAGCCGCTGCATCACGAATGGGCCGGCTCTCGTCCGGGGCAGTACCACCCTCTCACAGAACACCGGCGTGAAGCAGCAGTAATCCTGCTTGCGTTTCGTACGGTCAGTGAGAGTGCCGGGGGCCCAATACCTCACCCCTTCCCTCTCCCCCTTCCCCTATTCCCTCTCCTTTAGGGCCGACAACGCACTGGCATCGTGTAAAGCGCTGCGGGTGTCTATGGACAGTGGTGTTCATTTAACATCAGGTGACCCACTAGTTCGTTTGTCTGACCTATCTAACATAAAAAAAAAAAAAAACATTGGCCGAATTTCATAACAAATTACAACCTATAATCCGACAAGCTCATATGCGACCCTCCGCGGAACCCTGTCGCAGTGAGTATTTGCCGCACTTAATAAAAACAATCTTGTTAAGGACAGCAGAGGCTCCCTGCAACAGGGTTCCGCCGAGGCCCGCGCACGAGCTTGTCAA
Organism: Archips xylosteana; assembly: GCA_947563465.1. Taxonomy (NCBI): domain Eukaryota; kingdom Metazoa; phylum Arthropoda; class Insecta; order Lepidoptera; family Tortricidae; genus Archips; species Archips xylosteana. Next base: position 15,152,745 of record OX387364.1, on the reverse strand, counting down.
GGATAATAGTATTAGCTATTTTGTATTGAAATTCACTAATACCAAGGATGATATAGACTGGATCGGCCGCGGTTTTTGTAGTTCGATTATTAAATCTAGATGGCGCTTAAATATAGCCAGAGGCTTTGAAGGCAAAACAATAAGACTACAGATGTTTCATACTAGGTACTACAAATGTATTATTTTTCAGAAATATTGCATAATAATACATTTGCAGTGATATGAAATATCTGTAGTCTTACTGTTTTGCCTTCAAAGCTTCTGGCTATATTTCAGCGCCATCTAGATTTAATAATCGAACTACAAAAACCGCGGCCGATCCGTACTATGGCGACTGCCAATCCAGTCTATATCATCCTTGCTAATACTATTTGCTTGTATTTTGTTATGCAATTGGGCCCTTATAGTAAGTGTTGGGTGCAGTGAGGGTGCAGATAAAATACGACTCTGTATTTGTCACGTAACGTATTTGTAACGATAATAATGCAGGACCTGACAATTCAAATGCTTCATCATCAATCAGATCACTTAAAGTGGGTTCAATTCGATTTCCAAGATTGGATCCAAATATACTTTTACTTTTACCCGCGATTTCGTCCGCGCACAAATAAAATGTATGGTCAACTCCCAATATTTATCCCGCGGGAAAATCCTAAAATCCCTTACTACCTCTATGATCCTAAAGTAAGGTTACTGAGACAGTCCCATTGAATTGAACATCTAAATCCCGTTTTTTCTTATCCCGTGCGATTTACGAAAAATCCCTTCAGAACGCTTGCATATGTCATACATAATAACTATCTGTGTGCTAAATTTCAAATTTTAGACCAGCCAGTTAGTAACGGTTGCCTTTTATACAATACAGATAATTAACAGCGCAAAACGCTAAACAACAACGCAAAACTTGTAAACATCGTGAGATTCCCGTTGGATAGATCTTGACGCCGTCGTGTCGTACAGTATAACTGCCTCAATTGCCAAGTCTCGTACTAAACTTTATGAGGGCATTGTTTTATTAATATCTATAAAAAGTGCTTCCAAGTGTTTTAGCTTTAGTTAGAGTTTGCTTTAGCTTTTATAGCCATGCTAACTTCACTGTACATTAGGACTTAAAGTGCAAAATTCTATTAAATTGTATTAGTTTAGTGCCACAGATAGGTTTAATTAAAATCGACGATACTGCGTATTTCATCATCATCATCATCATCATCATCCCAGCCTATATACGTCCCACTGCAGGGCACGAAATGAAAGGGCTTGGGCCGTAGTTCCCACGCGGGCCCAGTGCGGATTGAGAACTTCACACACACCATTGAATTTCTTCGCGTATGTTGGCAGGTTTCCTCACGATGTTTTCCTTTAGCTCATGGTAAATTTCAAATATAATTAGCCACATAAATTCCAAAAAACTCAGAGGTGCGAGCCCGGATTCGAACCCACGACCCTCTGCTTGAGAGGCAATAGGTCAAACCACTAGGCCGCGGCTTGCCGCCTATCTGACTCAGGCAAATTTTACAGAAGAGTGTTAAAATTCTTTGTTTTTATATACGCGCCTATAGCAGCAAAATCTGAAATTAGCCATTTCGTAGGTTACGCGGTAGGTATTAGCCATTGTTGGTTACGTGTTATTGCAGTATCACCGACGAAGTTACGCGAATTGGCTTCATCATTTCGGGCGAAAGAAGTCCACTGCTGAACATAGGCCTCCCCAAGGCTCGCCAAACAGATCGTTCCTGCGCCATCCGCATCCAACGCGATCCCTCAACCTTAACCAGGTCGTCGCTCCATCTCGTTGGAGGCCTACCCACACTGCGTCTTCCGGTAGTGGACGCCACTCGAGAACCTTTTGGCCCATCGGCCATCGGTTCTACGAGCGATGTGCCCTGCCCACTGTCACTTGAGTCTGGCGATTCCTCGAGCTATGTAGGTATGTATGGATGAGGATTGCCTTTAAAAAATTTAAAATTACCTTCCTACTGTACCAGGTAGCCACACCAGATATTAAAATTTTCAATAAAGAAAGAAGACAATAAAGGAATTCAGTAAGTAGTATCTGTGAAGTTCCCAATCCGCACTGGGCCCGCGTGGGAACAGCAGCCCACTCCCTCTTGTCAGCAGTGAGACGTATATAAACCGAGATGATGATGATTAAGATTGGGGATTAGTGACGTCATTTGAACCTCGATTAAGATTGGGTATCATACGTAAGTGTCCTAGTTAAAGTGTGTCAACTGGAGTCAACTGACTACACGTTAACCACTAAGGGTTAACTGGTAAGTCAGCGAAAACCATTTAAGCACTCTGTAACAAACATAATTATAAATATTAAGCCAAAAAGTATATAAATACAAAAAGAGTAGCTACTTTCGTTATCCCAAGAAGTAGTATTTACCTAAAATCCTGAAATTAGTTTTTTACTGTTATAATCACCTACTTGCATGACTAATTTGAAGTCTCTACTAATTATTAAAGTTACGTAGATCGACTTTGAAGTGAAAATGTAAATCCCATTTATTCCCTGTCCCGTTAGAACTTTGGAAAATCCCTTCTTGGTGTATTTTTATACACCCAAAATACATGTGTGCCAAATTTCAAGTCTTTAGATTCAGTTTTCTTTTTATTTTTATTTTTTTAGTGATTTGGGCTGCGCGTTGATATATCAGTCAGTCACTCAGGACTTTGGATTTTATAGAAAACATAGGTGCGACTAAGTATGATTTCGCAAAATACTACGGTTGACCTGTTTAGATAAAAATAACCTTAACTCCACACCTACCCGGCTATAACATTTCGCAAGAGACAGCCAAAGCGCATCATATTTCAACCCATTGTTTCATTTCATACAATTTCACAATGACTAATAGCGTCGATACAACCCCGTCGCACCAGAGCCGCAGTCAATTTATGCGGGTAATTCACAGGCGCCGGTTATTGGTTAATTAGACAGGGTTTCAAGTGTTACTGCGTTTAATTCTGTCCGGTGGTCTCCCGCTGTGCAGTATAGAGATAGGTGTTTACAGAGCAGATGCGTATAATTGGCTCTGCAATCATCATCATCATCATTTCAGCCGTAACGTACAGAAGGATCACTCTCGAACAAAAGTCAACTTTAGGTATAACCATTTGCCAATTTTACGACCGATAACTGCTTTCACGCGAAATTTAAACTTATTGTGTGATACGAGCGTTCATTATCCGTTGGGCACCGCTGATCCGAAACAAACGAGCACCTACAGGGTTAACTCGCCGATATTTAGGTAGGTATATACATAAATGTAGAAAGATAAGTGTGTATTAATTCAGTAAACTACCTTTAGTCAGTAAGTAAGTTAATTATAAAATCGTTTAGAAGTCATTGTTTGTTGAAAAAGTCACTGAAAAAAAAAATGCCTTATTACGCGCGACGCGGCTAGCGTGCGAACCGATAGCCGTGCGACAACTTAGGGCCGGCGCCCACTTTTATTACTATCAAGTTATTTTGAATCTTATTTCAATGAGTTTAGAATGCATGTTACTTTATTGGTTATGCGTTGCGTCATCCCTCGGCACGTCGCGGCATCGTGGTATCGAAATAAAGAAACATGAATTCTAAACTCATAGAAATAAGATTCAAAATAACTTGATAGTAATAAAATGCCACGCCGTGCCATGCCGTCAGTGGGCGCCGGCCATTACTGTGCCATTATACGCCTGCCCGGGAGGCGCGCCGACCGAACATACACAAACTGCGGAGTGAAACCCCCCCTGCTGTTGGACAGGACATATGTGTCCTTCATTGATACCCAATCATTACGGTTCTTGCATCCACCTTGAAACTTTACCAAATCGTCCTTCTACCTCGTCGGTGGACGTCCCCGCTGCGCTTGAAAGTACATGGTCTCCACCCAAGAACTTTCTTTCTCACTATACTAGAAATGTTTAGGTACTCAACTAAATGTAAACAAACATGAACAACCAACAGTTGTGGCTTCGGGTTAACCAGCCAAATGCAATATTTGTAACTGACTTTAACGCGTCGCATTAAATTATCGACGTACTCTTTAGTTTAATCGCATAAGTACCTGGGCGACCGAGCTCTGCTCGGGCAGAAACTCGGTACCAAGCGTTTTCCCAGAGATAAAACCAAGCTAGATCAATTTTTCATCCCCGAAAACCCCCAAATACCAAATTTCATCGAAATCGTTGGAGCCGTTTCCGAGATCCTGATTATATATGTGCGGGGGAGGGGGGCGGGGGGGTTCAGGGGTTTCAAAGGGGGGATGAAAATTTCATTGATTTTGCCGTAGGCTGCACCGTTTTCAAGATATTTGACAAAAACACCGGAGGGGTGGGGGGTGAGAGGGGGGAGAGGATGCGGGGGAGGGAGCACGGGGGTACTAAAGGGGGGGATGAAAATTTCATTGATTTTGCCGTAGGATGCACCGTTTTCAAGATATTTGACAAAAACACCGGAGGTTTGAGTCACGTTAAACTATCGTCCGTAAACCGACTTTACAGACAACCGGCTTTTCCTGTTCTGTGCTCCCAATAGGGAACGTGGACATAGACGGTGCAGCCAACTGGTGCCATAAGGGTGCCATCAATTTGAATGTTTTACCTTGATAAGTTTGTTTTACTGTCCGCATAGTGTCTCTTCTGTCGCATTAGTGCTGCCGCCTATAGTTACTGCACGTTCCCTATAATACTTTTTCTCACAAAAAAGTAACTTTTCTCACAAAAGAAGAAACTTGACGTTTTCTCATGAAAAATAAACTTAAAAAAAAAACTAAAAATCTTGAAAAAAAACGTGGAATCGAACCGAGGTCGGCTGGATCCCCACATACCAAATTTCATCGAAATCATTGGAGCCGTTTCCGAGATCCTGATTATATATATACATATATACATATATACAAGAATTGCTCGTTTAAAGGTATTAGATTAGATACTTAAATTATTATACGACTGAAACTGAACTAAAGAGTAGGTACGTCGATAATGCGACGCGTGAAAGTCAATTAAAAATATTGCATTTGGCTGGTTAACCCGAAGCCACAACTGTTGGTTGTTCATGTTTGTTTACATTTAGTTAGATACCTAAACATTTCAAGTATAGGTATTATTGATAATTAAATGTGTTGAGTAAAATATAAAATATACTTGTATTCAGATCGAGCGCCACACTATTAGACTATAGTTGCACAACGAATACCCGTGCAAAATTTAATCTACACTTAGCGATTTTCTAGATTTTCGGATTTTATTTTAGGAGAAAGAAGTAGCCAATGCACTGCGAACTAAGTGTAGAAAAACATACAAGTTTAATGGCCGTTAAAATCTGTTGTATGTTATTACAGTTGGCATTGCCCTGCGTTTATTACAAGGTCAAGATAAAATACTAAACATAGCATTTCTAAACTGAAACAATAACTTTGCTCATCGCGACCTGAAAACTTACCTTACCTTATCTTCAGCGAAAGGTCCTGGAAGGCCGTCGCCTCCTTCTGCAAAGAGGTTATGTCGCAGAAGGAGGAGAAGGAGCGGGAACGCGAGAACGATCCCCTTGCGAACCCACTTCGGCGCAGACGGACGGGAGGAGAAGGCGGCAATTCGCCGCCCTCCCCCCCTAGTGGTACCAGCCGGTGGGGGGTGGGGATCCCCTGCCGGCCGTCATGGCTCACAGGACTAGGGGGGGAGTCAAGTTTTCCCGACTTCCCCCTGTATAGGCGCGGAGGCATAGGCTGGGGCGGCCAGCGGATGCCATGGTGTCCCATTTTGCTCCCACGGCATCCGCAAATGGCAAGAGAGGGAATACCGGTAGGTTTTTAGTGGGTAAGCCTCCCCCCTCCATCCTCTAGGGAAGGGTGGGGGAGGAGAGTCCCACATAACTCCCGCGTAGTCCCCACGCGCGGGAGTATGCGTAATGCATTTTCCTACCGACAAAAAAAAAAGATCGCGGGTGAGCAAAGTAATTGTTTCAGTTGATTCATATGGACCTGCGTAAAGTAACGCCTGATTCAATAAATTATAGCATTTCTAGTTCCATTTTTATCGGTGTTCATACTTATATAGATAGACACATACTGAAATACATATTAAATACCCAAGACCCGAGAACAAACATTAGTATTAATTTTCATACAAATATCTGCCCCGACACGGGAATCGAACCCGGGACCTCAAGCTTCATAGTCAGGTTCTCTAACCACTAGACCATCTGGTCGTCAAGATGACAAGCCAACACTCTTCCGACCTCCCCCTACCCATTTCGCTTAATAAAACACACTCCCATTAAAAAAATACTGCAACCCCAGCCAACTGCCCACTAACTTTTTACTAAACATAAAAATACTCATTGCGTAAATCCCTTTCATCAAACCGATACTGCGTAAAGCGTAAATCTGCAGCTTAAATGCGTCTCTAACGCTTTTGTGGACAATTAATCCAGCACTAAATACTAAAATAAGTTTTATTTTACGCCAAACGTCAAGGCAAAAGTCGTTGAAAGGTTGTGTTGGTATGGAGTCGGCTTTTATGTATGAAAGAAAAAAATTAAGACCGGTTACATTTCTTAACAAGTTCTCGTGAAATTTTGTGAACATGTTAGATAATTATCATTTCAGCCGCAAGACGTCCACTGCTAGCTATACATAGACCTCCCTCATTAACGCCCAATCATTACGGTTGGAAGCGAGTTGCATTTAACTTGAACCTGCGGGCTTCACCAAATCGTTCGTCCATCTCGTTTGTGGACGTCCCACGCTGCGCTTGCCAGTCCGTGGTCTCCATTCGGGAACTTTTATCTTTTTTGTTAGATAATAGAGCTTAATCCCGCGACTTACCACATGAAAAAAGATTACGGTAACGTTTTTAAAGCACAATGTTACGTTCCCTTAACCAAAAAGAACTATGTATTATTGCAAACTAACATTAACACGTCATCTTAAAAGCTGAGGCACTTCAACGTTCTTGGAGCTTCCTCTATTCTTGTTCAAACCAAAAATAATACCCCACGGGAAATCATTACCGGGACATTTAAGTATTTGATGCCTCGATTCAGATCTTTATTCCCTCTGTACACCAAGTTTCATCGAAATCCGGTCAGCCGTTATTGCGTGATTGACTAACAAACATTCAAACATCCAAACATCTTCCCAAACTTTCCCTTTATAATATTAGTAAAATTTTTGTCGATCCGCTTCATGTGGGTTGAAACCGTAAAAAATAGACCAGCGAGTTCCGAAGCTCGCAGAACCGCCAATTCAATAATTAATTAACATAACAATACAATAATATACAGATCTTCCTAAACGTAAATAAACCGAAATAGATGCCATTACGCAACTCCTGTTGACCTACTTACTCATGAGACAATAACAAATCATCTCACTCCTTGGTTGACAGAAATAACTGCGTATGCGCCGTCACTTGTGCATTCCTTGTTAACGTACTATGAATGCTATAATAAGTATGTTTTTGGCTTCTCCCACGTAGTATTTCCCGGTCGTTACAGCATACGTGAATAGCGGATTGGCGACCGATTTTCGTGTTCATTGCGCGGTCGAAACGCTCGCCGCTAAGTGGTTGCCTGGCACAACGCGCAATGAACCGAGAATATTTCAGTGAAATCACTACCCTAGTCACTACATAAGGTCTAGTGTATGTTTTGGACAGTAACCGATTCGAACACGCACACGCATGCCTTAATAAGAATATGTCAACACAGCAGCGCCTCTATCGCCGAGTTTAGGCAACAATCTGTTCACTTTAATTCGTAAATTAAATTTCTATGGTATTCATGACCTCGCTTTAGAACTCATCAAATCTTACCTCACACAGAGAAAACAAAAGGTAGCGGTTAATGGAACGGTATCGGAGGGATCTGTGGTCGAAATGGGAGTGCCTCAAGGATCTATTCTAGCGCCATTCTTGTATTTGGTTTACGTAAATGACCTAATTTATACCGTGAGTCAGAAATCAGGGATAGTTATGTTTGCTGACGACACCTCTTTACTGTTCAAAGTTAGTAGAAAAGACACCGATTTCACTGAACCCAATGAAACTCTGTCCATGATATCCGCATGGTTTGCTGCCAATAACTTGTTACTAAACCCTAAGAAAACAAAATGTATTAAATTTTCATTGTTAAATCCGCCTCATTCAAATTCGGTCTCAAATATTAAACTTAACGGTCAAAGTATTGAATTTGTAAAATCTACGGTATTCTTAGGAATAACACTGGACTCTAAATTGCAGTGGGGATCGCACACCACAGCAATTGCGAATAGGTTGAGCTCTGCTGCGTTTGCAGTCAGAAAGATACGGCAGCTAACCGATGTGGCGACGGCACGGTTGGTGTATTTTTCCTACTTCAATAGCATCATTTCATACGGCCTTATTTTATGGGGATCTGCTGCAGACTTGGAATCAATTTTTATTTTGCAAAAGAGGGCTATCAGAGCGATATATAACTTAAGGACACGCGATTCTTTAAGATCCTTTTTTAAAGAAATAGGTATCCTAACCCTGCCGTCGTTGTATATATTTGAAATAATCATGTATGTAAGAAAAAACATATGTGATTTTCCCACTAACGTCGATAAGCCAAAGGTTACTAGAAACACAGGGAAGCTTAAAGTTCCATCTTACAGACTGGCTAAAACTAAAAAGTCGTTTCTGGGAAGATGCATACGTTTTTATAATAAAATTCCGAAAACAATAACCGAACAAACTGATACAAAATTCAAATCCATTGTGAAGAAGACATTAATATCTAAGGCGTACTATAAAATTAATGACTATATCATGGACAGGGATGTTTGGAAATAATTCCGATCCGCATTGGCGATCTCTAGTCTCAAATAGCGTATCTACTGTGTTAAAAAATTTAATTGTATTAAATACTTTAGATGTATGTCATTTAATAACAATGTAGATCTGATTGAAAAAAATATACCTTGTTGAGTTTCTTGCCGGTTTCTTCTCAACAGGGTTTTTTCCGAACCGGTGGTAGATTTTTCGACGTTCATAGGAGCATCAATTTGATGCCTAAATTGAATAAAGAATTTTGACTTTGACTTTTGACTTTGACTTTGATGTGAATGAATGTATCAGACTGTACCCGGCCATAAAGATTGCACACGGTCTTTGAAAAATTTACAGTCTTTTTCCAAAGTCCGATGTGTTTTTTGTGTTTTTTTTTGTGTGTTACACTTTTTTCAAAGACCGTGTGCAATCTTTATGGCTGGGTACTGTATAGTTTCTTGACTGTCATCATCATCATCCCAACCTATACGTCGCACTGCAGGGCACAGGCCTCTCAGAATGAGAAGGCTTGGGCTGAAGTTCCCTCGCGGGTCCAGAGCTGATTGGGAATTTCACACACACCATGGAATTTCGTCGCAGGTGTGTTCAGGCTTCCTCACAATGTTTGCTTTCACCGTGGCTCATGATGGATTTCAAATTTTGCACATACTTAAATTTTGCGCATAAGTACTTAAATTTTGAAAATCTTAGAAGTGCGAGCCTGGGTTCGAACCCACGACTTTCTGCTTGATAAGCCATAGGTACAGCTCCTATAGGCTACCACGACTTAATGAGACAGAGTAACAACCAGTAATTGTTTCCACACAGATATAGTATAAACCTTCCCAGGTGAATTTTTCGCTTCGAGCCCTTATCTTTCAAAACAAACGGTATCGTCATAGTATTAAGGTTCAAATTTAATGTAATGGCTCGAAGCGAAAAATTCACCGGGAAGATTTTATACTATAAACAAATAAACAGTTAGTCTGAATTGATATTGTACGTGTATGGTATTGAAATGACAACCACTACACGAGACGTGGACATATTGCAAGACCAACGAAAAGATTGTACTTCTAGCAATCTAACAATTGAAAATTTTACTCTCTGTCATATCATTTAGGACTTAAGTTTGTTTGGCATCTAGATGCCTATAGTATTTTGTCACAGTATGCTGATGATGCCGTAAGTTCCTAGTTGGATGCTCGCCAGGATTTTGTGGCGCATTGCCAATTTGCGTATACGCATGTTCATAAAATTATGCGATACGTGTTATGTAGAATATTTTTTTTTGCGAATTTTATTATAGACCTCGAGACTAGGCTAAATAAATACACTTTTTTCCATTTAAACTTGTAAAGTACGTGCTAATACGATATTGATATATCAGATCATTGGCCGTGGTGGACTAGTGGTCTGACTTATGGACTTTTAAGCAGAGCGTCGTGGGTTCAAGCCCGGGCTAACAACCCAGAGATTTTTGAAATTTAAGTGCGAAATTAAATTTGAAATTTATCATTCCGTTTGAGCTTAACGGTGAAGGAAAACATCGTGGGGAAGCCTGAACACATCTGCGGAGAAATTCAATGGAGTGTGTGAAGTTCCCGATCCATACTGGGCCCGCGTGGGGACTGTGATCCAAGGCTTCTCATTCTGAGAGAAGGCTTGTGCCTAGCAGTAGAACGTGCTAGTGTGATGATGAAGAATACCTTAAAGCTTGTAGCAAAAAAAAAATGTCTTCAGCTACGATTACAATCATATATTTCTTGATGTGAGTGAGTGAATCAACTTTTTCTTGCCACCCATTGCTTATTGTTATACAAATTTTGTCACCTGGATTACCTAAGGATTTTTCTATAAAGTAGTATGAAGATGTCACTTGGACAAGAGGGGACAGAGTACCTAAACAACACAAAAAAGTTGATTCACCCAAGTACATTAATATTAAAAAAAAACACAAAAGTTCTCTCCGCCCTTCCTTATCCTCTTACAACAACACTCATAGAAAATTTATTTGAACGTAAACCATCTATTGGAAAGATTTAATTTGGTCTCAGTCAGCACTTTTTATTTTATTGCAGCATTAACTAAGTAATTGTGCTCAGCTATTTCGAGATTGAAGCATTTCAGCGCCTGCGAGTTTTAAATAGCAATACGTTGATCGGTGATTTGTTGCCTTTGGTATAATACTACGACACTAATATAGACAAAGAGTAAATTTAAAAACATACTCGTGAAAATTTTAAAGCGATATAAATCTGTACAATGTTAAATTACTGCTCAACTAAAATGCGACTAGTTTTTTACCATTTCGAACGACATTCAAAAATATCTACCTACTAAGTGGTTATTGCTTGAAACTTTGTCAATGTTGCGAGAGAACTTTGCATTGTCTTAGAATAAAAAAGCGGCCAAGTGCGAGTCGGACTCGCCCATGAAGGGTTCCGTAGCAGCAAAATGAAAGATAAATTGTGGTTTACGATTTATGACGTATTAAAACAAAACTACTTACTAGATCTCGTTAAAACCAATTTTCGGTGGAAGTTTACATGGTAATGTACATCATATATTTTTTTTAGTTTTATCGTTCCCTTATTTTAGAAGTTACGGGGGGGGGGGCACATATTTTACCACTTTGGAAGTGTCTCTCGCGCAAATTATTCAGTTTAGAAAAAAATTATATAAGAGACCTCAATATCATTTTTGAAGACCTATCCATAGATACGTATGGGTTTGATGAAAATAAAATTTTTGAGTTTCAGTTGTAAGTATTGGGAACCCCCAAAATTTATTGTTTTTTTTTCTATTTTTGTGTTAAAATCTTAATGCGGTTCACTGAATAAATCTACTTACCAAGTTTCAACAGCATAGTTCTTATAGTTTCGGAATAAAGTGGCTGTGACATACGGATGGACAGACAGACAGACAGACATGACGACTCCATAAGGGTTCCGGTTTTGCCATTTGGCTACGGAACCCTAAAAATTAGCCTTTAAAGTTAATTTTGAATAGGTAGTAGGTAAGTACTTAATATTTTCTATCATGGAACTATTTAAGAGAGAGATAACCGTTAGATAAATACTTGGGAAATTCCGTACAAAATTCAAAATCCTTAGACAAATAGGAATTAGGTACCCTCCTTTACACCAATTACAAATTATTGTCATTTCAAAACTAATAATAATAATAATAATAAATTCTTTATTTCGGAATACACAGGATTCCATAGATGATTAGTAACAAAGCTTATTCCTAATGTTAGTACTTAAAATTAATTAATTAAAATTATACCATTCAATTCAATGTCTAATGTCCAATGTTTAATTAGACATTGAACACTAAATTTAAATTTAAATTTACTAAACCTTATTAAGTATTTGTGTGCCTTGTATTTGTGTGTCTTGTAAAAGTGAATAAATGTCTTCTTTCTTTCTTTCTTTCTTTCTTTAAGTGTTGTTAAACCTTATTAAGTATTATTAAAGTTCAAATTTAAATGACAATAATTTTAAATTGTGTCAGTGTTTTTCTTAAGGGAGCGACTTGTTTAATACGGGTAGTATAATTAATAGTAAAATTAATAAGATTATGTAAGGTTTTTTTCGTAATGGCTGCGGAACCCTATCCTGGGCGTGTGCGACACGCTATTGGCTGGTTTTTTTATAGTTAGGTAAGTTCTGTTGGAACTGACATGATTATTTCTTGATCAAATAAAAATAATATAATAAAAAACTATAAGGGTTCCTAGTTGACTACGGAACCCTAAAAAAAGGCAACAAACATACCTAAAAACTTTCACCTTTAAAATTAGTGTGATGTGGTTAAGACATAAAAATAAAGTTTAAATCTTGTCTGAATTCACTTAACAACACACCTAAGTATCGATATAAATGAAGTCATCACTAACATAAAACGTTTTAACCTTGGAAACAATAGCAGTTATAAACTCACTTTAAAAGCAAACCAACATTAAAACCATTTTAATTTCCAAGCCTTCTTTTCATTTTATCTGAGCAAGTATCAAGTGACCTGGCCTGTGAAAACCAGGATAAACCGAACTCTATTACCATGGTAATAAGGATTGCCTACAATCCAGTAGAAACGGTTCATTGACTCATATGTGAATCATTTTCGCGGTCGAACAAAGGTATTAGACACGTGCAAGTTTTTAGATATATAAATAAATATACAGTTAAGTATACATTTAAGCGGCGTTTCGAAGAAGAACCACAATTTTTTAATAGGATATTTACCTATGTTTTTTTCAACCAAAACGTAGTTTCTGGTAATTCAATTGTAGCTTTATATTTCTTAGTAATGGCGACAAATTCTAACGTTGGAAAGATAAGGATACAAAACAAAACAATACGATGATCATTTATTTATTTGTATAGCCTAGTGGTTATTGAGTCTATGAAGCTGGGTAGTCACTCTCGGGTTTGAAATTCAGGGTCCAAAAGCGGGCGAAGAAGAAATCAGAAATGTTTATTTGCTTGAATACAGTTAATAAGATGTTATAGCAATAATGTTTTGTGTATTCGGGCTGCATGTAGGCGAGCAAAAATGATTACAATTAAATTAATAACAATGAAATAAAATTACATAATGTCAAAATAATAATATTAAAAAGGTCAAATAAACTATATAGAATAATACAGCAAAATATAGAGAGAGAGAGAAAGAGAGAGACAAATAATTATACTTAGTTGTTGCTTTAGGTACATTTTAACACTATAAAAGCATTTGCTCAAGAGCCAGTCCGTAAGGCAACGCAGTCTGAAGGATACAAGGTGCACTTGGTATGAAAACAGTAGAGAACATGACTATGGAACAGAATAAAACCTATAATTATAAGAAGATACATGGACCCCTTAGACATCTAATATGCAAAATGAAAAGCACCCTCCTGAAAATAATTCTGCCGTCACCTATACTCAGGGGCCATTAAAACACTACAGCACTAGACTTCCTGTACCTACTGATTCAGTGACACAAACTGGATCTTGGACTCTAACATTAACTTCTGCCATTCGTCTCTATCCTATCAGTCGGCCACCTAAGTAATGTCCGACCAAACACTTTGTTTCAGCGAGTTTCTTCATTAAATTGGAGTTTAAGAAATCTGCCAAAACTAGCAACTATAACTATATCGTCAACTATAACGTGCAATGGCATATCACTAATAGACACCTGTGCCTAGCAGTGAGGTGATGTCTTTATGTTCTTCCAGTCGATCCAGCGTTAGGCTTTCCAAAAATACATCTCCCTTTCCATCGTCTAACCCTACGCAGCCTCTAGACACCTTGTATCAAACGAACGGATGTAAAGAAGAGAAAAAGTAAAGTCAAATGTACATACCACGTCAGCATCCGCAACGCCGTCAGCCATGTCCGTTCCTCCCTTGTCTCTCCAATGCTTCTCGCTGGTCTCTGGAAACGTGAAGGTTCTCTCTCTCCTTGGACTTAAAAGCACCCCTGCTGGTGTCCTGGGAAAGAAACTTGTATTGAATAAATGAAGCACTGATAATATAGTCAAGAGAAACAAAAATCTATAGCTCTAGAGTGTATTCCACCATCATCATCTTTCCCTTTGCCTGATCTTAAAATGAGAGGAATTGAGCCATAATTCTAACTTCTTAAACACAGTTGAGTTTCTTCGTCGGTGTAAGCAGGTTTCCTCGTTTAGAATGTATTACTAATACGCAACTGCCTTTGTCTTTGCGTCTAGTTACTGAACTATAGTGAACTGATCTTGATTTGATAGTTACTTTTCAGACACATTTTCTTTTGAAAGGAAGGTCCTGACTGACTGCCCTTCTTCTTCTTTAACGTGTTTTCGCCCACGCCTATCTAACTTTTTCCGTCCAGATCGGTTATCTGCTTTCCTTTTTGTCGGGTCACTCTGGCTGTCTCCCTTGAGTCATTAGACCACCATCGGTCAGGCGGTTATCCTACACTTTACTGATTTATCAAAGCCTAACCATAACTCTTGGATATTAAAAGCTGAAATTATACATAATGTGGACAAGGAATAAGAACGGATTTAACGAAATTTCCACGGAAAAATCTTCTACAATAAAGACGAATCTGCACGAGTTAACAGCTTAATATCACAGTTACCAATGACATTACTGTTAAAATGGACTTTATTATACCTTGGGCTCCTGTATCCAAAAATGTCGACATTTCTGGTGGAGAATAGGTCATTGCCGTTGTCCCTGGGACTGACAAAGACGTCATCATCCAGTTCCTCGAAGGTGAGAGAGAGAGGAGGCGAAGAAGCTGATAGGCGGCATTGAGGCTCGATCTGGGGCGGGTTTAGGTCTGATTCTGAGTGGTAAGGGCGGATGGCATCTGTAAAAAAAAAGAGAAAATTAAGTTTAAAAATACTTACTAAAAAGCTTCACTAAAAATTGACGTTCTGCAGCGAAAGACAAAGAAGGTTGAACTTTTTCAAACAGTAAAGCAAAGGAAAGTTGCGTATCTAGGCCATATTTTCCAACGCCAACAATATCGTCTTCAGCAAACCATTTTGATGAGCAAAACTGCCGGAAAACGTAAGGTTGGAAGACGTAAAGTCTCAGGGCTCCGTAACAGGTTGAGAGTGGAGCGACATCAAGATGGTAGAACAACTTTCTATAATGAAGTGGCACTATAATAAGAAGAAGATAATTTCCAAGTTTCATGTCATGCTTTCATGTGCATGCATGTGGTTGAAATTTAGGCCATTACAAGCATTACATAAACTAATTTGTAGACCCTACGTTAGGTGAAACAAGATGGAGTCTATACAACTTACTCTATACGGACAGCAAGTTAGTATATAGGTACCTTGACAAGCTCGTGCGTGGCGCTCGGCGGAACCCTGTCGCAGGGAGCCTCTGCTGTCCTTAACAAGATTGTTTTTAATAAGTGCGGCAAACGCTGACTGCGACAGGGTTCCGCGCACGAGCTTGTCGGACTATAGGTATCTATAGAAACAGATGAATAAATCAATCTGTTACTATCGACACTTACACAATGTCATTTAAAAAATAAAAGGTCATTTAATTGGTTTCCATTTTATTTACAACCAAATAAAAAAACTTTTACTCTTCAATGTTAAAACAATGTCCAAATAAAATTAGCTAAATATAAAGTTTGCTATTATGACCTGCCCACGCACTGTGCGGACGCTTGTACCTCTCAATCGCCAATATTCATGGAGTCTTGTGACATAGGAATAAGGTTTACAATTGGTTAGTTCCATGCGTGGGCGACTGTACCTTTGCTATTAAACTTTTTGATTTACTACAAGATTTACGCATACACGCGTAAAACGCAACGTGAATGGCGAATCGTTGTGCTTTAAAGTTTCAAGAAGTTACCTTTCATTTAAAATAAATAAAAATAAAAATGATGAAATCCGCGCAAGAACTAAAGTCTCCGTCATAGCGCAAAGAATTGCCCGACTCCAGTGGCAGTACATAAGGCACATCGCACGTAGATGGGGCCAAAAGATTCACGAATGGTGTCCAAGGACCGGAAGACGTAGTGTAAGTAGGTAAGTTTAACAGTAGAAGTCTTTCGTCTGAAACGATGATGATGATGATCCTATTATTAAACTAATAAAAGTGTCATTGACCTGTTAGTCTGAAACTGCTTAAGGTAAGACTTTGATGTTTAATTTCTGTCTGGACATTTATTTGTGTCAATGTTAATGCTAAGATTGATAACAAAAGTTTAAGAAAAGCAAGGATCCGAAGATACTGACAGCGTTCCCCCTCTGAATAGCTAACCTAATTCTTTGTCCGAGGTAGCTGCCAGCTCTTTGGTAACCTGTGGCGTCAACTAGCCTCTTTGCTATTTCGTTACAGGGCCTCATAGCGTTAGAACCCCACTTACTAAAAGTCCAAGTCCGAATGGGACAAAGTCATATTATGTGGTGCCCAAAACCCCTGTTTCTTTGGGCTTTTGATTTCCCATCCGCTTCAGAAGCTGAACCAGCCCTTTTGCAAACTAAACTAAATATGTTTTGTAACAACGCGATCAGCCGAAAAGCTAACCTAAATTAATTTTAAATAAATGCCAGTCTAAACGATGATTAATATCGGTATCAATCGTCAGCGGACAAAAGACGAGCGACCAGCAATCAGCGACCTGATTTAATGATTAATCGTTTAAGTTTTTATGCTTGCGGTGAACATTTTAATCAAAATCACGGAACGTGGAATATTCTAGAATACATCTGAAGCAGTTTGCAATGATCCCATTTCTTCATTATTGGCAATGGTAACACATTTTGTTGGTAGCTTCTCGACTTGACATTGCCAGTTTTATTTTTATTAAATCTCTTCATTATACACTCGGACCTTCATCAGATCATCAGTCTTCCTCTCGTCTTCCGCTGATTCCATGCTAGTCTTCCTGTCAGTCGTCACCAACTTAAGAACGCATTCACCCCAACGGCCAAAAAGAAACGCAAGAAGACGCAAAAATAGCAAAACCTTATTACTATTTGGATACCATTTACTCCTGTTCCAATACCAATGCACAATGGACTAAAGAGACAAAAAAATACCACAAAAAAAGGAAGAATTCGAACTCTCAATGACAAATGCAGGACAGATTCGCAAATGGGCAGGACAAAGGTTTGCAATTTGTCTCGAAATACAAACGGGTAGATATCGACAACAGCTAAATATAATGGATGGGTTTAGTATATTTTATACTAGTTTAATCTCTCAGTTTTGTCCGTGTTAGAAATCTATGAAAATTACGTACTTTTAAAGCGCAACGATTGCTCAAACAACGCCATGTTTGGATTGCATACGGAGTTAAAAATAAATTTGAAAGGGAAGGATACAAATAAAAAACATAGAATACCTAGTATAAAATATGGCCCCACTCCCACTCAGTGCGAAAGTAGGATTGTAAAACGCGAAGTAGGTACTTCGACATTCTTGGACAGCGCCCTCTGTTCGTTTTTAAAGAAAAAGTACAATTATCCCACGGGAATTCTTTACCGAAATGCACTTAATTTTAAGGTATAGTCGCGGAATGAAAAGGGTCGTCACTTTTCGACTCTATGTCAACGAGTTAACATCAAAAAGTGACGAAGCTTTTTATTCCGCTACTATTTTGCTTCCGTGGGAATGACAGAATAAATCCATACTAATATTCATCATCCCAGCCTATATAATTATTATGTCCCACTGCAGGGCACAGGCCTCCTCTCAAATTGGAAGGGCTTGGGCCGTAGTTCCCCCGCGGGCCCAGTGCGGATTGGGAACTTCACACACACCATTGAATTTCTTCGCAAGTGTATGTTGGTTACCTCACGATGTTTTCCTTCACCGTAAAGCTCATGGTAAATTACAAATGTAATTTCGCACATAAATTCCTAAAAACTCCGAGGTGCGAGCCGGGATTTGAACCCACGACCCTCTGCTTGACAGACCATAGGTAAAACCACTAGGCCACCACGGCTTTTTTACTAATATTATTATATAAATGCAAAAATGTGTCTGTCTGTGACCTCTTTACGCATAAACCACTAAACCGATTTACCTAGATTAAATTTGGTATAGAGATATTTTAAGTCTCGGGAAAGGACTTGGGGTAGTGTTTATCCCGGAAAATTGCATAGTTCCCGCGGGACAGCGATAAACGAACTCTTCGCAGACGGAGTCGCGGGGAACAGCTGGTATGATAATAAATTAAGTCGCTTCTTAAATAAACTCGCAGTACCTAAAAAACTGATTGAAAACTTTTCAACCTTCGCATTTTGCCTCCTAATAAGAAATCCCGCACCATACAAAATGTATAAGAAACACAAATTAATAAAATGTTGGGTCGGCGAAACGGGTTCCTATACACGTGCACGGACCGGCCGGCGGGAGCGAGACGCCGATAGCGATGTCCCGCCCGGTTGGGATAGTGAGGATAAGACACAAAAAAAAAACTCTTAAAATTCACTTCGTATGGCGTAAAAAATGTCTTCTAAGCCTTTAAGTTTGTTTTGCTGTTAGACTTTGAATATCAATCTTGGATTTTCTTAAAGGACGTTCATCTCCATCCATTATCATTATCATCATCCCAGTTTATATACGTCAAACTGCAGGGCACATGTCTCCTTTTAGAATGTAAGGCCTTAAGCTGCACGTGGCCCGCGTGGCTTGAGAACTTCACACACCATTGAATTTTTTCGCGCGTTCGCGGATTTCCTCACGATGTTTTCTTTTACCGCAAAGATCATGGTAAATTTGAAACGCACGACAACGACAAAATGTACTCAGAGGTACGAGCCCGGACTCGAACCCACGATCCTCTGCTTGAGAGACCGTAGACCACCACGGTTGATAGTAGCGGAGTAACTGTGGAGTGAGTATTTTTATTTTTGGTTGATTATTAGCATTTGCTCATAGTTGCAGCGGATGTCTCTTCTACTAGGGCTTACCAATTCATTTCATTCATTTTTTTTCATTCGTTTTTTCTGTGCATCTATATTTCAGTTTGTATTTAGTATGAAAAAAAAAATCATTTCATCTTTTTTGGTGATTAGTTTACCTTTAAAAAAAAGTTTCTCAGTTGAACCGGACGTGATTCGAAACAGCATCTCTAAGCTATACGCGCCCAGCGTGCTACCAACTGCACCAGCTTCCGACCAACCCACCAGAAATCCGTGCTGCGTGCTAAACTCCTACACCACAATTGGTGGTGGTGGTGGCTGGTAGACCAGTTGTGGTGTAGGGGTTTACCACGCAGCACAGAATGCTGAGAATCTGGGTTCGATTTCCAGAGCTGGTCTTTTTTTGGGGCATGACCGAAAGTAAAAAATTGGAGTTGAAAAATAAAAATACAAAAATACTCCAAAAACCAATCTTAAATGTTTTTTGGCTGAAACGATGGTCATGATTTAAAAATTGAGGTCTTATCCACCATAAAATTTCGCTGTACACTCGATGCGTTCGTTTTTTTGTCTCGCGCGATGCGTAACACAGGTGTCCCTAGCTAACCCTTATTTACAATATCTCCTTACAGATTATTTGCTTTATTTACTTGGAACCTTGGCATTAAGCCTGAATCCACGATTGAATAGCAATTGCGAGGTTCAAGTTTGAATGGCCAGACTGGAACGAATGTTATTTGTAATCTGTATGAAATTAATAACTTGTGAGATGTTGATGATTTTTTGAAATATTTTTAGACATTCGCTAACATAATCTCAGTTATTCTACGACCGGATAACTGGATAGAAAGCATGACTACAAAGCTTGAGGTTCCAGATTCAATGCCTGGTGGGGCAGATCTAATTAAATCGATTCCACCTTGTATTCGTCCCACTGCAGGGCACAGACCTGCTCTCAGAATGAGAGGGCTTGGGTCTTAGTCCCCACGAGGGCCCATTGCGGATTGGGAATTTCACACATGCCATTGAATTTATTCACAGGTGTGTCCAGCCATATACCAATTACTCGTTAATTTCATTTAAAATAAGAATAGAAATAGATTTTTTTTTTATTTACATTTATGCAAGAAGTATGAGTTTATGCAGTTCCTCCACCTCCACACTGTAAGAACAGACACAAACCACACAAACCTATCTATCACCACCACTACCACACTTACAGACACGTTTCGAACCCAACCAGAGCTAACCCTCAGAGTAACATTGATATAAAGTATCGCCCGATTCAATAAATGTTTTAATGTTTATCGTGAAAGTATTCCTAAAGCCTCAGAGCAATCGGCAATTCATCTTCAATCATCTTTACTTCGTAGAATAGACGTTGTTCATTAACAATAAACAAGACTAAGCTAAATACAGAGACTTAATGATACGCCATTGGTCTGTTACAGATTCGAACTACTCAGGGAGATAACTAAATCTTACGACTTATCCAAAACATAAATCACATCATACTAAAGTAAACAGTTTTGTAACCAGCGGAGATATAATTTTAAAGCTCGAGTTTTAGCTGCAATCTGCAAATCACACTCAACAATCGTAGATTATAACAAGCTGGTTTGTAATGTTTATAAATTACTGTGATACAACAGTATTATTATGACACGTTTTTGCTTTGTTTGCTTCTAGTTCGTTATTTATGACGTCAACAATCACCATATCATCATTGACTTAAAAACACGTACTTAGCTTTATATTTATTCCGAGCTTGTTAGAGGGATTAGCCACATAAGCGCGTGTTTTAAATTGATAACGTCCTCTTTTTTACACACTCAATATAAATGAATCAATAAAAAGGTTTGTAAAAATAGAAAAAACCTAAACTAACTTAATATAAAAACCTGAATTTACAAATATTAGTCAGATCGTTGATATTGGCCAGGGTTTCCATAGAGCTGGCTGCTGTTCCTCGTTGTATGACAATCCCAATACGTTGATCGAGGAAAGTGCTAGCCCTATAGTCACCTGCCAATCGAACAGCTTGTCCTGCAGGCTTATTGACTTTAAATACAAAATGAAACAATAGTCGAGTTAGTATCATTTCGTCTAAAATGCAACTAGTCCTAGCGGTAACCGGTCTAAAACGCTGCTAGTCTAAAACGCATGTCGTCGAAACTGCAACTGGTCTATGTAGCTACCAGTCTACGCGCTACTGGTCTAAGCAGCATCTAGCCATAACCATTTATAAGGCCAGCTGTGTTTTACACCACTTACTGCGTAGACCACTAGCGACGTAGACTGGTAGCTATTTAGACCAGTTACAGTTTAGAGGAGATGCATTTTAGACTAGCAGCGTTTTAGACCGGTTACCGCTAGGACTAGGACTAGTTTCGTTATTGACGAAATGAAACTAACCCCAATAGTCTAAGATAGTAAAAGTATCCCGAATCTTGGTAAAACTTATTTCATTTTCAATACGCATGCAAAGGTTATTTCATTTCTCAATTGCTAAGTGCGTAAAGCGAATGAATTTGAGTTGTCAATATAGCGCTGCAACTTAATGTAACAAAAGATTTTTGTAGCAGGTCTGAACCTGTTTTAGAATTCACTTTCAGTTTTCTAGATCGTCATTTATTTACGCGTTTGCTCAAGTTTTTCACCTTTGCTTAAATACTGCTCTGATTTAGCTTCATCGATTTAAAATACGTTAAAATGTGTTTAATCACTATTTACTTCAAGTTTCATCACCTGGCGTACCGCTATTGGTAATTCGTGTGTAATTTCTCTAATGACGGATAACAGTTCTGCTGGTAATGCCGGGTTCATAGTTGCAATTTTCTCGGATTTCTGCTCTTGCGTATGTTGTGACGGTGACTGGATTTAAAGCGGTCAAGTGTACTGGTTACATTCAATATTCAGTTGCTTGTGGAAACGTGTTGTTTTGTTTTGAGCATGTTCCAAGCGTCGATACTTGGCATTTCATTTAGTCTTTATTTTTAACAAAGTTTTCACTTACATCTTCGTAGTTTTCTCTTTATTTAATACTAGCTGTTCCCCGCGACTCCGCCTGCGAAGAATACGTTTATTGCTGTCCCACGTCAACTGTGCAATTTTCTGGGATATAAACTCTCCTATGTTCTTCGTAGGGTCTCAAACTATCTTCATTATAAATTACATCTAAACCACCACTACTTCACCCCTTTGAAGAATGGATTTTGCCATAAAAACTGTCCTATTCCGAGACTCAATTCCGCACGTTAATTCTGAAAAACTCAGAAGTACGAGACCGGAATTTGAACCCATGACAGACAACGACACAACAAAGAAGACAGTGTACTACGTAAATACTTAAGAAAATTGTTTTCGTCTGATGCAAAGCCAAATCCAATTAAAAAACAAACGATTCAGCAAAACATAAATAACACACTGAAATGGCCAATAAAGAAAAACCATAGAGCTAAATAAACTCTTAAATACTTTGTTTGAAAGTAAACACAGTATAAGAAGTAGCGCATCAAACACTTGGATGCAATAAAACGGTCAGTTTAACGGCGCCGTAAATCAACTATCGGATCGCAACGTCAGAAGTCAGTTTTAAAAGATTCAATAAAAGCTACTTTCTTCAACACTGTTTTACTTCGAGTGTATGACAAATATATGATTCACGTAGCAGATGCTTTAAAAAGCGTGTTTTAGTGCTCAAAAGATGAAAAATTCAAGATGATTCGCAGTCAAAATACTTTTTTAAATTTTTTAGGCTACAACAAACACTGATTGCCGAGGAATCTACCACCGGTTCGGATGAACTCTGTCGAGAAGAATCCGGAAATAACAAGGTATATCTTTCCAAACAGACCCCCAATTTTATTTAATTACATACTGATCTGAAGTATTTAACACAACTAAATTTTTCAACACAATTGATACGCTATTTGAATCTAGGGATAGCCAATGCGGATCGTAATTATTTCCACAGGACCCTGTCCATGATAATCATTAATTTCATAATACGGCTTAGACATTAGTATCGTTCTATTCTTAAGCGTATCAAATTCGCAAAATGGAACCTATACAAATCAAAGTAACACTAACCTAGGCTTATTTTTCATTATTATCATATAGGTGTCGGTGTAATAATTTTCAGCTTATTCTACATTCCGCTCTTTCCTCCACTTCCATGACCAATGTATTTTTTACTGTATTCTTACAAATAAAGTTATTTTAAATTTGAATTTTTGAATTTGAATTTCTTTATATAATGAAACTTTTTTTTCTTTTATTTGCTCCTTAAATATGTCCTTCTTGGTCTTCGCCTTTTCCTTTTCCCTTCTATCTTTCCTTCTATTATAATCTTAATGTAATACTTATTTTACTTTGGCTTATTTTTCATACATATTTTTTTGCTAAAAATGTAGTTTTAGCTAACTGCACTAAAATTTGATCTAAGGGCCATAGACATTTTTTTTCGCGTCTTTCACAATGGCAAAAATTAAGAGTCCATAGCCAATATTTTCTAGTCAAGTCTGCATCGCCGTGTGGGACGCCTGCCCAACATTCGGCCCATTTAAATAAATCTTATGTCCAATTTTATGCCCACAGGAGAGACAAATTGTTTCATACGCTGTGGATGACCCCTAAACTATACTAAAAGTAGCTGAAATACAAATTGAACAAACAAACATTGCAAGTTAAGTAAAAATCTCTTAAAACCAACAACTTCTTTATCATAACAATACCCATATAACCTGAAAACAATTAACATATTTAAGTAATCACTTACAAACCAATAAAGGCGATGACAAAACGGGTTATCACTAAATTTAAGAATCCAACAGATATTCCCATAAAACACGATTGTCCAGATAATGTCGACAAGAATGATTTGTCACAATGGAGGGTTGGAATCATTCCAGGACTCGGTGGGTTTGAATAAAAACAACTCATTCATCTAATCCATGATAAATTGATTGATTCGTAACGTTCTCATGATTTGAATTAAGAGTGATATTGTAAATCTACATAAAACCATCTTTAGAGTTCTTTATCGTTTACCCGAATTTTGCAATAATCTATATTCGTTATTTCTCCTAAAGTGGTTTGTCCGTGATACAACATTTATTCACAAGTTAGATTTGTTGTTAACCTAAGTACCTGCTACTGTAATAATTACACGGCGAAATCTAATTGGTGATACAATATTAGTGTTTCTAACTAAGTTAATGCTGCACAATGTAATCCACTAAATCATTTGTTAGTCTTATTTGATCTGAGGCGTATTGAGTTTGCGGTTTCATTGCAACAAAGTATGAACATCCCAATTTCATCAGTCTAATTTAACAATTGAGTTAGGTACTGCATTATGTTACTCAGAATTAAATGAGTTAAAAACACTATTTTTGTATCACCATTTAGATTTCACCCCGTATCTTCTTCTAGTCTAATATATCTATACTAATATTATAAAAAGGAAAGATTTGATTGTTTGTTTGTTTGTTTGTTTGCATTGAATAGGCTCCGAAGCTACTGGACCGATTTCAAAAATTCTTTTGCCGTTAGAAAGCTACATTGCCACAGAGTGACATAGGCTACTTTATATCGCGGGAAAATACCTTTTCCTACGGGAAAATTAATTTTATCGCGGGCGAAGCTGCGGACGGAAGGCTAGTAATTTATATAAGTCTAATCTCGTAACTGCTCCGAGACGACTTGAGCGATTTTTATGAAACTTTTTTCTCCATATTCGGTAGGTCTGAGAATAGGTCGTTGGCTATTTTTTATACCCCTAATCTTCGCGGACGGAGTCGCGGGCAACAGCTAGTATAATATAATAATAATAATAAAAGTAAGATCCACGTTGCCTAAGTAGATTTTTATCTATAGACATTCACAGACCCTGTGTTGAAATCATTAATCTTGAAAGACGTTATATTTACACATTTCATTAATTTCTATATGGTGTGATGACTGAGCAATTATACTAAAATGGAAGGATTAACTCCAACTAGCTTTAGGGTCTATTTCAAGTTTCCAAAACCGATTATTTGATGTCCAGTGAACCCATCTCATTGGTCCAATGAAGCTTTTATTTATTTTTTATTTCTGAGGAGCTAATTTAATATAACGTCATACATAAGAATTAAAACTTAAAATATTTACAAATTGCTGCTTTAATTATTATCTACAAACAAAATTGATTATCACTTCAACTTTTTTAAAAAGAGTAGTAATCCACACTTATGTTATAAATGCGAAAGTGTGTCTGTCTGTCTGTTACCTCCTTCACGCTTAAACCGCTTAACCGATTTAGATGAAATTTGGTATGAAGATAGTTCGAAACCCTGGAAAGGACAAAGAGTAGTTATTATCCCAAAAAATTGCATAGTTCCCGCGTGATAGCGATAGCCAAATTTATGCAGACGGAGTCGTGGGCAGCAGCTAGTATAATATAAAACAAAGGAAAAATCAAATAAAATTCAAAATAAAGAGAAGTAAATGATCTAACAAAGACAAAATAACTAGTTCATCTTTAAAAATCAAACTTAGGGAAACAAAAAGCTAAACAACATAGAAAAACATCCTAAGTGGATTCGATAACGATTCCAAATTCTTGTAAAAGAAAACAAAAGGACAAGGCATAATTGTTATCGCATTAAAGCGATAAATTTTAAACACAATAGTATACCCGGGGGCACTGTAATGCACCATTATGTTATTATACTTAATTGCTGTCCATAATAGTGAAATATCAAATCAACCGTCCACCATTAAACGTGGTCAAATCACAGTCAGACACATTGATGCCTCATAATAGGAGAGAACATCTACTACTGATACCATCCTATTAAAACTCTTTAATTTTTAACGTTACTTTTATAGTAACTCTACAAATTTATACATGCATCTATAGCATCAAATTCTTAGTCATGACCTCTTTCCACATCAACTTTAGGCGCTTTTTTGAAATTAACTTCATTGGGTTCTTTGTCTGGTTCAACCTAGAAGTTTCCTTAAAATTTATAGCTTCACCAGTTTTTATTACAAACAAAAGTTAATCATATTTTAGACCTTCAAGAGTGGTTCTTTCAATTAAAATAATAAATCATTGGAACTTAATAAGACTTTTTCATCTCTTTCTATTTACATTAAAATTCGTCGCAAGCAGAAATTCTACTGAGTAATATTACTTGTGTTTTTTCTTCAAGCAATTTGGATACGGACAACAAGTCACGAACCAAAAAAACAGATATTATTTTTCCAAGTATTTCATGCTGTTTACTACATTTCTCTAACATTTTCTGATTGACTTACTACCTCTGTGACACCATCAGAAATCTAAGTTTATTTTTAGACGGTCTCGAGGCATTGTATGCTAATCCGTTCAGAGCTTAAACTTAATTATTGCTGCGTCTACCCATGAATAACAAGTTGTCTAGGCCAATGGTAAAAGTAAGATTGAATTTGAGTTTGCCATTTGACTATCATAAAGTAGAGTTATTTAGCCCTAAAGGATAGCTTTGGCCATTGAGATTAACTCAGTCAAGATATGATTATTATATTTGACATTGAAATTATAGCACATTGCCATATGTTTACATTTATGTTTTTATTGGACCCTTCTATTGAGAATTTCATATGAGCCAATGTTACTCTCCAATTTTTTTTTTATTTCTCCTTTCAAGATATTGTTCTGATAGCTTCATAGAATATTTTGTCACATTTCAACTGCAGTGTTTATGGTTATAATTCCACTATAGCCAATACGGGACAACCAACTTAACCGTGTAATCTGTTAAAGTTATAATATCATAATGTTTGTAAACTGTCTCAGTGAGTGCCAAGATTCAGGCTCAGCCTAGTTTGGCGCTTACCGGATAATACTGTTCTGTATAACCATGTAATTTTGTTTTTTAAATAAATAAACTATAATAACTATAATTGGTTTTTATTTAAGGATACGCACCTTTGCAACGTAACGTTTGATTCAATTAATTAAACATACCTAAATTTATCTGGAACACCAATACCAATAGTATAAAAGATACTAATTCTGGCCTTGGTTGTAAAACAAAAGGGTTATTATTATGTAAATGATGTACATTTTCGAACCTAGAAATTGTTAGCACTGATAAAGTTGACAAAATTAATAAACTTACTTCATCTGCATAAATAGGCTCTTTTTCTAACGCGCGGGCACTTGCTATTCGCATTCACTATTTCTTTCTGCCAAACAGTATAAGACGATGGCAGAAAGAGATGGTGAAAGCGATGGCAAGCGTCCGCACGTTACAATACGGCATCTGGTCAATTACAAAGCTTCGCCAAAAAATCTATTTCAGTATATTCTACATTCTTGTAGCAAGCTCTTTGACTCCGTTACCTCAAACTTTTGACAAACCTGGCCAGTTTTCTTCAATAATTACCACCATTACAATAATTAACTCCCGACGAACGGTAGCACTGATTTGAAAAGAGGCTATTACCAAATTTAAAACTGAAAGCGTGACGAGTAAACGTGGCAATATCACTGTTGAAGTTAAAACATTCATCACTGATGACAATGGGACAGTGGTTAAAAGAGCGCGTAGTCCGGTGGCTGGTAGCTCATTGTGCTATTATCAGGCGCTCATTAGGCATCATTGTATTGAAATTTGGGGTCCTTGAACTTCGGAAGAAAAAGGACCACTAAGACTTAATGATAGTAACGTGTTTGAAAAAAAAACGGGACGGAAAGGGTGCTTACTCAGCGTAATGTCGAAGTTACAGTACAGGATTTTGGCTCCTACTGGCAATGTTGACAAGAGCAGTTATGGTGCGATTAATAGTTATTATCGAACCAAAATCATATGGTATAACTATAAATTAAAACTTAACTAAACAATATTTAGAGTAAAAAAAATATCAAGACACGTTGATTTTACTTGCAGTGGCAACCCGATCATGTATTCCTCTTAAGCTTACTAATGAGTACAGGAACTTCATCTCATATGATTCATGAAGGGATAATTTTATAGATTTATTATTATACATTTTCATGCACCTAAGCCGCTAAAGAACAAACAGTTTAGCCTTCTGAGGGTTACCGTCTATGATTTTAATTTATTATACTAAAAAAAAATGAAATCTACAGTACAACAACATAATACTTTGGTAGCACAATAAATGTCAATCCCAAAACACCAACATACCCAAAATAATAAAATAAACCCGTATTACTGGACAAAATTTATTTGCGGCCAGCTACATTGGTATGGCCAGCGAATTCGGTAGCCGAAAAATTTGATCATAAATTATTTAAGAAATAAAAATTGTTTTGGCCCGTATTGGGTGCGTGATTCGGGAGCTGCGGTTTTGTGAGTGCCAATTGTTTTAAATTTTGAAAAGAACTCAAATGACGTTAGGGGGTCTTGGTTGACCGCAAATTCTGTTGTCTCAATATTGCTAAGAGCCATTTTCTTCGATTTAGTTCGCTCCGTTTTCTTGAAGTTTATTTTCTTTCAAAGTGCACTGCTTAACATTGTCTCCTTTAAATGCTTCAACGAATCCTACGTATTCATTATCTTCCGATATCCTTCATTATTCAACATTAAACCACTCGTACGGCTATGTTGTCTATGGTTTCAACTCTAGAATCATCAAGCCTCATTACCGTCTGTTTCAAATTCAATAAATTACCCTACTTATCTGTCTTTAGCTATGTATATGTATTGTGAGATTAGGATGCTAAAAAGAAGGATTTCAATGATGTTGTCAAGACTTTGTCTTCATTACACCAATTTTCAATGTTATTGTTGTCCTCCACTATAGAATAGTCTATTGCAGGGAAAATAGCATCATGGTATCGAGGATCTCGTCTATAGAGTTCAAAGGCAGCTTAAGAGAGTTTTAATACCTACATAGCATTGTCTCCTTGCTACAGACGTTGTATTTTTTTTAAATACAAAATTGCCTAAATAACGTTAGTCGCTAATGAAACGTAATTCTTTTTGAAATGTAATCGCTGTATTATCCTATTTCAGATCAATCAACTCGACTGACGATTCGTCACAGACTGAGCCGAGAAAACGAATGCATGGCTGTATAGCCAGATTGGCGTCTCGCGCTCTTAGCTCGCGTTTAGTGGTCGGAAATGATTTGTGTCATGTGCTGCGACGAGTTGGTGTGGGCGGCTGGCTACTGCGCACAAATGGTGTTGGGGTGGTCTCAATAGTTGGGTATAAATAAGTAGTATTTGTAGTCAAAGTTTTCTAACTGTGATCACGTTTACCAACCTCCAATCGTAAATAAATATTATTTTATCGCTGTTAAGGCGCTTCACGAAAACTTGAGGCTTTGAAAAATGTCAAAATCTAGATGTTGATTAAACTGACATCACACACCAAAATATTGGTCAAAATCATTTAACGTTTTGGAGCAAAAACAAAGCTCATATTACGTTTTAAGTATGAAAAGGCTACTTTTTGCTTTCGCTTCATATTGTTCTTTATTTTATTGCAAAAATCTATTACGAGAACGTCTTTATAAAGATATGATGTAGCACTTGAAAGAGAAGAAAACAGATATGACTTGACACGAACCTAATTCATTATGGTAAGCTATGTTTTTCATAACTTTTTTCTGGCTAGGCAGTCATATTTTTACTTACGATAACCTCTATTTCCTCGAATGTAAACTGACATTGCAGAAAATAAAACCTTTTCTACCCGCGAAAGTTCCAGAATACACCGTTATGTTATTATCCTCTCCAAGGTTAACAATAATTTGTTTACCTTTCTGTAAAAAGCTCAATTAAAGTCCTTGTAGTCGATCGAATCGAAACTTTCGAAAAGCATCGTCACTTTCCAGGTCGCTGACCCAAAAAAGGGGAAAAAATAAAAATAAAAGCGTAATATTTTATTTTCGAGATGCGAGTACTATCGTGGCATAAATTAAAGGGTTTATTATTTTCTCTCTTTCTTGTACCACGTGTTTTGAATGTGAGCGTCCGCGCATGTACCGATAGCAAATTAGAGGTACGTAATAAAAGTTTTTTTGTAACCGACATTTTGCTTTCGAATTTAAAGTTAGTTTTTCGATTTTTATTTGTTTACGTTTACATTTAACATGATTTTCTTTCTAAAAAAATATGATTCAGTATATAGTAAATTTAACGTCACTCACACGGCGATAGAGAGGGCTATGCTCGAAGTTTCTCTGCGAACTAAGTCACTGACATAAGTAGCTCGAAGAATTGCCAGACTCAAGTGGCAGTGGGCACGGCACATCGCTCGTAGAACTAATAACTGGAGGTGACAAATAGTTCTCGAATGGTGTCCACACGGACCGGATGACGCAGTGTAGATAAGCCTCCAATAAAATGGAGCAACGACCTGGTTAAGGTTGTGGGAATGAGTTGGATTCGAATGGCGCTGGACCGGTCTGTTTGGCAACCCTTTGGGGAAGACTATATAATATATGTTCAGCAGTGGACATCTTTCGGCTGAAATGATGATGATGATGAAATAAGTAAGTTGAGTCACTAACTATGAAGATTTTTATAATTATTTCCACGCGCGATCAAATCAGAAATAAGGAGATCCGTAGGAAAACCAAAACTATTGGCACAGATCGGAGAGTTGCCACTTGCCAGGCTTAAGTGGCAGTGGGCAGGGCACATTGCTCGTAGAATCGACGGCCTATGGGGCAGTAACGCAGTAAGGTTCTCAGACTGCGAACAGGAAGGTGGTCGCCAACAAAGCGATGATATGTTTCGTAGGTAAGTAAATAATTTGTTGAAAAAGGCGTTACTTTACGGAGGTCCATATCAATGAACTGAAACAATTACTTTAGTCTAACATCTGATAGCATGGTGAACGGTTGTGTTGCCCTGAAGATGAGCTCTGGTTGGGTTTGAACGTACAGTGTGGAGGTGGATGAACTGCATGAACACACATTTCTTGCATACACCTACGTTGCTTGACTGTGTTCCTGGACCTGAAAAAAGTATTTGACACGGTCTCTCCCACCATCCATGTTCAGAAACTTGAAAAAGTCGAAATCAGGAAAATACCCTTAAAGTTGCTTGAGGATTATTTAACTTGTCGCTCACAAAGGGTGAAGGTTGGTGATTGTGTGAGTCGGGAGATGGGTGTTACTTTTGGAGTCCCCCAAGGGAGTGTTCTTGGTCCCACTCTCTTCCTGATTTACATTAATGACCTTACTAGCCTTAATATTGTTGGGGGGCGCGTCTTCTCGTATGCGGACGACACAGCAGTGGTTTTTACAGCTAAGACCTGGCAGGCCGCCTTTGACTTCGCTGAAGTCGGGCTTCGATTGGTCTCATCGTGGTTAAGAATGAACCTACTCACATTAAACCTAGAAAAAACAAACTACATGTGCTTTACTAAATATAATAACACCCAACCTGATGTAGACCTAAAATTAAAAACGCACTGCTGTGTTGTGTGTTCTGACTCTTCCCCCTGTAATTGTGCCCAGCTTAGGAGAGTCTCCTCTATCAAGTATCTAGGTGTCATTCTTGACCAACGGCTATCTTGGCAACAGCATATCGAACATATTAACACTCGTATTAGAAAATTAATCTGGATTTTTAAAACTCTTAGGTATGTTGCTAATAAACTTTTACTTAATCAACTTTATATTACGCTTACTGATTAGTAATGAGTTATTGCGTAGTAGTATGGGGTGGGGCTGCTAAGACTAATTTTATCATGGTTGAGAGAGGGCAAAGATGTCTACTAAAGGTAATGTTCAAGCTCCCTTTTAGATACCCTACAAATGAATTATATAAAATCAGTAATGTACTGCCAATGAGGAAGTTGTACATTTTGCTTAGCATCCTTAAATTACATAAGACCTTGGTTTTTGACCCATTTTTGTTAACTCGTAGGGTAGTTCATATTGTAGCCCCTAAATGTCCTTCAAGGTCTAATTTTGCTAAGAGACAATACACTGCCTTATCATCCTACCTGTACAATAAAATAAACAAAATCCTTAATATGTACCCATTGAATCAAATAGATTGTAGTAAGGCATTGGTGCAGTGGCTTTGCACGCTGACTTATGATGACACTGAATCACTTCTCCCGTGATTCTTATACATGGTGATTCTTATACATAGTATCTTTGCAAGTTTTTACTTTCGAAAGCTTGAGTTAAGACTGAACTTTTTTGTTACACACTTACACATACACACACGCACACGCACACACACACTCGCGCACACATACACACACACACACACAACTTACGAATTACTTATTTATATATATTATAGTTTTTAAGAAATTATGTATTGTATCCACTAATTTTAATTTAATGTAATAGTCTGGTTGGAAGGAGCGGTCCCTCCCAACTCAAGTATTGTTATACTTACCGGGAGGGGCTGGACGTAATTGTTGTATCAATTAGTGTATATTTTTGTATTTTTTTGTATTTGTACGTAGGTATCATAAGGTCGCGCGCGGGTGAGCAAAGTACAATACAATACAATACAATGACTCTTTATTGTACACCAGGAATAGTAAGCAATACAGAAAACAGGTACACAGAGAGAAAGATACAAGGTAAGCAATAGGCGGCCTTATCGCTTAAGAGCGATCTCTTCCAGGCAACCCTTTACCAGAAAGAAGGAAGGACTAGTTTACAGCAGGTGGTGCATCAACAGTGGATCAGAAAATTAAAACGCAACAAAAATAGTACATCTACCTATGCATAAAAAGTACTTGTTTCAGTTCATTGATATATTTCGCAAGTTACTGATTATAATATAATATATTATTTTTTATAGCAATGTAGATAATCATGAATGCGGATCAACGAACTCCCTAACTCAGAACATTTTTTTTCTTCCGTTAATTTTGTAAGTCAACTATATTAAAACGACAACCACAAAATTGCTGACGCTACACAATATCACCATTATTACCGTTCAGTTACGTATAAACTGGTCCACTACTGGCTTTACGCGTTGGCCGTGTGTGTGTGCGCTGACACCTGAGGCGGGCTTGTGTGCGTGTCGCTGTACGCACGAGCGGTGGATAGTTTATGCTGGATGTTGCAATGCAATTATCTTTTTTATTTTTTTCTGAGATAAATCATTTTTCAAAATGGCAACTTTTAACAAGAAAATGAACAGGTGGCTGATATGATGTACTACACAAGTTGAGTTATATGCATGGTAAAGGACTGCTATAGTTTATTGATAGGCTAATTTATTGATAGCAATTATAACACTGAGACGAAAATGCGCTATGGCGTGATACTTTGGGGCGATAGCGTTGACGCTCATAAACTCTTCATTATGCAAAAAAAATGTATCCGAGTTTTAGCCAATATACACCAAACTGAAAGTTGTAGACCACATTTCAAAAAACTACAGTTACTTACCCTCCCCTCAATATACATATTGGAAGTTGTCATGTTTGTTAGGAAAAACATTAAATTATACAAATATTCGCAAAATTCACGCCGCAAGCACCAGTTAACATTGCCCAACCCAAAACTAAACATTTATAAAAAGGACCCTACTACAGCTCAATAAAAATATTTAATAAAATCCCAATTTATTTTAAAAATGAAGTAAAAGATAGTAGTTTCTTCAGTAAAATTAAAACAATGCTATTAGAAAAATGCTACTACTCAGTATTAGAGTTCTCAGAAGACAACTTGTAGATTCTCAAGAATGGTCGCCTAGAAAAGTGTACACAAAATATATTTGGTCTGTTTAAAATGTTTTTATGGATAGATAGATTTATAAATATTATTGTAGACTTTAAGTGACATTTTGTAATTATTGCTATACTTACTTGCTATGTACTATACCCCACCGGGGTCCATGTGGATCTTTATTATTTTTGTAACACCAGATTTAATACCATGGTTGTAATTAAATAAATAAATAAAATGTAAGTATATTAATTATGCTATGTTATAACATTCTTGGCATGCGGTTTGAATTGGAGTTTGTAGAAATACTAAAAAAGCAATGCTAGTATATTGCGTTTTTGGCAGTGCTTACATCAAAAGCCAACTTGCGTATGCATGAAAATTTCATCATCATTATCATCAGGGCCTATAATACGTCCCACTACAAGTGTACAAACTTCCTCACAGAATGAGAGAGTCAGAGCCGTAGTTCCTACCCGGACCCACAGGGGCTTAGAAACACATACCATTGAATTTCGAACGATGATTACCTTCACAGTTAAATTTCAAATATTAGCTCTGAGTTGAAACTACGATTATTTTCTTGAGAGGCCATAGGTCAAACGGCCAGACTATCATTACTATCAAAAATTAAAGATGCAATTAAATAATAGTACTTAAAAATATTAAAGTCCTAAATGAAAATGTAACAACACCCTGTGAAATACCTTCAAACAAAACCCTCACAAAGCTGAAATTTTGTGTATTTTAGTTGAATTTCCAAGAAAAAAAGTACGGCAACAGGAGCATATCCGCAGGGGCTAGCTAATAAATAAATTAACAAACGTATCGCCTAAACTGGCTAAACTACAGACAATAATAAATCACGACTATCACTATTGCAGTAACAAACGCATTATTATAACAACAACGACAAAAAACCAAAAAAACAAGCTCAAAACAAATGCATCCAAATCCATCACAAACCTTCATTTCCATGTGGCAACTGTACCGTTAGCAAAAACAAAAGCTTAGGACTGTATTTTGTTTATTCTAAAGCTGCAACCACGAAACTAGTATTTCAACAAAACTACACCTTATTTAGTTTGTAACACGATCTACGTAATATTTAGCGGTGTTATTTGGTTACTTTGTTGGTGACCGTCGTCCAAAGTTATAATATTCAAGTGGTTTTTGAAAAACACTCCGAAATGAGCTCTATTGGTGGGTGTTAAGGATGACGGTATAATTGTCGGGGTGCAAAAGTAAAGTGGTTTAGATATAATCTCAGTCGCATGCGCATGTATAGTACAAAAATAATATAATGACAGTGATATCGTCTTAACGTTGTGTGATTACGATGTGCTTAAAGAATTACGCTCAGAAGGAGTAAGTAGAAAATGATTGTTTTCTTTTTTTTTTGTTTAGTTAGGAAGAAATTGTCGTAAAGTTCAAATTGTACCTGTATTCATCATCATCATCATCATCCTATACGTCTTGGGCACAGCCACTTCTCAGAATGAGAGGGCTTAGGCTGTAGTTCCCATGCGAGCTCAGTACGAATCGGGAACTTTACACACATCACCGAATTGCTTCGCTAGTTTGTGCAGGTTTCCTCACGATATTTGCCCTTCAGCGTAAAGCTTGTGGTAAATTTGGAAATTGTAATTTTGCACATGAATTGTAAAAACTCAGAGGTGCAAGCCCGGGATTTGAACCTACGATCCTCTGCTTGAGAGGCCATGTTAAACTACTAGGCTACCACGATTTATTTCGACTAGCATTAATTAAAATCCTCCAAATACGATACAACTGCATCATCTAAATCCGTTCAGCCATTGTTGCGTGATTGAACATCCAAACAATATCTAAACATCCAAACATCTTCACAAACTTTTTCATTCATCATATTAGTAGGACTTAACGCACATTATTATGTTTTACCTTTTAAAACGGAAGAGATGGTTTTTAAAAATGGTGGAAAAACAACATTAGGCAAGAAAAATTGCGCAAACGTAAAAAGGATCTCAAATTCAAAATTAAATTATTATACACCAATAATAGAAAATAGGTACTGGTTAAGTGAAAGAAGATCATTCAACCAAAAAACCCAATTCCAAATCTACATTATTCCGCTTAGCTGCAAAATAAAGATTTGTACCACCTTTATAAATACAGCGCAGAAAATAGGATTTGTCGCCCGCAGATCATTAGGGTGACGTAACACCCTCATCTGCAAATAATAAGCTATAATACCAAGTTGATTACTTATATGCTACAATGATCAAAAGGAATAAGAGCTTTGATAATAGAAAAAAATGGTGCAGTGCGAGGGCTAAAATAAATATTGAGCTGATTTTTTTACGTCAATATTCCGATTTAATTTATCATTTTGTTTTTATTTGTTGTTAATTTGATACATAATACACAAAACATATAATTAGAGGGAATACGACCTTTCAAAAATAACTCCACTATATCTACTATATAAAAATAAGTCGGGTTTTCCTTCCTGACGCTATAACTCCAGAACGCACGAACCGATTTCCACGGTTTTGCATTCGTTGGAAAGGTCTCGGGCTCCGTGAGGTTTATAGCAAAGAAAATTCAGGAAAAATTTCAACAGAAAAGCGGGAAAATCTTTTTTCACATACAGCGCCATCTCTGATACATAGCATGTACTACAAACCAATATACAGCGCCATCTCTGATACATAGCATGTACTACAAACCAGTACTATTCTCCGCGGACGGAGTCGCGGGCAACAGCTAGTGCCATAGAGTAACTTATATTATGGGGTAATAGAGTCATCAGCTTTATCGCCGATCAGCGCCATCTCGTGAAACCGGAAGAAATTACATTTTTCTATATCTATAACTACAGTTACCTATACGTGCCTGTATATACGTCTTTTATGATTTAATTTTTATTGTAAATTTTTTTAACTAAAATAGGCATAAATAAAACAACACATCTAACTACTTTAATATTTATTTACATTTAATATAATAACACAAGGCAAAGGTCGATAGGCAAAGAAATCGGTGTGTCCGGAAAACGAGGCGATGGGTCAGAGTGTATGGGGCGGGCGGAGAGATCGGAGTCCTAAATTCAATGCACAGGTCAGCGAGGGTATAGATAAATCGGCGTCCAGGTGAAAAAGCAAGGTCGTTAAATAGAAAAATCCACAAGAAAAAACAAAATACCACATTCGCGTCACGTAACGTAGACGGAATTGACAATTAGCCATGATGCTGCCGCTATGTCAACATACGTTCCGTTCCTCCCAGTTTCTGCATATTTAAATGAATTTACTATGTATTAAAGGAAACAAAAGAATTTAAAGTAACAAAAAATAATTAAATATGCGATACAATGTGTTCTGTAAATTCAGTTTATCTATTATATTTAAGTTTTGAAAATAATACTGAAATAAGTAATTGCGTCAAACGTCTCGCAAACGTTCCGTTCCTCCTAGTTTCTGCATATTTAAATGAATTTACTATGTATTAAAGGAAACAAAAGAATTTAAAGTAACAAAAAATAATTAAATATGCGATACAATGTGTTCTGTAAATTCAGTTTATCTATTATTTTTAAGTTTTGAAAATAATACTGAAATAAGGAATTGCATCAAACGTCTCGCAAATTTGTCGCTAACGCCATCTAGCGATATAGGAAACTACCAAAGAGAGCTAATCGGCCTCCATAGAAAACGTCAAAGTATAGAAGTGAAACGACCCTGGCTAGTGCCTTATAATCAGCTGTCATATATTTATTTTTTCCAACTCCGTCTATAATGAAATTAAACTACAATATTTTAACCTTGCTTCTCCAGTACTAACCGTAAAGCGTAAACCACATCTACGTCTGTAAGGTGTATTATTATGTTGACATGAAGAACCCGCTCCTTCCTCCTTTATAAAACAATACACCACTCAAAATGGCTTAAATGTCACAAACGTCACACAAAATGCAAACGTCAAATTTAAATAATAAAAAAAATGTGATTGAGTAAAAAATCATGGGTAATATTTCATTGGTGAGTACTGTAATGCATGTCATAAACCTTGGAATCAATAAAAAACGTGCGCACTAATAGCAGGAGAGGCGAAAACGTACCGACATCGATTTTGGGTGGAAATGCACGTGATAACATTGTTGTTTATCCCATTTATATGTTGTAATCCTTAGTATACTAAAAATAAAATTTAATAAAGTTGAAAAGGTGATTATTATGCTCCTAAATTGGGCATGCGATCAAAATCTTCAGGGTAATTAAAAAAACTAAGAAATTAAGTTTGAATAGTTTGATTTGCGCCAAAATGAGCAAACTTAGAAAAAATAAACTAACTTCACTTTTTCTTTCGAAATATTGCAACCATTCTTCAAACAATAAACGAGTGGATTGCACAAGTATTAAAAACAAAAATACATCCCAATTAAACTTAATCTAAAATATACGTAAAAGCAACAAAATAAACCAAAAAGGCACGGCTTGAGCAACAAAAAAAAAACCGTCACGAACATAGGCTAGGGAGAGCAAAACGTAAAAAAACAAAAGTTCAACGTTTATTTTGGTTGCGTCCTGCTCACACTTGTAAAATTTTGGTCGTGCTGTCTCTTTTTACCCGACCGAACGCTGGACACCTGTGCTTTAGTTTCCCGAGAGTACCAACGACCTCTCCACCAACCAGTTAGGAAAGGACTTACGACAATATTAAACCATAAGCGACTTTGCGTCGTATGACGTAAGAGATACGATACATTTTCAATCAAAGTTACATTGTTAACGTGTTATTTTTCAAAGCGCTACAATCATTGTCGTACCGATTTGATTCGAAGCAGCTAGTTTTTTTCTTAATGTAATAATAATAAAATTGGAACACCTGTTTGTAATCCCATTGTCAAGGTATCCGAAGTAAAGTAAATTGGGGTGCAAAATTATGCTTTTTTTGCTTTATTCGAGTAAAGAATTAGAGCGTAAGGCCCCTATGTTATCGACGTGACAATTTGTCAGTGACGTGTGTCGACTGACATAATTATGACAATTTTAAAAACTGTTGTCTGTAAAATGCTTTTTGTTTCAAATGTTTGTATATAAATTTAATTTGTCTATATATCCCAGGATTTTGGCACTTTTGTAGAATATAAAAAGCATGTTTTTTTTTCCAAAAGAAATATAATTAAAAAAAAAGATTGAATAGTAGTACGAGAAATTATCAAATAAAAACAAGCAAATACACGAAGTATGCCACTTTATTTATATTATGTTATATAATCTACTAAAGTCTATGATAGAATGTTTCGTAGTCATTTAATTGAATAAAGGTAGCGTAAAAAGTTTTCTCAAAGATGCAATGACATGTTAACCTTATGTTCCAAATAATAGGCCGGAACGTATCACGTTGCGGGCGCGATTAGACGAGTGCTTTGTAATGGACTTTCATACAGAATTGCAGGCCTAGGCCGGGAAAGCGATCGTCTATTGTTTCATGTGACACAGCATCATGACGTTTATAGTTCTATGGCATCATGGCATTCAGCACTAAAAAAACATAAGCAATAGTTGCTTTCTTTGCAACTTTCATCTCTTGAAGTTTTTTACTTATTTCATTGCATGTTTGAGAAAAGCATTATACTTAAGCCTCGGCCGGAACAAGGGTTGCTGGCCTCGTATCATGCCAGCCTCGTGTACCATCGGCCGACAACCGCTTACTTCCCGGCCTCTGTAGTAATGTACTATTTTAAACTAACGTAAGAACTGTCTTGTAAATACTAGTTAAAGCCGCCTTTTTTAGATTAAACTTAGTTTTCAATTTTCAATTATTATTTTTTGTTAAAGTTTTGGTTAAGATAACAATTATTATTCTCAATAACATTGTCGATCCGTTTTTAAAAACAAAGTTACTTAACAT
The DNA here is from genome assembly GCA_947563465.1 of Archips xylosteana. Classification (NCBI taxonomy): domain Eukaryota; kingdom Metazoa; phylum Arthropoda; class Insecta; order Lepidoptera; family Tortricidae; genus Archips; species Archips xylosteana. Next base: position 15,113,013 of record OX387364.1, on the reverse strand, counting down.
TTTCTTCACTGATTTTCTCTAAGGTATAATTATATTTAAATTACTTCCTTACTTGATACGGAACCCGTATATCCATCCATCGTCTATAAAACCTTATTGCAAGATGCGGGTATGCTAATGCAAAACTACGCTAATACATACATACATTTCGCCGGATGACAAGCAAAACTCACTAAAAATTCTGTCGCTGCTCTTCAAAAAGTCGTATATCTATTTAGTAATTTCATACTGAGATACGAGCTTTGTTTTAAGTAGGTATTTGGTACTTAGTGACTTGCTTGTCACCCGACGATTTATTATAGTCGCAATCAGAACGGAATATACTATAGAGACCTAATGCAGAACCATTTCACAGAAAACATCATCATCATTATCATCATATCAGCCAAAAGCCTTCCCAAGCTTCGCCAAACAGACCGCAGTCCTGCGGCATCCGGACGTTCCAGCAAATCAAATTAAGGATTCAAATCGTTGCTGTCTTGTTGGAGGCCTATCTACACTGCGTCTCCCGGTCCATGGACGCCATTCGAAAAGCTTTACGCCCCATTGGCCGTCAGTTCTACGAGCGATGTACCCTGCCCACTGCCACTTGAGTCTGGCGATTCTTCGAAATATGTCGGTGACCTAAGTTCTTGCACGGAGTTCATCACTTCTAATGTGATTCAAATTTAAAATAAAACCATTTTAGGAGCCGAGCCATTCCAAAACATAATTCCAAAGTTACGATATAAAAAATAAATAAAATAAATATTAGAGGACAATCTTACACAAATCGACCTAGTCCCAAACTAAGCAAAGCTTGTACTATGGGTACTAGACGACGATAAACATACATACATAGATAAATAAATACTTAAATACATAGAAAACATCCATAACTCAGGAACAAATATTCGTGCTCATCACACAAATAAATGCCCTTACCGGGATTTGAACCCGGACCTCTTGCTTCGTAGGCAGGGTCACTACCAACTAGGCTAAAGCGGTCGTTATATCTTTAGAGTCTTTAGACGGTCGGAAGGAAACTTAATTTTATTTTAATAATACAATTTAAAATATAGCGTCTCGTTTATCCTTGGCCGTAGAAACATACAATGGTGCCATTGAACCATGCGTGATGGGGCTACTATGATGCACAGAGCTGTTGACGCGATAGAAACAAGTGGACCTACCGCTATAAATGTTAAATCAGCGGCAGCCAGAAGACTTCCACTTTTCTTTGACGTTACATCAGCATGGCAGAAACTACAACTGTCGCCTTTCGCAGGGCCGGATTAACCACTAGGTAGAATAGCTACCTAGAAGCCCCGCATCGCCGAAAGGACCAGACCAGCGCGCGCAACAAAAAAAATAAAAGGTTTTGGAGCGAAAATTTAATTGGAAAATTTGTATCCTCGATGACAATAAGTATTTTTCGATGCATGCTGTCAGTTGATTTGATTTTGACTTCTTGAAAAGTGCGGTTTGGCTGAAAGAGGGCCTCGAAAATTGCATTGCCTAATACATATGTTATATTACATAGGTACTAACTTTTCAAGATTGGTTTTTTGGACTCTTTTTGTATTTTTATATTTCAACTCGAATTTTTTTTTACTTTCACAAACAAAAGACTCCAAAAAAACAATCTTGATAAGTTTGCTTAAGAGCGACATCTCTTGGTCTGGTTGAACGTATAGTTCCGAAGAGTGTTGACGTCTCTCGTTGAGAGTATTAACATAGATGTCGCTAGGATCGCTGCAATAAGTGATTAAAGCTACTGCTATATAAAATAGTAAAGGCGTATCCACATGCGCGTACGCACGATATCGTATTCAATCGCTGCGTAATGCACACCGCGCTACACAATGACTATTGATGGACTCCCATTTTATATTTACGGCGTGTAGTGTTACACTATAGGCAGCATACGTTTAAATTGTGAGGTGCCTTAATTTTTTAGGGTTCCGTACCTAAAGGGTAAAAGCGGGCGGGACCCTATTACTGATACTTCACTGTCCATCCGTCTGTCCGTCTGTCACTAGGCTGTATCTCACGAACCGTGATAGCTAAACAGTTAAAGTTTTCACGGATGATGTATTTCAGTTGCCGCTATAACAACAAATACTAAAAAAACAGTATAAAATAAATATTTAAGGGGGCTCCCGTACAACAAACGTGATTTTTTTTTGCTCGATTTTGCTCAATATATGACAACGGCAACAGGTAGACGCTTGAAATATTCACAGAATTTTTAGTTATATTCACTTTAAAAATAAATAATTAAATTAAGACAAGACAAGTAGTTAAGGAGGGCTCCCATAAAACAAACGTGTTTTCTGCCGTTTTTATAGACAATGGTACGGAATCCTTCATGCGCGAGTCCGACTCGCACTTGGCCGGTTTTTTAGCTTAGTGTATTCGGTTTCATCGTCATCATCATTTAATTATTTATTTATTTATTAAGTAAAACAAAATTTACACAGTATTACAGCTGTAAGCCAATACACTGGAAAAATCAATTTAAACATTTGAAATAAGGAAATAAAAGCATAATATTATACATTTAAGAAATAGATAACAATCCACTTCCATCCATCGCCTCAGAGAACCTCAGACTTCGGTCCATTGACTTGCAAAGAGGTCAGATTCGGGTCTCAGATCTCAGCTTATACGTCGTCCCAGTGTAAAGCACAGGCCTCTCAGAAAGAGAGGGCTTGGTCCGTAGTTCCCACGCGGGCCCAATGCGGATTAGGAACTTCACATACACCATTGGATTTCCTCGTAGTTGTGTACAGGTGTCCTTACGATTATAAATTATTATTTATGTTACTATTTAATCTCAGATTGAACCAGGACTGAGGAAATCTGAAGAAGAACAAGAATCACTGAAAAGCCAAGTGGATTAGCTCGCTGAAGTTGGGACCGAAAAGTTCTCGAACGGAGACCACGGACTGGCAAGCGCAGCGTGGACGTTCACCAACGAGATGGACGGATGCTTTGCTAAAGGTCGCAGGTTCGAAGTGCAAACCTTTTCCAACCGTAATGATTGCTGGGTATCAATTAGTGGAGATCCATGTCCAGTAGTAGACTTCCTACGGCTGAAATGATAAATGAATCCCAGAAACTTCATCATCATCATCCAACCAAAAGAGGTCCACTGCTGAACATAGGCCTCCCCCAAGGCTCGCCAAACAGATCGGTCCCGCGCCATCCGTATCCAACGCGATCCCGCAACTTTAACTAGAACGTTGCTGCATCTTGTTGTCTTCCGATCCGTGGACGCCACTCGAGAACTTTTTTGCCCCATCGGCCATCAGTTCTACAAGCGATCCCATAATCACGCCTAGAAACTTAATTAAGTATAACACATGGTAGGAGACAATAGCCCCAATTAATAAACATTCAGCTACTTCTCAAATTTTAATATCCATCACCAAAACTGCAATATTCTATAAAGAATATCGTAATTAGTCATACATTAGGGGTGTCGGCAAACTGTTAGTGTAAGGGACAGGAATAGAATCGTACAACGCTCTCTGTATGTATTAACGTGTCACTACAGTATCAACACATGCAGTCAAGTTCAAGATTCACGATACTTCTATTTGTAAACTTTTGCATGTGGCTTTACTTAGGTAGGTAGATAGATAGACGACCGGATGGTCTAGTGGTTGAGAACCTGACTACGAAGCTTGAGGGCCCGGGTTCGATTCAGTCGGGGCAGTTATTTGTGTGAAAAATACGAATGTTTGTGCTCGAGTCTTGGATGTTTAATATGTATGTTGTAAGTATGTAATTATCTATATAAGTATGATTATCCGGTTGTCTAAGTACCCATTGCTTAGCTTGGGACTAAGACTAAATAAACTTTAGTTGATTGCTTGTACTAGAGCTATTTTAAGTATTACCAGTAGATTTCTTCAAACACGTCTCGAAAATTCTCAAATATACTGTATACAAAGTCGAGCTGAGAAAAATATTATATCATAAAACAAGTTATCTTATGGGGTTTTTGAAAAAGTGAATTTTGTTATAATCCTCGTTGTCTGTTGTCTTTGCTGCCGTGGATATGTCATTCTAGCTGTCATTCTAGCTGTCAACGCGTACGGCAATAAGACAGACTGTTAGTTCCAGCGCTGACAGTTATCCTGTCATGTTACAGTTCAAGTGAACGAAACAAAGTGAGGTAGCAACAAAATGGCTCGCTAATGCGCTTTGGGTCTGACGCAAACTTGAAATTGATTTATTGTTGGGTAGCTTTGATGACGGCTTCTAAAGTTTAGCTTTAACGTTAGTATATAGGTACAAAGTAGGTAATCATAGAGCCATATACGACCCACTGGGTACAGGTGTCCTCTTAAAATTAAAGGGCCTAATTAGTGTCCACGCGGGTCCAGCGCGGATTGGAAATTACATACAGGCTAATTTTTTTTTGTAGTGTAGATAGGCCTCCGACAAGTTGGAGCGACGACCTGGTTAAGGTTGTGGGAACGCGTTGGATGAGGATAGAGCAGGGCCGATCTGTTTGGCGAGCCTTGAGGGAGGAATATGTTCAGCATTGGACATCTTTCGGCTGAAATGATAATGTATGTATGTAAACTCTTTATTGCACATAAAAAATAAAAATACAAATAAACAGAGAAAAGAACAAAGGCGAGCTTATCCCTAAAAAGGGATCTCTTCCAGCTAACCTAGTTAAGAGAAGACAATTTAATATATAATGGATAAGCAGACAGTTAAAAATACGTGCGGTAAAAAGAAAAACAGAAATACTCAAAAGAGAAAGGAAAAAAAAATAACAATAATAATAGTGATAACTAAATAAATACAAAAGAAAGTAAATACAAAATTATTTACATTAAATGCAACATAAAACACATAAAACATATTACAAAAACATATTACAAAAGCGGACACAATCTCGCCTCAGATGTCAGTGTCAAGCCATAATTTCTTTAACCTCTCCCTGAACGAGGCCACAGACGGAGATTCCCTTAAAGACAAAGGCAAATCGTTCCACAGCTTGACAGAATGGAAAGTGAAAGATTTAGCATAAGAGCGCGCGTTGTTAGGCGGGAAGGCAAGTGTAAGTTTGGAACTCGACCGCAAACGGTGTCCGCTTCCAGTGGCCATGTAGCTAAATCTTTCAGATAAGTAAGAAGGAGAAGCAGGATTAAACAGGACATTATAAAGAAGGCAAAAATGATGATGATGAAATTTTAGCCCTAACTTAAATTTTAATAATGTTAAACAATTAAGCATGTATTTAGAAACTACAGTCAGGTGCATTATATAGTTTAGAAAGATACATGTGCTTGCAAAGTTTTCATCATCATCATCATCATCATCATCTCAGCCTCTACACGTCCCGCTGCTGGGGACAGGCCTCCTCTCAGGGTTTGGGCCATAATCCCCACGCGGGCGACCTTCACGCACGCATTGAATTTCTTCGCAGGTGTACGCAGGTTTCCTCACTATGTTTTCGTTCACCGTAAAGCTCATGGTAAATTTAAAATGTAGGTAATTTCGCACATGGATTCTAACAAACTCAGAGGTGTGATCGGCCATGATTTGAACCCACGACCCTCTGCTTGAGAGACCATAGGTCAAAGCACTAGACAACCACGGCTTTTTAGCAAGTGTTATTTTATGGGGATCTGCTGCAGACTTGGAATCAATTTTTATTTTGCAAAAGAGGGCTATCAGAGCGATATATAACTTAAGGACACGCGATTCTTTAAGATCTTTTTTTAAAGATATAGGTATCCTAACCCTGCCGTCGTTGTATATATTTGAAATAATCATGTATGTAAGAAAAACATATGTGATTTTCCCACTAACGTCGATAAGCCAAAGGTTACTAGAAACACAGGGAAGCTTAATGTTCCATCTTACAGACTGGCTATAACTAAAAAGTCGTTTCTGGGAAGATGCATACGTTTTTATAATAAAATTCCGAAAACAATAACCGAACAAACTGATACAAAATTCAAATCCATTGTGAAGAAGACATTAATATCTAAGGCGTACTATAAAATTAATGACTACCTATATCAAGGACAGGGATGTTTGGAAATAATTCCGATCCGCATTGGCGATCCCTAGTCTCAAATAGCGTAACTACTGTGTTAAAAAATTTAATTGTATTAAATACTTTAGATGTATGTCATTTAATAACAATGTAGATCTGATTGAAAAAAAAATATACCTTATTGAGTTTCTTGCCGGTTTCTTCTCAACAGGGTTTTTTCCGAACCGGTGGTAGATTTTTCGACGTTCATAGGAGCATCAATTGATGCCTAAATTGAATAAAGAATTTTGACTTGTCTTTGACTTTTGTTACATTTGAAAACTGACCTTTTCTTTCAGTGACTGTAAGTACTTGCAATTAAAAATTGAAAAAAAAAAAAAAAAAAAATAAAATAAATATTAGGGGACAATCTTACACAAATTGACCTAGTCGCAAACTAAGCAAAGTTTGTACTATGGGTACTAGACGACGATAAACATACTTATATAGATAAATAAATACTTAAATACATAGAAAACATCCATAACTCAGGAACAAATATTCGTGCTCATCACACAAATTAATGCCCTTACCGGGATTCGAACCCAGGACCTCTTGCTTCGTAGGCAGGGTCACTACCAACTAGGCTAAAGCGGTCGTTATAAAAAAATACGTCGTAAAAGAAAAGGATATATGTATATATCCTCTTACTCAGATTTCACAGTTACGCAAATTAAATGGAATCAGGTATCGTATTGAATTCATATTCAAATAAGTTTTTTCATGTAATCAATTATACTTAACACTTTGCTTGTCAACGAATGATGGTAGGTCATTCATCATTCTTCATACGTGATCAGTATCATGCTTAATGTATTCAAAAATGAGTGAAAAAAGTTAATTTTATATTCAGGAGCTAGGGTGAGGTATTTAATGATACTTAAATCCTGTTATTACAAAAAAATCGTGGTGGCCTAATGGTTGGTCTCTCAAGCACAGGGTCGTGGGTTCGAGTCGCATTTGAAATTTATCGTGAGATTGATCTGCACACACTTACGAAGAAATTCAATGGCGTGTGCGAAGTTCTCAATGCGCACTGAGCCCGCGTGTGAATTACAGCCCAAGCCCTTGGAGAGGCGACTTTGCCCTACAGAGGGTCTTGTATAGGCTGGGATTTTGATGATGAATTTGTTTCTTTACAAGAATCACGTCTTGGATTTTTTTAACGCCAGACACAAAAGAGGGGTGTAATAAGTTCGACCTAACAATAACATGTCTCGTCAAAATTGGTTCAGCCGCTTCAAAGTTATCAGCTCTTTTGTTAGCTGCGGAAGGGATCTTAGACGCATAGAGCTCCAAACGCACGACAGGCGGAGGTGGTGCGGTGGCGGTGACGGTTGTAATATTCTAACTTGTATGAACGAGTTCGCGGTACGGTGCCGCACAACCGTTCATACAAGCAAGAATGATATAGACTAGATTGACAGTCGCCATAGTAAGGATCAGCCGCGGTTTTTGTAGCTCGATTATTAAATCTAGATGGCGCTGAAATATAGCCAGAGGCTTTGAAGGCAAAACAATAAGACTACAGATATTTCATATAACTACAAATGTATTATTTTTCAATATTATTGCATAGTAAATACATTTGCAGTGAAATGAAATATCTGTAGTCTTATTGTTTTTCCTTCAAACCCTCTGGCTATATTTCAGCGCCATCTAGATTTAATAATCCAAAACCGCGGTCGATCCGTACTATGGCCACAGAATACATAATAGTACTAACGTACAGAATGGACACGCTCCACCCCGCACCGACTCGAGTTACCCCACCCCTCAAGGCGCAGATTGCCGGACCCCGCCGGAATCCAGAAGAGTGCGCGCGCAATGTATGTAGGTGTACGCGTGTACAGACGTCGTCGTGCTTATGTAGATTCAAGAACGCGTATTTGTACGTCGTGTCCGCCGCGTGCTATGGCGACTGCCAATACAGTCTATATCATCCTTGATGATATTTACATACCTTACTAGTTGCCTCCTCAACTTCGCAATGTAAAGCTAGTAGCTTAAAATTAACTGAATGTGTAAACTCGACTTAAGGGCTGAGGTGCGCACACGCAACAACGTATTGCACTTTACGATACCGATGTATCGCTAATTTACTGTTCGTTTGCCCAATCCTAAAGTAAAAGGTTTAAGATTTTATTTTGGTAGCTGGATTTAAGGGTCTGGCTTAACAAGCTCTTATTTTAAGTGAAAAAGGTATAATGAGTACATGTTTATACGAGTATACAGGGTGTCCTATACTCAACCAACGGTATCCCGATATCGGACAAGAAGCTTAATTACAACACTTGTAGAAAAAAAAGAAATAGTCCATGTCACTTATTTTTAACTGATAACAGACGAAGATTTTTCGAAAATATTTAATAGTAAAAGCGATTTGTTAAAGTTAAGCTATTATTGCTTGCATAACGTGTGTGAAAATAGAGCGACGACCTATTTAAGGTTGCAGGAACGCGTTGGATGCGGACGGCACGGGACCGATCTGTATAGCGGGCTTTGTGGGAGGCCTATCTTCAGCAGTGGACGTCTTTCGGCTGAAATGATGATGATGATGATGATGATGAACGTAATGTGAGACGTGGTCACTTACAATGGGCTTCATAATTATGAAAGCTCAAAGTCACTTAAAAATCAATGGATTAATACTCGGAGTTTACCTGCGTTAAATCTAACATTAAAAAACTAAAAAAAATTGCTAAATGTAGCCCCGAAACGTAAACGTAGAATTTCGCGTTCTCTGTCTTCTCCCTATGGAATACAGCTATGATATATGTGTACGTATCGATCCGTACTAATATATTAATATCACTGGACAATTCACACCAATTGACCTACTCCCAAAGTAAGCAACGCTTGTGTTATGGGTACTAGGCAAAGGATAAACATGCTTATATTCACAGATACATACTTTAACACATAGAAACATCCATGACTCGAGAACAAACATTGGTATTTTTCATAGAAATATTTCAGGAATCGAACCCGGGACCTCAAGCTTCGTAGTCAGGTTCTCTAACCACTAGGCCATTTGGTCGTCAAAGACTACTATATCAAACACTTCAACCTTAGCCAAATTACACGCACATCTAAAACAATACTAATACAAACGCGACGTGACACAAACACAGGCGCCCGCGCAGGGTCACTGACCCTGATCCGGCGATCCGGTAGCCGACTAATAACAGCGTGATATAAATTAGTTGTTTGTCCGTTCGAGTTACTTAGTAGTAAATGTCAGTCAGAAAATAAATGATGAGGATATCGGCTACTTTCGAACGGTTAAAGACTATTAATCTTAGATTATTTATTTATTTATTACGTTTCACATTGTGCATTTGGTACGTAACACAAATAAGATACAGCTTCAATCGTTCACATTGATAGAGCACATAGATATAGGGCATTATTTCAATTTGAATAAAGAAAAAGTATTCACCAGGATACAGGGTGTCAAGGTTACATTTCGGGTCCATTCTGATTGCATAATTATTGTTGAAGGTTATATGTTATGTTTGTCATAATGTGTTGTTATTTATAACTCTTTTTACTCTCAATCCATTAATTGTACAGAATTGTTATAAAACAAATCTAACCTATAATAGACTTCTACATTGTATTGGCCATACATAAAATTCGGAAAAATTTACGGTTTCGACAGGAAAAAAATTATGAATAACAAAAATTATGACAAACATTACATTTATGAATTTCAATCGTATGGAAAACAAATGGATCCCTTGCATTTCAAATTTACCTTGAGCTTTACCGTGAAGGAAAAACTCGTGAGGAAAGTCAATGGTGCGTGCGAAGTTTCCAATCCGCACTTGGCTCGTGGGGTTATGATGATGATAGTATTCATGATACTATGAATTGATAGATTGCGGAATCGATTCCCACACGTTGCAAAAATGATTGTACGGGATGTTTGAATTTTACATACACACATTAAAATCTATGGTGTTGAGAAGAAGAAAATATGATAGGACACTTAATTTGGGAGGATTGTTGAAACTAAATTAAAGAGTACGCCAACGCGATCATATTATGAAGTCAAAAGAATGACAGCAGAAAGAGAGATAATTCAAAAACATTTCTCTCATCGAAAAAAACATTATGTATAAAAAAATTAGTTCGAAATTGAAAATCGAATGTCAAAGCCAGAGGTGCTCAACCTAAAAATACAACAGAAACGAAATTACGGAAATAATATTTCAAAAAGGGAACTAGTTAAATCAAAGGCGCCGCTCATAATTCGAACGTAAACAATAAGCGTAGCGCCACTGGTAAAGAGGAATGTCGATAAAAATAAGGCAGGGTTCGACGTGGTCAGTAACTAAGTTAGTGGGTAAATACTTGATGGTACATAGACCATGTTATAAGGGTGCAAGTGATAATAGAAGCTAAGAAATACTATAAACTGTGTGTTATTGTTACGGATTACGTACAATATGTATGTATATATTCGCTTTCATAGTCTGTTCTTCCAGACGAATAAAACTTAGGGCTATTCAAGGTAAAAGTGTTTTTTTTCTTTCTTTAATCATTTAATAGTAGGTACTCGTACAAACATTTTAATTAAAATAAATTAAATAAATGAAGCATGACAGCAACTGAACTGATATGGTTAAATAAATATATTGACCTCTTAAAACTATTTATTACCCTATTTTTTCTAATAAACATACAAAACTGCTTTTACTTTTAAGGATACAAAACTTACTAGAAGCCTGACACGCAAATAATTCGCAAGCAATAATGTAGAAAATCTCAAAACGCATCGTACATTTCCATTTCATACTTCCCCTCACTACGGCAAACATTTATCAAACTGGAAATAACTGGTATAGTAAACAAATAGTGTTGTACGTTGACGTAGGTCGCGTCCATCTGGCGTTACAAACTTTACTACTTTTCTGTTTAGACTGTTTTTAATGCACCGAATGTTGGCGGCGTCTGTGATACGTCTACCCGCGAAGTGTTATAATTTTCGTTGTTATAACAAACTTTTGACATTCCTTTGTTATTTATAGCATGAAAGTTTGAGCTAGAGGTAGAATAAACTTTTTTGCGTTTTATAATTTAAATTGGCTAAGTAAAGTTTTTTGAAGAGGTGCTAATTATATTTTTTTTCGACAGTGGTCGACTTCAACACTAAGAAACTGCAGATGTTTTATTTTTATCTCCTTTTATTTATTGGAAAGATTTTTTTAAGTGTTCGAGATGACATTTGTGAGATTTTACGGCTGACAAGCGGTTAGTGCTCAGTACTAAGAAGAAAAAGAAAAAAAAACGAAGTCAACTGTCGCTTCGGTCAATGTCAAATCGTCGGTGCGAATGACAAAATCGCTATGTAATTTTGACTTACTTTACAGGAGACAAAAAAAACTGTTTATATAATAGTATATACAACTTTTGTCACATCTGACTTTTTTAAATAATACAGTAGTAAGATTTACATGATTTTCACGAAAAAATAAACAATTTTTCCTCGTAGATTTTTATGATATTAACAAAAAACCAGAATTTAGCTACATAGCGACTTTGATTTGGCTTACTTTAAATCGCCATGTGCCAAATGTACACATAGCGTAGTTTTTACAACGTGGAAGGCGACACATAGCGGGTTATACAATGTTTAAATTTGGTAATATGAGTCGACTTTTACTATTATAAATATTGAAAATATGAATACCATGAATCTTTATTGTTATCTGCTCACAAGTTAGTTTATTAGTTAAACCTAATCAATAATAAATCAAGCAAGTGTAATAAAGAAGAAAACTGTACTACATTTCCGATTACACTAATTGATTTGCATAAACTTTATGAAAACATGCCGTTTAAGTTATACTAGTATTGTACTGATTTTTCATTACTCTTTCGTCTTATAATTTTAATGCCTAGTCAAAGATTAGTTGAAATCACTTAATAATTTGTACGTTTACACTGTCGTAAAAATTATGATAATCTTGGTGCATATATAGACCTTTAAAGATTGCAGAGGATTACGCTAAATCAATTTTTGGGCCGCTATTATATAATGGTAGTATTGGTAGTGCTTCATTATGTTCACGCTGTTCAGGTTGCCTTTGCAGTAAAAGAGTGAATATGTCAGTATGTTTGTATTTGACATCGCCATCTTTGTACCACAGGCTTCTTATGTCGGTCACTGAAGGGTCACCAGACCGTTTACCAGGCCTAATACTTATAAAATTGCACGGCACTTCTTCGTAATTTTTAAAGAATGAATTATCTAAATAATTCACAAAATACGGTTTCGTCGGCCTTGCCTTGCCTGTCTCATGCGAGTTAAATAGTCAGTAAGTGCACATATTGGCGGCCTGAATTGGTTTTCTAATGTTGAATGAACACTGTCGGTCGACTTCCATCACGGTGTGACCTTTCTCCAATATCAGTTGTTCAATTTCGATACCGAATATCGAAGTTGACGCATTAGTCAAAGCACTACTCAAAACCTTGTTTCTGTTCTGGTAAGAGCAGCCGTCAGATGTAAGGTATACTTTTTTATAATTTATAAGTACAGCAGTGCTCTTTTAAAAACTGTATAATACAGCTTGTTATGATGGTACTGGCTGTCACACCGCATTCTCCCTCATGCCATACATATAAATAAACGTTATTATAATTTTTGACATAAAAAGTGTAGTTATGTACTGCCGGCTTATGCTTATAACATTGTTCAGAGACAAGGAACTTTGGTCTTTTCTGGGTTTAAAAATAGAAATCATTCTTTCCTCCAACTTTTCTATTAATAATTTACGTGTCACAGAATTTAAAATATTCTCCTTGCACCAAAGTGTGTACACTTTGTGCATATGGGTCTTACTGTGAAAGGTGTCCTCAATATAATTATGTCCTTACTATCTCCTCTACAATAATGACTAGGTACAACAGGTACTTGTTCAAGACATAGCTCCACAGATCTTGATTTTAGAATTCTAGGTGTTGATATTGACACTGTACATCTATCAATTTTCCGTATCTTAGAATTACTGGGGGAAGAATCAGTAGTGTTCGTAGTTCTGATCCATTCTTGACACAAGTCTTTCTTTAAACCGACTTTGACTTTGCAAGAAGCATTCGAAACGAAACCGTACATTTTTTAGGAAAGTAATTTCCTCTTTCGCACCAGGCCGACGTTTTAACGTGCTACAAATTTGCACTAAGCCATTTATATACAATTTTTTAGCGTCCCACGATGGTAGATTCCAAAAATATTGAAAAATGTCACTTCGAATTTAATCACTTATAGCCCTGCAAATATAACTCCTATAAGACTTTTGCTCCGCTCCATGAGTACAAGGTTTTTCTGTCATAGCACGATTTTTCTTAACAACATATTTACTAAATATTTTTAATATAGATGGATCCCGCTGTCTTTTGTTACCCTTATAAGTCTTTCCAATAAGTCGCAAATGTTGATTTTCCCTTATTTTTGATGGAAATGCAGAAGGGTCTACAATAGCATGTTTTGCTGGGCCAGTGGCAATTTTTTCAAATGGTAAATTAATAGTTATACCACTTTCATGATTCAACAAAAAGGTTATTATATTGTCCTCAGCAGTTCTGTCATCTGACAAATTTTTGACAGAACAACTAGCCTGTTCGATACGGCCCGTGGGGTTCAATAATAGTTCCAGATAATTGATATTTCCGACACATGGTCTACGTTTATATCCCTATTGTCATTATCCAGAAACATTGAAGTGAGTGTAGGATTATTTATAGAATTTTGCTCAAACCAGGCAGCGGGTAGGTATACTCAAATTTATTTCATTAGTAACATTTTCGCATAATAATATATCAGTCAGATTATCGTCATTAGAATTGCCAATTAAATCCCTTGAAGCATTTCTCGGTGATGTTTCATGCACTTGAACGGAGCGGACAGGATTTGACAAAATATCCATACTGTAGTAATCAGAAAATAGCATAGTTAGGTCATAAACGTATTCATTATTAAATGATACGTGCAATTTTACTAAGCAAAAACAAGTAATCTAATAAAACCTGGTAGCACTTACTTGATAAAATGTGAAATTAAAGCACTTATTAACATTAATTTCTTAAAATTAGTCTCACTGTCGGGTAATTCAATCAAGAAATAATCGCCATGTGCAACACACTATTGTAATAAACTATTGATTTTGATGGAGAACCTCACGCATAATATCGCTATGTGCTAAAAACCACAAAGCGATTTATTTCCATCCAAACTTTGTTCCGCGTGCACATAGCGGAATTTGTTATTTTCAAAACCAATAAAGATATCAAAAAACGGTTTTGTGGGTTAACGTAGGACATTAAAAGAAATGAAATTATGAAATAATCGTAAAATCGAAAAAAAACACATAGCGATTTTTGTATTCGCACCGACGAAATGAAATATAACCGTTTGCGTTTCGTTTGCTTTGCGTTGCCCAAGAAGCAGTTCCAAAATAGTGATCGAAAGTATTCAATCGTGATCCAATTAACGTGCTTAGGTCGTGGAGAAATGCGGTAAAATTGAAAGTCCGGATTTTATTTGGAGGTCGATAAAAATAGTCCAAAAATCACACTGAGTACACCAAAACGCAAAGCAAACGAAACGCAAACGATTTGACATTGACAGAACTGACAGTTGACTTCGTTTTTTTTTCTATTTCTTCTTAGTACTGAGCACGAAACGCTTATCAGCCGTAAAATCTCACAAATGTCATCTCGAACACTTAAAAAAATATTTCCAGTAAACAAAAGGAGATAAAAATAAAATAGCTGCAGTTTCTCGATCTCCAGAACGCCGACTGTCGAAAAAAAAATATAATTAGCACCTCTTCAAAAAACTTTACTTAGCCGATTATTATAATAAAGAGTTAAAGTTTGATTAAGCCTAGGTATATAGTAGGTATTTCACTTGGTCTAAAATGAAAATCGTGATTGACTGACTCATTAACTTCCGGCTGAAATTGAGCTTGAACCTGGAAAATTATGAGTTAATGCGTGCGTGTGAGCGTGTGTGTGGATGTGTGCATTCGTTACTCCTTCACGCTATAACGGTAAGACGGATTTGGATAGAATTTTCTAACAAATAAATATAAATAGCTAAACATCTGAAATAACACATTGACAACTTTATATCCCGTTATACTTACAGGATACATGTAAAATCGCATAACTTTAACCAGTACTACTTACTTCTACTTTCGGTACTTTTTTTCGATGATTTTTTTAATTTGTATCTTTTCCTGTCAACTGTATTTCCTGTGTATCGAATATGTGTAAATAAACATCTCTCTCTCTCTCAGTACCTTCATCGTACGAATTAGATAAGTGTAATTTTTGGGAATACCCACGGGAAATTTAGTAAATCCCGGAGTTTAAATTCAACTACCAAAAAAACTGCGGGTAAAGGCTTACTAACATATTCTGCAAAAATCCCGCGGGATAGGGAATTTTATAGAACCCAGCCATAACACTTAACAAAAGCGTTTACTTTGCAGGATGGTTGCTAACTCCTGGATCACGCTCCAAGTCTAGACTACCTAAAACTTTAACACCTTACCGTCTTAATGCGGTTTGTAAAACCAATCGTAGTATTTAAAAGTATAATTAAGTACTAAATACGTTTTCAAAGCACAAGGGACCGGTACTTTGCTTTCATTAGTACTCTATTTAGAGTATTTGAGCAAGCACGTCTTCTAACTAGCTAGTCAGGACTCCTTGGCATTCTTTGCGTGCTTAAAAATGAAGTTGAAGTGGTTTTTTAGGGTTCCGTCCCCAAAGGGTAATAAGGGGACCCTATTACTGAGGCTCCGCTGTCCGTCCGTCTGTCACTAGGCTGTATCTCACAAACCGTGATAGCTAGACAGTTGAAATTTTCGCAGACGATGTATTTCGGTTGCCCCTATAAGAACAAATACTAAAAAATTTAATAAAATAAATATTTAAGGGGACTCCCATACAACAAACGTGATTTTTTTGCTCGTTTTTGCTCGATCTTGATAACGGCAACAGGTAGACGCTTGAAATATTTAGTTATATATTCACTTTAAAAGTAAATATTTATTAAAATAAAACAAATTAATATTATTATTTGTTTTATTTTAATAAATATTTACTTCCCATCCCATACAACAAACTTGTTTTTTTTGCCGTTTTTATAGATAATGGTACGGAACCCTTCATGCGCGAGCCCGAATCGCACTTGGCCGGTTTTTTTATCAACGACGGGGTCTCTATCGTTTTCCCAAATTCCATATGCCATTATGTATCGTTTTCCATAATTTTCGTTTGTCATAAAGTAATAACTTACTAAACAAACCTAACCTAACCTACTGTATTCTAGAAGATGACATTTCAAAAAATCCTGAAAACGACACTGTTCTTTAATATATTTTATGGAAAACGTTTGTATGGCAGGTGAAATTATGACAAATGAAATTATGGGAAACAAAAGCACCCGTCAACGTACCAGTGACTACAAAGTCGATTTCAGTCGCGGATAGACTAGTGAATATTATTTTTATTTTGTATGCTGCAACAGAAACCATATAGGCATAATTTTAGCCCTCACCATGTTAGGAAGTCGACCACGATACGAATGATAATGCAATGCTTGTGAAAGCAGCTAAATTAACGGGAACTAGCCAAGTGCGAGTCGTCTTTTTAGTGCCACCCGATGCTATGGTTACACAAGTTTTGTCCCTTGGACAACCTAAGCATTTTTCTATGAAACAGTATGAAGTGTCACTTAGACAACCTGGGGACAGAGTAAACAAGACAAAAAGTTGGTTCACCCAAATAATCACTTTGCTCACCAGTCCAGCGACCTTATATTATGATAGCTACGTTTATGCAAGAAATGTGTGGTCATGCAGTTTCTCCACCTCCACACTGTACGAACACTTAAAAATCACATAAACCCATCTATCTATCATCTATCTACTAATGGGCGCGTTTCGAACTCAACTAGAGCTCATCAGCATGCATTTTCTTTTCGTTAGAAACGCGTCAGTTAGTGTGGTGATAGGTCAGTTAAAGTATGGGTTTGTGGGATTTGTGTGTGTGTTGTACAGTGTGGAGGTGGAGGAACTGCATGAGCACGCATGTCTTACATAAACGTAACTATCGTTCATTGAAGCGTAGGAAGTATTCGATACCATGAAGATGAATACATATCTGTAAAGACATTCAAGACATTCAAGGTCACTCAGAGGGCGATGGAGAGGGCTATGCTTGGAGTTTCTCTGCGGGATCGCATTAGAAATGATGAAATCCGCGCAAGAACTAAAGTCACGGACATAGCTCGAAGAATCGCTAGACTTAAGTGGCAGTGGGCAGGGCACATCGCCCGTAGAACTGACGGCCGATGGGGCCGAAAGGTTCTCGAGTGGCGTCCGCGGACCGGAAGACGCAGTGTAGGTAGGCCTCCAACAAGATGGAGCGACGACCTGGTGAGGGTAGCGGGAACGCATTGGATGCGGATGGCGCAGGGCCGATCTGTTTGGCGAGCCTTGGGGGAGGACTATGTTCAGCAGTGGACGTCTTTCGGCTGAAATGATGATGATGATGATGAAAGACATTCAATGGTTCTGAAGTTCTTAATAGGCCCTGGGTCCACGTAGGAACCACGGCTCAAGCGCTCTCATTCTGAGAGCAGGTTTATGTCCTGCAGTAGGACGTATATCAGGCTGATCATGATGAACAAAGAACTCAGATTTGTTTTTTTTTTTAATAAGTTAAATAAGTGATATGGATTTTTCTTTCTTCTTTTTCCAGAACTGGTATTACTTGACCCCTCACCCGTTAATAGATAATCGTTGAGTTTTGGACACCCTGTATATTTTTTCCATGTAATTGTTTTTCTGTATAATTTTCTATTTGGTGTCCAATAAAGAAAAAAGTCACTGTCTTGTATTATGATTATCAAAATGGCGAATACAATAGGCTGTATAGTTTGGAGTAATAAGAACTTTTGACTTAATTAAAGTTACGACGTGCAGACGCGTGCAAGAATATCGTAAGTCAACTTGCAGTGTTTTTGCGGGTCACAGCGTTCGTGGACCGACCGCAAACGGGTCTGGACAACCTTCGCGTTTGTTTACGAGCTATTTTTAGACAGTAAGTTAACAGTGCCAGATTAACGAAGTCGAGATACGACAATAAGGTGCATTTTCTTATGTGACATGATTATTGACACATATTCGATACACATGGTACAATCATATTTCAGCATATTAAACTATTATGTACTATTACTAATGATAAGAAGAATAGAAACCAAACTGAAAACTTAAAATTTACAAAAAAAATATTTTTTAAATACCACGCAACGGTATAGTTCCCAGGAGGAAAGCAGCATGTGTTTTTTTTTAAATGAAGTAAAAGTGAGAGTCAGACTCACGCACTGATACTAATTATATTATAGTGTAATCATAAAGTATACAAGACCCATATTGAGAGGCCATAGGTGATACCACTAGGCCACCACGGCATCTCAATTATAATATTAAGTATAGTCCGACAAGCTCATGCGCGACCCTCCGCGGAAACCTGTCGCAGTGAGTATTTGCCGCACTTATTAAAAACAATCTTGTTAAGGACAGCAGAGGCTCCCTGCGACAGGGTTCCGCCGAGCGCCACGCACGAGCTTGTCAAGGTATAGTAGGGGTATTTTGTGCATACCCTGATATGTCAAATGATCAAAACAAATCAAAATCATTTTGATTTCCCATGATTGTATGTCATTAAGGTGCGCGGACACGCGTATGCCCATGCCGGTCGGCGGGCGATTGACCGATTGTCTTTATACGTGCATAAAATGTTTATTTTAAATTGAAATGTTTGGTATTGATTCTTGAACTAAATTTGGTACACAAGCTCTTAATAATATGAAATGTGAATTGGTTTTGATTTTTTTCATGTCATTGTGAATTTTCAGATGAATAAGATTAAAACTCTTATTGATAATTATAATATAATATAATATAATATAATATAATATAATATAATATAATATAATATAATATAATATAATATAATATAATATAATATAATATAATATAATATAATATAATATAATATAATATAATATAATATAATATAATATAATATAATATAATATAATATAATATAATATATGTCGCCTAAATCGATTATTTTAAAATCAAAAGAATTTATCCTTCGCTGTTAGTTTTTTTTAATACGCAGAGCCATCTAGCGGTTATGTCTAGTTTCAAATAACTGTTCATCATCATTGCCGCTGCTGTAATTTTACGCTAGATGGCGTTGTTTACAATAAGATTTGCTAGTTGTTACAAACAATTAATTAAGTTTAAGGCTGTTTTTAACTATCACTAAATAACCGTTAATTCTAGGCATGAATAATGGTTCTCTGTTTCATTATAATTATTTTCAGTACCTAGCTATTTAAATAAAACTGCTATCAGTTTCCTATTTGTAATCCTAATCGTGCGCAGCGCTGATTCGTCGGTTGTTGGCTTAACCGACCAATCATAAGCAGTGCTTTTGGCGCGAAAGTCTGTCTGCGTACGGTTAGGAGAGACTAGATAGGGCCCATTTGGCTGCCGATCGCTGGAGAGATAAGGTTGTATCATCTCTACTTGTTGCTAACTGGTTAGATAGAATTACCTTGCTATAATTGTTATTCTTAACGAAAAACTAAATTAAAACGACCCCTTTTGATTCCTATTTTGTTTATTTTCTCTTGAGCGACGATGGAGGGATCAGAGAATACAGCCCCTGACCCTTCACCGTCTACTCTTAGTTCATCAGAACCCCCTATTCTGCACCTCCGACATATAATATAATATAATATAATATAATATAATGTAATGTAATGTAATGTAATGTAATGTGATGTGATGTGATGTGATGTGATGTGATGTGATGTGATGTAATGTAATGTAATGTAATTTAATGTAATGTAATGTAATGTAATGTAATGTAATGTAATTTAATGTAATGTAATGTAATGTAATGTAATGTAATGTAATGTCATCATCATCATCATTTCAGCCGAAAGACGTCCACTGCTGAACATAGGCCTCCCCCAAGGCTCGCCAAACAGATCGGCCC
The DNA here is from genome assembly GCA_947563465.1 of Archips xylosteana. NCBI lineage: Eukaryota > Metazoa > Arthropoda > Insecta > Lepidoptera > Tortricidae > Archips > Archips xylosteana. The sequence continues at coordinate 15,092,861 of OX387364.1, read as the reverse complement.
TGCGCTATCCGCATCCAATGCGTTCCCGCTACCTTAACCAGGTCGTCGCTCCATCTTGTTGGAGGCCTACCTACACTGCGTCTTCCGGTCCGCGGACGCCACTCGAGAACCTTTCGGCCCCATCGGCCGTCAGTTCTACGGGCGATGTGCCCTGCCCACTGCCACTTAAGTCTAGCGATTCTTCGAGCTATGTCCGTGACTTTAGTTCTTGCGTGGATCTCATCATTTCTAATGCGATCCCGCAGAGAAACTCCAAGCATAGCCCTCTCCATCGCCCTCTGAGTGACCTTGAGCTTCCTTATAAGACCCATCGTTAGCGGCCACGTCTCAGTGCCATAAGTCATCACTGGCAACACACACTGGTCAAAGACTTTTGACTTGAGACACTGCGGTATATCGGATGACAAGATATTGCGGAGCTTCCCGAACGCTGCCCAGCCGAGTCTAATTCGTCGATTGACCTCTTTCTCGAAGTTGCACCTACCCAATTGGATTGTATGTCCCAGATAGATATAGTCGTCAACAACTTCGAGCAAAGTATCTCCGATTACGACGGGAGTTGGTACAACATGGGCGTTCGACATGACCTTCGTCTTGTCCATGTTCAATTTAAGACCAACTCTCTCGGAGACTCTTCCGAGGTCAGCGAGCATCGCACTGAGGTCCTCCAAGGTCTCAGCCATAAGCACCACGTCGTCGGCAAAACGAAGGTGAGTGAAGTATTCGCCATTTACATTGATGCCACGCCCTTCCCAGTTCAGAGTCTTGAACGCATCCTCTAGTGCAGCGGTGAACAGTTTCGGAGAGATAACATCTCCTTGTCTGACTCCCCGCTGCAACAGAATGGGCTTCGACATCTGATCCTGAAGTTGGACGGACATTGTGGCGTTATTATACAGACACTTCAACACTTCGATGTACCGGTAGTCTACTTGGCACCGTTGGAGAGACTGCAGTACAGCCCAAGTCTCGATCGAATCGAAGGCCTTCTCGTAGTCCACAAATGCCAGACAAAGGGGGCAGTTATACTCCTCGGTCTTCTGTATAACCTGCCGCAAAGCATGTATGTGGTCCACGGTGCTAAAGCCTTTTCGAAATCCGGCTTGTTCGGGAGGCTGGAAGTCGTCTAACCTGCGCGCGAGACGATTCGTGATGACTCTCGAAAACAGCTTGTAAACATGGCTCAGAAGTGAAATGGGTCTATAATTCTTCAATAAGGTATTATCGCCTTTTTTGAAGAACAGCACCACTACACTTCTGTTCCATGCTTTTGGTGTTTTCCCTTCACGGATGGCGGTATCGAATAGTTTCTGAAGGGCTTTGAGTATCGGTTTTCCACCCGCCTTCAGAAGTTCGGCTGTTATTCCGTCATCACCAGGGGCCTTGCCATTCTTTAGTTGTTTGAGAGCCGTACTAATCTCGTACAGGCTGACGTCCGGGATGTCTTCGGTATAGTGCCGGGTTAATCTAGCTCTGGGGTCTTCAGCTAGATCCATGACGGGTTTCTTCGTTGATGTGTACAGCTGTCCATAGAACTTCTCAACTTCTAACAATAGCTCCGGTTTAGAGGTCACGATCCTACCTTCATCGGTCTTTAACTTTGCCAATTGGCTTTGCCCAACAGACAGATTCTTGGCAAAAACTTTAGAGCCTCTGTTGCGCTCTATCGCCACTTCAATACTATTAGTATTAAACTGGCGTATATCGCGCCTCAGAGACTTTGAGATCTGTCTGTTAAGCCGCCGGTATTGGCAAGCGTCACCAGATGTCTGTAGGATCATCTTACGTCGATCTTCCATGAGCTTTAGAGTAGAAGGTGTGATTTTTTTGGTTCTATTTGTACGGTGAGTCTTAAAGAACTTTGACCCAACCGTATGGACAGCTTCCACAAACCCGTCATTGTAATCATCCATGTCGCTTCCTAGGCACTCGAAACGATTCTGAAGTTCAAGCTGGAACGTTTCGAGGTTTTGTAGCTGGGCTGGTGACGGGCGGAGCGTAGACTTTATCAGTCGCGATCTTTCAAGCTTGAACCGAATATTCAATGTGTCTCGTACCATACGGTGATCACTCCCGGTTTTAACCGCACTGATCACGGAGACATCACTGAATATTTGCTTCCTCGTCGACATAATAAAGTCTATCTCATTCCTCGTTACACCGTCAGGGCTCATCCAAGTCCATTTCCTGTGCTCTCGCTTCTTGAAGAAGGAGTTCATCATATAGAGTCCCTCCTTCTCCATAAAGCCGGCCAGTAGGTGGCCCCGGTGATTCCTACGCCCTACTCCAAATTGCCCCATTCGCAGCTCTTCACCATCCCGTTTGCCCAGTTTTGCGTTGAAGTCCCCCATAACAACCGTGAAGTGAGTTCCGGAGCTATGCATGGCTCTGGAGATATCCTCATACATAGTTTCCACCTCTTCATCGGAGTGTGCCGAAGTCGGAGCGTAAACCTGTACGACCTTCAAGGAATACCGTTTGGTCAATCTTAGTACAAGGTACGCTACCCTGGTCGACACACTCACGATCTCCACGACGTTGTTTACAAGGGACTTGTGGACGATAAACCCGACACCGCCCTGGGACTGTTGGTCGCCCTCCCGGAAATAGAGCAAGTTACCAGAGTTCAGGATTATCGTGTCCTCCCCCTCTCTTCGGACTTCTGATAACCCTACTATCCCCCATCGTAACCTGCTCAATTCTTCCTCCAGTTCCATTAACCTATCATCCGTCCGCAGCGTACGGCAGTTATACGTTGCCAGGGCCAGGGATCGTTGCTTATGGTAGCCGGATCGCATCCGGGGATTCTTAGCACCCCTTGCCCCGCCGCTACCCAGGCCGCTACCGTAGCCTGGAACAGCGGGGCTACCGGAGACTAGGGGCCGTTTTTTTTTGGACTCAGCCATAGGGGGGTATTTGCCGTAGTCGCCACGCTTGGCAGGCGGGTTGGCGACCGCAGTGGAAAAACCGTATATATAAGGGACGCTGCTGCCCGTCCTCCGGTATTACTGGCCGCAGTTTTAGGACATACCCGGGTCCAATGTAATGTAATGTAATGTAATGTAATGTAATGTAATGTAATGTAATGTAATGTAATGTAATGTAATGTAATGTAATATAATATAATATAATATAATATAATATAATATAATATACGAGTATAATGTACTAATTTTAATTTCATTTTGGTATTTTGTTAGTTTACAAGTATACAAAATAGACTTTGACCACATAGCTGACCTAATAACATGAATTGTATTGTAATTACCTACTTAAGTTAAAAACCGTGAGTTTTCTTAGTCAGCAAACTTCGCATCTGCTTTGAACCGGTTAAATATTGCACTGACAGTGGTTTATTTGACTTTAATTTACATGTATGATATTATATTTGTTTATGCACCCTTTTAGACTATTAATTTTAATTGATTTATCTGTACTTACTAGAATAATTGGTTACTTTTTATTGTTTTCGATTTCACATTATCTTTATGTTATTTTCATAATACCTATTTGCACTGTTAAGCTTAGTTAATTATTTTTATGTTAATTTATGATAGCTCGTTTAGCCTGCGACACAGAGTTCTCTAGTAACCCTGGTGCAGGCACACGTGTTACATAGACTTTTTGTAAAATATTGTATCTTTTGTTACTTTGTACTGCAAATTATGAAATAAAAATTATCTTATCTTATCTTATATAATATAATATAATATTAGGGAACAATCTCACACAAATCGACCTAGTCCCAAACTAAGCAAAGCTTGTACTATGGGTACTAGACGACGATAAACATATAAATATAGATAAATATAAATACTTAAATATATAGAAAACATGCATAACTCTGGAACAAATATTCGTGCTCATCACACAAATAAATGCCCTTACCGGGATTCGAACCCAGAACCTCTTGCTTCGTAGGCAGGGTCACTACCAACTAGGCTAAAGCGGTCGTTAATTATAAGTAAGGGGTTCCAAACAACACCAATCGGAACCCAAGCCAACCTTACCGGCCCGTGGTACTCCCTGCCGTACAACAAACGAGGCTCTGGCGCTCCACCCACCAACCCGCACTGACCAGCGTGGTGGGTTTACGGTCCAACCTTCAAATCGCTTCCAATCGCAATGATTGGGCATCAATGAGGGAGGCCTATGTCCAGCAATGATGGCTGAAATGATGATGATGATAAATAAACAAGTTTATGTATTATGTGTGGCGGATCGACAACTTCGCCCACACTACTGAATTGTTTCGCAAGTTTGTGAAAGTTTTGATGTTTTACTTTATCATGGTTTCATGCTTCATGAAGTTTGTGGTAAATTTCAAATGAAATTCGCGGGAGCGTATCATGTGGCATAAAATTTTTAGTCATAATTTTTTTCCCGTCGAAACCGTAAATTTTTGAGAAAATTTTAAGTGGTCATCCTGTAGAACTCTGTAGGTTAGGTTAGGTTTTTTTTATAATAATTATATACAAATAATGGATTCAAAGGTAAAGGATTTATGAATACATTATGACCTTCAACAATTATGCAAACCGATAATGGACCCGAAATTTACATATGAATTCCAAAAAACTTAGAGTTGTGAGCCTGAATATTGAACCCACGATCTTATACTTTGGTCCACAACATCCTATATAAGTACTTTAAATTAGCAAGAAGACTCTAGAAATAAACTTATTCATTTATAAATTTACACCTTTCTTTTGTATTGATTCTCGAACACTCTAATAATAAGTATTTCTACTCATTCTAGTGCATAGATATAACGAGAATAACAAACCACGCATGCGTAGTGTAAAATATGTAAACACAATTGGCATTAAACTTGCAAAGAATCGCAGACTTGAAGACCTTGATTGTGAGAGCCCTATACGTCCATTCAATATAATAAAAATCATTAACACTGCCGCATGCACAGAAAAAGCAACTGCAACGAACAGACATAAAGTTCAAGTCGATGTGCAGGTAAATGTGGGTTACGACATTTTGTGCTGATGCATACAGGTTCATATGTGTAAAGTCGGTTATATCCGAACATGTTTTTACTGAAAATGGAAACTGGAAAATCATTTACTCGCCCTTGGCATTACTTTGTGTTCGGTTTTATAAATTGCCAATTATGTTTTATAAATATACTTTTTGATTAAATTCATACAGAGTTTTCGTTTTAATACTGGCTGTTTATTAAAAGTAGCAATCCGCATCGCATTCTCAAATCAGCACATGAACTCAAAATAATTTACCATTTTAATTTAGACTTAAAACAATGTTTACTTTAATAAAACAAAATATTTTGAGTTGGCAAATTACTAAGTATACTTCGATTCTTTTAGCATTAGAAATAAGGTAAACAATCTTGACGAGGCTTTTTTTGAAAAACGTTTTTAAAAATTAGTAACTTTACTTTTGAAACCAAAAGAGTGTAAATGACCATATTTCTTTTGAAATTGTTACATATTAGTAGTGATTTATTTTTCAATGAAAAGACATGTCAAGATCGCTTACCTTCTTTATGATGCTAAAAAAACGAAGGTGCAACATGTTTTTGACTCTATATTATAGAGTCTATACATTGTAAGGTGCAGATGAATCCAAAGACGTTAAAGAGCCTTAGGTTGTATTACTCAAAGTAAAAGTCTATATATCTTTATTCAACTAGAGCTTTATAACAAGCACTTTATGATGTTGAAGAACCACCTATTCGGAAACACTTTTTAAGAAACTTAATGTCGTAATATACTTACTTTTACAATAGATCTAGAATGTTATATAATTACTTACATTCAAAGCATTTAACACTACTAATTTTTCAACAAAAAGGTACATGTATTTATATTTAATAACAAAGTTGGCCCAAAACTGTGCCTGCAGACAGCATGGCGCGGCGGCAACAAAATCATTTATTAACATAGCCATACGAGCTCTTGCAAATATTGTTTACGTTAAACAACATTGTTATGTTTGTTGTGTTTGTAAGCGATATGTTTGAACTTGTGAAGTGTTGATGAACGGATGTATCGATATATGTCATTATACGCCATTTTACAGCAGTGTTCTTGGTTACTTCGTCTGGGGTCAATATGAAGAGATTTTTAGCGTTATTTTTTTCACTATGCACTCACCAAAATATTGCTAAAAGATACGATTCAAAATACACCGCAAATCAAAAAGATACAAATTTCAAATCCTTAACGAAGTGACATGATTTTTTTTCATATTTTTTCCAGAACCATTATTGGTCTCACCCCCGATACCAGATTGTCGTTGTATTTTGGGACACCCTGTATAGGTAATTTAAGCTAATATACTTTGAATCACACTTGGGCTGTTTGTTATGATGTCAAGACAATGCAAAATCACAAGAGCCATTTAATGTCAAAAATAGCCTTTTAAACAGGGTTACAACATTACAATAGTTCCGACAACACGTCAAACTCAGCATCAATCATACAACAACAATTAATTTTGAACCACAGAAACTTCAAATAGTCAAACCATTAGCAAATACCTAACCACCAGCTCATGACCACCAGCTGCTCAAACGCATGTGTCACTTACAGAAATAACTGGACCATACGCGCCAACAGACTTTGTGACGACGAGACCAAAATGGTCAAAGATACACGATACATTACTTACTATATCATTACGCTATAGAGTTGATACTCGTTTAAAAGCTACGAGCTTGTTAGATAAACACATTGTAAACAAAGCTTTATCGCTTTTACGAGAATAGTTAATTTCGCTTGTTGTTTAAAGTGACCGAATAACATTCGTATTCAGTATTCGATTTGTTGCTATTGTTCAGTAGAAATTCAGATACAGCATTTTAGCATGATCTATGTCTACAAGAATGTCGTATCCTTTATTATTTTGGCAAGGTAATGTGGGCGGATATCTCCTTAATTAGAAGTATTAGTGTATTGTTATTTACTAAGCTGGAACTGAATGTGTAATTAGTTGATAGTTATGGCGGTTAGGAAATATTTGGATTGTTCGTTGTACTAGTTTTGGCAAAACGGACGCATTGGCAGTTAAAGAGGTGAAATTAACACCCTAAAATGATGGTTTCTATAGAAGTTCAAATATCTCATTTAAAACATGTCTGAACTTTTAAATTATGGCACATTGTCAAGTGGTTGGTGTTAGCATCTGCAATTTTTTGTGGCTAAATTGTTAATAGACTTCAAAAACACATTTAGACCCAGCAAAATGTCCATTTATCGAGTTATTAAATAGCTTTTATATACACAAATTGTAATCACAAAATTAATAATGTACACAGGCTTAAAAAAATCATCTCGAATAAGTTTTGATTTCGGATCTAGACGAAACTAAAACCCAAACAGAAATTCGCTATCGGTTGCAAATACTGGGTTTGGTAGCACGCCTAAAAATTGCTTAATTATTAAAACTATCACGAATAATAAAAACTAATTATAGAAGGTATAGTCGACCAAGAAATTCCTTTACCACTCTAAGGTCCAATGTCAGTTCTATGGCTTTTAACATCAAAGGCTTTGTCACTAATAATTCAAATTTACAATCAGCCTGATTGTTTTTATGCAGGAGGTAGTATCATAAAAAATAGTAAAGCACTTAGTTGGTCGAAATATATATTATCATTATCATCATCATCCCAGCAAATATATAAATATATGGTTGCAGTAAATAAGAGTAGAAACAAGATGTTCCTCCCAAAATTTAAATAAACATGAAAATAAATTGATTTCCTATCCTAAAATTCTTTTCCGTCGTGTCACTTCCAACTGACACATTCTTAACATTTGCCACTAAAACAAAACAAAAATACTTGCAGGGCCAGTCATTTAACCTGAAATTAAAATGTCGAAAATCAATGCGCCTGTCATTCTGTCAAGACAGGAGAACGTTAGTCATGTTGACAAGTTTTTTTCACGGAAGCATTTGGGGTGATTTCACCGAATACAGAAATAGCCTAAGAAAAGGACGAGCGGGTATGACGCCCTAATTGCTTTCTAATTTTGTGTTGAAAAAAATGTGACGGTATTTGATGTATTCCCAAAAAAATAAATACTTATGAAGTAAAACGTTTGAACAGTTATTTCGTAGCTTCGTTTTTGTGTAGGTACATATACATTATATTCATCATAATCATCATCATCACAGCATATATATGTCCCACTGCAGGCCTCCCCGCAGAATGAGAGGGCTTGGGCCATAGTTCCCACGCGGACTCTGTGCGGATTGGGAACTTCACACGCACCATTAAATTTCATTGAATGCATTATATTGTCCAGATTAACTTATGGTTTAAAATACAGGGTTATTTGTAATTCACTAGCATCCTTTTAACCCTAAACTCCTACCACTTAAACAAATGCTTTCTGTTTTACGGCTTTTGTCATAACTTAATATTTTTGGTATAATAACGTTTTGAAAATTTGAGATTACCTCTTATTTTTACGATACTCTGTGTATTTGTATGGGAAAAAAAGTGCTTCATTTTAAAAAGTCGTAAAACAAAAAACATTTGTTTGAGTGATAGGACTTCAGGGTTAAGAGGATGTCAGTGAATTACAAATAACCCTGTATAGTTTAACCAGCGACACTATTTTTGTGTTGTGAATTTGTACTTAGAATCAAGGTTCAACAATTAAGACGTTCAAAGAAAATTATGTGTCATTGAGAATTAGCCTGGTGAACATAGGTCAAAGAACTCTCAAAGAACACAATCAAAGCCGCTAGTAGAACTGGCTAGTCTAAAATTGTCAGTTGGTAAGTAAAGTTGACAGCAACTCTAATTCTAGTATGATTTGGAAGGCAGAGTACTTCAAATAGTTTGCAAGTTCAAACTCATGTTTGGTGCTGGACGAAGTGGAATAAAATTTGATACGGTTGATAACTGTAAGTCTGGAATAATACATAAGCTATTTTTTTATCCGAATATTCCAACGATATCAGGATAAAATCTCAGAGACTCAACTGCTGGCTTTAGAACATGACATTTTGCACCGGTGTTTTTTGCACAACGTTAGTGAAGACTACAATTTAAAATATGGAAATTCCCACTGGAATTTCAATTTAAATGCCAGATCTAATGGTTAACGCGAGCAAAGCAACGGGTAAGCTAATTAAGTAGCAAATAAAAGTAAACATATCTTTTAACCAAAAATATACAAGCTCGATAAAATTATTACGTATTACCCATTTCCTATTGTATTTTTTAAGTTACTATACTCTCCAACAAAGACTAATAACAAACAATATTTCAAACATACTTCACCGAACAAAAACATATCAAACAAGCGTAGCCGAAAATAGCACAATAGGACTTAATCTTAACTAAAAATCTTCAGAAGTTTAAATGAATATTAATATTGTGGAGACAAAAGCTCCCTAATTTGGGGTAGCTAGTTCATAACGAATCAGTCACGAGACAAACTTACCCGAAAGTTGTCGCCAAATGTTAAGAATGACTTCTTAGGGTTCCTTACCTGAAAAGATAAAACATTAAATCAATAAAAAAGTTACCACCTTAACTCTAAAGAAGCAAGGTTACCACCGAGATGGACGGACGACTTGGTAAAGGCTGCAGGTTCAAGGTGGAAGCACGCCGCTTCCAACTGTAATGATTGTGTATCAATGAGAGGCTTGTGTCCAGCAGTGGACGTCCTACGGCTGAAATGATGACGATGAAAAATGTTGCATCGAAATTCTAACAAACAAGTTACGTAAAAATACAGTGTCTCAAAATCAGCTAAAAAACTGCCCGAATCTTTGTCAGTCTAGGAATTCAAATTTCGTCGTGAAGTTTGAAGTGGTGCTGTAGGTACCTAATGGTCTAGCATATGGTTCCAGATTAACGAAGCCCAGGTACGACCCTCGGCTCCAGCATTTACTTTTCTAGTGTTTCAATGTGTTTTACTTACAGTATCATTAAAAAAAATCTTAAAGTTAAACTGTAAAATTAATTACAAAAATCAGAAAGTATTGTTGAAGTTAAATACAAGTAAAAATATATGCTCAGTTGTAAAAGTAGTGTCCCCGTTTATTTTTACGCAGAACCCTTTAAATTTGAGTCAAACTTTTACTTCCCCGCCTTTTTACTCGTTTTTTTGTCCACTGACAAAAGATGCGTCTCCTGTAAGACAGCCAATAAATTTAGGAGTAATTATAGCTGAGGGTGTTTTGTTGAAAGCCAATTTGAGTTAAGACATGAGCGTTGCGTTATTTATTGGTAAAACAATACTTACATCAGTTAAAGATTAGATAAAGATCAAAAGGAATGTTAAGAAAGCAGAGCTGTGTATTAGAATAATTGTTTTCTTTTTAAATAAAATTTTGTAAGAACTAATAATAATAATAATAATAATAACTTTATTTCACCAACAACAACAAACATTTAACAAATTACAGTAAGTACATTTTTTAACTTTAATACTAAAGGTGGTGGGTAAGTTGAAGGTTTATACTTGTAGTAATTAATGATTAATTTTACTCCCCGTACTAGTATAAACTGTATCACGGTGAAGTAAGATCAGTCATTCATAATCGTGAAGTTTATTAAGTAACAATGTGTGGATCAAAGTACGATTGAGAAATCGAAATGTAACATAACTAAAAAGTTGAGGGTATTAAGAAGCAGCAGTATGTAAATGTGAATGTTAGTAGTATATGCAAAATTTACAAATGCATTTCGATGTTTGCTATCTATACAAAGAAAAATATCACTTAGTAACAATATATTATCTTAAAAATTAAATAGTAAGTAATAGGTAATAGTAAGGTTTAGTGCATGATTATTTGAACTCTGTATGTGCGAGTGTGTGTGTGTGTGTGTGTGTGAGAACTAGTAAGTAATGCCATTTATAATTTTCGTAATTACCTATTGTACCTGAAACTGTAGCTTCATAATTATTTTTTGGCAAAATAAATGAGCTTAGGTACTAATAGGTACTAACTAGGCAATGCATCAGTGAAACAAAATAAACTTATCCATTTGAAAATTTATATTCAATAAATATTCAATTAGGTACTTAAAATACTATGGATCTGCAGGTTAAGTCTAACTCCCTCGCAATCGCCATCGCGTTCATTTTGACAGTTCTTGTATGGGCTGACAATTGGTATCGGAAACAGCCAGCTGTCGCAGCCATACAAAAACTGTCATTTCAATCCGATGCCGACTGTCAAAAAGTTACACAATTAACCTGCTGGATATAACTATTTTTAAACACTTAAATAAATACAAGTTATAAAAAATAACCTATTCACAAAAAGTAACCAAAATAACGATCTTCACGTCCTTATCGATACTTAAAAACAAACTGCACGTCTTTACCACCTTAACAAATTCTAACGAACTAAGTCGACGTTTATTAACCATCTTAAAAATTAACGGCATCTAAAAGAACTTATCAGACGATCGAAAGCAACATGCAAGACCAAAGTCCGGCCTCGACTAAGCGGTAATGCCAAGACTTTTCTCATATAGATGTCAATTTTGTTCAATGGTGCAGTATCGTAAGATATAACGAGCCAACTAAGCTTGGAGCAGACTGCAATGTCTTTTTAAGACTTTGAATGACATAAGAAGATGGTTTTGGGCTAAATTGACATTTTGGGAAAGGAAAGGATTTTACCCGACGTTGCGAAGCGTTTTACAATTGTTTATTATATTTGGCAAAGTGTCTCGCATGGTCGATTTTTTGGGCGTATACTTTTACCTTCATAATAAAGTTAATAAAGTTAGGTACAGTTAGATTTGTTTACAACTGCTAAATAAATATTAAGAAGCTTATAAAAATGTTATAATAAAATCTAAACTTTTTTTTAAGTAGGCGGCAAAGGGCTCTTTTGAATTTATTTATACTTTATTATACTACCAGTGCTTTTAGAAAGACCATAATTGCCTGGAAGATACGGCGCAAGAGACTTGACAGAAAGTTTTTTTAACAACGACTATTATATTATTACAATTTGTTTTACTATTAATACATCGCCGGCCCCAAAGAACAAAATGATAACCACCATTATCTTAGTTTTATTTTTATGCCATATTTGGAATCCGTAGGTGCCAATGCACCAGCTCAATTTTTTTCGTAATTTTTGTACGGTAAATGACAAAATTGAAACATAATACAATACTATTCAATTTTTTTATTTATATACCTTGTAACTAGAATAAAAGTGTGCAATAATTTTATCATAAAATACTGAAAGCTCATCGCATGACAAACATCTATATTATTATGTTCTCGTCAAAATTAGATCGCTAAGTAATGATATGCGCAGTTATCTTTTTATTCTCGTCGCAAACTGCTAAATACTGTTCGTGCAATGGCGCTCACCAAAACTACGCATTTGAAACGGAACTCTAAAACGTCTTGCCATATCCTTTTGTCACATTGCACGGGTCGAATGTAAATTGCAATGGTCTATATCATGTCAAGTGCTAAGGGTACGTGGCAATGTTTATTTACAATAACAAACTGCCTCTTAATGTGATCTCAAACCGGCTCGCGAAAACATTGTGTCGGCTTTTTAGTGTTCGATTTCTAAAACTATATAATTATTGGTGTGATTGGAGTATAAGTGAAGTGAGTGACAATGAACAAACAAAGGACATCGCGTTTAATGAATATTATGAATAAACTGCGACGGATAAAAATGTAGTGACTACGAATCATATATATGATTTAAGACAAATATCTAGAGAAAAAAAAATATTGCGATGAAAATGATTCTGAATTGAACCAAGATTTCTCACCAGATGTGTCTGAATATTTGCCTAGCCCAGAGAGATTTCAAAATTTACAGCGCAGTAAGAGTTCTTCAAGCATTTGAGGAGACTCAGATTATTTAGAAAAAGCCTCTCAAAATATAATAAGCACTCCATCAAATATATCGAACATTTCCCTCGTATTGAATTCTGTGAATTTTATAGCATCACCTTCAATCGTTTATCAACAACTTAAGGGAACTCCAGAAACAAACACTAATTGTTCCATTGATTTGACACCAACCTCAACACATGAATGTATAGGACCCTCTCATAAGAATTCAAAACGATGTCTGAGTCAAATATTCCTTAACGACGCTCAGCCGTCAACATCGTCTAATTCTATAGGTATTTTTGATAACCGAGAACAAGAACTAGCGTCGCCTTTTGACGGTAATGATATAGATGAAACATTACAGAGGAATAGTAATTGTAGCAGTGTACTCTCAGATAAAACGATTATCGGTAATTCAAGCATGACGTATAGACCTGCCCACCAGAGTCCTGGCCCTCAGAGTCCTCCCTGTCACAGTTTTGGCAATGAGAGCCCGGTTCACCAAAGTCCTGTCCGTTGCAGTCCTGCCCATCAGAGTTCCGATCAGAGTTCAGCCCATCAAACTCTTGTCAATCATATTCCTGAGCAGTACACTCCCAACCATCAAAGTCCTGACGCTCAGAGATCTGCCCGTCACAGTCTTGACGGTGAGAGCTTGGTTCACCAAAGTCCTGTTCGTCGCAGTTCTGCCCATCAGAGTCCCGATCAGAGTCCAGTCCATCAAACTCCTGCCCATCATAGTCCAGAGCAGTACTCTCCCAGCCACCAGTGTCCTAACCCTCAGACTCCTGCCTGTCACAGTATTGACAATGAGAGTCCGTTTCACCAAAGTCCTGTCCGTCGCAGTCCTGCCCATCAGAGTCCCGATTACAGTCCACATCAAACTCTTGCCCATCATAGTCTTACACTCCCAGCCACCAAAGTCCTGACCTTCAGAGTCCTATCCATCACAGTCTTGACAACGATGGCCAGAGTGAGGGAGACTCTGTGCACGCCAACATTGAAAGAGAATTAAAAAATAGAGTCGTGTACACCCCGGACCAGATGTACGTAATCATTATGAACGCGAAAGTCAACGGAGAAAAGTACAACGTTAAAGAAATGCTTCAAAAGGAGTTTTATAACATAAAAGAACTAATAAATAATTAAAATTGGGTCAAAAATGAGGTAGGGCAAAAAGTATCATGGACACAGATAATGGAAGTGAGAGTCGCTTGCTCACAGCCCTCAATTTTTCAGTATAAATATGATTTTGATTCTGGATATTCTCTAATGAACATAGAACCTGTCCAAAAAACAAAAAGCAAGCGGGGAACCAAGACAAACAGCAGTTCCTTAGTCAACCCAAATCCTGCCTCCGATTTTGAACATGCCACTCAGAATATATTGAGAACTCCGTCAACTATTTCAAATATTTCGCTTATTTTGAATGCAGCAGATTTCATAGCATCACCTTCACCGACAGTCGGTGGAAATAACAAGATTTGTACTTCTGATTTGACACCAACTTCAAAGCATGCGTTGAATGAATCTTCATTGCAGCGGTCATCTAAATCAAATATTCCAGAACTGCAACCAGCCCTCGACCTTTGATGCTTACGAAGGTGACAAGCACAAAGAACAAACAAGAACCCTTGATGCTACTGATTTGGACGAAACTCTACAACCAGAAAATAATACAGAAAGTATCTTAACGCACGAAACGATGATCAGCAATGAAAGCACAACAACGATTCAAAGTTAACCGATAATAATAAATAATAAAATAATGAAAGTCAGTGTTTCTTCTGCAGAGCCGTCAATTTTAAAATACAAATTTTAATATGACGTCGATTCTGAATATTTCCGAATAAACACAGAGTCAATCCAAAAATTAAGAAGCATGCGAGGTACCAGACAGACACTTAAATCTATAGTCAGCCCAAGCCCTGTCCTTGAAACCGAACTACCAGACCAGTATTATACACCCAGCTCTTGCCAATTATATTATACGACGACCTGATTAGCCTTTGTAAGGCAGGTGATATTCCAAGCTACTATCATGCTTTTTATGAGTCCTTGACATATGTAAAGAACTTTGAAATGAATAATGATGATGAAGATGATGATCAAGAATAAGAATCAAGTAATAAGTACCTAATAAATTGTATTGTTTTAGTTTTTTTCGAGATTCTGTTAATTTTAACCTAATAATTGAAATAAAGCCTAAGTTGATTACTATGTTATTGTTTCATTGCAATACCAGATAAATTACATTATCATAAAACAAATTTCACAATATTAACGAGAATAAGATGATATGTAACTATTATTTTTACTAATCGAACCGTAAAAATAGTAGAATAAAATGATAAAACAACCATACAATACGTATTTTAAACCCTTGAAAAAGCGGGAATAAAATGATAATCGACTTTATAAATCACAGATGATGATCGATTTCCACTAACTTCTAATTTTTTAAATAACTCCTTTATAATATGTATTATATAAGTGACACTAAAAAAAGAAGAATTCTTAAAAAAATAGCTTTCCGTAACGCTGACTATCATCAGTTTACGTCCACTTGTTTAGAAGTAATTGGCAAAAATGTGTTTTTTATTTTTCCTGAAAAGTTACGTTTTTGCGATTATCATTTTATTCGCCGGAGGCGGCGACATGTGTAAAAGACAAAAATAACATGGATATCGAAACTTGTTTCATCATTATTACCTCTTGTATTTACAAGGATGTATGGAATTACTAAATTAAGTACTTTATAAAGAAAAAGAAAGGCTTAGACTTAGACTGATTATTGCTATTTAAGTACCTACCTACTAATAAAAAAAGGAAAGTCATGACTGGCTATCAACATGATCCTGACGAAATTTCTATCTGATGAGCGCAAATTTCGTAGAATATGGCCGCAATTTAACTTGCAAGGTAGTTTATAAAGGCGATGATGTTACTCGTAGTACGTATAATACTGGTACAGCCAAAATTGCATAGTAAACTTATTATTTTTCCAGTACGGTGTCTCTTTATCCATACAATGATTATAGCTCAAAGTATAACGTCCCTTGTTTATCCACTGGTTGTCGTTATACTCAATGACCTGCGAGCTTCCTAGTGAACACAATATCCTCTAAGAAAATATGAAGCAAAGCAATTTTAATATGTAAACTGTTTTACATTTTGATAAGTTAACGTCGTATGAGCATGTAGCAGAAGTAAAGACAGTAATAAAATAATAGTTGAGTGAATTTGATGCACTGATTGATATTGGCATTTATTTATTTGAAAATATATTTAATTGATATGACCTTAGAAAAACATCTAATGCGCCATGATTCATGAAACTTAAACTTAACCTTTTCACCGCCACGCCTAGATTGAAAGCAGGTTTACGTTTTGTAAACCTGCTTTCAATCTTATGCCATTTGATTCTGTCAAGATTACTTTGACATTGTACTCTGTGACACCTATATGTGTCGTTGGCGTTGAAAGGGTTAATCGTCATCATAATCCCAGCCTATATACATACCACTGCAGGGCACAGACCTACTCTCAGTATGAGAGGGCTTGGTCCGTAGTTCCCACGCGGGCTCAATGCGGATTGGGAACTTAATAAAAACAATGAAACCAATATAAATAAAGAACTATTGTACATTTAAACAAGTTACACTTTTACAGATGTAGGCCTGGCATCCATCACCTCACAGAATCTCAGGCATGTCTTGAATTGTTCTGAGAGTGTTAAGATTGATTATTTTTTATATTAAAGGATCTCCCATTCCGCTAAGCTCATTGTAAAATACGTTAATCTAATTTGTGCATGATTGCGTAAGCTATATTTTCCCAGTCTCACCAGCTTACTTGCAATTTTACACTGCCAAAAAAATTACGCACAGGCGTAAGGTTTCGGAAAACAGTTTCCGAAACCTTCTTCCCCCACTGAGATTGGGTAAAATTCAACTTGACCTCCCTGAATACCTGATATAGTAGGACGTTTTTTACTATTGTCAAAGAAGTTTTTACACCACTATATTAAGACAAGGTTCTAAATTAAGGCAACCGCTCATGAGCTAAAGTCTCTTTAAATTTACACCCCATGTTAATCGCCAGTGATCACAAAAAGCTATTACTATGTTTTACGGCGAGCTTTATTTGTGAGGGAGATTTAAGTTCTAAGCCTCGGTAATGAGACGGCCATACTTTGACAACGTTCTATTTAAAGACTTTAATGACAGCTTGGTGAATTAGATACTGGGAAAAAACAGTGAGGTTAAATACTTGACTTAGGACACAGAAAAATGCTTGAAGTGTTTTTGTTAAGGAATTTTCTATAAAGTTTTTAATTATTATTTTAGTGAAAGTTCTTTTATGACCTGATAGTCCAGTGGTTAGAGAACCTGACTTTAAAGTTTCAAATCACGGGTACGATCCCCAGTTGAGATGTCATTATGTACTTTAAAAATATGAATTTTGTGCTTGAGCCTTGGATCTTCATTATATGTTTAACCATTACCTAATATTTACCCATAGTACAAGCTTTGTTTAGTTCGAGATTAGGTCGATTGGTGTCAATCGCCCTATAATTTATTTATTTAGCAACAGTGTGCAAAACTTTTAAGAAGAAAGAAATAAGTAGCATTTTTAACCCCCGACACAAAAAGAGGGGTGTTATAAGTTTGACCGCTATGTATGTGTGTCTGTCTGTCTGTGTCTGTGTGTCACTGAGCATCATAGCTCTTAAACGGGTGAACCGATTTGGATGCGGTTTTTTTTAATAGAAAGCAGGTTTCTTGGCGATGGTTCTTAGATATGTTTCATCAAAATCGGTTCAGCCGTTTCAAAGTTATCAGCTCTTTTGTTAGCTGCGGAAGGGATCTTAGACGCATAATGGGCATTGACTTAATGTTCAAACGTCATACGAGTGACATAATTGCGTTGGGGGTTTTTAAAATTTTTAATTTATAGTTATTCGTATAAAATAAGTATTATAAATGTACACGTTTGTAGTACTAATAAAACATCAAATAAAACAACCGTACAATACACATCATAATATACATAAATGAAATAGATATACAGCATTATACTGGTCATAATGTAAATGTTTGACTGATTTCGCAAACTACAATATAGTCAGTAATTTATAACTTATAACACTCCTATATTTTAGGCAATATTTCAAACCATTAACAATTACGAGTAACAATTGTCCTATAAAAAGGACAAAAGATTAGTTTGTAAACCTAACTAAAACACTTATGATTCTATTTGTAACTCCATACAATCAAAACAATTTTGACATGTTATTGTGCCCAGTTTACTATTTTGGGCAACATGGGAACTTCTATACACTTGAATCTATATTAGGACCTCTTAATAGAACAAGGTAGTGCGTACTCGATGCCCCTCGAGTGTTAGTTAATGCTTATAAAATAATTGCCCATTCATTTATTTTTGGAATGTGGGAAAGTTTTTGGCCGCCTATAGCTAAACCGTTTGAGTCCCTCGCCCGCGCGGTACAGGAGCTGGGGGGTAGGAGGACAAAGGGGGGCGGGAGAGGTGCGGGCGGCGGGGGTAAGACGACAAAGGGGGCTGGGAGACGTGTGGGCGGCGATAGCGCCATAAGAATAAATAATAACAGAGTAGAAGGGAATCTCTTTTGACCACGTCCAAAACGCCGCCATTTATATACCTACTTCCCCGCTCACGTCGTTACACCCCTCTGACGTCCAGGCGTGTTGCTAGGGTTGCTTACTGTTAAATATTACTTACGTCTAAAGATAATATCGCTAAAATATAAGTTTTTATTTACTTTGAAATCATTACTTTATTCTAGTTTTACAAAATATGGGATAATCATTAGGTACAGTCAAGGATTTTAATTGTTAGGCCACTTGCCACTGTTTGTATTTTAGCCGTGTAATGCAAATCAGCATATACGAGTATAAGCGGCTTCACCCGATTTGCATTACACGGCTAAAATACGAACAGTGGCAAGTGGCCTAACAATTAAAATCCTTGACTGTACGTACCTACATATTATAGGTAGGTACTTCTAAGTAAGAAGTTATTACAAGTGCCATACCAAATGAAACCATTTAAGGTGATTTGGCATCGTTTTTGAATTGTTTTTACACCCAAATACACCACAATAACTTGACGTCATTGTTATTTTGTTTCCAATAAAACGAACGCGCAAACAGTTAACAGCCAAAAGCGCGTGCGGCGACGCCGGCCGTGACACCCTGACTGAGTTCTCGCTTAGCGAGTACTCTAATATCGTGACCTTGAGTCCGGCCGGAGCGGGAGTTTCCCTTCTACTCTTATTCTTCTTATTCTTATGATAGCGCCTCGTGTGCCTGCCGCCCGCACCTCTCCCGGCCCCCTTTGTCGTCTTACCTCCCAGCCCCTGTACTGCGCGGGCGAGGACTTAGTTAAAAAGTTTAGCAATAAAAATTGTATTAGCCGTGGTGGCCTAGTAGTTTGACCTATGGCCTCTCAAGTTGGTCGTGGGTTCGAGCCTGGGCTCGTACTTCGCAGTTATGCAGAATTTACGTGTGAGCTTCACGATGAAAGAAAACACAGTGAGGACACCAGAGGCCGTATTTTCTAACGCTTTTGGCGCTTGCCTTCGCTTTCACTATCTCTTTCTGTCAACGTTTTATACCGTTTGACAGAAAGAGATAGCGATTGCGAAGGCAAGCGTCAAAAACGTTAGATAAGCCTACTGGACACGCCTGCGAAGAAATTCAGTGTGTGTGTGAAGTTCCTAATCCACACTGGTCCCGTGTGAGAACTACAACCCAAGCCCTCTTGTTCTGAGAAGAGGCCTGAGACCTGAAGTGGGACATATCGACGGCCCCCGCGAATAAACGTGTATTCGCAAAACACCAACTTTACAGGAAAAATAAAAAACCGAAAATCTTGAATACCTCTTTACCTAATGCATTTAGATTATAACAATGTATGGAAAAAACAATGGAAATTAATTATACAATATATTTATGATTTAAATTAAATTTTAATTCCGTGGGTTTTCAAGAAAATGTGGAAAAACTATATTATTTTTTTATTCTTGTGAAATTTTATTCCTTTCTTCGATATCAAGAAACTTTACACTGTTATTCGTGTTAAAACAATAAGCGATTGACTAGGTATTTGACGAATACACTAATGTATCGTAAGAAAATCGTTTTGATATTTATTCTTAATAAACGTTTGCATGGATGTTCTTGTGATTTTTAATTAACATTTGTTATGCCATTAGATTGTTATGATTTTGTTTCGGGTTTTTGTATGACATATTGATTTAGTATTATCGTTTTAATGCATCAAGATAAAGCATTTATTATTCCTGGTGCATATTTTAAATATGTAAAATAAGTGTAGTATGGATATTGAAATTGTTAATAATGAATGACACTTTCTAAAATGAATATGAACCATTTATTAGCGTAAAAAATAGTTAACAGGTAACAAAATTATAAACACAGATTTAATCCGTGATAACGAACATAAAAAATTAACATAAAATTTGTTTTTACTCCTTATAACTTTTTGATTAAAAAAAGACACCATAATCGTATTTTTAAATCCTAAAGTTACCTATATACATAATAATAAGACATTTTAACAATAATATAACAATAAGACATTTTTTTTCTGAATCAGAATAAAACTATTCTTCTTCGTCGCTATTTTCTATGTTGGACTGTGCCCTGCTCTGTGGGTTGTTAGCTTCCCCTGATGGTACCAAAGATCTATAAAAGTTTTGGTACTGTCGAGGTATAGCTTGGGAGTCACACAAACTCATGAGGTCTTTATACAAGGGCAAGCCAACCGGCAGCAAATTTTGGTAAACTGGCTGAGGCAAACCAAAAATAGGCTGCTCTATTCTTCGCCTCCTGGAATTTGTTCTTGTAACATAATGAAGTTCACGCTGGTTTTCTTGTAAATCGTATTTGAAGTAAACTATATGCTCATTTGAAGGACAAAAGCTTACCTCTTTAACCTTACTCCAGTAAATTTTCTGACCTGTAGAATCATTCAACCAATTTTTGCCTTTTATCGTATCTTTAAAGTTTAAGAAATCAATTTGTTCCATATGTTTAATTCTGTATTTATTGCCAGTAACTTTTGCATTCTCGATTATGTGGTACATTTGGTCTGGATTATAAATGGTTTGTCTCTTTTTTGCTCGTTCTATAGTGGCATGCATAGAATCGCCTTCAGATTGGCTATGGCCTTTTTCTAAGAACCTGTGCGTGATTCTAACGGTAAAAGTTTCACTTGCTAAGGCGAACATAGCAAACGCAAATCGATTTCTGTTTTGTCCTGCACACGAGTCTGAATACAGAGATATAGTTTTCTTACCCAGTGCAGCCAACTCTTTTATAAACAACCATAAACAGCTAGCAATCTCAATGGAACCCCGTTTTGCGATCTGGCAATGCCACAGATAATAAAAGCCAGTAAGAGTCAACGTATCGTAGACTGTGAAGTTGTAAACAGGATATTTTCTCTTATAATAAAATATGCCTACTTCACATTGAGGAACACTGAGGACCTTTTCCAAATCAAAACAAGCCAACACAGAGTCATTTTTGTCGAAGTTCTGTTTTTCTTGTTCTTTGATTTGCCTTACCATTTCTTTAGCTGCAATATGTTTATCATACGCATCTTTAAGCTCTTCTTTGCGTATGTTATCAGCATTTTTATATATAGTACATGTGTCACAAAGGTCTTTCTTTGGCTTGTGAAAAGATAGGTTAAATTTTGTATTGAAAATATATTCATATTGTCGTCTAGTCGCTTTGCAAACATCTTGATATTCTTCTTCATTATTTATCCATTCCAAATAAAGACGGTGCATTTTTGAAACATTCAATGTCTCATCCAAATATTCTCTTTGACTATCTTTTCTAATATAATGCGATTCAACTTTTTCAAATAGATTTATATGCTTCATTACACTTTCTTCCGTAGATTCTGTCATTTTTCTGGGTCTATTATTATGTGTACCTCTCAGGTCAGTCAGCGTTTCCTGTTTCGATATTTTTTCTAATGCTGTATAAACAACTTGCTGTGTAATAGATAGTGTATTCAAGAACATTGTCTTGCAAACTTTGATTGGATTCTGAAGTTCAACATTCGAAGGTAATGTGTATTCTATTGTTTGGGTTCGGTTATTTTTACGTTGCAAAGTAATTCTTTTTATTCCCACAGTCTTGAGATACCTCACAATGAAATCCCACTGCCTCTCGTGATCCCCAATAGCCCAAAAATAATCAAAAATTTTTTTCCTTATGCTATCATCTAACTTTTCGAAACATTTCAGTTTACAAATGCATGATAGCCCCATTGTTTTTTCTGTTCTTACTTTTTTTGATCTTGTACTCTCATAGGATTCCCCAGAGTTTTTTAGTTTTTTATTTTTCTTGTCATTCCATGTCTGTTCGTTTCTTTGTCTTTTTCTTCGTATTGTTGGATTCTCTCTCATTGCGTTTTGTGGGTCATTATCCTGTTCTATGGTTTCTAAAATGCCTTCTATATCTGATATACTCTGAAGATCATAATCTTTGTTTATATACAAAACAGTTGGTGAAGCTATAAAATTTGCCGTTGTAGATATATTCCTATGAACTTGAGAACTCGGGGTATTCAGTAATGAATTGTCAGTTCTAGTTGAGTTATTACGATTGCTTGTCAAAAGGTCGTTTGCATTTGTGGTTACTTCTATATTTTCTTGGATTGGATGAGAAATATCCAACAAACAAGTTTCAGTATCATTTAAGGGTACCTCACTGTCGTGGCTAATCGGCTGTAGAGACAAAGGCTGGTTACATGGAAGAGGTTCCTCGTAGGTTTCAGGCTGGTAACATGGAAGAGGTTCCTCGTATGTCTCAGGCTGGTTACATGGAAGAGGTTCCTCGTATGTCTCAGGCTGGTTACATGGAAGAGGTTCTTCGTATGTGTCAGCCTGGTTAAATGAAAGAGGTTCCTCACATTTTTCAGCCTGGTTGCATGGGAGAGGTTCATCGTATGTTTCAGGCTGGTAACATGAAAGAGGTTCCTCGTATGTTTCAGGCTGGTAACATGAAAGAGGTTCTTCGTATGTTTCAATTTGTTCAACCCCTTCTATATTCATAGAGCTTCTCAAAAGGTAACTAAATCTACTACCTGGAAAAAGTGAAATAAAAACGTATTCAAGTTACCGATGAAGAAAGCATTTAAGATATTATCATGTCTGAATCACAAACAATAACGTCGTTAGAATTACATCATTACAGTAATAACTAGTAAGTAAGTACCTTCACTAATATTTTAGTATCAAATTAATGGATTATGGCACTTACATGAAGTTGAAGCAACACCCATATCACTGTCGACGTCGTTTTCATCATCTGAAAGAAATAGCATAATAACTTCCTGTTAAAAATTTAATTTTTAATACAAGCTTTTTTTGCTGACTGTACTTTTTGTTTAACTGTACTTGCATTGTCACCCAAACTACATTTGCATACCAAATTTCAAGTCTATGCCTTTAACCGTTGATGAGTTCCGTCCTGCGGAGACGATCCTGGCCGGACTACAAATATGTCACTACCGGATTATTGTATTGTCACGCAATTTACATAAGTATGCCAAATTTCAAGTCAATCTGACTACTGGAAGTTGGTCAAATTTAACTTGCAAGATTTGATTACAGACAGACAGACAGAAATACAACGGGACAGGTGAAACTAAATAAAAGCTTGTAAAAATTGGATAATTGTGCTAGAACATCATACTTATTCTACCTAAATACCCACGAATTAATTCCTTCCTACTAGAATTTGAAAGTATAGCTACCACTTAGACGGCTTACTCTAGTACCTACTTAAACATATACAGATTTACCTATTATTACAAAAAAGGCATAATTAAATGTCCTTAAAACTCTGCCAAGAAAGCGTTTTTAGCTGTCTAATGAATTAAATTAAATAATAAATAAATAAATAAATATTAGGGGGACAAACTTACACAAATCGACCTAGTCCCAAACTAAGCAAAGCTTGTACTATGGGTACAAGACGACGATAAACATACTTATATAGATAAATAAATACTTAAATACATAGAAAACATCCATAACTCAGGAACAAATATTCGTGCTCATCACACAAATAAATGCCCTTACCGGGATTCGAACCCAGGACCTCTTGCTTCGTAGGCAGGGTCACTACCAACTAGGCTAAAGCGGTCATATAATTATTATCAGACTTTTTTTCAGGTGTAATTAAACTCGACTGTAGGTACGTTCTCCATCTAATGAAGCCGACCTTATTGTAATAAATAAAATATAATTACGATTTTTGAGCTTGACTGAAGACATAGAAACGCTACGGTTTCCTGTGATCAATTCTGCATGTTATATCTTTATATTATTATAGCTTCGAAGCCGCTACCAATAACATAATACAATACAGTCATGTAGGTACATATATAATTTTAATGTTTCGCTTAGGTCACACTTAATCGACACGCACACACGTTAAATCAAATTTAAAGTTATTACTTCGTAAAAATACTTACAAAAAGTAGGTAAACATAAATTATGGGCAACGTACCTTTATTATTGTTTTTACCATCATCTTCGTCTGCATTTAACACCATGTTTAACATTCTTCTGCACCTTGATCCACTCATGGTTTCAGTAATCCACACGTATTCATTAATACACGTAAAAACTAGGCCACACCCGTTGTTTGTAAACAGACTGCTTACGTACGACTGACGCAATAATAGGTGTTACCGCGATACGACAAATCCCTGCACATCAAGTAGCGTGCTTTAGGGGAATACCCAGCTAGTAGACGCTCAGTATACAGTTCGAAAAACAGATACTGTACGCTTGCAGATTAAGCTTTTTACTGTCATAAATGTATTAGCCATTGCAATTTACATTCATAATAGTTACAGGTGCAAAAGTGTTTGCACACTAAAACTTAAAAAAATTTAACAACATAGGCTATTACACAACCAAATTGATTTGCTTGCATATTGCATAAGACATTACAAAAACGTACTTTAAAATAAATAACACGAATAAACGTGCAAGTAAGTTTACACAAGCTACAACATGCTTCGTACGATGATACACGCTTTTTATTGTTAAAAAAAGATGAGATGTATGCTTAACAATGGTTTATTTCTTTTTTCGAGCGAATTCTGTATTAAAATTTTCCCTAGAATAAGCATAGAAGTGACAATAAAATAGGTTATTTATCATTATTTTTGCTTGAAAAAAATCTGGGAGGTGCCTTATAGGTAAAATAACGCATTTATGCAATAAAAAAAAATTTGTGTAAGTGCTCTTACACGTTTATTCGCGGGGGCCGTCGATATGTTTATAGGCTGGGATGATGATGATGATGATGAAACCTTTTATTATGAAAATAATAGGTACTTTTAAGCTCTAGAAAATTGTTTGCAAAAACATTATAAGCATAACATTATAAACATTATAAGTTACTATGCCCTCAACTGCGTCCGCGAAGAAAAGGGGTATAAAAAATAGCCTACGGCCACGGACCAACCACCCATGGGTGGTTGATCCGTGCCTACGGCCTATTCTCCGACCTACCGAATGTAGAGAAAAAAGTTTCATAAGAATCGGTCAAGCCGTTTCGTAGGAGTTCGATGACAAACACCGTGACACGGTATTTTTATATATTAGCTAGCTGTTGACCACGACTTCGTTTGCGAAGAATATGGGTTTAAAAATAGCCTAAAAACTACTCTCAGACCTACCAAATATTGAGAAAAAAGTTTAATGAAAATCGGTCAAGCCGTTCCGGAGGAGTTCGATAACAAGCACCGTGACACGAGATTTTTATATATTAGAAGTAGATAGATAACGGAACATGAAACGACCTAGTGATATAAAATAAAACTCATCTTGTAGGTGCTTAAGGTTGTTTTGATTTTTATGCTATATTTTAAAAACAGATCCAACTATACAGTTACGCATTCAAAAGCAAGTGTACACATAATTATAAGTAATCTATTCAATATTACAGCCGTCTCTTACTTTCTTAGAATTTTCGGTGCGTGTGACAAGGATGGAACGAGGCAGCCACCCGGGGCACTAATTTTCTTTTCCCATGTATGTAATTGTTGCCTTTGCGCACACCCTGTATTTATCGATAAGTTTCCTATTCCGAGTCGATTGCGTGCGTAGAGATTAGTGATGTGGCATCAGATAAGAAGGATCATGTCGATACAGCTGTGTGTATTGTTTTGTAATAATTAGCAATAAAAACATCGACAAAATTCAAAGACTATACTGTATACAAACATACGTCTTTGTCTATTCCCTCTAGTTCAGTTTGCCAGTTCAGTTGACTGAACTAAGTGAGAATTTTTCTCGGTAGTTCAGTCGACTGAATAGGTAGATAGGTGGATAGGTAGGTCAGGTTAGTTAGGTATCTGAGGTGGTGGCGAGACGACTTAAATTAGACGATTAAACGATAGGCCAGATTTGGCTCAAAACAGGGAGGAATGGAGGACCAGAGGGCATCCCTTTGCCCAGCAGTGGGACACTATAATAGGCTAGTAAAAAAAAATATATATATAATCTACATTGATGATTTATTTAACACATTTTCCCATCACTACTATAATCGTTGCGACTCGTAAGCTATTCCATACGTCATTAGAATTCGTCACAGGCAAGGCGAGCTTGTCATGGAAACATACTGTATACATAATAGTACATTGTGTGTTTATACGCAACAGTATTTATTAAATAATCTAGATTTATCTAAGTGCTGTTAACATATATATATATATTTTTTTTTATGTTAGATAGGCCAGACAAACGAACTAGTGGTCACCTGATGTTAAATGAACACCACTGTCCATAGACACACGCAGCGCTTTACACGATGCCAGTGCGCTGTCGGCCCTAAAGGAGAGGGAATAGGGGAATAGGGGGGGGGGGGGGATATTACAATATTGATGACCGTTTTATTACAACTGAGTTGGCTCGTGGCACTGTTACTATTAAAAGGAATAAATAATATAAATGAACTAAAACAATTACTTTGCTCACCCGCGACCTTACAATAGTTACGTTTATGCAAGAAATGTGTGTTCATGCAGTTCCTCCACCTCCACACTGTACGAACACACACAAATCACATAAACACAACTATCACCACCACCAAGCTACACTGACGCGTTTCGAACTCAACCAGAGCTCATCCTCGGAGTTACCACAACGAGTTGTGTTTATGTGATTTGTGTGTGTTCGTACAGTGTGGAGGTGGAGGAATTGCATGAACACACATTTCTTGCATAAACGTAACTATTGTAAGGTCGCGGGTGAGCAAAGTAATTGTTTTAGTTCATTAATATGGACCTCCGCAAAGTAACGCCTGATTCAATAAATTAAATAAATAATATAACTGTATTTATTATAAAGGTAATTTAACCTTTATAACCCATTATATTCTAAGTTCAAACGTCTGAAGTTTTTGGTATTTATGTACGAAATTACACTTGAAATTTACCATGAGCATGAATAGAAATTCAATGGTGCGTGTGAAGTTTCCAATCCGTACTGAACTGAGACTACGGCCTAAACCCTCTTATTCTATAGGGAGGCCTGTGCCCTGCTATGGGACGCATATGAGGGTTGATGACGATATTTCATAACAGATTCCCTCAAGCAAAAGTAAGGAACAAAAGACGAGGAAGCAAGTATTATTATGATTGTTAAAACTTTTCTCCACTTCATTTTATAAATTTGAACCAAAAGTATTAAAAAATATGGTTCAAAATATAATTCTTATAACTGGGAATATACGTCTTTATTACTGTTATTGAATGGCTGCGACATGTTGGCATATCACGCTATATCTCCGACTAAAGGTTGGTGACGACATCAATGACATATTGACATTTATGGGAAAGTTGTTTTGAAAATTATATGTGATTCCGTGAATCTCTTTACTATACAAATATGCCAGAAGTGTATATAGGCTATAGATCTATCAGGAATAAATAAAAACGTCAAATAAATTTCATTCTTGGGCTTATTATATTTTCTTGTATGTTTGACATTTTTTTCAATTTGGAAAACTGTATGTGATTTCTGCTTAGAATTACAAGCTTTTTCGATCATACTAGGAGAAAAAAAGTCTCCCAAAACTTCCATATAATTTTCGATTCTACCTATAAATACCTAAGTACCTTATTTCCATGACAAGCTCGCCTTGCCTGTGACGATTTCTAATGACGTATGGAATAGCTTACGAGTCTATGAAAAATGGTAACTCAACGGAAAAAAAACTTGGGACAGTTTTGTTCTCCTAGTAGGATTGAAAAAGTTCGTGATTCTGGGCAGAAATCACATAAAAATTTCCAAATTAAAAAAAGTCAAAACATACAAGAAAATAAGAATTGGTCTTAGACATTTTCGTGCAGTGACGCGTTCAATGAGTTTATAATGTATACAGGGTTATTTGTAATTCACTAGCATCCTTATAACCCTAAACTCCTACCACTTAAACAAATGTTTTTTGTTTTACGGCTTTTGTCATAACTTAATATTTTTGGTGTAATAACGTTCTGAAAAATTGATTCTGCCTCTTATTTTTACGATACTCTGTGTATTTGTATGGGAAAAAAAGTGCTTCATTTTAAAAAGTCGTAAAACAAAAAACATTTGTTTGAGTGATAGGAATTCAGGGTTAAGAGGATGTCAGTGAATTAAAAATAACCCTGTATGTAATTTTTTATATGGAAACCAAAGAAAGGAGTACGAAAAATAATATACCTATCTAATATACAAAAATCTTCTGTCACGGTTTTTGCTATCGAACTCCTCCGAAACGCCTTGACCGATTTTTATGAAACTTTTTTCTCTGTATTCGGTAGGTCTGAGAATAGGTCGTAGGCTATTTTTTATACCCCTATTCTTCGCGGATGGAATCGCGGGCAACAGCTAGCATTTTTATAGCTTTATTCCAAAGGTATCTTATCTTACTAATGGAAAAAAGGTTAAAAATTCATGATTGTAGCTCTTTGTGGACAGGTTGTTATAAAAACTGTTGTTTTTTTGTTGCTAAAAAAAAAAAAATATCCTGTCATCCTTCCAATATTGAATATGCGATTTAATTATAATAAAATCTGGTATTTCCAATTCAGCTCCCATGCATGGTTCCTGCGAACAAAACCACAGGTAAAAGCTAGTTAAAATGACCAAGACTATCCCAGACACCTATTCTATTAAAAGTACCAAAACACAGCTGTCCTCTATTTTTAATTTAGGTAACTCGACAATCACACACTTCCTAACCAATCCTTTAAGATTAAAACATTCAAATTAGCATCATATTCCATAAGCATTAAAGTAAAAATTCGAAATAAATTGTGTGGGAAAGAAAACGACGTCTATCCTTTTTAAAGACCAAAGATCTTCATTTACCACAAAGTTATAAATGCGGGTAAGAGCGTCGCCATTATCTATTGTTACACGACATTGCAGTAAAACGTGATCCTAGTTCCAAATCTCACCGCAACCAGGACTAAGTTTGTGAAAATATACAACAAAATTATAAATTCATCCAAGAGCGGCGCTGCTTTCTATCGTTTAGCTTAAAATTAGTATGTAAAAACATTAGTTCCACATTTGACCACAGGCACAGCTAAGTTTGTAAAAAAACAGTTGAAGTAAAGCTGTGTTTACACTATCGCCGACGCGAGCCAAGTTTTATGCCACATTTTATTTACATAGAAAATAATGCACACGTGTGCACGTGCGTCATAAAAAAAATGGAATTTGTGCGCATCTGGTGCGGTTGGTGTACACTGTTTTAAATATGGCGGGCGTAAAAGTTGGTGATAGGAAAAGAAGCGCGAGTTGGTCTCTCGATGAAAAAACGTGATTTTGTAATATATTAGATAATAGAAAACAAGGCAAGGTGAAAAAAGTGTATATCGTGTACTCCAATGTCGAGTATTTTGACCAAATGAATCAAAATCAAAGCCGCAAAGGGCTCTTCTATTTTTTTTATTTAGCCTATTTTTCTATTTTTGTATCCCACTGGGCAAAGGCCTCTCCTCTCTTGCTCCACTCCTGCCTATCAAAGGCGAGCTCCCGCCATCCCACGTGATAGGCTCTTCTAATTATGTCACGTTCTTTTACTACCAGCGCTCTCGAAAAGACCGTCATTCATTCATTAGTTTCATTACCAAGAAGAATACTCCACAAAAAACTTGGCAAAAAGTAAAGTTTTCAAAAAATAAATCTTACAATTAACTTAACCAATAATATAGGTAACGCCACCAGAGTTGAGGCCACACACACAACCACATCTCATGTAATTACAGCGGGATTTTGACGTTGTGTCGACGTTTAACGACAACACAACGTCAAAATCCCGCTGTCATTACAAGAGATGTGGTTGTGTGCGTTGCCTCAACTCTGGTGGCGTTACCTTCTACAACCAAGACAAATCTGACCTCAATCTGTTGCTATGACGAAGCTTGTTGCGGATATCAAAATGTTTTTTTTTATTTTTACTGACGAAGCCTACGCTGCGGATCTGACGTTATTGTATCCTTTTCTTACTCTTTTTTTTACATTTTTTTTACCAAGACAAAGTAAATTTATAAGATAATAATTACATGGGTATTTATTCATCGTATTTAAATCTGGGGCTACATATTTTTTTGACGGGTCTCTCCTATGGACATGGCAAAAGTTAAGGGTCTACAGCCAATATTTAGTAAAGTCTACATCAGCGTGTGGGATGCCTGGCCATCTTTCGGCCCATTCAATCCGGATGCAGCTTTAGGCTGGGATGATGATGATGATGATGATGAAAAAAAACCGGCCAAGTGCGAGTCGGACTCGCGCACCGAGGGTTCCATACAAATTTATATGTATCTATGAACATCCAGTCTTAGCAGACCCTAAGTAAAATGTGCAGAGTGTGGGATCATTGTAGATTGGTTACTGATATAGACAGTCAGACAAAAAAAATTATGCTTTTCGTAATTTTTCCTTTATCTGTGCTATAAGACCTAGCTTTGTACCAAATTTCAAGACTCTGAGTTCACGGGAAGTACCCTGTAGGTTTTGATTCTCTTGCGAGTGTCGAAAATGTGCGTTGGTTACTGATATAGACAGACAGACAAAAAAATGTATGCTTTTCGTAATTTTTCCTTTATCTGTGCTATAAGACCTAGCTTTGTACCAAATTTCAAGACTCTGAGTTCACGGGAAGTACCCTGTAGGTTTTGATTCCCTTGCGAGTTTCGAAAATATGCGGAAATTTGCGTCATAAACGGCTGTATCTTTTGATTGCGTTTGCTTAGATGTTTGATTTTTTCACAGCTCCATGGGACAGTAGACTTGAGTATTTGATATAAATTTCAGCTTGATACCTCCACGCGTTCCTGAGAAAAAGGGTCTTGTCAGACAGACGGACGGACGGACACACGGACGGACGGACAACAAAGTGATCCTATAAGGGTTTCGTTTTTTCCTTTTGAGGTACGGAACCCTAAAAAAGCATAGAGTAAGTATGTCTTTGGCTGGAAAACTCGCAATAGTTTGCCGTCGCAACTGATGTCACGTAAAATTAGAAAACCCGGTGAGAATTGAGTTGTTATAGTGCCACGCCACTGGCGTATATCATTAGATTTATCCTACAAACATTAGTCTTAAGAGGGTTTATACCTGCTGAGCTGGCAACATTGCATTTTTGTTAGTTTTTCTCGATTATTCCATAAAAATTTAATGAAAATTATAAATGTTTTGAAAACAAATTGTTCTAATATATAAGTTAATGTGTCTACTGCAATAATAATTCGTGATAAGACTTTTATTTTTTTTTCAAAATCGTTAGGTAATAAATTGTTCGTTTTTAAAGAAAATAAAAGTCTATCACAAATTATTATTGCAGTAGACACATTAACTTATATATTAGAACAATTTGTATTCAAAACATTTATAATTTTCATTCAATTTTTATGGAATAATCGAGAAAAACTAACAAAAATGCAACGTTGCCAGCTCAGCAGGTATAAACCCTCTTAATGCAGCGGCATTATTAGATGTAAACACTAAATCTGCGAACAGAGCGTCGCGGGCGCAGGTGGGCAATTACTGAGCGCTGGTGTGTCAAGGGCTTTATTGAGTACGCGTATAGCTTGATAGTGTTTGTATACCTTGAGGAAGCCTTTTCAATGATTCTTTGTTCAACATCATCATCATCATCATCATCAACCCAGTCTATATAGGTACAACCCAATGC
Organism: Archips xylosteana; assembly: GCA_947563465.1. Classification (NCBI taxonomy): domain Eukaryota; kingdom Metazoa; phylum Arthropoda; class Insecta; order Lepidoptera; family Tortricidae; genus Archips; species Archips xylosteana. Next base: position 15,060,733 of record OX387364.1, on the reverse strand, counting down.
AGGGCACAGGCCTCCTCTCGGAATGAGAGGGCTTGGGCCGTAGTTCCCACGCGGGCCCGGTGCGGATTGGGAATTTCACACACACCATTGAATTTCTTCGCAGGTGTGTGAGGATTCCTCACGATGTTTTCATGGTAAAAATGTAATTGATGGTTACGACTGCCAAATAACGAATACACTTTTAAATATTTGTTTTATTTTAATTTAAGTCATTATTTATGTTTAAAGTGAATATATAACTAAATATTCTATGAATATTTCAAGCATTCTACCTGTTGCCATTATCAATATCGAGCATAAACGAGCAAAAAAAAACACGTTTGTTGTATGGGAGCCCCCTTAAATATTTATTTTATTCTATTTTTTAGTACTTCTTGTCATAGCGGCAACCAAAATACATCATCTGTGAAAATTTTAACTGTCTAGGGTTCATGAGATACAGCCTAGCGACAGGCGGACAGACGGACGGACAGCGAAGCCTCAGTAAAATGGTCCCGTTTTTACCCTTTGGGTACGGAACCCTAAAAACCGACAAATTGAGAACGTCCTCCTTTTTTTTAATCGGTTAAAAACGACAAAGAACCACGATTACCGCTTGTGCCAGCAAAAACTGTCAATTCTACTCAGTAATTGTCCGTGAAAACGTAACACGTGTTACTAAGAGGCTATAAATAAACAAACTATCGCTCTGGGTATCAAGTTACGCTGATAACATCGCCCAACAGTGGGCCCACACAAACCTGAGGTTTCTTTCACAGTTAATTGCCAACAAATTGAACGCTCACAGACGATGTGAAAAGGGTGTGGGGTAAGGCATAAGAAAAATAAAATAGATTGACTTGGCAATCGCACTATAATATACACTTGTGAGATACATTGTGTTTTCATGCGATGGCCAAGACAATTATAATTTTAAACATATGGTTACTATAAGATATTGTTAGGTTAGCTAATTACGTAATAACTTAATACAGAAGGTCCCCTAAATAGGGACTTAATAAAGTAACCGACTTGGTATCACATGGATCTCACAACTTTTTAAGGTAGAAGAACTGAGTTGCGAGACTTGGTTTTTTTACAAGTTTTATTTTTGATGGCATGTTTTTTAGCGCATTCATCACCTAATAAAATAAGCGTTTTTCTGATTTCACCATAAATCTAGGACACTAAAATAAATAAATAAATATAATTAATACTAATTGATCTAGTCCCAAAGTAAGCAAACCTTGTGTAATAGTAGGTACTTGGCAACGGATAAACATACTTATACAGGGTGTTCTGTAAGTAGCACGACAAACTTAAATGGGAGATAGGTGGGTCGGTCATCTACCGAATATAAAAAAAAATCACCTTAGTATAGTATAAATCTTCCCAGGTGAAATTTTTGCTACGAGCCAATACATTAAATTTGAACCTTAATACTATGACGATACCGTTTGTTTTGAAAGATAAGGGCTCGAAGCGAAAAGTTCACCTGGGAAGATTTATACTATAAAAGTCTCACCGTTTTCGAGAAATTTATATTTTACAGATTTTTTGAAAAATACAATCCCGCATTCGCTTATGCACTAAGATTTTGGGTTGTGATATTCGGAATCAATTATTTTTTGCTTTTAATTTTTATAACAAGAACACAAAAATCATGTACAAAATTATTTAAAAAAAAACTATTGCGGTATTTTTTTTTCATTTCAATTTAAATGCCTCGTTACCTGAACTTTAGTCAAGATTTTGATCTATCACAATGAAATAAAAAACCTATTTTGGCAATTATCGGTCCCGAAAACAACCCGTATACATCTGGATCTTGTTTTAATTGACTAATGGTTTTTTTTTTAAAAACTGTGCAAAATTAGCGATCCTAGCTCAGCCTTTGTTAGACAATCAAATATATCTTATCTAATATCCATCCTCTACATTCTTCTTCTTTCTCTAATATGTAAAAATCGCATGCCACGGCCGTCACGGTATTTGTTATCGAACTCCTCCGAAACGGCTTGATCAAATTTGGTAGGTCTGAGACTAGGTCGTAAGATATTTTTTCAGCCCTCCAGACTTCGCGGGTCGACAGCTAGTATAATTACAAAATAGTTTATTGAATCAGGCCTTACTTTCCGGAGGTCCATATTAATGAACTGAAACAATGACTCGTCGCGGGTGAGCAAAGTAATTACTTTGCTGTTTCAGTACAAAATTGGCTTGTATTAAAAACGCCACCGCTTGTGACTTGCACGCTACTCGTGTTATGGTTTAACAGACGGTCTCTTTGACGTCCGCAACTTGACACCGGTTACTTGAACTTGCAGTAACAGCGATATTACTTATCTTGTGATAGGTACAAATAGTAATTCAGATTGATAATACGGAAGCTTTAAGATAAAACCTATAGCTAAACCGTTTAACTGATCTAACTTGACCTCTCGCCAAGTTACCACCACCAGGTGACCGTTAAGTTTTGGGACACGGACACTATACACCGTGTTTTTTATTTCCGTTAAATTCGACACGTTGCTCGGTATATTAACAGAAACTGCCCGGTATATTGATTTTTTATATAACCAAAAAAAAATTCTTTGTTTTTAATACATAATAAATCAAAATTACAGTGCAAAACTAATCGATTCAAAACTCTTTAGAGAAACATGCACGATCAAAATGAACACTGGCCACTGATATAAATTAATATAATTAATTAAATCGATTAGTTTTAACGAGCGGGTATGGAAAATGTATAGTGATGTATTCAATAAAAAAAAAACACCTTGTTCTACCACAGATAAAATTAAGTAAATATATTCATTTTGTTGCTTATCAAAGAGGCTTGCTATGATGCAAAACTTGGAGGTGATGGCGTGGAACAACTTTAAAAAAAAAATTGTATATTGTTGTTTTTTTTTGTATAGCAATATATACTAAAATTGATGTCATATAATAGAAAAAAATATATTGATGAAAGATCATATTAAGTTTTTTTTTTTTTTCAAAACTATAAACTTTGGAGGGCTGAAATTTTGAATACTTGTTACTAATAAAAAGCCATATCAAAAAAAAATTATAAGTCAAAACTCGCTGGGGGCAGATTTACTTAGCTTATCCTGGCATGGCCTTTTAAAAAACACCGTGTATAAGTAGGTACATATACGATTTGAGTACAAAAGCTGATATTCACCATAAAAATGTCTGTCTCTCGGTCGTTAAATAAACACTGTTATTAGGACAAATTGAAGCAAAAAATTCTTGCAATCCTTTGATTGGGCTCACGGGCATAAAAGGGCCAACCCAAGGCTAAACATTAAGTACTCAAGTACTTGAATGCAAACGCATACATGTTAGTAATTTAACGCAATTCATTGTTAGACAATAGTCGTTTTAGATTATCTCTTCTGAGATTATCTTGCATTATTACTTTGTTTGTAGTTTACTTTAATTAATAGGCATACAAACTTCTGTTAGTAGTCTATGCAGTTTGTAGTCAGGTAAAAAACACCCAAGTTCTTTATCCCTTTACGTCATGGCATGATAAATGTTATTACTTTTAACCGACTTCAAAAAAAGGAGGAGGTTCTCAATTCGGTTGTATGTTTTTTTTAACGTGTGTTACCTCAGAACTCCGTCATTTATGAACCGATTTAGAAAATTTTTTCGTTGTTTGAAAGCACATGCTTCAAGGTTGGTCCCGTTGTTACCAGAATCCAGTTCTGATGATGGGATCCATGAGGAATTGAAGAAACTCCTCAAAAATTCAAGAGAAACGTATAGCGATTTTAGTATTTTCGGTGACAAGTCAAGCATTTGCATTCAGAAAGTATCATGGAACTCTGTAATAAAACGACATAACCCTGTCGAGTTTTAAAAATAGAATTTTCAACATCAACTTATTTCGAAGTCAAACTGATGATTTTATCCTACGCATCTATTTTATACAGAAACAACTAAAAAGCAAAAAATAAAAAAAATTAAATAAAAAATAAAACCTCCTTCAAAAAACATCCAAAAAACTATGAAATAATAATTGAACCGAACTGACCACAATAAGCATGAAAATATCTTTCTTCTAATCTGTTTTAAGTCGGTGCCTCAGCACGAGCCAGCAGGAGTGTAGAAGCCCTATAGATAGTGGTATGTAGGTAAGTTAGATTACTAGGTCCACTCCTGCTGTCTCGAGCTGAGGCACCGACTTCAAACAGATTAGAAGAAAGATATTTTCATGCTTATTGTGGTCGGTTTGGTTCAATTATTATTTCATAGTTTTTTGGATGTTTTTTGAAGGAGGTTTTATTTTTTATTTAAATTTTTTTATTTTTGATAGTTTCTATTGAGGGAAATAAGCTTCAGTAAAAAACTATAGTGAGAAAAATAGAATTTGGGAAAAAATGAGAATGGAAATTTTGCTACTAAGAAATAACGATTTTACACGTATTTGTGTCTAACTTCTAATTGTACCTATCCCATTTATAGCAATTATCCCATTCTATTTAATCAATCAGATAATAGGTACAGTACGGTTCGACGAACAAAGAATCAAATTGAAAATTTTCACAATAACCCGAATCCAAAAGCTTCAACAGAATATTATCGCAAAACCCGAATTCAAAAGCTTGGAAGTCTTGACCCACAGACACCGGCACAATTACATGCAGCTACTGTGCAGCTCGCTATCGGCAATCGTCGGGTTCGTGACTCGCTTTTGAACCCAAGTGCAGGGCGATTAGGGTTGCCTCTTCAAAAAAATTTAAAACTAGGTAGGCACAGAATATATAATAGTACTAACGTACAGAATGGCCGCGCTCCGCCCCGCACCGATTCGAGTTACCCCACCCCTCAAGGCGCAGATTGCCGGAACCGCCGGAATCCAGTCGGGTGCGCGCGCGATGTATGTAGGCGTACGCGTGTACAGACGTCGTCGTGCTTATGTAGATTCAAGAACGCGTATTTTGTACGTCGTGGCCGCCGTTTGTGTGCCCTAGGTATGATGCAGATAATATACTAAAAGAAAAAAAAAATCAAACTAGCGTCCATCAACCTTAACACGTAGCTTTAAATATTTTCAACAAACATTTACAATCTCCAAGTCTAGCCTGAAGAAGCGTTACAATATTTTTACAGCATAACGTTCTCTATTTTTGGTTAAAGTTTAAATATTGTCACAGGGATTAAACTAAAAACCGGCCAAGTGCGAGACGGACTCGCACACGAAGGTTTCGTACCACTATCTATAAAAAATCACGTTTGTTGTGTGGGAGCCCCCTTAAATGTTTATTTTATCCTGTTTTTTTGTATTTGTTGTTATAGCGGCAACAGAAATACATCATCTGTGAAAATTTCAACTGTCTATCACGGTTCATGAGATACGGACAGACAGACAGATGGACGGACAGTCTTAGTATTAGGGTCCTTTGGGTACGGAACTCTATAAATGGCAAAAATAGTTGACATAAATGCATTAGTTCATCCCAAATAAAAAACTTTGGCAGGTATTTTCTTTAAAAGATGTTTATGTGGGTGGACATCATCAGTATGCTAATATACTCGGCGTCAAAAATATCGCCCCTCCTAAGTATTTGTGCACTTTTTTCCGAAACGCTCTGATTCACAAGCCATTATGTTTCGTTTAGATTAAACATTGTTAATTTAAAACACATTAAACGTGCTTTTAATTGATACTACATAATATTAATTAGGTAACATAATTTCGCTTAGGTCTAGATTAGCTTGAATCTGATTTTCGCCGGAGGGGCGATATTTTTGACACCGAGTATATAAATTGACAACCCTAATAGATACCTGGGCAGCGCCGACACTTTTTGCCTCCGCTATCTAATGACAAAGGCATCATTATCTAATCATGGCTGACCAGCTTTTTGTTCACCGTATCTCGAAGTCGAAGTCGACTTTGGGAGCTTCGATAAAACTTTTATTTGGAAACGTAGAACTTTTAAAGTACAACCGACAATGAAAACGGATCACTTTTTGTACAATTGATGATGATGATGATATATCATGATATTGGGAAGTTCCTAATCCGCACTGGGCCCGCGTGGGAACTACGGCCCAAGCCCTTTCATTCTGAGAGGAGGCCTGTGCCCTGCAGTGGGACGTTTATAGAATGTCATAGAGTAACATAAATATAGTGTACACATAGAGCATAAATACGGACATGTAAATGAATAATATATTATTACATTGTACTAGATATAAATATGGAAGCCAAAAACAAAGTCACATGAAACTTATAGGTATCATACGCAGCGGAGTGCATTACAATTATTTATCAATTTGGTACCGTTCGACGCGTGCGCATCGAATCTGAATATAATCGTTCGAATTAGTAGCGTTTGTTACATGTCTACTTGCCAGTAGTTTTTCAGGCACAGGATGCTTGTGCATGGTTAGCTTAATGATTTTTATAACGATATTTTTAGTAGTTTACTATCAAATGCATTAAAAACTCAACTAAGTACCTACTATAGAAGGGCCTTATACGAATTTATATTTATTTAACTTTTGAGTCATTGTCTATTTTTTTATTTTAGATTAAAACTAGGTCATGTATTGTGTGGGCTCAATATATACTTGCTTTGCTTCGCTTCGCCGAAATTAGTCTATCACTATCCCGCGGGAACTATGCAATTTTTCGGGATAAAAAATATCCTTAGCCCTTTCCAGGGTCTCATACTGCCTCTATACCAAATTTCATTCAGTTTAGCGGTTTAAGCGTGAATAATTAACAAACAAACTGACACACAGAATTACTTTCGCTTTTATGAATATTAGTATTGATTAAACCAGACTACGCGCATAGCACTGCTTGACACAGGCCTTCTCGCAATGAGATGCTTGTTCTGTAATTTCCAGGGCAAAACACAATTAGAAAATTACTATACTAGGTCAAACAAATCAACACTGCACAGACAAGCTGATAGCGCAAGCGTGAAGTACAGTGCTCGTGACAATCACCAACCCATTATGACCTAATAGATCTGGGATACTCTAGGCACGTAGTGCTCATGTCCAGGGTCTTAGTTGCCTAGAATACCCAATGATATGTTCACAGTTATAACTTTTACCGTTAATCTGACCTCATTCTCATGAGAACCTAAAATCTATTTCTGTTGTGTTTATCATTATGTCAGGCGGGAGACACTTGTCTTCTTATTTAAAAGTTACACTCTTGTCGGTGTAGCCGATGAATGGCTCTCCACTTCTCTCTTCTCAAAGCTGCCTCCTTGACCTCCTTATAAGACATGACGGCTACCTTCTCCTTTATTTGCTTTATATAATCAATTCTCGGCCTCCTTCTTTTTCGCTTCCCTTCTACTTTTCCTTCCAAGATAACATTTATGAACTCATTTTGTGCTACCAAAATTCAATGGTTAAGGGAGACCTACTATAAAGCTTCACTTCCGGCACCTGATCGCCACTCCAGAACCTTTTAGCTTTATGGCCATCAGTTTTACATGTAGCTTAAAGTGTCCTATTTGCTGAGCTATGCCGGTATCTCTAGTTCTTCTAAGTATGGATCTCCTCATTGCTGGCTTGGTCTGGCCACGATAATCATAGTTCTTTCCATAGCCTTTTTTGAGGGGGATGTTTCTTTAAAGGCGTTTTCTAATATTGCGTCATACTGGAAGTTAAAACACCCTTACTGGAATCTAAAACAAGCCTTTGCCAAGCAATCGAACAGGGTTGCTAAGAATTAGTTAGGAAATGTTTTGTGAAGAGAGATCTTATGACTGAGAACAGACTTGAGAAGAGGTCCTTTCTTCTGAGAAAATACAGAATCATGTCATCATCATCATCATCATTTTAGTCGTAAGACGTCCACTGCTGAACATAGGCCTCCCCCAAAGCTCGCCAAACAGATCGGTCCCGTGCCACCCGCATCCAACGCGATCCCACAACCTTAACCAGGTCGTCGCTCCATCTTGTTGGAGGCCTACCTACACTGCGTCTTCCGGTCCGTGGACGCCACTTGAGAACCTTTTTGCCCCATGGACCATCAGTTCTACGAGCGATGTGCCCTGTCCACTGCCATACGAGTTCGGCGATTCTTCGAGCTATGTCGGTGACTTTAGTTCTTGCGCGGATTACATAATTTCTATGCGATCCCGCAGAGAAACTCCGAGCATAGCCCTCTCCATCGCCCTCTGAGTGTCTTTGAGCTTAAATAAAAACCAATTCGGCATATTTAACTAATTGTCCGTTAGTTTAATCAAAATAAACAAAATTTTACTGTCAGGGCAAGGTTTGGAAAACAAAACTGCAACAAGATAGAAGGCAATCTAATAAACAAGAAAAATAATGAACTACCATATCGAACTGAGATAATACGCTCATTATACTCTGTAATAACCAGTAACTAAACACGACTCTCATGTTTCAAATCATTATCGAAGCAGGGAAATACAACAAAATCATCGAATGATTTCCTAGTGCAGTTCGCATGCGCGAGCGGAACTGGGTCAAGAACAAGTACATTATGAATCATTTTTCAACGATCATCGCTATTAGTTTTGCGAAATCACGTCGTTTTGCGTAGTAATGATTTGATTATCATTTTGATGCCGTGTCTTTTATATGGCAATGATAATTTATAAATTAAACAATTGGAGAATAATAGTGATGAAGTTATGAATTTGCTGTGGTACGAGTATAGGTATCTTCAATTTTACATTTTGTTTGTTGTAATTCTGTTTTTGTGTATTGTCACCCAAAATATACTCACACACATTCGAATGACAATCATGCACTTGAGGAGCAGCAAACTTATCTTTACATGTCTTTCGAGTATTTTTTTGTTTTATTTTTAATTATTTAACATCCATAGTTGACACCACAAACAATATTCTATTAAAAAAAATCTTTATTTTAGCCCTGAAAACTAGATTAATTTTCAATTCACTGGAAAAACTGCTTCTGCTTTTTTATTTTTTTGCTGCTGCTTAAAGAGATAGTAAAAAAAAACTAAGTAACTGAAGGTTTATTTAAACTTACTTAACCAGTAGACGAAATATTTCAGTTTAAATTTGCGACATCTCATACATACTGCTGTTTTGATCAGTCTTTAGCGAGCCTATAATAATTCTTGCCTTATAGCAAATCGCGCATCGAAGGACCAAAGTAAGTGGAAAGCTCAACCCGTTTACTGTCTCGCAAGGTGTGACCGCCCACGCGTGGGCACGCGCCACCCGTGGGCGGACCAGCCCAACAGGTTGGGGTTTGAAGCTGGACCGGACTTTTATGTTAGTGTTGCAACTGCCCATTCACTGATGTCGGCCATTCAGTTTTGGCGTAGACTGTAAACTTAAAGGCAATAAAATGTCGAGATGGAAGAAGACGGGACTGTTTCATTTATTTAAGATCGAGTTAAAAAAGCTGCAAAAACACGTTTATCGTACGACGACCCCCTTTAATTTTAACTTTATTTTATTTTTATTATTTATTTTGTTGTTATAGCGGCAACAGAAATACATCATCTGTGAAAATTTCAACGGACGGACAGCGGAGTCTCAGTAATAGGGTCCCGTTTTTACCCTTTGGGTACGGAACCCTAAAAGAGATATGGACGATATATATAAGAAAAATTAAATATATTATTATACAATGTACCTAACACTATTAACCTTTTCACGAGCATGGCAAACTGCGCCAAACGTGAGTAAGGGCATAAAAAGGGAAAAAAAATTAAAAAAAACCTGAAATTAACTTTTCAGAGCTGGCAAAGTTTATGCCTTTGAGCGGTTAAAACAAGTGTGTGTTTGGAAATATCAACTGGCAACTATTTTGCTTATACTAATGAAAGGATTGAAAAAAAAAGAAATTAAAAAAGGAAACTAAAATGCATTAAAACTACTTAAATTAAATGCTGGCAGCATTTTCTCGTTGAATAGCGAAATGAAAAATAATACAGAACGATTCTAGAGACTTGTCAATAGGTATTGTTAAATATGAAAGAGAGGGCAGTTCTGGCGTGTTATCATATACCTATGTCGCACATACTTGATTAGTTCCTTGAGTATATACAAGGATGATATATGTAGACTGGATTGGCAGTCGCCATAGTACGGATCGGCAGCGGTTTTTGTAGTTCGATTATTAAATCTAGATGGCGCTGAAATATAGTCAGAGGCTTTGAAGACTACAGATGTTTCATATTACTACAAATGTATTATTTTTCAAAAATATTGCATAATAATACATTTGTATTATTAAATTTGTAGTAATATGAAACATCTGTAGTCTTATTGTTTTGCCTTCAAAGCCTCTGACTATATTTCAGCGCCATCTAGATTTAATAATCGAACTACAAAAACCGCTGCCGATCCGTACTATGGCGACTGCCAATCCAGTCTATATCATCCTTGGTATATAATATATTCATTAGAACCAAATAAAATCGAACTTGAGGCAAAACCACTGAAACTGATTAAATTATATGAACAAATTATGCATCTATTATGTTAAACGTACTGCCTTTGAATCTGCGCGGCTGTCCCAAATCAAAACCTAGCAAGGGACATTTTTTGGTAAAATACGTTTTTCTAATAAACCTGCCTCAAATTTTGAGCTGCGTCGAATGCAAAAACACCTGTATTCCTATCACAATTAGAATCAAAGTTAAGAGACCTATCAAACCTAGTAAGTGCATATCTTACTTGGAAATATCAAATTCAAAATACTAGTAAGTAACATTTCCAAGTCCTAAAACCTATTAAATGTGGCATATACTAGGTTTTTGAATTTGTAAACGGAACTTACTAGGTTTTTGTTTTAAAAAATTGCCGAAGTGTAGAACAAGGAATTAAAATTTTACCAAAATAAAACGTAGCAATTAGTCATTCATGAGTGAAATTGGCGTTAACGGTCGCCGCGCCCCGTTGCGATTCGGGATCGGGAACGAGTTTCAACTTGAAGTTTGTAGTTGGTTGGTTTGTAATTTTTTTAACAAAGTGTTTATTTGCCTCTCCTGTAAAATTTCGCTAAACGCACTTACTAGGTTTTGATTTGGGACAGCCGGCTGCGTTCCAACATTGCTATTTACGTAGTTCGTAGCACCTGCCGTCTTACATGTCAAGACCTACTGGCTTAAAAAACAGCGAACCTATTGGAAATAAGAGTTTTCTAACTGGTGAAATATGTAATCAAATTTACGCTACGGATTACATTTTAAATTTCCCGTGGGAATTCCGAATTTTTCCGGGATATAACTTAGATTTTGTTAATCAGAAATAGTGTAACTTTCTATTCCAGAGATCACAAACTACACGCACAAAAAACAGACATGTTATTCATGTTTATTTTGATAGTAGAATATTTAGATTAAAGCACGATCGCGAAACATGTAGAATTGCGCACACTGACCTGTCACTATGTGTCTCTGTCGCTCCCTCTTAGACATTCGCCATCGCGTTCACTTACATGAATTTGTACGAATACGACGGCAAATAGTTACGCGCGACTGACAGAGCTAGGTAAAGGTCATTGTACGAAATTCTTCGTGCTTCGCAACTGTGCTTTAGTATGGATGTGTTAAAATAATGAGTTTTAAATAATAACTATTAAAGATTATATCAATTTATCTGCTGGTCTCTGTATCCGTATGTTACAAACCAAGTGGGTCGCGCTTGACGAACGACCAGCAAGCCAGCTGTAATTATACTTAACACCACCATTTATAAATACGCAACTATACTGAAAGATTTATATTTAGCTTTGATAAACCGTTGATTACTAATTAAGGTTTAATCAAATCCATAGCTAGTTTGATCCCGAGAAAAAAAATTGGCAAGCATGTAACCAATCCGTGTTTTTTTCTCAACGTTGTTTGGTCCAATTTTTGCTTCTCGTACGAACCATCACTGAGAAAGAACCACGGATTGGTTCGAAACACGTCAAGCATACCTCGAATACTAATATTTGAGTGACCCGTGTATCTCATTTAAACAATTAAGATTAACATTTTAAACAAAATTTTTTTTTTTTTATGTATTAAATTTATTTTTAATGCACTATTTTGTTTATGTTAATTTTTGGTTTCGGTTCACTTTACTTTTCATTGCATATTAACATTGGTTTATTGGATACTGTTTCTTTTGTTAGGTGTTTGTTAATTTCAGAATTTTCATACAATTAGGTATTTCAGAATTTTCGTACAATAATTTTACATACATAGGTACTTTCCTTTTGTTAATTAAAAACAATTAGTCAACAACTATAAAATAACATTAATAGTAATAAGTCCTACTAAACAGCTACTCGACTTGAGTAACAACTTGCCCGGCGAGTTACTTGTCATAAATTCGCTCGTTAGCCAATTAGACCTTATTGTTTCCTTCATTACTAGCATTAGCCTTTGGCGTCACTTGATCTCAATACGGCTTGACATTTAAATACGTTTAGTGTTTTGTTTAATAAAATTAATTTTGCATATTATGGAGCTCTCAAAATATAATTTTGAAGTAAGCATTATAAATAAAGTATTGCATTAAGTGCAATACTGCGCTAGTGCGGAAAAGCGTACAAGGAATGGCACCTCGAATTTATAATAAAATTCCGGTACGCTTAAGAGCATTGGACATTATACCATTTAAGAAAAACCTGACGAAATTATTAATTGAAAAATGCTATTATTCTACGAAAGATTTTTTAAATGACACTGATTTATAACTGTATTATTATTATTATTAGATTATTACTGATGAACTGCATTTATTGAAATATGTACATATATAAAATGATGATTTGTTACTATTTAATATTTATTAGTTCATTTGCAATTTTTGATTTGTTTTTTATTATTAATTTTTTTTATTGGTTGATATTACTGATTTTTTTCCACGTTTAAATCGCTTGTTATTTTGAATGAAATTATTATTACATGACATTTCATATTTGTATGCCAACAGGCAAAACATAGTGATACACATTGTACCTTCTTTTTCCAACTGTAACTTCTACCTATGTTTTACAAATAAATATTTCTGATTCTGATTCTGATTCTGATAAAGAGTGTCCCAAAACTCAAAGACAAACTAATAACGGGCTAGGTGGCGATTTAGACCAGTTCTGAAAATAATAAAAAATAAAAAACCGGCCAAGAGCGAGTTGGACTCGCTCACGAAAGGTTTCGTACCATTATCTATAAAAACAAGCAAAAAAAATCACGTTTGTTATATGGGAACCCCCTTAAATATTTATTTTATTCTGTTTTTTTACTATTTTTTGTTATAGCGGCAACAGAAATACATCATCTGTGAAAATTTCAACTGTCTAACTACCACACGGACAGAGGAGTTTTAGTAATAGAGTCCCGTTTTTCTCTTAGGGTACGGAACCCTAATAAAAACCATGCCAATTAGTTACAATACGCGATAAAAGGGTACCTACACCTACATAATGGAGTCTCTTTTAATGTTAGATATTTTCGAATAAGTATCTATTATAGCTGAACAAAACTTATCTCTTAGTTATCCTATTGATCAGCCTGCACTTATAGACTCCGCTCTGCTCCGCTCCATTCCTACGCGAGCGTACCCTTAATGAATCTGCTGTGTTAATTATATTTTATACCTGTTCTAGTTTTAAATTTTCAGACAAATACACTACTCCATTCCCTTGATTCATTGTTTCATTTTATTTGATTAAACAGAGACAGGAAAAAATATCTATCTCATAAAATATCAGAAACTTAGCAGAGAGCGTAAAACAGGCCCTTAATATAATATTGCTATTAACCAATTCCCTATCAGCATTACCTTAAGAGATGACAAAGTCTCAATTACAAGTCCAAACCAAGTTTAACTGGGACCTAACTAATACTTAAACCAATTTGAATATAAATCAGTGAAATAATTAAACTCACATTCAAAACCAAATAGGTCCAAATCTGTAACCCGTTCTCTCCAAAAGAGAAGCGTAGATAATCCACTATTTTAAACCAATTCTACACTTCCATATGGAACAAAACAGCGTCTTTATTCTGGGCAAACACAAGTTGTATCATTTGATATCGCGAGTGTATCCTATCCCATTTTAACACGTCGTTTCCCGTGCGTTAGAGAGAGATAAAAGCTCGTTCTTTCCATGCGTCGATATTGCACTCGCGCTTTGAATAGTGACAGAACCTCCTACCGTTGGCTCGTGCTGGCATTGCGCAAACGCAGTACTAAGTTACCAACTTACAGATACCATTGCTGCCAAACAAAATAGACTTAATGATAATGATACGAAGGTTGTCAATGATAAAGTAGATGGTAGAGTTAAAGTTGCAGACAAGCTTTATGTCAATGCAATCGCCAGAGAACTGATATTTAACGACTGCCTTATAATTTATGTATAGGAGATTAAAATTATAATTTACAGTGACGAAAGCTTATGGTTTTTTACTGATTGCTGGTTTTACGTTTATGACAGGATTAGATATAGTTAACCGTTATAGCCACTAGTTTGTATTTTATTATAGTTTGTGTTTACAATTGAAATAATAATGCTGGAGTTTATTGTGATACAAGTCATTAAACTAGTTGACAGTCCAAGTAAATTGAAGTTAGTAAAATGGACCATTTGGAAATTTTACACAAAGGAATAGTACTTCAGAACTTGAGCCCAAAACTGATGAAGTACAGTAATTTAAATCTTTTGATCACACAAAGACAAAATCAGAATGTACGCTGTAACAAGCAGTCGAAAAATCTACCACCGATTCGAAAAAAAGCCTGTTGAGTAGAATCCGGCAAGAAAATAAAACAAGGTATATATATATCGACAGTGGAAACGTAAAATCGCTAAAGTACCATTTACGATATATTGCGCTTTAGCGTTTACACCTTAGCGATAAGATTTAAAATCGCTAAATTCGCGCTTTAGCGATTTTACCTTTCCACCGGCACTGTCGATATTTTTATGAAACAAATGACTATTTTTAAACACTAGTAACTAAACTACATGTTACCGTGGAAGGCGAACTAAACAACCCGAACACAATAATGACAGTAGCACAAAAGAGAGGCAATATTAATAAACTTGCGCTTCAAGGAACAGTAGTGCATAAAGTCACACGCTCAGAGGTTTTATTTGCTGTCTAAACTGTCAAAGGGGCTCCATCAATAGTCGCTAATAACATACAACTGGACAATCAGCCCATACATTCAAGTAGCTCTCAAAGTCTGACTACTGGTCTTGTAGTGGGAGAATCTTGTGATGGACGAGGCAAAAGGTGTAATTTGTTAAATCAGCCTTTACATACAGGTAGCTCTCAAAGTCTGACTAGTCTTGGGGTAGCAATGCATCAGAGATGTGCTATGCAGCTATGATGCGAGTATGTGAAAGCTATGCTAGGATTCTACGTGACGACCAGATAGCTTAGTGGTTAGAGAGCATGATTACAAAGCTTGAGGTCCCGAGTTTGATCCACGGTCGGGGCAAATATTTGTATGATATTTAATATGTATGTGAGTATGTAGTAATCTGTATAAGTATGGTTATCCGTTGATCCGTTGTCTGTTTAGACCCTAATAAGCCATAGAACAATTGACACCAATTGACTAGTCCCAAACTAAGCAAAGCTGCTATGGGTAGACAACGGAAAAACATATGTACTTATTTATAAGGGCATTTAAAAAAAACTGTACCCTTTACTTTTTCAAATGAGGAGATTTTGGGGTTTTCTTACTCAGAATAAAGAATACTACAGATTTTAATGATAAAAAAATGACCCAAATACTTTTGTCATTTTTGTGACGTTTTCTTCATTAACTGATACAAAAAAGTTGTATGGAAAATTAGGAATATTTTTTACGAAACGGTTACACTTTCTTTTTTTATAATACTATTAGGGATGATCAAAATAAACGAAAAATTACAACTACTAATTTTATTTAATCACAATTGGTAAAGTTACAAATAATTGCAAAATGAACGAAAATATGGAGAAAACACTTTCTAATCTTAAAATTAGGCGCGAAAGGATAAGCTCAGAGCAATACGACCGTCCTATGCCAAGTGCCCGGTAAGAATGGCTCACGAGACTGAGCTCCGGCGCTCACCATGACATAACGGCGATGGAAGTCAATTGACGATCTCTAAAATCAACGCAGTGGTGTTGCAAGTCTTATTTATTCCTAATACGGCCAATCCTGATATCCTGCAGTCCTCGGCAGGTCCTTCCTTAGTCGCGGCTAGCCTCCGTGTCGTCAGCTGGTTCAGTCGACGTAGCATAGTGACCAGGTCCAGCTGATGCTTCAATGGTTGCAGACTCTTGTACTAGGCGCGTCACATTCATCAATGCTTAAACATACGAACAAAGTGTTAATTAACCTGCAAACATATCTAAGTAACATAATAACGTATCGGAGATGTAGGCAGAAAATAAAGGTTTCACTATAAAGGTCACCAATTTAAAAAAAATGCAATAGCAAAATTAAAGCGGATACTGCTAATGAGCTATCGACAGATAAGCAGATTGTTAAACAAACAAGTCACCACATTACTGTAATGGAGCATAAGTATTACTTTAATTTCGAAATTTTAATCGGGAATGAAAAATAAGTGGAAACATGTATTTAAAGAAAAGTTACAAAATTAATGTCAGAAGTTTTAGTCCCTATTAACAAGCTGGCATAGGCACCTTGTTAGCTTACCACGCTTATAGCAGGTATGTAAAAATTATAACTGAACTTTTGACATAGGCACAGTGTTAGCATATCACACAGTGGACAAAAGATGTCATTACTCGTACTGCTGGCATAGGCACAATGATAGCATACCGCGCAGAAAATCAAATTTTCATCAAAATAATTCTGTTCGCATAGGCACACAGTTAACATACCACACAGAAGAATAACATCACACTGCTGGCATAGGCACAAAGTTAGCATACCACACAGAAAAACAATCACACTGCTGGCATAGGCACAAAGTTAGCATACCACACAGTGGCCAACACTGTAGGCATAGGCACAAAGTTCGCATACCTCCCAGTGGCTGCCGGCATAGGCTCCAAGTTAGCATACCGCTCAGACTTCAACACTGTAGGCATAGGCACAAAGTTTGCATACCTCCCAGTGGCTGCCGGCATAGGCTCCAAGTTAGCATACCGCTCAGACTTCAACACTCACTCTCAAAGAAGGCAGGGCAGGACTCGGGCGTCCACTCTCCACTCCAGGGTACCATAAATTGAGCTGCAGCACAAGTGGTCTTACCATCAGACCCGGCCAGTAGCTTCAGCTCGTAACGGTCATTCTTCAACACCTTGTCAACACGATACGGCCCGCGCATGCCTGGATCTGGTTGCCTAGAGACTGCGAACATTTTATTAAAAAAACAGTCATTTACTTTAAATACCATAGGCGGTCGCCTGTCTTTATTGACGTATTCGTCGTGTGCTTCTTGGTTTCATCACAACCGCTCAGCCGTCCTGTCTCGTCATAGTCCTAAATGATTTTACACGGTAGGTACTTCTACGACGATATCACGTATAAGAGCACGATAAGCAAACAATGCAATGGGAAATATATTTGACGACAAACTGTCTTAGGCCAGGAAATCAAATGTTTCAAAATGAGGTCAATGGATTTATCAGCATAAATATGGCTATGTTCGTCGTGGAAGACTAAGTAGGCTTAAACGATGCCCCTTGGGTACAAAACATAATAAGTGCGACTCTTCACCTATCGCACCGGTGTATAGTTGTAATAAAGAATATAGTTTCGCTTTGCATATCGATTAGAATCTAATTTACCCTCACTGAGCAAATCAAAAAAGCCTTCTAGTCGTAAAAGATCTTTTTTAAACTGCGTAGCCTTTAACGCGTTACAAGCAGTGACTATTTTAATCTTTAGTCCTAACACGCCGTCTACAATGCTGTATATCTTTAAACACAGCACAGCTAATGTTTCAGGCTCATATGAATGGTAAGTAAACTTACTAAAATATGCGACTACTCGTTTTTCACATCTTTGTGAACTTACAAAAGTGGCGCCCCGTAACTAGCGCTACTGGCATCTGTTTGTACCTCAGTTGGCAATTAAATCAAAAATAGGATTAGCTCATTAGTAAGACAGTTAATAATTTCAGTACGAGCAGACTCTTGCTCAGGACCCCAAATAAACTCAGTCTTTTCGTGTTAAGCGAGCTATATATGCGGTTTCCCTAGCAAAATTAGGGATGTACCGCCTAAAATATCCCGCTAGCTCAAGAAACTGTCATAACGACATTTTATAAGGGCGATAACAAACTGGCGAGTCACTATTGACTTTTATGCATACTGCCTGTAGTAACAGTTGACGTGGCAGTACCAGCTATCATGGACGCAGAGAAACCAGAGAAGTTTTTACAGGCAAAGGTAGCTTTTCTAACCAAACTGTTGCCACATTGAAAACCGATTTATCACGTGTAGGTATTGATTAGGTAGGTACTGATTTAGTACACGTGTAGGTAGGTACTGATTTTTCGTTCGAACAAATGTAACGCCATCACGGTTCAAAACGTTAGTTCAAATAATAATTGGAGCGTTCGTACTTTCGCTAGGAACTATGAGCAAATCTATCTCTAATGTAATTTTGCTAAACTCGACGGGTAGTGTCACATTTGACGAAACCTTCGTTATTGACGTACTTAACCCCTTTTACTCACAAAATATGGGTTTTCTAGCACACGAAAGTGGTATCAATTAAAACGTCTGTAGGTATACCTTGAATGACCACAGTTATCATATCGCTGTTTTGGCGCAGAACTGGCTGGTCGTTTAAGGTTACCTCTAGGTTAGAATGTCGGTGGCTATTATTCGTAAGAGAAACTGATCGTGAACTAAGAACTGGCTTAACAAACGTCGATAAAAAATAGATAAGTTCGTTAGAAGACAAATTAGCATTCGCCGCGCACGCCTTCACGTGGGGGTTTTTTATTCCCCTGACCACAATTGCCGATACTAAATCATCGCTCAGACCTTTCACGACTTTTAAACGCAACAATGAACGCCTAGCGTAATCCGCATAAGTCGTGTATTCGTCAGAATCAGTGGACATAACATCATAAAGAATACCCGCAATATCAATTTTCTTAACGCATAAAAATTTAAAATCGCGTTAAAATTGGACCACGTCCGGTCGGTAGTGACCCAATCGCTTAACGAGGTGCTCGCATCACCTTTAAGAAAAGTCCCAACACGTGACAAACACTCGCTATCGTCCCATTTATTGCACGCTTGAGCTATGTCTACCTCTTGAAACCACGCGTCAACGTCATGCACATTTGGATCGAAATTAGACACATAATACCGCTGCGTATGCACTGATTTTAAAGAATTTATGGCCTCGACTATTTTCTCCGTAGAATTCTTAACCGTAGAAGCCTGAGGGGCAGGTACGGGTGGAGTTTCAGAACGCACCGCAGATGATTCTCGGTTTTCTAACGCATTCAAACGCGAAACTATTATTTTGTAAGGACTCGCGGACACTATTTGATTTCGACGAACCGCTACGACGATAAGTGTTCTCCATATTTTATTACGTTAAATCACTTCAAACTAAATAACACCGGATAAAAAAGCAAAGCACGTAGTTTGATCCCACTTCTGATATTAGGGATGATCAAAATAAACGAAAAATTACAACTACTAATTTTATTTAATCACAATTGGTAAAGTTACAAATAATTGCAAAATGAACGAAAATATGGAGAAAACACTTTCTAATCTTAAAATTAGGCGCGAAAGGATAAGCTCAGAGCAATACGACCGTCCTATGCCAAGTGCCCGGTAAGAATGGCTCACGAGACTGAGCTCCGGCGCTCACCATGACATAACGGCGATGGAAGTCAATTGACGATCTCTAAAATCAACGCAGTGGTGTTGCAAGTCTTATTTATTCCTAATAATACATATTAAACATTCACGACTCTAGCACAAACATTCGTGCTCACACAAATAACTGCCCCGACCAGGAATCGAACCTCAAGCTTCGTAGTCAGAGACTGTAACAACTAGGCTATTCGGACGTCTCCGGAAGATGCGCTACAAGAATGCGACGACTGACGAGTTTCGAACTCAACCAGAGCTCAACTTCAGAGTTGGTACCACATCCGTACGCTATGCTACCAAACGTTAGACAACAGGTGGTATAAAATTTGGTAGCTTAGCGTACGGTTGTGAAAAAATCATTTTAGCGCATCTTATACGAAACAATAATCGGCCAAAAAAATATTCAATTGTCCGATACCTTGTCCCATTATAAAATACAATACAATGACTTTTTACATAAGGTAAGCAACGGGCAATAATTATTATTTATTTTATTCCAGCCTAAATACGACCTACTGGGCACAGACCTCCTCTCCGAATGAGAGAGTTTTCTTCAGTCCTCACCGTAAAGCTCATGGTAAATTTCAAATGGACAATATATTTATTTAATATTAAGTATTTATTTTTTATTAGGAACTTCAGTTTGGACCAGGAAACCGAACACAATATAGTTATAGTAAGTGATTGCACGGCGCAGGCGCAGGCGATACTATCGGAGGACAAGAAGTAATAAAGACGCCTCACAGCAAAATCTAGCGAGCGGACAAGGGATGTGTGGAGACGGCCTATCAACATTGTATTTATAAACACGAAATAAATTGAACACTGAATAAGAATAAGAAATCTTTATTTCGTATAAGTAACATACATTCGGAGAAGAAAAATAAAAAACAATAATTAAAAATAGAAATAAGATAAATATTGCGAAAAAGGAGTTCACTCAGCACTCGTCGGGGCACTAAAGATGGCTCGACGCTGATATTATGTGAATCCTGGTTAGCATCCACTGCCTTTCATCATCATCTTCAGTCTATATAAGTGACACTGCTAGGTCTACTCTCAGAATAAGAGGGCTTAGGCTATTGTTTGGCCTAAAAAGAGGTTACAGTGACTTTTATAAAGCACAACATCCGCTCAAACAACGCCGTATGATTGAAGATGAAGTTAATGCGTACTATTAAATCCAAGGTACCTATCTCAACGCTCTTGGACAGTACCTTCTATTTTTAGGGTTCCGTACCTAAAGGGTAAAAACGGGACCCTATTACTAAGGCTCCGCTGTCCGTCCGTCTGTCACCAGACTGTATTTCATGAACCGTGATAGCTGCTAGACAGTTGAAATTTTCACATATGATGTATTTTGGTTGCCGCTATAACAACAAATACGTATACTAAAACTCAGAATAAAATAAATATTTAAGGGGGCTCCCATACTACAAACGTTTTTATAGATAATGGTACGGAACCCTTCGTGCGCGAGTCCGACTCGTACTTGGCTGGTTTTTATTATTTAAAGTTAAAAAAATTATCCTCAATCCATATTTGTCTTTATCTTTACGCCAACTTGATCTAAAATTCATTCAGCTGTTATTGCGTGATTGACTAACAAACATCCAAACATCTTCACGAACTTTCTTATTTATAATATTAGTTGGATAATGTAAAGTGAAAACAGAGATATTTAATTTAATTGCTAATATCTGCATGACCCAGATAAAACACATGTTGAAAATAATTCTGGGAAAGATTATCGCGATACTAAGGCGAAATTGAAATTATCTCCTAAAGCGATCTCTGGTCTCAAGCCAAGCTTAAAGTTTTCGAAATAAGATTTGGTTTATAAGCCGTAAATTAAATGTTACGAAGATTCACTTTATTGCAAAGACACTCAATTAACTTTGAGGTTGTAAAGTGAGACACGAAATAAGTAGATTTGCTAAGTTTAATTATTTATTAAATATTATTTGTTTGGAGCGTCGACTGTAGATTTTCGTGGTTGTTTCTTGGGCTGACTCAAATAAGAAGAAAGATTGTTGTTCACTGAGTTTATTGCGATAACCAAACTAAAAACACTGTACAATTATGCAAGGAGGAAAAATATGTAATATTTGTTAGACACGAGCGCAAACGCCTCTTGCGACCACCATAGGTAGCGGAAACAAGACAGAAAAAATTCTGCCAACATTAAACAGTTAAACTTTGTGTTGCCAGCAACATTATTGTGTCATAGATTTATTGAAACCAATAAGCCTTCTACTAATTATTTGAAATATTAAAGACAGACGGTAAAAATAATCGGTCAAAAATTGTTCATCTTTTTTTAAGGATTTCTAAAACTTTTTAGAAGGATCTTATGGAAACAAATCCCACGGAATTTGGAATAAAGGGGATATAATATTCGATTCAAAGTAAACTTGTCTCTGTAACTGTAGCAGTAGCTGTTATAGAGACTTCATACTTGACAGATATCTTTTACGACCATAGAAGTGCAGTGAGAAGAGTTTTTGGAATTTCCCGTAGGATATAACAGGAATTGTCCATAAATTTTAACTCTACGCAGACGAAGTAACAGCCAAAAACTAGTTTTCCGTATAAATTATCATACCAATACTAGCTTTTGCCCGCGACTTTGTCTGCGAAGATTAGGGGTGTAGTAAATAGTCTACGACCTGTTGTCAAACCTACCAAAAATAGACAAAAATTTCTTAAAAATCGATAGAGTCGTTTCGGATAGCAAACACTGTGACATGAGATTTTTATCATATTAAATTAAGAAGAAGGCGACTCCATGGTCCCTTATTCTCGGAGTCAACGTGCAGTATTCTATAAACCGGTTCCAGAACCGCTTCTGCTCCCTGCCTGCAAAAGTTCATGTGTGTATACGCTATAACATAGTACCTACATTATAGTGGAGCTTTGGTGTGGTACAAGATACAAGCAGACACCATTAAATAAATAAATCGACGGTGGAAAGGTAAAATAGCTAAAGTACCATATATCATAACTAGCTTTTGCCCGCGGCTTCGCTCGCGTGTACAATGAGTATTCCAAAGAACCAAGATATCAAGCAAGCAAGCAAGTATACAGGCAAGCAAGCAAGCATGCGAGCATGCAAGCAAGCAACCATACAGGCAAGCAAGCAAGCATGCGAGCATGCAAGCAAGCAGGCAAGCAAGATGCAAGCAAGCATGCATGCACGCAAGCAAGCAAGCGTGCAAGAAAGCGTGCAAGTAAGCGTGCAAGCAAGCGTGCAAGTAAGCGTGCAAGCAAGCGTGCAAGCAAGCCCGACTAAACCTCAGGTAGATACGGGCCTTTACAGTATTTCTTTATATACAATGTTTTTCACTAATTCGGAAGCGGGCACTAAAATACCCAGGCTTGTTAATAATATAAAACCTATTATTACTTTCCCCTGTCCTGCATTAGGTATAATTCAATGTTTTCTTACCTTCTACGGAAACTTGAGTAACTGGAAGCGCTGTGTACCTACATAGCATTGATATTATAATTATTATAGTATTTTGTTAAGGTGTTGTGTGACCTAACCGTTAAGGAGTTATACCTTCCATCATCCATCAGCTCATCTGAATAACCAGAAATAATACAACTAAAGGTCTATACGTGCATATGATATTTAAAGAAACTTCCTGTAACTCCTAACCCTTAAGGAGTTTAACCTTCCATCATCAGCTCACCTGGATAACATGAAAGAATACAACTATCGGTCTATACGTACCTATAATATTTGAAAAAATATCCTCAACTCCTAACCGTTAAGGGGTTTTACCTTCCATCATCAGCTCATCAACATGAGATGATGTCTACCAGACGTAAACACTTAAATAGCTTGAGAAAATATATGAAAAACGTAATGCGTGCCTACAAAACTTGAGGGTTGCCCTCGATTTCCCTGAGATCCCGGCATCAAATCCTGATTTGGTGACAATGGGACCATCTCAGGAGTATATTGTATTCTTTGGAATAAAAAAATAATTTTTATAATCGGTCCACAATTGACCGAGAAATAGGTGAACATACCTACATAAAAAAATACATAAAGTGGAATGCATAACCTCCTCCTTTTTTAAAGTCGGTTAAAGATCCCTTTGCGGCCTACTTACAGTACAAACTTATGAATTTTGAAATTTTAGCTTTCTACAACCAGTAAAACGCAAAATCCCGTTTTTTCCCGTTCCCGCAAGAATTTTGGGAAATGCTTTCTTAATAAATAAAATAAATAAATAAAATAAAAATTGTTTATTTTCAGGCAACATAGCCCATAGTACATAATTAGTAGGAACAATTAATGCTCCCCTACACTTCCCAAGGAACCCACTTGCCAAATTTCAGCTTTCTACGACCAGTAAAACGAAAAATCCCGTTTTTTTCCCGTTCCCATGGGAATTTTGGAATGTCCTCTCTTAATCCTCCTCTACACTCTCCATGCAACCTAGATGCCGAATTTCAGCTTTCTACGACCAGTAAAACGAAAAATCCCGTTTTTTCCTTATCCCGTGGAAATTTCCAAAAATCCTTAAAACCGTTTTTTACTATTATAATTACCTACTTCTATGCCAAATTTCAAGAGTCTAGTAATTATAGTTCATAGGATCCCGTTGAACTGAATATATAAATTCCGTTTTTTCCTTATCCCGTTCCCGTGGGAATTTTGAAAAATCCTGAAATTTATGTTTTTACTAATGTAATACCTACTTGTGTATCAAGTTTGAAGAGTCTAGTTATTATAGTTACTGAGATAGGGTCACTCGGAATCGAATATATAAATCCCGTTTTTTCCCGTCCCCGTGGGAATTCCCAAAAATCCTTCCTTAGTGGATGCCTACATTGTATAAGGTATCTATGTGCAAAATTTCAAGTCTCTAGGTCCAGTGGTTTGGGCTGTGCGTTGATATATCAACAGTCATTTAGTTTAATTAGACATTTCAACCCCATCGCACCCCATCCAGGGAGATGGTATTTTACGTCCGCCACGTCGGATTTTAAAACCGTTGTTGTTTTCATAACCATCGACCCGATAAACCATAGAAACAACACCCATGTTGATTTTCAGACTTTGTTACCCCTTTTCCCCCTTTTAGGGGTTGAATTCTCAAAAAACCTGAAACATGTGTTTACTCATTTATCATTAGGAGTACTTCTGTGAAGTTTCGAATAAAATAGTCGAACGAATCTTGTTTCCCCATACAAACTTTGGACCCCCGTTTCACCCTCTTAGGGAGTGAATTTTGAAAAATACTTTCTTAGTGCACCCCTGGACCTTATAAGGAACCTACATGCCAAATTTGGAATCTCTAGGCCCAGTGGTTTGAGTTGTGCGTTGATATGTCAGTCAGTCAGTCAGTTTCTTCTTTTATATATATAGATATATGGGCGCTTTTTAATTGCTCATATAAAATTCGGAAAAACTCTTAGCTCGGGTTTGTACCTACGACTCTCTTCTTGAGAGGCCATAGGTCAAACCACTGGGCTACAACAACTTAAATAATCCAAAGCTCTAAGATAATTTTTTAGCATAGGGTAAAAAATGTTGACGAGTCTTCTTGTTGAAAAAGCTGTTTAAAAAATAGTAACTAGTAACTATTAATTATGAAAACAAAATAATGTAAATAACCGTCCTTGATACGTGTGACTAATCTCTGCATAAGTGTTTTTTCAAGAAAAAGACATGTCAAGATTGTTTACCTTTTTTCTAATGATAAAGTATAGGACCCGCTCGTCGCTAGCAACTTGGAGCCAGGTGTCGGACAGTAGCAACTACCCTGAAGCCAGCTCTTAGGCATCCTGACGAGCTAGAATTATACCCTATCTGATGGAGTACGTGACTAAGATTTAGGTTACCGCTATATCCTTGTTTTGCTGCGAATGTTAACGCTAAAGCATTATGACAATGGTCACTACTATGGTAGTTGCTCTGCTCATCATCATCATCAAAAGAAGTCCAATTCTGGACAAAGGCCTCTTCGAAAGAATTCAATAATACATCCAAGTGGTTCCTATGACCTTTTCCATATCATTCATACTAAATACAAACTGAAATATGGATGCACAGAAAAAAACCCAGAAAAAAGACCAGCGCTGGGAATCGAACCCAGGTCTTCAGCATTCCGTGCCGTGTGCCATTCCCCTACACCACCACTGGTCAGGAGTCTAGACACGATTTTTTCCTATACATCCATATCTCAATCTGTTAAGTCATCACTTGCATTGCAGTGATACAGCGCCATCTATGTTATACCCTCATCGAGAGATTCAACACTCCTTCGGAACTACCCGCTCGTCCGGACAAGAGATGTCGCTAAGCCAAACTTTAACAAGTTTGATATGAAGTATCTTTTTGTATTTTTAATTTTTCAAGTTCATTTTTAGGGTTCCGTAGTCAACTAGGAACCCTTATAGTTTCGCCATGTCTGGCCGTCTGTCTGTCCGCGGCTAAGCTCAGAGACTGTTAGTACTAGAAAACTGTAATTTGGCGTGAATATATATATTAGTCACGCCGACAAAGTGGTTAAATAAAAAAAACTAAATAATTTTTTTTAGGGTACCTCCCATAGACGTAAAGTGGGGGTGATTTTTTTTTTCTCGACTAACCCTATAGTGTGGGGTATCGTTGGATAGGTCTTTTAAAACCATTGCGGGGTTACTTGCATGATTTTTGTATTCAGTGTTTTGTTTGCGAAATATTCAACTTTAAAGTGAAAAATTTCATTAAAATCGACCGTCCCCCCCCCTCTAAAATCTAAACTGTTGAGTAGAAAAATTTGAAAAAATTCAAAATGGTAGTAAATATATTAAATTTACAAGGAAAATTATAGCGGCTAAGATTGCTTGGGAATTATTTGTAGTTTAAGAGTAAATAGTAGCCTAAGGTATTAAACATACCGTCACTACTTTGAAAAACTTGTATCTCAAATCAGCATGTAAACAAAACTGAACCTTGATATGCGCGTAATAAAGTTCACTTTGCCAGATTAACGATTTTGAGATACGAGCTTTTTTCAAAGTATTGACGATACCTAACTTGGAAGATTCCGTACACATACGAAATCCTTAGAAAAATATTACTTGATTTTTTCGTAATGGCTACGGAACCCTATCTTGGGCGTGTCCGACACGCTCTTGGCCGGTTTTCATTACTTTTACGGTCATCCGAAAATGTGAAATACAATTTTTTTATTCGTGTCTCTCCTGTGGACATAGCAAAAGTTGAGTCTACAGCCAATATCTTTTAGTCAAGTCTACATCGCCATCACCGTGTGGGACGCCTAGCCAACTTTCGTCCCATTTCAATAACGGCTCTTTCACACGGCAACTTCCTGTTTTTTGCGGGTTCGGTTTTTTGCAGGATCTCGCTTAGTAGTATACGTGCTACTGTGGTAACATTCACACGAGCATTCGGTTTGCATTGCAGGATCCCACAAAAATCCGATCCGTTCGAAATGTGCTGTACGGTTTTGCTACTACAAACAGGACGACTGGATCCAGTAAAAAACGGGACCCAGTTAAGTTACGTACATAGTTTAATGGAAGTGTTCACACTAGCATCCTGCATTGCGTCAGAATTTTCTTCTCCCGTAAGAAACAGGACGCAAACTTCCGTGTGTGAACACCGGTATGATTTTTGCGGGATCCAGTAAAAAACCGATCCTGCAAAGCCGTAAATCTTCATTTGCTGACTCGAAAATGCTAATTTCATATCCACATGACAGGCAACTTTTGTTGTTTATGCTGCCATCATTATCATCATCATCATCATTTCAGACGAAAGACGTCCACTGCTGAACATAGGCCTCCCCTAAGGCTCGCCAAACAGGTCGGTCCCGTGCCATCCGCATCCCCGACCCCGCAACCTTAAGGTATAAGTTGGCAGCCAACTGCACGCAGCAACAGCAGACGACGTGTCGCTAGCTACGCTAGCTACGGAGGGAATTTCATAGAAATAAGGTATAAGTTGGCGTAGGTAGCGACACGTCGTCTGCTGCTGCTGCGTGCAGTCGGCTGCAAACTTATACCCTTAACCAGGTCGTCGCTCGATCTTGTTGGAGGCCTACCTACACTGCGTCTTCCGGTCCGTGGACGCAACTCGAGAATCTTTCTGCCCTATCGGCCATCAGTTCTACGAGCGATGAGCCCTGCCCACTGCCACTTTTATGCTGCGTATGACCCAAATCGATGCTAGTTTGCAAAACATCAGAATTATATGTTGGTTTTATTTACATAAAGCAAAGTAAATAACAACTTTCCCACAGCGATGAACTGATTTGCGATATTACTGATACACACGGCTATGAGTGCCCTGCAAACACTTCACTTTATTTTATTAGCTTTTCAATATAATAAATTTTAAAATTATCAAGGATTTCGTCATTATTGAAAGAGAGTGTTTTGTCAAGTTTATTACTTTCATGAGGCAGCCTACAGTACGTGTTTCTAGTTAATACTGTCACATTTTTGTATCTATTTATTTTCGACTTTTGCTTTTTACCCCCGACACAAAAAGAGGAGTGTTATAAGTTTGACCGCTATTTGCGTGTCACACAGACACACTATTTGTGTGTCTGTCTGTGGCATCATAGCTCTTAACGAGTGAACCGATTTGAATGCAGTTTTTTTTATTAGAATGCAGGTTTCTTGGCGCTGGTTCATAGATAGGTATGTTTCATCAAAATCGGTTCAGCCGTTTCAAAGTGATCAGCTCTTTTGTTAGCTGCAGAAGGGATCTTAGACACATAATAGCCATTTACTTTATGGTCAAACATACGTGTAACATAATTGCGTTGGGGTATTTTTTAAATTTTACTTAATTTTGTTTATGTATTCTGTATTTTTAATTTCGGTATATATATTTCTTAATTTAGCATGTAATTTAGATTATTATGTAATTTTATACTTAGTGCTCAATCAACAAAATTAATGTCTCCTCGCTCAGAGTCGTTTCAAAAGATGCCCATCGCGATTCACCTTTGCGTCTAGTATGACTCGTGATGTTTTATCTGACTGGCTGTAATTTTAATTGCATTTTGTATATATCTGCCCAGTAAATTTGTATCCATTTACAATAAAAAAATTGTAAATAATTAATCATCATCATCATCATTTCAGCCGAAAGACGCCCACTGCTGAACATAGAGCTCCCCTGAGGCTCGCCAAACAGATCGGTCCCGTGGCATCCGCATCCAACGCGATCCCGCAACCTTAACCAGGTCGTCGCTCCGTTTTGTTTGAGGCCTATCTACACTGCGTCTTCCAGTCCAATATACCGCAATACATCTTGCCATCCAATATACCGCAATGTCTCATGTCAAAAGTCTTTGACCAGTGTGTGTTGCCAGTGATGACTTATGGCACTGAGACGTGGCCACAGACGATGGGCCTCATAAGAAAGCTCAAAATTATTAATGTCTTATTTTAATAAAAATGAAGAACAACTGTTGCCAAAAATAGCCTTAACTTTTAGGTTACTTAAAATATAAGCAGCATCTTAGTCATAGAAACTGACCCTAGGTCATCAATATTAATAAACAGCCCATAAAAATGACCATAACATTTATGAATAATTAATTACGCGTAGTTATCCATTGTTTTCCTGTTGTGTAATTGTCTCTGTTGTCATCTATCGTTGTTATTGAAAATGCATGTGTTTGATAATTGTTAGTTATCTTAGAAAATGGGGTCAATAGAAAAATGTGTGATTAGATGCTGTATCTTACATTATTATGATGTTAATGCTAAGTTAATTGTCAATTAATTATGCATACTGATGCTAATGTAAATTAATATAAGTACTTGAGTGGTGGGGTTACTTTAAACATGAAACTACCGTGAGACTCAGTTATAGTGAAAATAAACGGACCACTCACGTCTTAAAACGAGTTTAACTCTACATATTTCGGGCCCTTCTTCCCGGAGTCACACGTCATGGCAGCTGCCAAACGCGCACAACGTTCCAATATTGGGGGTTGCAGGGGGCGAGGGAGGTTGAGGGGGGTGATGGGGATTTGAGGGGGGGGTGCGGGAGAGGGGTGCGGGGGTGTTAAATGGGGGATGAAAATTTCATTGATTTTGCCGTAGGATGCACCGTTTTTAAGATATTTGACAAAACACCGGTTCTCGTCCAATCATCGAGGTTAAGCAACGTCGGGCGCGGTCAGTACTTGGATGGGTGACCGCCTGGTTTCATTTTGTTTTGTTATGACGTTAAACCGACTTTACAGGTAACCGGTTTTTTTAGTCAAGTCTACATTGGCGTGTAGGACGCCTGAGATACTTTCGGTGCGTTAAAATAAATCTTGAGTTTGCTGACTCAGAGTCGCTAATTTTTAGTCCGCAGGAGGGACAAATCTTGTTTCATACACTGTGTATGACCCGTATGTTACAATACATTTTTTTTTATTTTACCACTGACAGATGGCTTGCCTTCATTTCATTTCCAACTTTAACACCATACAAATAAAGTAGCTATTACAAAATCTGCAAACGTGGGTAACAGTATTCTAAAAATGGCTTTATTTGTAGGTTACTAAAGTTGAATATGAAATGAAGGCAAACCACCTGTCAGTGGTAAACTTTATGTAACTTTACTGTAGGTAGGTGTATACATTGATTAATAAATTAAACAGTTATAGCCAGTTTAAACAGGATAGCCTAGTAGACGGCCGGATAGCCTAGTTGTTAGAGAACCTGACTACGAAGCTTGAGGTCCCAGGTTCGATTCCCGGTCGGGGCAGATATTTGTGTGATAAATACGAATGTTTGTGCTCGAGTCTTGGATGTTTAATATGTATTTATCTATATAAGTATGTTTATCCGTTGTCTAGTACCCATAGTACAAGCTTTGCTTAGTTTGGGACTAGGTCAGTTGGTGTGGATTGTCCCGTGATATTTATTATTATGTTGGTACGGATTTCCGATCACGGGCCTATGGGGACCCGGTCATTTGAAAGGCATTCATGGGGCCGAAGCCAACATGAAGAGGCCTTTGGTACCATATAATATAAATGAGATGGGCGCAACTATGGAGGTCTATCCCCTAATACACCATGAGGATGTGCTAGCGGACAGTCCTCCACAGTTGCCAAACTATTGCCAGGTAGGAAGCGACATGGAATTGGCTATGGGGTTGGGATGTTGCGGACAAGATTATTTATTATTAAGTTTTATTATAATAGATTGTGGATTGCATTAGAAATGATGAAATCCGCGCAACAACTAAAGTCACCGACATAGCTCGATAAATCGCCAGACTCAAGTGTCAGTGGGCAGGGCACATCGCTCGTAGAATTGATAGCCGATGGGGTCAAAAGGTTCTCGATTGGCATCCACGGACCTGAAGACGCAGTGTAGGTAGGCCTCCAAGAAGATGGAACGACGACCTCGTTAAGGATGTGGGAATGCATTGGATGCGGATGGCACAGAACCGGTTTGTTTGGCAAACCTTGGGGAGGTATAAGTTCAGCAGTGGACGTCTTGCGGCTGAAATGAGATGATGATGTTGACGATGTGTATTCAAAATACTTTTAAACCATTACTTATCTTTCCTGCATATAATTTTACACATAATTGAAACAGATATATTACAACAAGATATCACTCAATTCAAACAAACGACTTAGCTAATTGACCAGCATACAATCATACGTCCAAGTAAACATTATTAAGATAACCTTCCACGCCAATGTTAGTGAACCGAACAAAACATATAACGCATATATATAAGTTACTCGTGGTAGATAATTTTACAACTGCTACTACGCATATGCATACACGAACAGATAAGGGCATAGTGCGTTTTATTGAATTCGTATTTAAGTGGAAGTAGGTATATGAACCGCAAACATATATTCAAGTTATTTTTGTGGTCTATATTTACATGTTTTGTGTACCTATTAAAATGTTATTGAAATAGCTTCAAAGGTGGCGTTGTTATTTATATTGTGTGGTTTCAATTATGGGTTGTGTAATTGACACACTTCTTTTAAAGCGAATTTGAGTAGAATAGATGAAAGATGAGGCAGAGGAAGGCCAAGATTGACCTATTTTGACCAGGGGAAGAAGAAAGTGGGTATCGTGACGTATTAAGCTGTCAAACAACTGGCCGAAGACCGTGCGGAGTGGGGATTACTCCATTTACAAGAGCATTATGTAGCTCTTAAATATGAGAAGAGTAATCGTGTCATAATCATTCGACAGGGGAGAGGTAAAATCGCTAAAGCGCCATGGCGCCGTTATCATTAATGGGCGCTTTAGCGATTTTAAATCTTATCACAAAGGTAAAAACGCTAAAACGCCATGTATCATATATGAAGAACCGTCGATATCATTATCATTTATTTGCATAAAATAATAAAATAATGAGAACTTTCTTAGTGAAAATAAACGGATCACTCACGTCTCAAAACGAGTTTAACTCGACATGTTTCGGGATAATCCGTAGCCCTTCCTCTCGGACGTTTGGCAGCCGCCGTGACGTGCGACTCCGAGAGGAAGGGCTACGGATTAGTTACGGCTACGGTAGTTTCATGTTTAAAGAGAACTTTCTTCTTACTGTCTCTCTTTCCAACTTCAAATTCTATGTGTACTCTTTTACTGTTCAGACTATTATGTTATGAAATTCCCTTCCAATGGACCTAACGCGTGCTAAATCTTTGTCTATCTTTAAATCTATATTTTGCCTGACAAGTTAATGCGTCAATGAGCCTTATTGTTTTTCTGTCATAAAAAACAGTAAAGCATTTACTTGGTCGACTACACAGAATATTTTTTCGTGTCTATACTCTCCCTTAAATTAAAATAGTCACAAATAAAACATTAATTGTCACTCTTATCGCAGGAAGCGCAACTACGAGATATTTAATTAATTCTACATTTCAAATTAATATGTATGTTTATGCTTGTGTAATAAAAATTGTATGTTATCTTGTGTTACTATGCCACTTGATAATGCTTTTTGTTTAACCGTGAGATTTAATTTTAAAGTAGTTAATTGGTGTAAACCACACTTATAAAAATGGGCATATTGACCCACTTTCACGTTTTGTGTTACGGTAATTAAAGGTCTAAAAATGACAAATTAAGGAACTTTTTAAGTCAACATGTTTACTATTTTATAACTTAAGTCTTTTTGTGCTCTCACACTTCAAAGATAACTTTACTCGTGGCATTTCCACACTTGACTGAACAGATTTACTCGTAAAATGAAACCAAATGTGACTATTCTATGATATTGGTTGATTCAGGCTTTATTTTACGAAGGATTTTTATTTTTTATCAATGACCTGATAGGTACAACCTGTTTCCTTACTATTCCGCAACCATATCAGAAGTAATACGTAGTTTATGGTTATTTTCCCCGAGTTTAGTTTTAATTTGATAAGAATTAAAATTATAAACTTGCCTAAGAGCTTGCCTTTTCATTATTATGTTTTTTTCTTTTTCTTATTGTGGGGGAGAGTAGGAAGGATTCGCACACTTTTTAATTTGTACCTTGAAAAATAAAAACTATCATCATCATCATTTCAGCCGTAAGACGTCCACTGCTGAACATAGGCCTCGCCCAAGGCTCGCCAAACAGATCGGTCCCGTGCCATCCGCATCCAACGCGATCCAGCAACCTTAACCAGGTTGTCACTCCATCTTGTTGGAGGCCTACCTACACTGCGTCTTCCGGTCCGTGGACGCCACTCGAGAACCTTTTTGCCCCATCGGCCATCAGTTCTACGAGCGATGTGCCCTGCCCACTGCCACTTGAGTCTAGCTATTCTTCGAGCTTTGTATTTAGTTTTGATTGTTTTAGCTTTGTATAAAAAATATAAATTTAGATATTTAGGTCAGGAACCTCCCAAGCCACATCAAAATCGGCGGGTCCTCATACAAATATAATAAAATTTCCTTCTGAATTCTATTGACTACTTATTTTCCTATTCCCAATAATAAAATTATTACTGTGTGCTCCGTTTACGGAACCTTTCAGACCGCATAGTATTATATTTGCTTCCACCGCAAGACCGTATGCTACTAACTAGTGATGTTCTAGACACTTTTCTTCACTTTCACGTCGATATCGATAAAATGGAGATAATAATAATAGGGTTCGCCAGACAGAATTTGAATGCTTACTTCTTACTAGCTTCACCACTTTTTTATGGTTCCGCACCCAAAAGGTGTTGGACGAGACCCTATTACTGAGACTCCGCTGTCTGTAAGTCTGTCTGTCCATCCGTCTCTTACAGGACTCTATCTCTTGAACGGTAATAGCTAGACACATGAATTTTTAACCGATTATATATTAATGTGGCTGCTATACCTACCAGAAAATACTAAAAATAAAATAAAGTAAAAAATTAAAGGGGGTCGTCATACAAAAAATGTGTGCTTTCAGCGTTTTTAACTGTGGTGCTGGTTGTTAGGTGACAGCTGATAGTTGTTAGGTAACGATTAACAGCCATAGACATGGCCGCGCGCATACGCTGTCTTTAAAATACATTTCTACAAAATATAAGTTTTAAATGTAATAAAATATAATGTTTGAAAATGAACTTTAAAGACTGCGTCTCCTTTTGGACAATTTATTGAATCAGGCGTTACTTTGCTCACCCGCGACCTTACAATAGTTACGTTTATGCAAGAAATGTGTGTTCATGCAGTTCCTCCACCTCCACACTGTACGAACACACATAAATCACATAAACAATGTTTAACATTTGGTAGCATAGCATACGGTTGTGGTAACTCCGAAGATGAGCTCTGGTTGAGTTCGAAACGCGTCAGTGTAGCTTGGTGGTGGTGATAGTTGTGTTTATGTGATTTGTGTGTGTTCGTACAGTGTGGAGGTGGAGGAACTGCATGAACACACATTTCTTGCATAAACGTAACTATTGTAAGGTCGCGGGTGAGCAAAGTAATTGTTTTAGTTCCTTTTGGACACGCTATGCATTTAGTGGTTAATATTCCCTTATTCCCGTGGTGTGATTGTGTTATCGATATCGATACATCCCAGCACTATAAAGTAAGACGCACAGATCTGATGCGCACGCGCGTACCGGTTGTAATGTAATATTATTGTATTTATTGGCCGCTCTGGTTTTAGCCGGCCGGGGAAAAACAAGTTGCGTTTAATTTATTCTTCTCTATACTATAGTATAGTAATTTTTAGATTTGTATACCTATAAAATGTTTTATAAATGGGATACCTTGGTTTCGCATAATTCAATAAGGCATAATGCATCATTCTTCATAATCAACATTAGTCATACAGTGATTTATTTCTGAAACAGTATTTTTTTCAGGACTTTTTTAAATGCCATCTTATAGAATGCATTTAATTAGGATAGGTTTGCTTTATAACCATTACGAAAAAAAAAACTGTTTAAAATATATAAATCACTTTATGTTTAACGTTGATTATGAAGAATGATACATTATGACTTGTTAAATTATGAAACCATAGAGACCCGTTAATGGAACTGGTCTGAACATAAGGGTGGTTATTTTTTTTTGTTTCACTTTCCCCAAAAGTAAATAAATAATAAATAAATAAAAATAAATATGACGGGACAATTCACACCAATTGACCTAGTCCCAAAGTAAGCTAGGTAAAGCTTGTGTTATGGGTACTAGGCAACGGATAAACATACTTATATAGATAGATATACATATTAAACACCCAAGACCCGAGAACAAACATTCGTATTCTTCATACAAATATCTGCCCCGACACGGGAATCGAACCCGGGACCTCAAGCTTCATAGTCAGGTTCTCTAACCACTAGGCCATCTGGTCGTCAAAAGTGTGTTACCACACTAATCGATTGATCAATCGAACACACACACACACACACAATAAATCGGATCAATCGATCGATTGGTGTGATAGGTTTGCCAGAACGACGGATATACCGGTCGATTAAAAACGAATAGGATCCCAAGGAACTAATATAAAAATGAACCCACACCATAAGAATAAATAAGAACATCTGTTATTATTTATTCTTATGCCCACACTGCGTACATTTTACTTAGAAGCAGGTATCTACTAACACTAGATTTTTATAGATAGGTACGGGCATTTAAATCGACAAATTTTGTACAGAATCCTTGGTGATCGAGTTTTACTCGCACTTGGCAGATTTTTTTAATCTGTAAGTTGTATCGATCTAGAAATAATTGACACAGAAAGCTGATTCCAAACCTTAACACTGTTCAGAAACAAGATTATATTCGCGACAAATTAGTTAAACGTTTAGATTCCAAGGTTAAGAATATAAAGCTTGGCTAAGTTTAACCTATTTGGTCGATTATTTATGTATTCAATAGAACTGTCGACTGCTAAGGCTTTCAATGGACTTAAAACATTTTATTGCTCGTTGAATGTGCTAGCCACGCTGTAGTCCAGGCAATAAAGTAGCAACCCTGACGATAATTCTCACAAAAAAAAACACCCGGTCAAATCTGAGTCGGATTCAGGTACTCAAAATCAAAACTTTAATTATGTAAGTAGGCCGCAAAGGCTCTTACGTTGCGTTGTGTTGTGTTGTGTTACGTTTTCAATTTTCCTTCATCAACCGTACAGCTAAGGAGTGGAATTCCCTTCCTGCGAATGTGTTCCCTGAAAACTACAATGTGGCCGTTAATAACGTAGTAACGTAGTAACGTAGTTTTCCGTTATCAAGTCTAGGGTGAATGAGCATTTACTAGGCAAGCGTGCTCCATCGCAGGCCTCATCTTCGCTTTCCATCAGGCGTGATTGTGTTCAAACGCAAGCCTATATTATATAATTATATATAAAAAAATTGTTTATACTACCAGCATTTTTGGAAAGACTATTAATGGTACAAAGGATATGCCGTAAGAAATTTGGCAAAATAAACAATTAAAGTCATTTCTTCTACAAAACAAGTTTAAAACCAACAAACAAGCACGCAACAAAGAAGCCGTGGTGGCCTTGTGGTTAGAGAAGCTGTGATGGCCCAATGGTTTGACCTATGGCCTCTCAAGTAGAGGGTCGTGGGTTCAAATCCCGGCTCGCAACTTTGAGTTTTTCGGAATTTATGTGCGAAATTACATTTGTAATTTACCACGAGCTTTACGGTGAAGGAAAACATCTTGAGGAAACCTGCATACACCTCCGAAGATATTCAATGGGGTGTGTGAAGTTCCCAATCCACACTGGACCCGCGTGGGAACTACAGCCCAAGCCGTTCTAAGAGGGCCTGTGCCCTGCAGTGGGACGTATATAGGCTGGGATGGAAACAAGCACGCTCGTTCTTAGAGGAAGCCTGTGCCTGCTGTGGGTCATAATTGGGCCATTCTACTTTTCGTTGACCAGTAATTTTTTGTACTGCGCTCTTCAAATATTTTTTTTATAAAAACGGTAAAGTGCTCGGTTTAAATCATTTAAGATTTAAATAGGCACATAATTAAGCTTACATTTAAAATTATCACTACGTATAAAAAGTAATCATTATTATCTATAAAGTAGTAACGCAGTGGACATGCATGTCCCCGCCATTTGTATGGAAATTGATGTATTTTCCGCTGAGTTACCAATTTTTTCCACATAATTTCTTTGAATTTAAAGTTTTATTGCTTTATAACATTAAACTTAGGCGTTTCAGTTTGTATATAAGTTATTTACACTTGAAAAAAATCACCAGGTGTGCCTTATTTTTCACAAAAGATTAATGGTTACTTAAAAGTAGAATGGCCCTATTATATGGGTTGGGTTGATGACCGGTTGGCAGCGATCTATTTTGTAAACGAACATGCGAACTAAGAATGTTTATGCATTCTATCTAATACCTTTAAACGAGCAATTCTTGTATATATGTATATATATATATATATATATATATATATACAGTGGTGGTCATACAATTAAGAACGATTTGAAGTTTCCGATTTTTTTTTATCTAAATCATGTCATATGTCTAGTTGTGTTCCTTCTTAGAAGTAACAAGTTATGTTATAAAATAGCCACATGGATAGAGCAAACGGGATTAAGAATAATAGTGTATAATTGCTAACATTTTTTTTTACAAATTTTATTTGTTCTCTATACTAATAAATTCAAATAGTAATGAAGCTGGACAAATAATTAAGAACGATTTATTAAACTGCTCGAGAGTTGTTTTATATGAAACTTAGATTAAATAAATCATATTAATGTGAAGTTGGTATAGAAAAAAAAAGCAATTTAATACATTTGAATTAAAATTAATAGTTAGTAGCATGTCCACGGCTTTTAATTACGGCTTTACACCGGCGAGGCATTGAATCTATCAATTTTTGACATTTCGCAAGAGAAATAGAGTTCCATTCTTCTAAGAAAACGTCGTACAGCTCTCTCAAATTGCCACACTGTCGATATGAAACCTTTTTCTTGACTTCGCACCAAAGATGCTCTATTGGGTTAAGATCTGGGCTGTTGGCTGGCCAATCTAAGACAGAAACTGATTGTGATGTGAGGAATTCCTTAACGGTGCGTGCAGTATGCTTTGGATCATTGTCGTGCTGGAATGTCCAAATAACCGGAAGCACGTCTTCGGCATATGGTAACATTGTTTCTTGCAGTATATTTTTGTATTGGAATTGATCCATGTTTCCTTCTATCAGCCTAACAGGTCCAACGCCATGTCCAGAAAAGCACCCCCAAATTTTCACATTTCCCCCGCCATGCTTTAATGTCACTTTTGTGTACTTTGGGTCGAATGCTTTATTCGGAGGGCGTCGTACATATCGTTTTCCATCAGAACATACCCTATTTATTTTTGTCTCGTCAGAAAAAAGAACGTTTTTCCACTGTCTGACTGTCCAGTTTTCATACCTTCTTGCAAATGCAAGTCGGGCTTGCCTATGACATCGTTTCAACATAGGCACCTTCCTTGCTATCCTTCCGTTCAACTTATTTTCTACCAAACGCCTTCGAATAGTGCGTGCAGAGATTGCTGAAGGGTTGTTTTCGCCAAAATATTCTTTTCTCAACTCATTAGACCCTTTAAAAGGATTTTGTTTTGCCAAACGAACGATATTTCGATCATCTCGACGAGATGACTTTCTTTGTCTAGGTCCACGTGGAACGTTTGAAGTAGTTTGATACGTGGAAAAATGCTTTACGGCATGGAAAACCATTGTTTTTGAACATTGCAGATAGTCGGCTATCTTTTTATACGACCAATTCTTCTCGCGAAGTTTTATTATTACTTCTCTTGTAGATTTATCACAACTTTTATTTTTCCCCATTGTTTTTATACGAAGTAATCACTTTTAAGACTTTAACAGCACGAAATGGCGCCAAAATTATACGAATAATAATCTACAACCACAGAGCCACACAGTGTTCTCTATTTAAATTTGAAAAAATAATAAACTATTCCAGCGTTCTTAATTACGTGACCAGCCAGTAAGTACTAATACTAGGTTCAGATCGAATGTATAAAGTTTCTCTATTAATTTTTTAACCAACTATGTTGCATAAATGAATGTACCGGTAGTACGGAAAAGTTTCGCAATACCGAGAGAAATAAAAAAAATACGGGCAATTAGTTATACTTGTTACTTTGAAAAAATCATCTCAATAAATAATCGTTCTTAATTATATGGCCACAACTGTATATAATCAGGATCTCGGAAACGGCTCCAACGATTTCGATGAAATTTGGTATGTGGGGGTTTTCGGGGATGAAAAACTGATCTAGCCATGTTTCATTTTCAGAAAATCGCTTTTACTCGTGTTTTCCGGCTATTTTTGTTTGCATTAGAATATAAAGCTAAATTTCGCCGACTTCGAGCAGATCATGATGGCACAATTAGAAATCGGGTGGTCGCGGATCCAGCCGACCTCGGTTCGATACCACGTTTTTTTTCAAGATTTTTAGTTTTTTTTTTAAGTTTATTTTTTATCAGAAAACGTCAAGTTTCTTCTTTTGTGAGAAAAAGTTACTTTTTTGTGAGAAAAAGTTAGTTTTTTGCGAGAAAAAGTTACTTTTTTGTTAGAAAAAGTATTATAGGGAACGTGCAGTAACTATAGGCGGCAGCACTAATGCGGAGACACTATGCGGACAGTAAAACAAACTTATCAAGGTAAAACATTCAAATTGATGGCACCCTTATGGCACCAGTTGGCAGCACCGTCTATGTGCACGTTCCCTATTGGGAGCACAGAACAGGAAAAGCCGGTTGTCTGTAAAGTCGGTTTACGGACGATAGTTTAACGTGACTCACCCCTCCACCCCCTCCGGTGTTTTTGTCAAATATCTTGAAAACGGTGCATCCTACGGCAAAATCAATGAAATTTTCATCCCCCCTATAATACCCCCGCGCTCCCTCCCCCGCATCCCCTCCCCCCCTCTCAAACCCCCCCCCCACCCCTCCGGTGTATATAATCAGGATCTCGGAAACGGTTCCAACGATTTCGATGAAATTTGGTATTTGGGGGTTTTCGGGGATGAAAAATTGATCTAGCTTGGTCTTACCTCTGGGAAAACGCTTGGTACCGAGTTTCTGCCCGAGCAGAGCTCGGTCGCCCAGGTACTATGTTATAAAATGCCATGATAGTCATTTACTAAATTTTATTCAATACGATTTCCTAATCACGAGTCGTAATGTAAAAAAGAAAACTAATGGCCCATTATCACCATGCACTTAAGCGACACTTAAGCAGTGTCAAAATGATCACGGATTCACCGTTGCCTAACCGCCGTTTTAATAAATCAAAAGTTTAAACGCTCGTTGTAAGCTAGATGAGCATTACGCGAGGTTTCCTATTACACCGTAGTGTTACGTTAAGTATTGTTATAGTTTTAAGACGTTTATTCTAATGAGTTTATTTTAAATGTGATGTGTTTTAACCCCCGACACAAAAAGAGGGGTGTTATGAACCGAATTGGTAGCGTGTTTTATTTGAAAGCAGGTTTTTTGGGAATGGTTTACAGACATGTTTCATAATAATCGCGTAACAAACATACAAAAAAAAAAAAAAAAAAAAACATACAGACGAATTGAGAACCTCCTTTTTTTTTGAAGTCGGTTAAAATTGGTTCAGCCTGTTTAAAGTTATCAGCTCTTTTGTTGGCTGCGGAAGGGATTTTAGACGCATAATAGGCATTTACTTTATTTTCAAACATACGTGTGACCAAATCGCGTTACGGGTTTTTAAATTTTTTAATTTATAGTTATTTACTCAACGATCTGGTAAATTTAAAATAAAATGGATTGGTTACATTTGCTCCTCCGTTTGATTTGGTATGCTTCTTCGCGAACGAGCAAATAAAGTTTATACTTACATTTTATTCTAAATGTTAACCTCCGCAAAATAATGAAGCTAAGTAAAATTAAAATTAATTAACAGATCTATCTACACTTGACCATATTTATAATACACTTCAGTGTCACGTAAATTCGCAAGCCCAAAGCTTCTGCCACATTGCTACAAAGTTGAGGTCCGGTTACACCATACTTCGCATGCTCCCGTGATTTATTGAAACAACGGTTAACGCGAGGTCTTAACCTGGGGTACCTGTCCTTCCCACGTTATTTAGTGTAAGCGTTAGGATATAAATTTCGGTGGTTTCTTGAATAACTATAATGCCTCATGATTTAAGGAAGTAGAGATAATATGGTATGCAATTATGAAAACTTGTGACTTGTCACACCGAACTAAAATGCCGTGAGATACACGCATAATTATTAAAATAAGAACACTCACGTATTAGTAGTTGAGGTATGCCTGTAGTAGTTGAGTAAGTTTCGACCCCTCCGTGGTAATTTCGCAAGGTTAACTCGACCTGGAAACCAGTGCCAGCGTGCAGCGCTCTTGCAGCTCGTCTACTCGGTGTTACTATCCTCATCTTCATTACAATTTTTCAATAAACATACAAACAAGCGAGTTCCTCCACCTTCCAAATTTCATTGAAACTGTTA
Source organism: Archips xylosteana (assembly GCA_947563465.1). Lineage (NCBI taxonomy): Eukaryota > Metazoa > Arthropoda > Insecta > Lepidoptera > Tortricidae > Archips > Archips xylosteana. The sequence continues at coordinate 15,019,005 of OX387364.1, read as the reverse complement.
AAGCCGTTTCTGAGATCTCCGAAATAAATAAATTCACAAAAATTGCTCGTTTAAAAGTATTAGATATTTCCACGCGAAATTACAACTTTCTAGTACTATCAGTCTTTAAGATAAGCAGCAAACAAACAGAAATAGATACATATAAACTGTTTTAAACTTTCGTGATTTTCACTCATAATTATTATACTACCACAAATAAAATTAAATTATTATACGGCCACATTGCAAGTCCCATTCAGTATAATAAATGAGAGATGGCCAAATTTTATGGGTTACTTGCTAGAAATCATGCACACGCAAATGCGTCTCGGTCTATGTATGTCCCAGCCCAGTGTACAGGCTTCCTCTCAGGAAAGATAGGGCTTGGGCTTAAGAACCCATGATAACCTAAATATCGTCACTACTTTGAAAGAATCTCGTATCTCAAATCAATACGTAAACCAAACTGAACTTTATTGCACACTCAGTAAAGTTCAATTAGCCAGATTATCGATTTTGAGATACGAGCTTTTTTAAAGTAGTGACGATATGTCAAATTACCTATGGCCTCTGAAGCAGATCTACCTACAGGCAGGAATCTACGACCTACTCTTAAGACATTGTAAACGTACCTATTCTGGCAAATAAATAATTTATAAGATTTACTTACTTACTTACGAGCGAAATTTCATGAGAAACCATTAGCTACAGAAATTCAGTGCGTGTAAAGTTCTTATTGCACTAAGCCCACGTGGAAACTACAGCTTTCTACTACGGTACCCTAACTTACTGGTAATTACTGCAGGTAGTTACTTACTTTACTTTCATCAAAATCATCCCAGCTTCAAAGTTACGTAACCACAAACACCGCATTAATACAACAATAAAGCGTTTTCCATCAATTCCCGGATTTCTCTGTCACTCCGCACCGCGGGACTAAAATTACTAATCCGATTTTAATGAGACGTCACACATATTAATAGGCGAGTTTAAAGAACATATGACTTTGTTGGGAGACGATTTGTTATCACGTAAATACTTTGTGAATTATTTGTTTTTAAATGCATTTTGAGTGTTGACTTTGATGTGTGGTACAGTCAAGGACTGTAATTCATGAGCCACCATGGAACCTTTTCAAAGGAAAAGTCATTACGACTTTCCTTGTTAATAAATGCGATGTCACTATGACGATTACTGTGAAATGGTTACGTACTTTGCTCATCCGCAACCTTACGCGATCATAAGGTCGCGGGTGAGCAAACTAATTGTTTCAGTACATTAATATGGACCTCCGCAAAGTAACGCCTGATTCAATATAATATTCAATCTTATGTCAGATTATTCAGAAGAAAAAGAAAAAGAAGACGAAGACGAGCTCTGGTTGAGTTCGAAACGCGTCAGTGTAGTTTGGTGGTGGTGATAGTTGGGTTTGTGTGATTTGTGTGTGTTATAGCACAGAATATATAATAGTACTGACGTACAGAATGGAAACGGTCCGCCCCGCACCGATTCGAATTACCCCACCCCTCAAGGCGCAGATAGCCGGAAACCGCCAGAAACCAGAAGAGTGCGCGCGCGATGTATGTAGGCGTACGCGTGTACAGACGTCGTCGTGCTTATGTAGATTCAAGAACGCGTATTTGTACGTCGTGTCCGCCGCGTGGTTATAGTGTGGAGGAGGAGGAAATGCATGAACACGCTTTTTTACACGCTTTATATTTTACATAAACGTAGCTATCGTAAGGTCGCAGGTAAGCAAAGTAATTGTTTCAGTTCATTAAGTTAGTCACATTTATATTCATTCTCACAAGTTTTTGCGTTTATGATATTGGTAAGATTAATCGCTACAGTCAGTCGGCCATTGCTATCACTGACGATGCGCAGACGTCGCGTGTGGTGCCTAATTATGTTTTCAAGTGTCAACGCGTGTACAGGATTGGATGATGAAATGCATGGACAGATTATAGGGTCATGATACTCGTGATTGTGTAAAATGGTGTCTGGTGAGTCTTTAATGGTTTTGTTATAGAATTTAGGTGGGTCAATCCCATTAGAATAAAAAAACCGGCCAAGTGCGAGTCGGACTCGCGCACCGAGGGTTCCGTACAAATTTATATATATCTATGTACATCCAGTCTTAGCAGACCCCTGCTCCTAAGCAAAATGTGCGCAGTGTGGGATCGTTGTAGATTGGTTACTGATGTAGACAGACAGACAAAAAAGTTTATGCTTTTCGCAATTTTTCCTTCATCTGTGTTATAAGTAAGACCTTGCTTCGTACCAAATTTTAGGGTAATTCCAATAAAAGTGGCACCTTAACCTGTCATTCCGGTTTTGAATAGAAAGTGTTGGCGACTGGTTGGCAAAACCACCTTTTTCTAATACCTTATGTTATTCTTATTTTAAAATCCACTAAGACCCGCCTGCCTGACAGAGACGGAGAAGTCAACTGACAGAGCAACTGCTCTGTCAGACGGGTTGTGCTAAGATCTGTTTTCCTGTTTATTCTCTTTTTATTATAGTTTGTAACCATTTTAAACGTGCCTTTCTTTTAATTAAGTAGTGTCGTCAACAGAAAGTATGCTCAATTTGCGTTTTCAGGAAAAATTTAAATGTTCACAGGTAAACACCAATCATATAGACCGAGGCCAAGCCTTTTTTATAAATTTTAATTTATCAGTTTAATAAAAAAAAAAATAGATAGTGCCGGTTTTTACTGTAACCTGTCTTGTCCAAACGCGACACTCTTCCATTCTAAGTTCTTTAGTTTATTAGTGTACAATTTTATTTAAAAAAAATGCTGCGCTATGTAACAATGTTCATTAGATTTATGCTGCACGGATTTTGTGTATTATTTTTAAACAACAATATTCAGTGACGAAATTTGTCCAGCGATTTTTTCACTGTAATCTGTGTGTTCACATTATTGCATCTCACTCACAAAAATATAATTATATTCAGACCACAATCGTGGCAAAACATTCGGTCAATATCGGGCTAACTACCATGCAGAGCGTTTAGGTTGAACTGCTATAGTTTTGTGGCAATAGGTGATCGAAGGTGGAAATCTGGGTTTTGTAACAGGTATTATAACTTTTACTTGTCTCGATTATTTTATGATATTGGTTTGGGGTTATTTACTTATAATCATTTAAATGTTCCATTTAGTCATATCTAGTTATACTAAGAGACATATTATAATTAACATTCATATAATTAACGGTTTTAGAGTAAACATCTAGTATACCTACTTTTCTCTGTAACCTGTGCAACTTTAACTTGTAATCAATATACAGGTTAAATGTGACTATTGGCAGGGTAAAGAGTTTTATGCCCAGGTTAAAGTTTTTTGTAAAAAAAATGGGTCTGTTTTACTAAATGAGTATAAAAAATATTTTTTAAATATTATAATTGGGGCATATTTGTAAAGGGCATTGCAAAATTCATATAAATATAGAAATTGTGGAGTATTGAAGTTTTGAAGATACAGGTTAAAGTTACATTAGGCAGGTTAGTAGAGAAAGAATCACAAGTTAAAGTTAAATTTTACAGATTATGTACAAAATAGTAGGTATCAGTATAAAGTGTAGTAATTAAAATCTTGGGCCAGTGATGACCCTTAGAAAGAGGCGTACAAAAAGATGTTGTTTAATTCGTTAAATATTGATACTTATTTTATTGTGATTTTATCAGACTGACTATACATATATATCAGCTATCATGTCATAGAAATAAAGAAGTACCTATATAAAAAATACTATTTCGTTTAATATTGAGATTTGTAAATCGACTTGAATAAAAGAGTTACTTTTTATAATAATTTAATTGTGAAATTTATCAGACCGACTGTGCCGGGTTTATACATATAATTAAGTATCCTTTTCTGGTTGTACCTAAACAAATTAGTTAATAAAAAAAATTGATTCATAAAAAAATTCTTGTTTTAATATTAAATAACATTTTTATACTGATACCTACTATTTTGTACATAATCTGTAAAATTTAACTTTAACTTGTAATTCTTTCTCTACTAACCTGCCTAATGTAACTTTAACCTGTATCTCCAAAACTTCAACACTCCACAATTTCTATATTTATATGAATTTTGTGATGCCCTTTACAAATATGCCCCAATTATAATATTTAAAAAATATTTTTCATACTCAGTTGGTAAAACAGATCCATTTTTTTTTGCAAAAAACTTTAACCTGTCGGTGTCACTATTTTTGGAATTGCCCTTTAAGATTCTGAATTCACGAGAAGTACCCTGTAGGTTTTGATTCCCTTGTGAGTGTCAAAAATTTGCGGCATTTATAATTTTTTTATGGCTGTAGAGCGTTGGCTTAGAAGTTTGATTTTTTCACAGCTCCAATGGACAGTAAACTTGGGTATTTGATATAAATTTCAACTTGATACCTCCACGCGTTCCTGAGATAACTATAAATTGAAAATTTTAAAAACGCCTAATGCAATTATGTCACTCGTAGGTATGTTTGACATTAAGTCAATGTCCGTTATGCGTCTAAGGTCCCTTCCGCAGCTAACAAAAGAGCGGATAACTTTGAAACGGCTGAACCGATTTTGATGAAACATATCTAAGAATCATCGCCAAGAAACTTGCTCTCTATTAAAACAAACCGTATCCAAATAGGTGCACCCAGTTAAGAGCTATGATGCCACAGACAGACAGACAGACAGACACCCACACATAGCGGTCAAACTTATAACACCCCTCTTTTTGTGTCGGGGGTTAAAAAAGGGTCTTGACAGACGGACGGACGGACAACAAAGGGTTCCGCTTTTTCCTTTCGAGGTGCGGAACCCTAAAAAGATAAAAGTTAAAATGGACCGAGCCCCAAATTTTATAAGATTAATAAAAACAAGAGTCACCAATGAAGAGGTTCTGGAAAGAGTGAAAGAGAAGAGAACATTGATGAAAACAATAGAGAATCGGAGAGGGAAAATGATTGGTCATCTTATAAGACATGATGAGTTCATAAATGTCATCTTGGAAGGAAAAGTAGAAGGGAAGCGAAAAAGAGGGAGGCCGAGAATTGATTATGTAAATCAAATAAAGGAGAAGGTAGCCGTCATGTTGTATAAGGAGGTTAAGGAGGCAGCTTTGAGGAGAGAGAAGTGGAGAGCCATTCATCGGCTACACCGACAAGAGTTTAACTCTTAAATAAGAATATATAATAAAAACAAACGAATTAGCGCATTACCTATATTGTCTAGCATAAACTGAATACGAAACACTAATTTTGTATCACCAATTTGAATTCATCCTGTATATCTCTTGTTAATATGCGTATTATATGTCCTCGTAAGACAAAGTCTTCACTATATTCTTGCATCGTAATAACTATTACAAAGTATAGCTTGTAAATCATTCGACGAGCTTTTAGAACGTTAATCAATTATAGTCATAAACATTAACCGAGCACGTGGCATGCTTTTGGATATCTTGTGTATCCGTTAACTTCTCAGATGATGGGGAACAGTAGCGTGGGGTAAACTTTTTCATTAGGCAACCCGTAGTGTAATGGAAGCGCGAATGAGGTACCGTGAATATTCAGTCAAAATTGTTTTTTGGAGTCTTTTTGTAATTTTTAACTCCAAAATTTTACTTTTAAGATCATCCCGTGAAATCCATATATTTCATACTAAATACAAACTGAAACTTAGATGCACATAAAAACCCAGAAATAAGACCAGCACTGGGAATCGAACCCAGGTCCTCAGCATTCCGTGCTGCGTGCTGAAGCCCTACACCACCAGCTTGCTTAAACACTTTTGCAGCGGTACTAGTGACCGAGGACCTAACCTGGTCCTGGGTTCGATTCCCAGCGCTGGTCTTTTTTCTAGGTTTTTCTGTGCATCCATATTTCAGTTTGTATTTAGTATGAAATATATATACACCGCCATCTACTCCAGTATTTACAGTTCAGCCTTTTCAAAGTTATCCGCTCTTTTGTTAGCTGCGGAAGGGATCTTAGACGTAGACGTATTTTAAACATATTATTATGTGTGACCAAATTGCGTTGGGGATTTTTTTTAATTTACAGTTATTTATTTTGTAAATGGACATATGAATGAAAAAAAAACCGAATTTCAATTGGACTAATTGTTTACGCAAAGAAAGCCGCAGGCAAAAGCTAGTGTAAAATAAAGGCTTGTGAAAAGTAGCCAACTTATAATTACGACCAGGAGTCCATAAATCTAAGCGAGCTTCTGCTTTGTCTTAGTTATCAGCAAATGCACTTCTTATGCACAACTAATGGACTGCATAGTCACGATTCTGATATTTAATGTCAAAAAACACTTTGATGACTGTCGCGTAGGTTAGTCATTTTCATTTCTTTTGATTGACATTTCACGGCGTAAACAGATTATTAAATGCATGGAGAAACTAACCAAACCAATACTCAGTTAAAGAATTCCTGTCAAAAAGTGCATGTGGATAATACAATAGATATTAAATAATTACAATTCTGTTCAATAATTCTGATCTGGACTCCCCATTGTTTAAATTATTTATCCGATGCCTTAAATACAAATGTAATTTCGCAAATAAATTCTGAAAAACTCAGAGGAACGAGCCCGAACTCGAACCCACAACCCTCTGCTTGAGAGACCATTTAGTCATACCACTAGGCCACCACGGTTTCAACCACGCAGATACCCAGCTTTACCAGATAGTCGGTCTTAAATATTAAAAATATTGAATTCTAGACTTGCTTTTTCCGTCTCCATTTTCAGTGTCTCAGACATTTCCAGTGTTTCTTCGTAACTAATATTTAAAAGGCAAAAACTGCATAGTGCCAATTTATCAGATCCTCTGACGTTACAATGTTGTGGTGTGGTGCCACCATTACGTCTGGCGAGATGCATTCGATACACTTTAGCTAAATGAAGCGTGGCTTGCCTTTTGTATCCGCTTTTAGGGTTCCCTGGTCCAAACACATTGGGGTTTTCATAGGTAACTTCCATACTAATATTATAAATTCGAAATTAATGTCTATCTGTATTTTATTTCTTTACGCTCAAACTGCTGACCCGATTAAGATAAAACTATAGAAACAGTTTAAAAGCCTGAAAAAGACACCAAAGTTTTATCCCGGGAAATTGCATAGTACCCGCTGAGTAGCGATATGTGCAAATTCTTAAAATATAAAAAAAAACTAAAAAAATAAAAATATCACGGACAATTCACACCAATTGACGTAGTCCCAAAGTAAGCTAAGTTAAGCTTGTGTTATGTCATAAAATAATACAGGGTTATTTTTAATTCACTGACATCCTCTTAACCCTGAATTCCTATCACTCAAAAAAATGTTTTTTGTTTTACGACTTTTTAAAATGAAGCACTTTTTTTCCCATACAAAGACACAGAGTATCGTAAAAATAAGAGGCAGAATCAAATTTTCAAAACGTTATTACACCAAAAAAATTAAGTTATGACAAAAGCCGTAAAACAAATAACATTTGTTTAAGTGGTAGGAGTTTAGGGTTAAAAGGATGCTAGTGAATTACAAATAACCCTGTATATAAATTATGAACACAATAAAATTTCACACAAGTACCTATTGCTAATGGTTCTCTAATTTCGTGCCGAAAATGTTTTCCCAACTGTTTCATTTCGCAACTGTTTTTTTTTCTCAAACTGTAAGTGCTTTAGAATAATCCCGAAATACATGTTGAAAAGTTTACAGTTTCAGAAAAAAAAACATTTGAGAAATGAAACAGTTACGAACATCAGCTGGAAAAATTATTTACGGCGAAGAGGCAGTATCACATGGATACATACTGAACCATTTGAAGATGTATCCTATTCACGCTCGACGGTTTTTCCTTATAATAATATATTTTATCCTTCTTGTGCCGCTGGTATCACGCCAAGACGAATCCTACAAGATTATAACTCTACCTCATTCGTTTGATTTATGAATGGTTTTGTTTTGCTAACTTTTTTTTAACTGAGCTCTACAATCCATTGATGTTTTCTTACATATTGAGACGATGTCATTATGATGCTATTAAAGTAATGCGAACAGAACGTTTTGTTAAATTCTTGGAAATAAATTTCGTATTTTTTACGGTAGTTATTATTTACTTACTAGCTGACTCTGCAAAGGTTGGTTTGCCATAGAGGTAAATTATAGCCTACGACATCTCAAACCTACCAAATAGAGAAAAAAAATGATAAAAATCGGTCAAGCCATTTCGGATTTATTTTAGTTGCTGACGTATTTATAGAATAAAAAAAAAACAAACAAAAGTTTTTTAAATCCACTATTTTGCAATTCTTATGAACTTCAAATGTTCCTTACTCATCAACCCAGCCTATATGCGTTCTACTGCAGGGCACAGGCCTCCTCTCAGAATGAAAGGGCTTGGGCCGTAGTTCCCACGCGGCCCAGTGCGAATTGGGAACTTTCACACACATCATTGAATTTCTTCTCAGGTGTGTGCAGGTTTCCTCACGATGTTTTCGTTCACCGTTCAGCTCATGGTAAATTTCAAATATTAAAATTTAGAGGTGCGAGCCCGGATTCGAACCCACGACCCTCTGCTTAAGAGGCAATTCGTCAAAACCACTAGGCCACTAGGCTTACGGGTTTTCTTTACTCATAAAAGTTTTAAAACTTCTAGACAACCATCTCAAACCGTCCTATGTAGGTATATCTATACTTTACACTCCGATCTCAAGATAAAGTCCGTGTCATATTACGCTTCTAACTTCACATCGAAAGTTAATCTGACAACTAATAAACTTTTTATGATCGATAACCTTAAATATTACCAACTTAACATTACACTCCTTCAGCGTACCCAGCCAACATTTTCTTACATCGTTCCAAGCGATTGGCTTTTTTTGTCGTTTGGTAGCAGCAATGTCAAGTTTGTCGAAAGTTCCGTCGCAGGCGCAGTGTTTTGTTTTGGGGTTAGACGCTAACGTGATTAAGCCTTGTGGTCAAAATGGTGATATAACGGTTATTGTATTGTTTTTAGGAGTATAATATTGAGTCCTAGTTTTAACTTTTAAACGTGTGACAACATCCCTTAAAATTTCTCACATATTGAACCATCCATCTTTGCAAAAGAACAATGCATGACCATTGCGTGCATGCATGATGCTGTTAATTCAAACTTGTGAGGCATTTTCTCAAAAATGATACGTTAAGTCGCCATTATCTTTAAAAGTCACCAGTAAGTTAATAATACCGATCAATGATCAAAAGTCTCCGTTAAGTCAGAGAGATTGTGAATTCGGAATGAAAAAGTGTCCAGTAAGTACGATACAAAGCTCATAACATAAGCATGACATAACATCATTGTAATTTGAATTTAAAATTCCTTGTAAAAATTATGTCATATTTTTTAATAGTGCAACATGCCTCATTTTTGGGTTATTAAAAAGGTTTTTTTTTTTTTTTTTTTTTGAATGAGTCGCCAGAGGGGCCAAAGACGCGAAGTCTTTGCTGTTTTTTAACTTTAGGGTAGGAAGAGTGACTTGTGCTCGGGAAAAATCCCTTCGGACGAACTGGGAATGGAGGGCCCAGACAGTGTCCGACTTGCACGGACTAAAAAACCCGGTCACAAGTCCCCTTCTCTATTGATTATTAATACAAAAAACGTGTGCTTTATATTTTGAGGAGGGGAGGGGTAGGGAGGGGACTTAATCTACCCACAGTGTCCTGCCTCAGCCATTTGCTGGAAGGCCGGGAGAGGAGCATGCATTCTCCCGCTGGGCACTGGGGGGTGCTTAGGTCGGTCTTTTATGTTTTTACCCGTTGGTTTATTCCTTGACCGACCCTCGCCCGTTTCTGTACATTTACTTAGAGCTATTGGTTGGGTTGGTGGGATTTCCTGTCATATGCATTTATCTATAACTACGGGCTTCCTTTCTTTTGCCCTGCGATGGAAGGGTGGGTCGGAGATCTTTTGGGCCCATTGTGTGGCTTTGGATGCCATCTTTTGGGTGGGGCTACCCTTTATGCCTGATGGTTTTTTGGCATGCTGTGTGTTTTTTTGCGCTTGTCTCCTAGCGCTACCCTCTTTTCGTTACCGCTTCCATCGATAGTTTTCCTGCTATAATAATTCGGAGGGATGAGGAGTGCCCCCCGGACGGCTGGACGCCCCAGTGTCTCACAAGGGTCATGTGGAGCCCAGCGGATCCATACCCCAGCCAATGCTGAAGGGCCAGAGAAGAAACTTTTAGTCTCGATTCTCTGTTTAGACTTCCGCCGTTGCTCCCACGAGTTCCCCACCGAAACTACCGGGTGCGTCCTCCGTCCGGAGCTCACCTGTCGTATGGGCGGGAGATGCATATGTCAGGAATTCTTAGATCTAATTATACACTAACCAATATTATACAGAAACTACTATACAATCCAATCAGTAAAAAAGGTTTGACAATTTTTTATATATACTGCAAACAGTGTCTAGGTCCAGGTGAAGCGAAAAGAGAATGGTTTTATAAGGAGGGAATATTGAATGTGTGTGTGTGTGTGTGTGTGTGTGTGTGTGTGTGTGTGTGTGTGTGTGCTACTTATTTCGAAGACATGCCACGCGAACCACTCTTTCCAGGAACTCTTTAGTGTGGTCTCTGTTCTTTGCCGATCCAAGCAAATCACTCCAGGTCGAGCTATCTTGAGTTACCTTGACTCCGGTTTTTTGCTCTAGCTCGAACCTTTGTGTGTCAAAGCGGGGGCATTCACAAACAATGTGCCAGATGTCCTCGTCTTTAGCCGGGTCACATATGCACGAGGGTGCATCTTTGATTTTGAAACGGTGTAGATAGGCTGCGAATCCTCCGTGCCCGGTAAATGCCTGAACCAAGAAGTTTGTGAGTTTGAGTTTTTTTACGATGCTGTTTGCATCTCTCACTTGTGGGAAGAACTTCTTGGTTATTGCACCGGTCCCGGAGGCCTCGTAGCGGATCTGCCATTTTTCGACCGTCTCTAATCTTATTGACCTTTTGACGTAAGATATCGGCACCTCGTCGTAATTCGGAGCGGTCTTTTTCCTAATTGCTGCTTGCTTTGCCAGTTCATCTGCCCTCTCGTTTCCTGGCGTTCCAATATGAGCTCGCAACCAATAGAATTTTATGTCCACTCCTGCCTCCCTCGCTTGTACAGTTTGGGTCTTTATTGCTTGGACTAGTGGGTGCGTCGTGTGTGGCGTTTTGAGTGCCTCCAGCGAGGACTTGGAGTCGCTGAGAATGCTGACGCTTTGCACTCTGTGTTTCATTGCGATCTGCACTGCTCTGAACAGCGCGTACAGCTCGGTTTGATACACTGTGTTGTAAGGTGCTAATTTAAAGGTTGAGTGGCGGATTTCTTTTCCACCTTCCCACCATGTGAGCGCCGCCCCCGTCTTTCCCTCAATTTTGCTACCGTCGGTGTAAATTTGTGGGCCTCCCAGACTGTACCTATCCACCATGTCCTGGTTGTATTCCTCCAGGCTTACATAGTCGATAGACACGGTCTTTGACGGATGTGGTCTCGCCAGAGCGTCTGTCGCATTCTCAATTACCATCCCCGGTGGTAGGTGATCCTCGCTGAAGCCTCTCTTTACCTCGTAGAGTCTTGCCGCCTCGTGAATGCGCAGGTCCAGCGGAAGAGTTCCCGATAGGACCAGCGCCGATGTCAGAGAGACCGTCCTATACGCCTTGCATATCTTCTGGGCGAAACCACGCTGTATTGAGTCGAGCTGATTCCGCACCATCAACTTGCTTGCTGCTTTGTACCAAGCACTTGCAGCGTAAAGGACGATCGGCTCTATCACCGCCACGTAGATGGTCTTTAGGATCTCGCTGTTGAGCCCCCATGACACCTTTGCCGCACATGCTAGCTGCCTGTAAATATTGGTAGCTTTTTGGCACGTTTTCGCCACGTGTGCGTTGAAAGTTAATTTATGGTCAATGGTAAGTCCCAGCAGCTTGATCTCGTCGACAAGCTCCACTTCGGTTCCAGCCATTACGACGCGAATTGGATCCCATTTTAATTTTCTAGTGATGATCATGGCCGCTGTTTTTTGTGGTGCAAATTTGAGTTTGTTGTTAGAACCCCATTCGACAACTTGTTGGAGTGTCCGGTCCGCTCTTGCTTTTATTTCCCCTGAGGTTTTGCCGGAAAACACTAAGGTGACGTCGTCAGCGAAAGCTTGGCAATGAGCATCCGTGCCGTTGAGTTGCTGTAGGAGGTCATCTAGAATGATATTCCAGAATATTGGGCCTCCTATAGAACCTTGGACACATCCCTTTGTCGTCGGCTTTTCGCAGACCTCGCCCGCGTAGTGTACCTTGATCACACGATCCTCAAGGTATGAGCATACCGTGCGATAAAGGTTTTTTGGACAACCTTTTTTCACCAGTTGGGTTTTTAGTTTTGGCCACCAGGCGTTGTCAAAGGCTCCCTCTATGTCTAGTGAGACAAGTAGTACGATGCGTTTCCTCGTTTCTACTTCAGTTCTTATGTATCTCAAGAGGTCATAGAGGGCGTCCTCCGTCGACTTTTGGGGCATAAATCCATACTGACGTTTGTTCAGGGTTGGGAGGATGTGCCACTTGATCCTGTTTACAAGCATTTTTTCCAGGATCTTCCCCATCACCGACAAAAGGCCAATCGGTCGGTGTGATTTGGGTTGCGTATAGTCCTCCTTTCCGGGTTTCCGCAGTATACATACGTGTGCCGACTTCCAGGCTTTGGGGAAGTGGGCTAGCTTAAGGCAGGTGTTGGCTAGGCACAGGAACACTTCCCTGTTGCACTGAATTGCAGCTGCACATATGTCTGCGGTGAGCCCGTCCGCACCAGGCGCCTTTTTCGGGTTCATACTCTTGACGACCGCTTCCAGTTCAACTTGTGTGAATGGAGGATCTTCGTCTGTGAGGTTTTGCTCCATTATTGAGGCGTCTCCCTCCGTATCTTCCCTGGTGCGCCTGTGATGGTCGGACTCACCTTCCTGGCGGTCGTCCGGATAAAAGCATTGAGCTAGTCGTTGGGCCGACTGTTTTGGTGTTAAGGTGTGCCCCTGTTCGTCCCTGAGCAGCGTGTCTTCGTGACGTCTAGCTGTTTTCCGGATTACACGGTAGATTCCGTCCCACATTGTCTCCCTGTCCTGCGTGGAACAGAATTCCTTCCAGCTAGTCGTCTGAGCCTCCGCCGCTTTGGTCGCATAGTCTTCCTTTGCCTGCTGGTATTGGTCGACTACGAACTGCCTTCTGTTTGGGGCTGCGTTTTTTATTCGCCTTTTGCGTCTTAACACCTCTTTTTGGAGTCGGTCCAATTCTTCGGACCACCACGGCGGTTTCCGTTTTGCCTTTTGAGCTCCGGACCTTGGGATACTTTCCTCGCATGCTTTTGAGACTGCACCGATGTAGGTATTTACCACCTTTTCCATCTCTGCTGCATCTCTCACGTTGCTTATGGAGTCTTCTGTGAGGTCTTTTTCTAGGAGCTCTTTGGACAAGACGCGACTGAATTTGGTCCAGTCAGCCTTTTTAATGTTGTAAACCCTGGTTGTTTGTTTGGGTACTGGCTTTGGGCGAGTCTGGCTGCACACTGCAAATCTTATGGTGTTGTGGTCTGATGTAGTTACATCTCTGTCTACTTTCCAATCTTGGATTCTTGACAGAATGTTCTCGCTACATGCCGTTACATCTACTATGCTTGTGTAAAGCTTTCCTCCCCGATACGTCTCAAAAGTGGGCGTGTTTCCGACATTCAAGACGTGCAAATCCACCTCATTGAGGAAGCTGTTGTACGCTACCCCTCTGTGGTTCTCCGATCTGCTACCCCACCAGTAACTCCAGGCGTTCACATCACCTCCAACTATGTAGCTGTCTGCACCCAATCCAAGCATTATCTCCTTTGTTTTGGCAATGTATTCTTCTATGTCTTGGTCTGGCTCGAAATAAACCGAGATTACTCCAATTGACATTTTGCCAAACTTCAGGAGAGCCACCGCGATGTTCTCCGTCACCAGTTGTGGGTCGTGTTGGACTTGGACCCGGTCGCCTGAGATCACTATTGCCGATTTAACGGGCTTCATGCGGTTGAGTGTGCACTGTACCACTTTGAAGCCCGGCTGCGCCACCATCTCCCCTCTCCCGCCCACGTACGGCTCCTGTAGCAGTGCTACTTCGCAGTTACCTTTCTGCATGGCTTGGTGAATTTCTACTGTCACCAGTCTCGACCTTTGCAGATTGGCTTGCAGGAACCGTGTCTCATGACGTGTGGCTGGAGCGGGAGGGGGCGGCTTTGCTGTTTGTGCCGGCACCACCGTATCAACAAAAATAGGCTACTTTGGACCTTGCTATAGTGTCCCACTTTTTACGTTCCCTGCACTCGGGGCTGAACGCCTCGTGCTGTGCCTCAGTGTGGTTTCTGCCTGCCCTGGTGCAGTTTATGCACGTAGATTTTTCCTCCGGACAATTCCCTGGTCCGTGGCAGTTCAGGCAGAACCGACAATTGGTGTCCGCTTCCTTGCACAATGCTCTCGTGTGGCCGTAGGCCAGGCACTTAGTGCACTGTACTAGGGGCGACTGATCCTCCACCCTCTGCCTCTGGAAGCCTATGTAGACCTTCTCGGCCTCCACAAACCTCTTCCAGACAGCGGGCGGAAGCTCAAACACCGGGTGACAGCACAGGGGGTTTCTCGCTTTTTTGCGGTATTTCAGCTTTAGTTCAGAGGGCTCGATTTTTAGGCCCCCTAGAAGATGGCGATTCTGCGAAAGCAACATCTGCGCTAAGTCCTCGTCCTTGTGATAGCTGAGGACATCTCTTATGCAGATCAGAGGTTTTTTCATCTGCGGATATTCCGCATTAAGTTTTCCCTCTGCTGCTTTTTTCAAGAGCTCGAGATCCTGCTTGCTAGCACAGTTTACCACCACCTTCTGGTTTTTGGCTTTTCTTACCCTCTCAAACCTTACTCCTGTGCTCTGAACATTCAGAACTCTACCCAGTTCCTGTAGGACACCTTCGCTGGTCTTGTTGGGGTCCTTTGACGACATGATGACAGTGTGCGTGTTGTCATGATGAGGGGCTCTTTTTGGTGCTTTAAGTTTTTGGGCGTACGTTTCCGGCCCGTGCTGTTTTTGTTGCACGACTTCCCTGTTGACCTCATCGATCGAGTTTTTCAACTCGGCCAATGCCAACTCTGTGTGCAGGGTCGATGTCGGGGCTGAGGCTTTTCTCCTTTCCATTCGGACCTCCTCTGTTAGGGTCCTTACGTCCGAACTCATAGCCTCTAGCTTTTCCCCGAACTCGGTTACACCCTGTTCTGGATTTGGTCTCGTGGGCTCCGTGTCGTGCCGGCTTTTTAGCTCCTCTGTGGTGCTGGTTAGGAGGTCAATCTTTTGGGTCAATGTTTTTATGGCATCACTCAGCCCTGTGTCTTGGGGTGTTATTTCGGACGTCTCTTTGACCGCCGGCAAGAGGCCCTCAATGGTTAGAGGGATCTTCGCCGTCGCGTTGGCCAGCTTGTCCAAGGTCTTCCTTATCTCGTCTAGTTGGTTCGAAACCCGGGTGACCTGGACATGCAGCCGTAGGACGTCCTCTTCCACCCTTCTGACCTGGGCGCTGTCCTGGGAGTCCGTTTTTTGACCCATCTTATTGATTGTAGTTTTGACCTGTTCGATTGAGGTTCTAATTTCCCCGATTGTGTGGAATGGGGATGCCGTTTCGTAGCCGAGCCAGTTACGTACGTTGTCCGTTTGTTTGGAGGTCCTTTCAGAGACCTCCATGAGGTGTTCCAGGCCTGTTACCACCTTTTCCCTTACCTCAGCCATTTCCTTCGCATGCAACCTCTCCAGTCGGACTATCTCTTGCGCGTTCCTTGCTCTTTCCCGCTCGAGATTGTATTTGTGTCTCGACCGTGAGTCCGACAGCGACAGAGCGGTCTCATACAGGGTCTGCAAGCAATCCAAACACTTCACCTTGCACTCCCTCTTTATGTTGCCGGCCAGTTCTAGGGCGGTTTTCCCCTCCTGGAGCATCGTGTTGGCCAGTTTCGTCGCGTGGTCCATCTCTACTCCTGGCCCTCTGCGGTTTGGCCCCATGAGGAAGCTCATCCTGGATGAGGATGCTCTCGGGGGCGTGGAGAGGTCCGAGACGTCTGACATGTCTCCCTCGTCAGTCCCCGGGCTGGTTTGGCAACCGTGCGCTCCCACGAGGGACTCAAGTTTCTCCATGTCCGCAACTGTGTCCGGATCCAGAGGGGGGGTGGTTATTGTTGGGTCCTTCTCCGCTGCTGCTACAGTTTCTTTATGAAGGACTGTCTCCCTGAGGGATTTACCAACTCTTGGCTTGCGTGCTGGCCCTGTCTGAGACCTGCAGGGGGCCGACTTGGGTTTAGTTGGGTTGGTATTAAAAAGGTTGAACAATAAACGTATACTTAATTTATTATTAATGTTATTGATTGAAACATAAATATAAATAGATTAGTTGGAAATCATTGGCTGTCTTAAAATAAATAGGATTAAATAGTGTTAAGGTTATTTTAAGTGCTTATTATAGAACCAAAAATGTTTTACTACTTGTCTTTTATTCAAAATCTACTTTAAAACATTAGGTGTGTAGGTATTTTGCATTTGATTATTTATGTTAGCATTTTAAGTCCTTATATACCTGAAACACAGGATTTTATTTTATCCTAGTTCAGGGTGTGTATTATTTACATTTTTTACTGTTTGTTTATCCTTTTAGTTATATTTGTCAAATACGATGTAAAAGTTAATAAAGATTTATTATTATTATTTATTATTATTTAATTTAACAAATATGTATTCTAACTCTAAGAGTTAGGTTAGGCAGTATATACGGAACGCGATTATGAAAAATAACAAGAGCAGCGGCGTTCGTGCAACGAGGTTGTTTATTTTAAAAAGAGCGGGAAAATTTTAACAATATGGAAATATTTCGATGTCATGTACCTACTTTATTTTGTCTTTGTAGTTTTTTTGAGAAAAACACTATACAAGCTTCGACCAATAAGTGTCTTACTGGACTAGTACAACGAAATCCTCGCCTATGGGTCGGATTTCAAATCGTACTCGTCCAGTATTGCTTACTTACTGGTCTCTTCAGTAATGGTTTGAATTATCAGGTCGTTTATTAATTCAGTCCGGGTCGACTAAATAAAAGGTCGTACTTTTACCGCACCTTATTATCTAGACAGTTAACATCCGACGATCTTTAAAGGGAGACCTTGACCACAGAGGGCCGATTTATCAATCCCCAGATAAAATTATCTGTCAGTTAAAACTATCGCTTCTTTTTCTCAAGTCATAGAAAAGGACAGAGCTTACATTTATCTGACAGATACTATTTACTGAACATTGAAAACCAGTCCTTAGTATACTAACTACGTGAATAGGGTAGAGTTCTAAATAGTTAAAAAATATTATATTAATTAGTCCGTCAGATTATCAAAAAATATTGGACAAGAATTTTTTTCTTTTTTTGATCAAACGAAATTGTTGGAAAACAAGTAGATTAATAATCTAGTAGGTACAAATAATAATATATATCGCTTTAGTAAACGGTATAAGACAAAAGTTGTTTTTTAAAGTGATGTATTTTTAAGAACATTTTAGAAAGATTTTATTTGTTTCGTGGATACGTAAAGGTTTCGACTATGTTTTTAAAAGTAGTATTTAAAAATCAGACTTACCTTTGCCGATTTTTTAGTTATGAGTAAATAAAGAACTTACCTGAAACAAAAAATACAAGTAAAATAAAATCAACTCAATATAATTCAAAATAAATGTTCCAATTACATACTACTGCGCAGTGATTAGTACACTGTACAAGATAAGAAAAGTAAACAGATAGTCAGTGCGGTGTCCAAGAACGTTGAGGCAGGTAGATTCGATCCATTGATCGACCATTGATTGAGTAATTGACGACCAAATGGCCTAGTGGTTAGAGAACCTGACTACGAATCTTGAGGTCACAGGTTCGATGCCCGAGAAAGTCGTGACCCACCTGTGGACGCTTGGAAAATGACACAGTGATATCGCATTGCTTTACAAAGGACACAAAAAATCAAATCAGAAAATCAGAAATCAAATGGTTCGACTGTACACTCAGAAGGACACACGGCGGAAAGCTACTTTGTTAGTTTTGAGAAGAGATAATTAAAGGTGAAGTAGGCGGGGTCTCCACCCTTAAGTTGTCAGTATTCCCAAAATCCGCACAAAGCATTTTCGCTCTTCCGTCATCAACCGTACAGCTAAGAAGTGGAACTCCCTGCATGTGACTGTGACTGTGTTCCCTGAACAATACAATCTGGCCGTTTTCAAGTTTAAGGTGAATGAGCATTTACTAGGCAAGCGTGCTCCATCGTAGGCCTCATCTTCGCTTTCTATCAAGCGTGATTGTGGTCAAACGCAAGCCTTTTATGTAGAAAAAAAAGGATAGTAGGGAGTTAATTCTCACAAGGTCATCGCAGGGTCATCGTTTGATCATAAACGAAAAAAGTTTTATAAAACAGCGTTCCTCCTTCCCATCAATTTCCTATCGAGAGTTCTGATCTAACATTCCTCTAAATAATTGGATTAGGTAACTAAAGAGGGTTCTGTATAGCTGTGACACTGTTCTGACTTATATGTTTGTGCATATATAAGTTTTGGTAAAATATTCTATTTTTAATACCCATCAGTTTTTGCTTACTTCACCTTTTTGTTAATTGTACTTGAAGTGACGAATCATTCAAATTCAAACTACATATCCGTACTAAGTTTCAAGTCAATGTCATTAACTGTTGAAGAGTTCCGTCCTGCGTAGACGGTCCTTGTGGATTACCAGAATTTCACAACCAAATTCTACTGTCACCAGATTTACAAATGCCAAATTTCTGCTTAATTGTAAAATGGTTTGTAAATTTTGAAACCACTAAATACATACATACTTACTAACATCGACGTCACAGGGGACCGAAGAGCTGGCAGCTTCCTCGGACAAAGAATTAGCTCAGCTATTCAAAGAGGAATCGCTGCCAGTATCTTCGGCAACTCACCTAAAAGGGGACCAACTTCCATAATATATTATGTTTTAGTCATATCATAATTATCATTATTTTATATTTTGGTTTTCTTTTTTCTTCTTGTATTTACTTATTTTTAGTCTAGGGTAGTCTAGTAGGTATGTACAACTGTAGTATATTATACTTATATCGGCTTGATCAATTTTTATGAACCTTTTTTCTTTATATTTGGTAGGTCTGAGAATAGGTATTTTGTATCTTATATACCCCTATTCTTCGCGGACGGAGTCGCGGGCAACAGCTAGTAGTAATGTGCTATAGTTGTGTGATAAATTAAATGAACCTTACTAAAACTTAACTTAAACTTACTAAAAGTTTGGATTGAGCGTTGTGCAGTAAGTCAAGCACGGCTTTCTTTATAATAAACGCGGCTTTGCCCATGTAAGATAGAAATACATGAAAAATGGTTACGGTAACATTTTCAAAGCACAAAGTTCACACGGACAACGCCATCTATGGATTGCAAACGAAGTTAATACGTCATATAGAAAGCCAATTTATAACGTTCTTGAATAATAGAGAACGTGCACATAGACGGTGCTGCCAAATGGTGCCATAAATTTAAAAAAAAAAAAAAAAAAAAACACGTTCGCACGCTCAATTCTTATATGTAATAATTTTTTTTTAATTACAGGGATTTTAAGTATCCTATTATATGATTCAATCCAAATCGTTGACATCCGTCAGTTCGTTCGTTGGCTAAAAACTTTCAAACATCTAAACATATTTTAATATATGAATGGTCTGTACTGAATAGAATTAAACAATTTAAGTTTTTTTTGGGAGTTTATTAATCTACGGAACCCCAAAGCGATGTCTCACAAAGATAACTTCAAAGTTAAGCCCGGTAGCTCAACAGTAAGAAATTAAAACTAAATGTTATCTTTAGTTTCTTTGTAGCGGTTATCAAATTGGAATCTTTATTTTTGGGAACTACAATAATGTGAACAAAGTTATTGATGATAAGACAAATTCTTTAAGAAACACGGACCTTTAAAACTTGAACGATCATAGGACGTATTTTTGGTAAATACTGTTGAGACAGGCCTTAATAAAGCAATCCCTCTTAAACGTTAATGTACCTAAAGTAAAAATATATAAAGTCTGAGTTAAAACGTCTATAATTAACATTGAACTTCACTTATCTCTATTCCGCGGGAACTATGCAGTTTTCCCGGAAAAGTAACCTAAATTAATCCAGGTTAGCCAAATTCCATCCAAATCCATTGAGCTGTTTTAGTAAATATCCATACTAACTACTAACTTCCTTGTTCATAATGTTGGTACAGTCACCAGCACCAATATCTGTCACAACAAGCGTGCATAAATATCTGATACGACTCTATTTCTAGGGCCGGAAGGACGAGTCAGATATTTTTGCACGCTCTGTTGTGGCAGATATTAATGCTGGTGACTGTACTAACACAATGTTTTTTCCAAAATCCATCTTCACGCCACCTCAACTTATTACGGGTCTGTATTCTAACCCAAGACCGGTTCTTGATTGCCCACAAAATGTGCAGTCTGCCCCTAATGGACCCTTAAACCTGGCCAAGTAAACCCTAATTTCGTTGCGAGTCACGATCTTCCTTAATATGTTTTTAAGAAGGCTTTTCTTAGAGTTCTGTACCCGAAGGGTCATGAACGGAACCCTGTTAACCTTTTCAACGCCGGAGACAGATAACATCATCATCATTTCAGCCGAAAGACGTCCACTGCTGAACATAGGCCTCCTTCAAAGCTCGCTGAACAGATCGGTTCTGCGCCATCCGCATCCAACGCGTTCCCGCAACCTTAAACAGGTCATCGCTCCATCTTGTTGGAGGACTACCTACACTGCATCTACCGACTAATTATTTGTTTCTCAAAATATAGTTTTGCAATAATTCCATATTATATTTCATACTAAATACAAACTAAAACATGGATGCACAGAAAAACCCAGAAAAAAGTCCAGCGGTGGGAATCGAACCCAGATCCTCAGCATTCCGTGCTGCGTGCTAAACCCCTACACCACCACTGGTCACTAACTATATATGGATTTCACGGGATGACCGTAAAAGTAAAAATTTGGAGTTGAAAAATAAAAAATACAAAAAGTCTCCAAAAAAACAATCTTGATTAATCCATATTAATCTGGTTTTTAGGACTAAAATAAAGTTTTTTTTAGAGTCGCATCTCATAATTGTTTACTAGCTGTTTCCCGCGACTTCGTCTGCGAAGAATTTTCTCACTATCCCGCGGGAACTTTGCGATTTCCGGGATAAAAACTATCCTATAACCTTTCCTAGGTCTTAAACTATTTCCATACTGAATTTCATCTAAATCGATTCGGTGTTGAAGAGTTAACAGACACAGACAGTCAGTATGCTATTAAATGCCCCATACACTTTATACATACGTAACGAACCTAAAAATTAGATAACTCTTTATCTGTTTTAAAGTTTGTAACATGTAATAAAATATACAACAAAATTGTATGGAAGAACCAATGAGCCGTATAGGTTTCCCACGTCGTATAATTGCCTTTGTAGTGGTGTAAGTATAAGCAATGTTAAAGTACAAGTATCGTAATGTTATTATTATGTCACGGTAAGATAAACTTGACTTAGAAAATTATAACATTCACAGAGTATTGAAGGATTCAGATGCTATTCATATTAGCTGTTGCTGGCATCGTCGGGGTTCCGCGGGAATTTTGCGATCTCTCAGGATAAAGAGTAGCTTATGTTAATTATTATAAGTTTTCTGTTAAGTGATTTGTTGTTTTAGAATCGTTTTGATGTTTCAGAAATAAACCCCCTCATACAAACAAATAAACAGAATACCTAATTGTAGAATAGTATAGATTTGTGTATGAATAGTTATGAATTGAATTGATTAGATAGCCTACACATAAGACTAACATAATTGTTACGATGGAATAAATTAACTAACGCATTAGCTTTGAATATGAAATGTACTACCGACTATCCTGGTATCTCAAGATCAATAATGTTAACCAAATGAATAAGGAGTTCAGCATATAGGTACTGAATTTTCTAACAAGTTTGTTTGAAATATCTTTTTGTATTTTTTATTTTTTCAACTTCAATTTTTTTTTACTTTTACGGTCATCCCGTGAAATACGTCCTCCTGAATGTTCTAGTCTAAGCTTTAGTACTTCATCATTTGCTACTTCAATTTAGGCAGTTTGTTGACGACACTTTTTAATATGAATGAAAAACACGTTTAAAATAGTTATAAACTATAATAATAGGAAAACAAAGGGAAAACAGGTGTAAGCTAAGCACAACCCGTCTGACAGAGCAACTGACTTCTCCGGCTCTGTCCGGCGGGTCCTCGTAGATTTTAAATTAAGAATTAATATTACCTAAAACATAGGTACTAAAAAAGGAGGTTTTGAGCCAACCAGTCGCCAACACAGTTATACTAGAGTTTCAACTGCTATCAGTATTCTGTTACATATAATATTGAAGAAATGAGCCACGCTGATCCGAAAGTTTTCAAAAAACAATAAAGTCTTCAAAACAAGGTATTTTTAGGAATTTTTGTTTAGAGTACATTACAAATTGAAAAAAAATCCTGCTAACTGAAGAAAAAACAAAGTGGAAACAAATAGTCTCTGCCTACTCCTTTGCTAGGAAGGAGGCGTGATTGTAATTTATGTATGTCATGCTAACTATAGATAGCTCATATTTTCAATAGCGAAAGCGGTTGAAGCACTAGTAAAGGTACCTCAATACACCATACTTAGTAAAACATGGGTATTCATATAAAACCTCAACATAATCTATCAGCCCTCACTATTTATTAAGAATTTGTTGTAGGGTGAGTGGGGGTAAGATGAAAAGCAGTGTAAGATGAAAAACACGTGGGTGCTACGAGTAGTTTTTCATCTTACACTGCTTTTCATCTTACCCCCACTCACTATAGCATCTTGTGTGTCAGGAAGACTCTATGAAGAACTCTATTGAATTTATTCCAGCGACGTCTCTATCTTCGTGACATACTCTATCCAACGTCAACGTAGCCAGTTGCACAATAGGCTGCCTTTGTCTTATTATAATTGGTCACACGTGTCCACTACCGTATTATGTTCGTGTATAGAAAATAAGCGCTTAGTGGAATTATTGGTTCGAGAGATTTATAACTTTTATAAGCGAAGCAAGGAAGTTATACATAATGCATTGTTGTAGAATCTAAAGCTAGATAGGGGACTGGTTGCGACTTTTTGCGCGTTTTCTGTGTTCATTGCGTGTGTTGCAAAGCAAGTTCTGTCAGAGAGCGTCTCGGCTGAGCAATGAACAGTGAGGATACTCGCGTTGTCAAGTTGATAAAGTGGTATGCTTAGTAGTAAGTCGTTAAAAACTGCTAAGATATACAGTTAATTTATCCAATATCTATTATATTATATTCTCTTCTGCGAAAATATAGGACAAGCAATGACCAAATTGTATTGTTTTAAACTGTTTTATTTTTGTGATACTTTAACTGGAATACAGTGAGAAAAAAAAAACAGAAAATAACCTCTGAGTTTTTCGGAATTTACATGTAAAATTTACCATAAGACTTATGGCGAAAGAAAACTTCTTAAGGAAACCTATACACACTTGCTAAAAAATTCAATGATGTATGTAAAGTTCCCAATCCGAACTAGGCCCGTGTGGGCACTTTGGCCCAAGCCTTCTAATTCTGAGAGGCCTGTGCAAATGGCACGTAAAATAGGCTGGAATGATTTATTTATTTATTTTCAAAAAACATTACACAGTATTACAGCTTAAAACTAATGCACTGATGAATGATGAAGATGATGAAAGCCAGTCTAAGCTTATATACGTAGGTAGTACCCACCCACACAGGTAATTTTTTTATTCCTATTAAGGAATAAAAAATGAATTATCATTTGTTTTCGCCGCCGAATCCCCAAGTAACAAACGACGTTGAAATCGCATCGGTATTCTTCCTAAATTGCTAAAGCCCGTATTAGAAGAATATAAAAAGACTATGAATATAATGAAACGACCCGAGGAAGGTTACCCCGGTCATGTGTCTGGATCCCGACATTAATAAAATATAGGTCAAAGACTGGGCATACAACTTGTAGAATTGTACGATTGGCTCATCAAACGGGACTTTATACTTGTCTAAAGTGTATTTTATTTGTTTTGACGTCTCGACCGTATTTCAAAGGTGTTTGAAACCTGTGAACGCGATCAATCTAAATACGATCAAAGTAATAGGTTTACTTTTTTTTAATTTAATTTTTAATACAAGCTTTTTTCTGACTGTACTTGCATTGTCAGCCAAACTACGAATCGTACCAAGTTACTCGTCAATGTCATTAATTGTTGAAATATTCCGTTTTGTCCTGCGCAGAATCGATCCTGGTCATCATCATCATCATTTCAGCCGAATGACGTCCACTGCTGAACATAGGCCTCCCCCAAGGTTCGCCAAACAAATCGGTCCTACGCCATCCGATTGCGACATTAAAAAAAAGTTTTTTTTTTTATACAATATAGGCTTGCGTTTGACCACAATCACGCCTGATGGAAAGCGAAGATGAGGCATCCTACGACGGAGCACGCTTGCCTAGTAAAATGCTCATTCACCCTAGACTTGAATTTAGGGGAATAAGCAGGAAGAAGGCAGTTGAATGCGGCAGGTGAGTGCTAATGAAAATGCGAAAGATTTGATTCAGCCTATGGCCTGAAGATCGATAGTCAGATTGGCCTTCCAAAGAAAACCATAATGCTCCTTGACATTATGGCATCTAAACTAGGTAGCAGTCTTACTAATGATGTGCATAGGTTATTAAATACATACGATACTATCCGTGGGGCAAAGGTTAGCTAGAAGTCTAATGTTAAATAAACCTTAGTTAACTGTGAGCAACAAATTTGTAAGTTTGACTTGGCGATGGCTTGGGCCGTCTTGCATAAAACAAACTACACTGAACTGCTATTCAGGAACGCCAAAAATCACTGGATTGCGAGAGGTTTGGGCTGAGATTGAGATAATTTATTTATTTACAAAACGAATTAAAAGGAAAATAAGGCTCATCCCAAGCTCAGCCCATTCTTATCCTCTCGCAAACGATTGTCGACATTAAACAACATTGTCGATCTCTATATATTTTGTACAGATAGATATGCACGCACGCGTAATATAACCGAGACGGTGTACTTTCGTTTGGCAAATTACGTTTCCCAAACTGATTCATTTGGCAAATGTATTAAATTTACAAGAAAAATTATAGCGACTAAGATTGCTTTGGAATTATTTGTAGTTTAAGAGTAAATAGTAGCCTACTACTTTGAAAAACTTGTATCTCAAATCAGCATGTAAACAAAACTTGGCAAATGTTTCATTTCCCAAATGTTTATTTTTTTTGAAACTGTAAACTATTCAGGATATATTTCAGGACTATTCTGTAGGTTAGGTTAGGTTAGGTTTGTTTTATAACAATCCTGAAAAGTTTACAGTTTCAGAAAAAATAAACATTTGGGAAATGAAACATTTGCCAAATGAATCAGTTTGGGAAACATAATTTGCGAAACATTAGTAAACCCGCGTCGCGCCATAAGCCATCCGACACCACTACACCCTCTACACGCTGGCCCATCATAGTGGTATCGTGATGGCCCAACGTGTAGTGCCAGCATAAAGCAAATATAAATTGAATTTTAACAACGCGACCAGAAGCTCATGTCTTCATAATGGACCTCTTGGTCCCCTAACTTAATACAAATTTAATTGACCGCGTAATGTTCCATACAAAATTCTGCCACAACCACCGCAAAATCAAAACAAGTTTAATTCAAAACAAGTTCAAGGGGAGACAAGACTAATTGTGTTTTGACATTAAATACTGAAGCAATTTTTTCTTGTAGTGGTAGAGCCATGTTGTAGCTAGCCGCTGCATCACGAATGGGCCGGTTCGTCCGGGGTAGTACCACCCTCTCACAGAATACCGGCGTGAAGCAGCAGTATCCCTGCTGCGTTTCGTATGGTCAGTGAGAGCGCCGGGGGCCCAATACCTCTCCCCCTCCCCTATTCCCTCTCCTTTTTCCTTAAGGCTGACAACGCACTGGCATCGCGTAAAGCGCTGCGAGTGTCTATGGACAGTGGTGATCATTTAACATCAGGTGACCCACTAGTTCGTTTGTCTGGCCTCTCTAACATAAAAAAAAATTCTTTGTGTAAGTTTTAGAAACTACATCTTCATCATCTCCAAGATTACATCATATCATAATCTTCCCAGCCTATATACGTCCCACTGCAGGGCACAAGCCTCCTCTCTGAATGAACCATTGAGTTTCTTCGCAGGTGTATGCAGGTGTCCTCACGATGTTTTCCTTCACCGTAAAGCTAAGCTAAAACTCAGCGGGATTTGAACCCACGACCCTTTGCTTGAGAGTTCATAGGTCGAACCGCTAGGCCACCACGACTTTATCATAATGCGCTGAGCACATAAACTTCCTCTGAGAATGAAAGAAAGGGTTTGGGATGTAACTCCTACACGAGCCTAATGTGGATTGCGAACTTCGCACACACCACTGAATTGTTTTGTGCACAATTTTTTCCGTCATCGTGAAGCTCGTGGTAAGCTTGAAAGGTAATATCCAATAGACGGCGCTATTCGAGCGAATTTTGTGCTTTCAAAATTTTGCCGTAACCTTTTTACTCAACTGCTGAAGGAGGATTTCGAGCGCATGTATTTATGTATGTACTAGCTTTTGCCCGCGACTCCGTCCGCGTGGAATTAGTAATTTGGGCAGCTTATTTTTTTTATCCAATTTGCTTTTTCATCAATTTATGGCTCTCCTTAGTTCCTCGATATAAAAAAAAAACCCCCCCTTCCTGCACACCCGCGTTCACATTCACCACCGTACCTACTCCCAAGTCACTACTTCTAAAAACTGTTCTATAAATTCTTAAAATAGACGTATCTTTCTTATTTGTGAACCGATTCAAATTAAACAAACACTAAATGTTAATCTAAGAAAATACCAACATATCAGTGAAAACCGCATCCTCCTAGGTTAAGCCGTTTCTGAGATTAGCGCGCACAAACGCACAGACAAACAGATAAACAGACAATAATTCTAAAAAACATTGTTTTGGGTTCTATTGCGCTAGTAAATAGCCCTAGTGACAGTTTTTCTCAAATTATCTTCAATGTACAGACACCGACTTGTTACAGATTTATTATATGTATAGATAGATAATTCTTTGGTATGCCCTGCAGCCTGAACGACTCTATGGATTTTGAAGTGTGAGGTGTCATTAGATTCGTCTCAGTTCCGAGAGTGACATAGGGTATATATTTTCCTGGAATCCCCATGGGAACGAGAATTATACGGGCGGGATTTTTCATCTAGTATTGAAATTAAAGTTATATAAGGCGAAAAGTCTAAGATTGTAAATATTTCCCATGAAGGTCTAACCCAAATGAAGCCACGGATTACATCCAGTAATTTTAGAAAACCTTCGCCATGTTTAGAGTTCCTTACCTACCCAAAGGGTAAAACGGGACCCTATTACTAAGACTCCGCTATCCGCCCGTCTGTCACCAGGCTGTACCTCATGAACCGTGATAATAAGACAGTTTAAATTTTCACTGATGATGTATTTCGGTTGCCGCTATAACAACAAATACCCATATATAAATATTTAAGGGGGCTCCTATACAACTAACGTGATTTTTTAGCTTGTTTTTGATCGATATTGATAATGGCAACAGCTAGACGCTTGAAATATTCACAGAATATTAAGTTATATATTCACTTTAAAAATAAATAGTAAAATTAAAATAAAACAAATATTCAAGAGGGGCTCCCATACAACAGTCTTTTTTGCCGTGTTTTATAGATAATGATACGGAACCCTTCGTGAGCAACTGCACTTCAATCTCCTCGACTCGTGACCACGATCGTTTCAGCATGACAAAAAAGTCGACGTAAACAAAACAAGTTTTTGCGCGATAAACCTCTTAGTTATCGCTCGGCAAAGCCCTAAAGGGTTTGAACTAAGACTCACAAAAAAGATGGCCAAGTGCGAGTCTGACTTTTACAACCTATGCGTGTGCGATCGATGCACCATCGATGGCCCATAATTCCATGGGTTTTTGTAACACAGGGGATGCGGCGGTTAATACAATTCAAAGCCGACGGTGCTGGCTGAAAATCAGCGCTGGGGTGCTATAAACGCCTTAGCATTATGCTGAGTCAGTGTTTAATATTTACAACTGGAATGAGACACTGTATGTTCGTGTCGCCTACGTGTTATACTTTTCGTAAAAATATTTATGTGTCTTGTGTTGTTGTAATCAAATGTATTTTTCTTCTTTCTTTATTTCAAAGCCTCGCCCTTCTTCATTATTTCGTCCTTTACCATAAAATGCATTTAACTCTTAATCTTTCATGTCAATTTTAATTCGACACTTCAGCCTGTTTCTAAATAAATACTTTACAC
This sequence comes from Archips xylosteana, assembly GCA_947563465.1. NCBI lineage: Eukaryota > Metazoa > Arthropoda > Insecta > Lepidoptera > Tortricidae > Archips > Archips xylosteana. The sequence goes on along the minus strand of OX387364.1, from coordinate 14,990,496 downwards.
ACAGAAGGGCTAACTCATCCTAAGTGGGTTCCTTTATTTCCCTACTAGCTAATGCCGGCGGTTTAAAACGTGTTTTCTCGCGGGAGTGAGATATTTTCCCGTGGTAAAAAGAAACCTATGTCCAGTAGTTTTGGCGTGATAGAAGGACCAACAAACAAACGCACTTTTACATTTATAATATTAGTATGGATGAGTTACGAACGAAACGGAACCCTTAAAATGAACTAAATCTAAAAAAACTTAACCAAATGGCTATTCTGATGTGAACTCACAAAAAAACACATTTAAATACGCTACTGATAATAAAACAAATTCAAAATAATCAACGCAATAAAACTTAAGGGCTTTTAAAATTCAAAGCTCCGTTGCAATAAATTATCATTCGTTCGGCGTTGGATGAAAAAAGGACAAAAAGGACAAAAAAAGGACAAAACGAACCAAATCGGGAAGAGAGGCGAACCAGGACAAAGCTATTGAACATGTCAGGACCAGTCTTTGAAAAGGGCACCTGTTTGGGAGCACCTGTGGAATACATTAAAGGCTTTAAGAAGTTTTGGTTTTAGGCGTTAGAGAGGTCAATGATTCTTGTTAGAAGCTATGCATAGGATTTTAGACATCGCATTATTAGAAATGGTGAACAAAATCTATGGATGTAAACTATTAATTTATTTAATTGGAAGTGCTTAGATTATTTATACATTAGATAGAGCTTAGGCGTCATGAAAACGTTCCGAAAAATATAAGCCAACAATTTGCTTATATGTCATTTGCCTCCCTTCAGTTTGAATGACGTAACGCGATCGTAATATGAAGCTGTCAAATGGATTTTGGACGTTTTGTATCGCAACGTTTGCTACTGACACTATCTAGTGTATAAATAATCTAAGTGGAAGTGGTATACAGAAACAACTACGAGTCGCTTTCAAAAAAAAATGTGCATACGTTAGTAAATAATAACATCGCGGCCGCTTCATTTGTGTAACGAAAGAGTCATACAAACTACAGATCGATTCACAAGAGCTGGCACGAATGGATTGAACGATTGAACGAAAGTAATGTCACTATGACATTTTTGTAGGAAAATGACTGATGCATGTCATTTTCACATTTGTGTGAAGTGTATTCAAATAAGTAACACATACATACTTTCATTCGCTCACTCGATCCATTCGTGCCAGCTCTTGTGAATCGACCTGTACAAGTGCAACTTTCGTTACACAAAGAAATCAATTAAGTTTTGTTTTGATTTATTCCCGAACAATTTTTCTGAAAACTGCTCGTAATCGTAACTTTAAACGATGTCATGCTCAGTACCAAATTATCGTTAACTTTTTGGGCACCCTGTAGAAACAGTATAATTTGGTAAAATGATAAATGATGTGATTGAGTCTGGCAATTCTTCGAGCTGTATCGGTGACTTTAATTCATGCGCGGATTTCATCATTAATTTCTAATGCGGTCTCGCAAAGAAACTCCAAGCGTAGTCTACGGATTAGCCCGAAACATGTCGAGCTAAACTTGAACATACACGTGAGTTATCCGTATTTTTTTACTATGAGCGAGTCTCACGGTAGTTTTAAGTTTATAGTCAGTTATAATGTAAAAAAAATCATAAATTCGTAACAGTTAAGAAATTTAAACCAATGCACCCTACACTTTGGTTGGTTAAATCTGAACCAGTTAAGTTTAAATAAAGTTTATTGAGCGTAAACCGACAAGTGGTTAGTTGTTAAAGTGCTAATTCTGATTATAATTAACATAAGTCCACTATAGACCATGCCGTGGTAACTAAATGTTTGTTGTATTTGTTGAAAGCATTTGACCATTTTGGAATAATATATGCAGACAGGTCACAACAGGCACCGTTTGAAACATTATATAGACACAACTAGTTTTTATTTATTTATTTATTTATTTATTCATTGTATAGTCATGATGATTTGCAGTTCGTTCGCCTTAATCTAGCAGTTAGCAATTTCAGGATTTTACTTAACCCTCGATGACAGTTTCGGTTCTCTCTGAGATACTTAGGGGCCGTTCCACCACCCATTGATTAATTTTAACTGATGGATAAATGTGACGCTGTCTCCTTCTATTCGAACAAAATAATAGTATAATAGTAATATAATAGTTTAGTAGTGCGCCTCGGGCTACTAACAATAATTTGTAGGCCTCGGGTCACCACGCGATGAGCGCTATCGGACGATTCGATAAACCTTTTTATACGGAACCTTGTCAGATTTCAATATGCGGATCATTTTGAGAAGTTACCATTTTTAAAAACAAAATAAGCAATGACTTCACTGCAATGACAGAAAGTAATCAATATATTTTTTGTTACAAAAAATACTTAAGGGTATTGAAGCGTTACTTTCCAGTTCAATTGTAACCGATATAAGCACAATCAAAACTTCAAAGCGTGACTTACCTGCAACTTGTAAGTATAAAGTCCAACTGAAGAAACTGTGAGGAACCATGACTCGATAGATATAAAGTTGCAATTGTCTTGACAATTGTTGTTATAGCTGCAAAACAAACTGGTTGACATGTTTCTAACAATAGACAGGACCACACAAAATGATAAGCTTTGCTTTTTGATTTTAAAGAGTTGAAGCTCGTTTTTGCTGTGATTAAAAAATTACGTTAAATCCGACCATTTACTACCTATAGTAAGTTAAGACACTTCACACTTCCCATATTCCGCATAAAAGAGACGTTAAAACGTGTGTGTGACTTACTTTGATTTGCAATTGTTTTTGCCGTGAGTTTGTGAATCATTTATACGTGTATGTAGGTATATAGAAAGTAAGGGATATAGTCGCATCTGTCCTGTTCTTCAATATAATTACATTCTTAAGTAAATATAATGTTTTATCATTCTTAACTTGGAATTTTTGATTTTTACTTTTTTGAATTAGATTAGTAATCTGTGTTTCTATGTCACTGTATCGCTAAATTGGCAAATTGACACAATTAAGTCGTTAAATTGAGGTCACCTTCCAAAATATTCCGTTTTGCTTTTGTTTGAAGATTAAACGACAAAATGACGCATGAACGTTGAGTTTAGTTTTTAAAAGTTTAAAAAGTAAGGTCTTGTATGTAAATAGTATAGGTACAAAACGGATGGCTTTAAAGCTTTTCGAACGCCGTATCCCGCTTGTAACAAAAGTCGACTAAAAGTCCCAATGACCACCATCATGTGTCGTGTGATCGCAGGATTGCAATTTTATTGGTTGGAGTTCTTGGACGTTATCCTTAGATTTTTGTAACACGCTGAATACGGCGGCTGAAACGGTTCAAATCAAAGGGCCACATCAGTGTGGTTTCCATATCATCATCATTTCAGCCGAAAGGCGTCCACTGCTGAACAAATGCCTCCCCAAGGCTCGCTTAACAGATCGGTCTCGCGCCATCCGCATCCAATGCGATACCGCAACCTTATCCGTCGTCAGGTAGGTCAGGAGGTGGAGGTTTCCGTATCAGTATGGAACTTAAGTCATTTTTCTACGTACGTTAAAGATAGGCTTTTCTTAAGAACTTTACCTACAATACCTAAGTTTTATTCCAGTGTATATTGTGTCGCAGTTTCGATTTCTTCCACGATCGGCCGATTGCCATCGGGTTTCGCTTTCGTACTCCGCATGTTCATTGCCAATGCTACAAACTATGTGGTTCAGTTCACGAGATATTGTACTGGTTTTATTTTGTATACTTCAATAAATAACGTCGTTGCTAGTCATATTATTACTAGTGCACCTATTGAACTGTTAAGCTTAGCCAGAACTTGTTATGATTTTCATGATAACTTGATTAGTTTATAGGTATGTGTGCTCTACAAATATACTAACTATCATTTCAGACTTCAAATGTAGGTATTAGGAAAAACAACGTCGATAGGAAGATTTTTCAACTACCGCTATTCCAGGGTACGTTGCTCCAAGGGAGGGTAATTTTTCCCGGTATGGAAACAACATACGGTATAACATAATTTCAGTGCAATATTGGAACCATTACAGAGTTAAACTCATTGTCCAAAGTTATTCTTCAGGACCAAACGACTCAGGACTTACGTTGCGGCAAATGATTTTGGTTTCAAGTTTCTGTAAAAACAGTAAGTATATTCTTTGCACTCAAAAGTTTAAAGTTATTTTTTCAGAGAAAATTGTGTGTGTTTTATTTAGGTAAGTACATATTTAAATTGTTGGAATGTAAGTACGATTAATAAATCATTTTATGACTAACGTTTTGATTTCCTGGAATCATGACAAAAGTTAATCAATTACAGACATTCTCATTCTGAGAGGACGCCTGTGCCCTGCAGTGGGACACATAGGCTGGGATGATGAATTCCTGCTATACTATTCGGATTCATATAAAACTCCTATTTCGTTCACATGACGACGCAAAATGAGTTTAACACAAAAGGGACTTTTATATAACCAAAATTACGCGACCGAAATTACGCTACTCACAACTCAAAAAATGACGCTCGTCTGGCTTCACTCTAATGATTATATAACCCTGAATATTTTTTCCCTCGCTCGTATCCTAACACTTGCGACGGATTCAGTCGTGACCAACGAGGGCTAAGATTGAGAGCGTGCCAAGTTTCCGACTTTTCTAGTTTCTTGTTCAAACAAGTTCATGCTGTCTCTCTCTGATTTTTACCTGGCCACAGGTAATTGGCCGGTAAATTACAATGGGCGAAATTAAAGGGTACATCCTAGTGATTTTTTGGCCCGGAGTTTTTTTTCATTTTATCTTAAAAACTTTGAGAAAAAGTATTGCATTTAAAATAAAATTTAAGAAGTCATTTTCAGGGACATACCCACTAAACAGGCCTAAAATAGAGATTTCAAAAAGCGTCTAAGTTAAAACAGGCACTAGTAATATGAGCTTATAGAATGTTTTTTTGAAATCTCTATTATGTTTAAGTATCAAGGTTAAAAATGTTATCGTAACTTACCAAGCACATTTAATCTAAAAATATATATTATGTTCTTTTACTTACCTATTAATTTGACTAAGCTTGCTTATCAACTTTTTTATTAATGCTTGTCTTTCTAACAAGTTCTGACAAGTCCTGATCTGTAGCCAGTTCTTGACATAAGGTCACCGTGTAAACACAGTTATTTTTGGAGTGATTGCTTTGGCTTCGAGCTTTAGCGTCATAAAGTGTTTGTTTATTCGCTGTTATTTATAAGTTTTGTGACTTATAAGTCATTAATAAATAAGTCGGTTCATTTATATTTATTTTTGTTAGTTGAATAGGTATTAATGTAAAACGTTAGTCGTATGAATTCGTGCGTTGTTAAGTTGGTCTAATTAATTGTGTTTAAATTTACTACAGACGAATTCATGGTGCTTATAGCTACGCTATATTTTAAGTAAAAAATTTTTGTATTTTATTATTGGATTGTTTTTATTCGAGCTGATACATTATGATAATTAAATTAAATTCTGCATTTGAGTGAATACTTTTGTAAAAATTCTGTGTGATAGAAATCTTCATGTAGTTTTCCTTCCGTGGGGATTTTTTTGGTGCGTAATTAAAATACAGAACCATAAGTTTATAAAATAATATTTATTTCACAAATTCCCGTGAAAAGTTGGGAAAATATAAACACAAACCAGTTTATGTGTACGGATTACATGCGGCACTTATTTTTAATATAAGCAATTGTAAATAATCATTATAAAATGTAGTTAGAGAATGATCTTATATTAAATCACAAACATTTAAATGCAATATTTACAGTTCGTTGTGAATTATTTAAAACTATTGGCGTATTATCAATACTTTCCTTTTTACACAAGGAAACAATTTTTGATCAGCATTATTTTATTTTACTCGTAAAAACAGTCACTTAAAATAATTTCGTCATAACAAAACTAAACTATTGGTGGAATCGTATCTATTTACAAGGTTACACTAATTTCTTGATTGCTTTAAACAAAAAACCATTCAAGAAAATCATTTAAGTACTCGTAAAATTTAGATAATTTTTTGTCACAATTTAGTAAAAATGTAACAAATATTTGGCGTCTAATTATTGAAATGATAATTCACTTAACGGATACTATGACTATCGATATTTGGAAATAAAATAAAGTTTGAGATCCTTTATTATTATGTAAACTTATACGATTAGGATATATAAGAAAATTAAATGCAGAAACTTAAACCGAAGGTAATCGTAATAAATTAAACGAGCTAAGTATTTCATTTTAAAATTGAGAAACAAAATAAGAGATCAAAATGAAAATGTAACTAAATATATAAACTTAACAATACTAAATTGAACGTTAGTTAGTACAACTGCATCTTGAAAGCCCTAGTAAAAATTAAAGTGGTAAAAATAAAAGCATGAAACTTATTGACGAAAATATTTCCAAAAATATATCCAGACCAAAACTCACTTTTGGTAAATGCACAGCAATATGAAAATACAGTAATTTTGTAAAAAATATTTTTTTACCACGAGTTGTTTTGTCGAACTCCACTGTTTTGAATCAAAAAGCAAAATTTATCGTGTTGAAGCAGAAATGTATGTTAGAATTGCATCTGAATCAAAACCAGAGGGAGCACCCTGTGATTTCGATTCAGAAAATACCACCATTAGCAATTAAAGTGCAGCAGGACGCAACATCTCGGCAAAAAATCACATCAAAACGGATGGACTTAAAATTATGATAACAAATAGTCCAGATCTGCTATGCAGTATCACCGTTAACAATACTTATCTATAACAATCTTCATTTTATCTGATGCTATTGAAGAGTGATGAAGCCAGGGACACTTTGATGATGGCGACTACCATCACTAAGTTCACGATGTAGGTCGAATTGCATCTTAAATGATAAGGTGGTGTGTTAGCTTCGGGACACTCACCTCTTCGCGTGTCTTGAGTTAGCGTCTCTTGCCCAGGCTGACGGGACACCAGGATGTGGCACAGGACTTCGTATAACTCAGCCAGGAGCCTGTTCAGTCGAGAGAAGTGCTCCTCTGATGCCTCTCTCTCGCTCGGCAAGTTGAACGCTATAGCCATCTTTGTCGGGCGCAATGTCTTTTTCTACGGAGGAATCGTGGATAAATTGCCGTTTGTTTTGTATGCATAAATGATATGTGGCCTCTTAAATGCTGGCTTCAGAGCCTTACCAATTTTTGCATGAATCCTCAGTTTTTTCTCTCTTTGATTTTAACCGGCACAATTTTTTCCAAAAAAAATTCTCTTTGTACAAAATTTTTCAAGTGACTTATGAAACCGCTCAATTAATCGTCAATTTTTTTCATGAACGTTTTGCAGAAAAAGTCTTCGAAAAGTTCACTTTCACACTGTCTCGATGGCACACACAGTTTTTGGCGCTAAGAGTTCACAAACTTCTAAAGTTCACACAAAGTTTTGACACGACGAGAAGAGCATTGTCCGTAATTCACTTGTAATTTAGCGATAATCGGCGGAGGCCAATGACACAACCGCGCGAAACGCACCGTGCATCGCTCCAACTAACCGATGTAAACAAGTTAACTTCGCAGTTCACACGACAAAAGGGGTCGGCTGACGACTATTGAGCGTGCGTGCGTTCGCGGCAAGAGCAGATCGTGTTATAAGGGATTACTCCGTGCACATCATTGCCTCAACGCTGCCGCTGCACACATAAAAGCGGTGCATAATGTAAGCACACTAGCACACAAGCGCACACCTATTTGATTATAAATAGTGGAACGCACGGTAGCACGTTCCCTTCGCACTCCACCACTACAAACGTCTAACCTTTATTCTCGTCCCGTTCCCACACACACGAACCCGCATATCATCGTTTCAAGATGTACTGGTTACATCACGCAACAGTGGTTGACAAAGCGTAGCTTTCTCTCTCTGATATATAAAAAAAATATGTAAGTTCGAAAGGGAGAGGCATGTTGAAGCTGTTGGATTTGGGTCTCGGAAAGCGCGGCAAAGTGAATGGACCAATGGGATGGCTGTATTAGTATGGGGTGAGGTGACGTAAGAATCGGCAAGAGACACGGGGTTGTTAAACGGAGAGCGTTCACTCGGTTTTGAGCCGCAGAGGTGTCACAGTCTATATGTTTCGGTTAAATTTAACGGCTCTTTGTTAAAAACGAACCTACTTGCGCTCAGAAACTGGTTATTCGATACTGTGTCAGGACAGCGCGTGTGTTTTATTAGTAGTAGACGTAGTAATTTGGTAATGTTTGTATTCGTGTTCGAAGGTACATTGCGGTTTTGACATAGGATTTGTGCAAGCGAAGGTGTTTTTAGGTTTATTGGCTTCTAAAATAGAGTGTAAACCTTTGCTATACGGGTGATAAAATTGATGGCTCGCGTTGAGAAAATTGTGTAAAATACAATGTTGTAGGTCGGTCGTTAAAAATGCAATAAAATAAAACGTGATAAAAATATGTGAACTTAAATATCATAAATGACACAAACTAAAAATTTTAACACTTTTTAGGTAAGTTTCATTATAAAATTGGTTTTAAAAACTTAAGATAAATTTGAGTAAAGTGATTCACTAGTGATGTAAAAAAATATCCAAGGTACTTTATTGTTTCTACCTACTTGTAATATTTTGGAACAGTTGAAAATACATCTAAAATTATATGAAGAAAAAAAATTTTTTTTTACGACACAAGATAGAGAAATGAACACGGACGTAGGTATTTAATTTAATTAAAAAAATATATATATCACCATCTTTAACCTAACATCAATGATAATAAAAAACAAGTTTTTCACGTTCAATTGATCGAGAAAAATACAAAACAATATGATTTTCATGATTTTCAGCCCGGCAGTCTCCAGACACAAAAGATAAGTATGTGACACAGTAACATAATTTCGAGTTTAATTATGTTTTTACTTCAAACTACACAAGACACAGAAAATATGGCGATTAAGTTTATAGAACTTATCACACAACTAAACAAAATACTTATAAAAATTAGAACAATGTAATGTTTTATGATAGTCATTGCATTTTTGTCATATCACACGTCTTTTTATTTACTAAGGAAGAGCTGAAGTTTCTAATATTTAAAACTATGTATCATTTCACGATTATCCCCGTGACATTACGCAAGTTTTTGACAAAAACTTTGACTATTTGACATCATTCTATAAAATATCGTTGCAAGTGTTACATGGATTATTAATGCTTGCTGAGCCATTAGATCTAACAATTGATACTCGTTGTTCAAAATTCCCATAGGAATTTCTAAAAATAACATCATAGTTTCATTAACATATTTTATATTTTCTGTGACAAACACCCAAAATGAAATTAGGTATATTTAGGGATTTTACGTGGATTCCGTGGGATATCGGGATGAAAAGTATGTGTTAAAGTATAATATAAAGTATAATTTATTGCTTACATGTTGTAAAAACACTGGTGTTATCCATGGATAATGTTCAAACATGTGTCCTGGAAGGGCATTGCAACATAACACCTTATAACTATTCTCATAATTAGTCTAGACATCAAGCTGTCTACATATCAAATTTCATCCAAATCTATCTGGTCGTTGTAGCGCGATAGCGCGAAGAACTTACAAACGATCACACGCACGCACCAACATTCTTGCAAACTTTCGTATTTATATTAGTAAGATCTCAGATTACAGAAAAGATTAACAAACACTTTGAGACACCTCTTCCTCTCCCAATGCCCCAAAAGCCACTACCCACAAGTCACTAGTTATATATCTCACCTTAAAATTCTAACCAAATTAGTCACAGTATAAACAAAATGAAACCTCACTCACTATCCTTGAAATTTCATTGCTTAGTCACATCTCCATGACTAAAAATGAGGAATTAATTGCTTTAAACTCTGAGAGTGCTAATATTTGTATGACCCATTTAAAGTTCAACTACGTTAAACTTTGATAAGGAAACGTTTAAATTAAGTATGATACCATCAAGGAAAATTAATAAAACAATCAATGTTATTAACAGTTCATGTAAATGCTTTTCCTGTCGACAAAGTCAATAAAATGATTATAAATGGAAGTAAACGTAACGACTGATTAGCCTAGTCGTTAGAGAACCCGACTGAAACTTTAGGATCCGGGTTCGATTCACGACTGAGCTCGGAACCCTCGGGTTATGGTTGGTAAATGTTTATACATACTTGATGTAGAGTCGTTAAAATAGGTAGATACCTAGATAGTAAAGAGGATAATAGTTTATATTTGCCTGCTTATATAAAATTACTAAACGGTGCATTATTAAAAATATATATAATCAGCATTAACGCGCCTTTAGAACGAAACTGACACAATTGCAATAATTTGTCATTTCAAAACTAAACTTTATGTTAAAAGAAAAACAAGTTTAGTTTTGAAATGACAATAATTGTAACTGTGTAAGTGTCGTACTAAAGGAGCGAATTATTAAGAAATATTAAGATTAATTTTAGAGTTAATAAATAAAGATGTATGCGTCCGAAATGGGCAAACTGTTGGAGCATTTAAAACCATAACGCGAGCCGTACACGGTTCCTTCGAGCCCATACAAAAATTGATCATAGAATATAATACAAATATTCTTTATTGTACTCGTTATTATTAATTAATAACAGAAAAACAAATAAATGAAAAAATCTATAAGGTATAAGCAATAGGCGGAACATTATAAAAAATAATGCAATTGATCTATTAATGATTACTATTTCTATTTCTTACAATTAGCTACCTAGTTAATTTTAAACAAAAAATCCAATTCGCATTGTGCTGTAGTGGTAGAGCCATGTTGTAGCTAGCCGCTGCATCACGAATGGGCCGGCTCGTCCGGGGCAGTACCACACTCTCACAGAACACCGGCGTGAAGCAGCAGTAATCCTGCTTGCGTTTCGTACGGTCAGTGAGAGTGCCGGGGGCCCAATACCTCACCCCTTCCCTCTCCCTCTCCCTCTCCCCCTTCCCCTTTTCCCTCTCCTTTAGGGCCGACAACGCACTGGCATCGTGTAAAGCGCTGCGGGTGTCTATGGACAGTGGTGTTCATTTAACATCAGGTGACCCACTAGTTCGTTTGTCTGGCCTATCTAACATAAAAAAAAAAAAAAAAAGAAACAATGAAAATTGTGGTTTTTAACTTGGGAAACTTTGTAAATTAGTTATAGTTAGTTATAGTTTATTCATTTAAAAAACAAATTGGCATGGTTATACAGAGAACAGTAAGCGCCAAACTAGGCCGAGCCTGTATCTTTGGCTTTAAATTGTAAGTTTTATCTCTTCGATCATGCAAGTAGGCCTCATTGATTTAGTCAAATAGATAAAGGCTACAGTATAGCACATTCTCGAGAATGATAAGTGACTTATACCCAAAGGCTTTACAATAGTCCAAGTCATCATGTCCGAACATGTTCGAGTGGATGAACCGTAAGTAGGTCACGAGACGTGACTAAGCGCTATCGATTGAAAATAGGTGTATGTAAATAAATTAGTTTTGATGGGTTGAATGTCATTTTGGTGACTGATTTTACCCGAATTTTAGTAATTCCGAGAGCTCAATCGAACAAATTGAGCTTTTTATTGACATTTACAGCATGTGAAAATTTTTTTGTAATGTTCACTTCAAAGTCTGATATTTTAAATCGGCTAAACCAGTTCTTAATAAGTACCTATAATCTGAACCATGACTAATTTGAATTAAAATAGCGTTCTATTAAAAAATCCGTCTGAATCGATTCATCCGGTTCCGAAGTTACATGTTGTAAGCAAACACATACACTACATAATACTATAAAAAAAAACACTAACTTGTTTTTTATTTATAAAAAACTTTCAATTAAACTTTCAAACTTTTTTCACAATAAACTAAGAATTTGTCAGTTTGCGTTATATGGAGAACCTCGACAGATGGCGTTAGTAGTCTTTAAACTTCGCCAAATAGAATTATAGGGGTGCCTAGCCGAGCGTCGACAATATTATTATCATCTATGTAACAATTATTTCGATTCGCTTCATCTCTCTCCTAATAAAAACTGCTAAGGAATGGAATTCTAGAGTGAATAGGCTGTTACTGAACCGGTGAGATACATTGGCCTCATCTTCACTTTCCATGAGGTGAGATGGGTCAATCATATGTCAGATTTATATTAAAAAAATCTAGTATTGGATTTTTTAAGGTTTCCGTAGTAACTTATACACCCACGTACGCACACAAGCACTAGAAATGTCACATTTACAATAAGAGTTAGACCAAGATAAGTCTGCGACGTGTTTGTAAGTGTAAATGTGCATGTGTTATTTAGACGTCATAATTTTATAGAAGTTTTACGTTTAATATAACACTTGCACTGCGTCTGCTATCAAAATCGTTGCAGACTTATCTTGGTCTGACTCTATTAGTTAGATTATGTGCTTTCTTGTTTTAATGTTTTGCCTAGTCCTCCATGAATTAGATGCCACATTTTCACAATCAAAAAACAACAAAATACTAAGGAATATTCGAAATCTTTTAATCTCTTTGCCACATTTTGACCATAGCAAATGGCGCAGGACTTGTAGCATAAAACGAAAACCTCTCCTTCGTTTTCTGTTGTCTTGCTCACTCCCATATTAAATTGCTACAGGGGTAATAGGGATAAGAGATCATTTTGTCGTGACTTGACTTTGGACGTCAAAAGGGCCGATATAATGTACCGTGGAAGCTACCGTTCGATTTCACGCTTTGGATTTCTTGATTGAGCTTTGTACGATTATTTGTGAAGGTATCAAGAACTAGTAAGTTGTATGACATTGGTCACACGTTAATTCGAGCTCCTGTTCATTCCATCATTCTGGTTTTCTGTCATTCACAACGGATTCACGGATGAAGTATTAAAAATATTTAATTTTCATCAGTCTGGGCTATCAGTCCTCTTAGACATAAAATGTAAGTAGGTACCTACTACTTGCGACTGTGTTTCCTGAACACTACAATCTGGGCCTAATTGGGGATGTCTATTTTTTTGCAATGTATAGTAAATCGAAAACCATTTCGAGATAAATGCTTTTTAAATCGTTTTCCGTAGTTATTTAATTTTAATATTATGTAATGAATTTATTATATAACAAATAAGCAATGAACTTCATTTGACATTGGTGTTAATTGCGTGACCGGTTCAAGTCGTACTTTATTCTGTGTGGTTAGAATTCTTCACAATTTACGCGTGGATTATACTACGGAGTTTGATTTGGACCCGCTGTCTGACATCTAGCACTTTGTCAGTGCCAGTAAAGTGACACAGTGTATAGTGTACCACTACGCAAAAAATAATTAAAGGGGCTGCCTTTTCGTAAGCATTTAGATAGATTTAGAAATTTGGCATTGTGGGAGCCCTCAATTATAATCTGACGTCATCAACTAAAATAGTTTCAATAATTAATTTTGAAAGAAGTAGAGAACTAAATGACAAAATATTGAAATTAGTTTCTTATAATTGACTTTTTTATACAAAAAAAATATAAAACCACTGGTAATTTTTTTTAGACATTCCCAATTGCATAACAAATAACAAACTAATAGTATTAGCTATTTTGTATTGAAATTCACTAATACTATTTGCTTGTATTTTGTTATGCAATTGGGCCCTGGCCTTTTTCAAGTGTAGGGTGAATGAGCATTTACTAGGCAAGCGTGTTCCACCGTAGAACTCATCTTTGCTTTCCATCAGGCGTGATTGTGGTCAAACGCAAGCTTATATAAAAAAAAAAACTTCGAAAATTCACATTTTGGAAAAGTGAGGAATTGTAGACCGTATTGTCATTTTCCTGAAACACATTACCGAAACCTTTCATATCAATGAATACCTTCATAGCATCGGTTTAACATGAGATTAATAGTGGCAGTGCATATCGGTTGATTGCAATACCGCTTTTCACTTCCAAAATGACACATAAACGCCTAGTATAAGAGAACATACGACCTTTTTCGGTTAGACGCTCCAACGGCGGTGCAAATAACGCTTTTTAGTTTCAAAACGACTTAAATCATTTTACAATGTGGAAAGTTACGTCGTTTTGAACCGATAGCAGTGGTTGCACACTGTATTAAAGGGCAAACTATCAAATATTTGACAAGAGATCGATGTTATAGCGCTTTTTTATTAGTTGCCTGGAAATATGCATTTTAATAGTTTGGGATTAAATGGTTTTTAATCAAAAGGGCCAAAACGGAACTTTAAAATTTTGGAATTGGCCGGTTGGCTGTCCGTGGCTTAGTTGACAAGCTTATCATTATCATAATCATCATCCCGGCTTATATACATCCCGCTGCAGGACACAGGCCTCCTCTCAGAATAAGAGGGCTTGGCCGTAGTTCCCACGCGGGGACAGTGCGGATTGGAAACTACAAAAACACCATTGAATTACTAACCAGCTGTTTGTAGGTTTTCTTACCATGTTATCCCTCAACGTAAAGCTCGTGGTAAATTTCAAATGCAAATTCCGAAAAACTCAGAGGTGCGAACCTACGACCCTCAGATTGAGAGGCAATAGTTCCAACCATTGGGCTGTCCCGGCTTTTACGGTGGTCAATTTACTGAAAATCAATCAGTCAAATAGACAGTTACAACGTGCTACCAACTTAACAATGGCCGGTGTGACCAGGTGGCCGAATGGTACAACTGATATTGCCATTAAAATTAATGGTGTTCACATGCAAATGCAAGAGGCTGAGTGATTGGAATTCAATTAACATAATATATCAGTGGGTAATTAATTGGAGTATGGATAGACTAAGATTCTCTAAAGCTAAAATCAACGGTGTGTGCTAAGTTCCCAATTCGCACTGGGTCCGCGTGGGAATGACAGCCCAAACCCTCTCATTCTGAGACGAGACCTGTCCCCTGCAGTGGGATCAACCTCACTTGTTATGATTTCCAATGTTTTCCGTCATAAAAGTACATTGTCACATAAGGGCAATAACTCCGCCATTTCCATGCCCATTTTCCCAGGCTTTCGCTCTCCGAAGCGCCGTAGTGTGACCAGCTATATGAAAACCTGCAATAAACCACTAAATAATACGTCCCGAAATAACAGGTGGACACAATCTCTCATAACTGGTGGATTAAGAATAAATGTGTTCTGAGAGGTGGTGGAGTGTGTTTAAGCTAATTTTGGTGTGACTGTTATTTATTTATTTATTTATTGAATTAATCACATGCAAGCTTACATGTTATATGTAACGTGGTAACGCTTTTCAGGGTTCCGTACCCAAAGGGTAAAAACGGGACCCTATTACTGAGACTCCGCTGTCCGTCCGTCTGTCTGTCCATCTGTAACCAGGCTGTATCTCATGAACCGTGGTAGCTAGACAGTTGAAATTTTCAAAGATAATGTATTTCTGTTGCCGCTATAAGAACATACTAAAAACAGAATAAAATAAATATTTAAAGGAGCTCCCATACAACAAACGTGATTCATGAAACGTGAACGGGACGGGGATTTAAAAAAAAAATTCTCGCTTATTATTTTTTTGACGTGATAACGTCTAATAAATCGATGAGCGCCTGCTGCATACACGAAAAACGATGACGCAATGTAATGTACATTGTAACGTTACGTTCTACAGAGCAGCGTAGGCCAGTATGTACCATCGCCCCAGACGTCAGATACCCATTTTCAAAACAAATTTGCTTGCAGCCGTTGATGTTTATTGCTATCGATTGTTATGGACAGATGTCTAGCCACTGCACGCAAACTGGGCCTTTAAGGTGGTTATCTGGCGCTTGGGTACAAGAGAGCGGCGAACGCCAGTATGAACAAGAATGCAGCGAACGCCAGCATCAACAATCAATCCACAATCAACAATACAATCTTAGTACCATCCATTTTGGTACAATCTTAGTACTAGCGTTCGGGTAATTTTTGTTCGGGTTGTGGGGGGTGCGGGGGAGGGGGTGCGGGGGCTTAAAGGGGGGATGAAAATTTCATTGATTTTGCCGTAAAACCGCCGTCAATAGAACTTGCGAAAAATGTATACAAACCATTCAATGAAATATCCATACTATAGCACTTTTTTATTGTTTTAATGGTTTAGGAACTTTAGGATAATGATGTGGCAAGATTTGGTTAAATAACACGTAGATTTAGCAGTATTTGACTAGATAGAATGGAAATTAAAGTATTTTTTAACACAAATTTTGTTTACATTGTTCGCAAGTTTTATTGACGGCGACGTTAGGATGCACCGTTTTCAAGATATTTGACAAAACACCGGTTCTCGTCCGATCACCGAGGTTAAGCAAAGTCGGGCGCGGTCAGTACTTGGATGGGTGACCGCCTGGTTTCATTTTTGTATTTTGAATGTTTTGTTATGACGTTATCACGTTAAACTGACTTTACAGACAACCGGTTTTTTTTTTGTTTTAGCTTTATTGTTGCCTAAATTGAATAAAGAATTTTGACTTTGATATAACCAACTACAGGTGCCTGGCTGACTACTGCGTACTTTACCCTGGGTATTTAAATAAAATAATCCGAATAGAAATCTGCTAATCCTCACTCTATAGATGTCCACAGCCGTGCAATGAACTTCACTAATCTGTGCACATCAGTCGGATTGCAATTTATTAGCAGGCCGTCATGTGTCCGACACGCGAGGTTTTGTCCACAGTTTTTGCAATTTTGCAGCTTATTTGGATAACTTGGGTTATAGGATTTAAGCATGCAATCGGTTTGTTGTTGTGGGATCTACTCTACTGTCAAGTAAAGCCTAGTCCGGTGCTTCATCCCAGTCTTTATACGTCCCACTGCAGGGCACAGGCGTCCTCTCAGAATGAGATTGCTTGGGCCGTAGTTCCCACGTGGGCCCAGTACGATTGCGAACTTCACATACGCATATATTTCACACGAAATACAAACAAAAACATGGATGCACAGAAAAACTCAGAAAAAGAGACCAGAAAAAAAAGTCTTGTTCACATACACCATTATTTCTTCTCAGGTGTATGCAGGTCTCACGATGTTTTCCTTCACCGTAAAGCTCATGGCAAACAAATGTAATTTCGCACATAAATTCCAAAAACTCAGAGGTGCGAGTCCGGACTCGAACCCATGACCCTCTGCTTGAGAGACCATAGGTCAAAATACTAGACCACCACGGCTTTTCGGTGCTTAATATATCACGATTTTTTCTTAACGAATCTAGAGGTAAGTTAGATTAGGTAGGTTTTAGCGTGAAAAAGCTACAAACATCCGTTTGTACAAACTTTTCGCGTTTAGAATATGTATTACTAAGGTATTATTGAATTTATTAAATGATTATATAGTAACGCTTGTATAAGTGAGGTCTTAAAAGGTGAGTGACGTGAGTTGCGATATGAACGAAGTGAATCGCAATGTAAGACGGCACGAGCCGTTTTTAGACCAAATTGTACACCGTTACATACAATACTAAACTTTTTCTACTTCATCCATTTTTTTTCTTTTAATAACTTTAATTATGGCAAACTGTAGCAAACGCAAACAGCGGAGCCAGTGAAAAATATAAAAATGATTGATATATATTCAGTGGCGTAGCTACCGTATGGCAAGCCGAGGCACTGCACCGGGGCCCTCAAGCTCAGGGGGCCCCTCGGACTCTGACTTACAAACTATAAACCGCGGACCTATGAGAAACGCGGCGCTCTTCAACAGTGTGACTATAAAACGCTACTAGTAGTGAATTTACAATCGCGCGAGTCAAGTGAATTTAATGTGCATTCATCCTTACTTGTCTTATCATGTAAACAAACACGGGTTGTGGCCCTAGTTTACTTTTTGCCCCAGGGCCTTTGGTTACCTAGCTGTGCCACTGTATATATTTGATAGATGTGATAGTCTAATATACCTCCAAGAAAAATCGCGCAAATGCAGTGCAACTTGAACGGTTTTCTTTGCAGGTCTAAACTGGGCTTTAGTGTTGAGTGTACCCTACATTTAATAATTTGTGGCAACTAGGTGTATCGTTATAACGACATTACGACACATAAGTTCTGTTATGGGGAATAGAGTTTTTGAAGTCATATTAATATTATCTATGTTCTTATTTAATTGTTCGTGACCAAAAGTACAGAAGTAGAAAAATAAATAAAAAGATAAATAAGGTAAACGGCCGAGTGATGGTCACTGTTTTCGTAGTTGTCAACTTAGATTTTATGTTGTCAGCAATACAGGCGATAAAAATAACAAAAAATGTGTAGAGTTTATTACAAAAAACGTCAACTCAAACAAGGAAAAAAAACAGTGACACAGAAAAATCCTTGTCACTTTCTACAAACCAAACACGGATAATAATATCTAACCCATCTTTCAAGTTAAGAGTTAAGACACGTTTTAATTTCAAAATATTGCTTTTTTTCTCAGCAAACTGACTACCTGCCAGTACAGATAAATCTTTATTTTACTACATCCACGGCAAAAAATACTACCCACAGCTGAGCTTAAAAAAATGTAAACAAGACTTTTTTTGACCAACATGTTGCGATAAGCGAACTGTTTTTATGTTTGTCTGATGACCAGTTGCAAACTGAAACGTTGGTGATAGAAATAAAGTGAAATAAGAATATTATGGTTAGTTGTGGGTTGACGATGGATAATCTCAAATATGTTCTAAAGGAAGGAGGTTCCCTGTTAAACACTAGATATATAATAATAATGAAATATATCTGGATATCAATGCAATTTTTGTCTTTAAATATTTTCGGGGTTTTTTCCCGTGTCTGGTTTAGAATTACATCTCTACATTTTTTTCCATGGATGTCGTACCTAATAAGCGACTAAGGTTAAGGTATATTGTACTTATAGGCTAGCAACCTGTCACTTACCACTTTTACCCTTAAACCTGAAATTACTATCACCTATGGAATAGACAAGCTTATTTAAAAAAAAATGCTCGTCCATAAAGCCAATTTGTCTTACATTTTGAAGCCAAATTGTATCTTTCAGGGTAACATAGATGCATACAGGCCAGGATGCACCTTGGCCGTTTGGAAGAATAAAAGACGAATGAAAGGAATTGTGCTAATTGTAAGCTTACTGACTTGCTTTTGTTTATTCGACAATGCACTGAGCTTTGAGTTTTGGACTATGGAAATTTCGGACAAAAAATATTTTCTAAAGCTAACAAAACTGTTTCAACTAACATTACCCGAGCCCAAAGTAAGCAAAAAAGTGACCCTTCCTCATTTGTGTGCATTTTTTGTGCAACAGTATCCACCTACGTTGGTTAAACCATTAGCTGATAAGTTAACCATTAGGAAATAGATAAGAGAAGTTATTGTTGTCGCAAATTGCCATTTTGTAATATGGTGGTGGTGATAGGTAATTATGGTTTTTGAGCTAGGGTTTGTTTGGTATGAGATTAAATATTAGTAAAATAAGAAAGTCATTCTGAGGGGAGGCCTGTGCCCTATAGTGGGGCGTATATAGTATGGGATGATGATTATGAAAAAGTCGGGGTGGCCTAGTGGTTTTATCTATGGCCTCTCAACACACTCATCTCACCTCACCTCTCCCCACCTCTGAGTTTTTTGGAATTATTGATCTGCACACCGACATAGCTCGAAGAATCGCCAGACTCAAGTGGCAGTGGGCAGGGCACATCGCTCGTAGAACTGATGGCCGATGGGGCCAAAAGGTTCTTGAGTAGCGTCCACGGACTGGAAGCCGCAGTAAGCCTCCAACAATACGGAGCGACAACCTGATTAAGATTGCGGGAACGCGTTGGATGCGCGTGGGACAGGACCGATCTGTTTAGGGAGCCTTGGAGGCCTATATTCAGCAGTGGACGTCTTTCGGCTGAAATTATGATGACGTGCAAAATTACATTTGAATTTTACCATGAGCTTTACGGTGAAGGAAAAGCTCGTGTGAGGAAACGGTCGGCACTGTGACAAGTTTTAATTTAACCGCACCCAAAAATACAATCAAAAAGTTTTCAGTTACTGAGATCAACATTTAGGACTTAACCATTACAGACCGTCAGTTACAAAATAGACTATCTATAGCCGTTTATCTAGCTGTAACATTCAAGTTCTTTGATTCAAGGTTTATTTTGGTTAAAACCAGCTCAGACCGGTTCGGAGACAAAGGAATCTGGGCACTAATCGAATCTAGGTTGATTGGACGACAGTTAGCTTATCTAGATGTAGTTAGGTCTACGACTGTCGTTAAGGCAGTTGATGAAAAGGGTCGGCTGGTTCTAACTACATTTTTTTAGGTCATGCTAAAGTTTTTGTAAGAAGTTATTGTTAGGAACTGAATCAATTACTTTGCTCACCCGCGACCTTACGATAGTTACGTTTCTGTAAGAAATGCGTGTTCTTGCAGTTCCTCCACCTCCATACTGTACGGACACACACTAATCAAACAAACCCAACCATCACCACCACCAAATTACTCTAACCAGAGCTTATCTTCAGAGCAACTGCATGAGCACGCATTTCTTATATAAACGTATCTATGGAAAGGTCGCGGGTGAGCAATCCAACAACAATAAGTTATTGAATCAGGCGTTACTTTGCGGAAGTCCATATTAATGAACTGAAACAATTACTTTGCTCACCCACGCGCGACCTTACAATAGCTACGTTCATGTAAAAAAAAAACAACAACAACAACATTTCAACATTTGGTAGCACAGTGAACGGTTGCGGTACACCGAAGATGAGCTCTGGATGAGTTCGAAACGCGTCAGTGTAGTTTGGTGGTAGTGATAGTTGGGTTTGTGTGATTTGTGTGCGTTCATACATTGTGGAGGTGGAGGAACTGCATGAACATGCATTTTTACATAAACGTAGCTATCCGGTCACGGATGAGCATAGTAATTGTTTCTGTTCACTTATAGCTAATATTTTTTAGTCAAGTAGACTTGACTAAAAATCACATCGCCGTGTGCGATGCCTGCCCAATGAAACTTAATTTTGCTGACACGGAGTCGCTAATTTTATATTTTTTATGTTCACAGGTAAGGTACTTTTGTTTCTTACGCTTTGTATGACCAATTTCTTTCTTTCTAAAGTATTATACTCCTATATTTCTTATAGCACTTTGAACAGTACGTCCTACTCATTTATCAGCCAGCACAAGTTGGCCGATGTTGACACAGCTGGCCCTTTGTCGTAGGATTAGCAGTTTTTGTGGCCCTTTGCTGCGTGGGAGTACTGTCAAGTATATTAAAACTTAAGTATACAATGCATTGAAATCTATTTCGTTTATAAGTTTATCGGTTTGCTTAAAAGCGTATTTAAGACTGGTTAGGACAATTTACCAAATATTAGCAAAATTTCCCAAATGTTTTTTTTCTCACTATAGTTTCTTAGCTTTATTTTCACAGTAGCGTTTTTTTTTTTCAATTTGAATTGACACAGAATCAGTGTCGATGGAGCTCCTTCTTCTGTGTGCTTTTAGCCCTTTGGGCCGATGCAAACTAAACATAACCTTAACCTACCTAATGTTTGTGTGTCGATTAAAGTTGTATAAAAAAACGCGATTGTGTAAATAAATTTCAGTAAAAAACGATAGTGAGAAAAAAGTATTTGGGAATAAATGCGAATGGATATTTTGCTACAAGGAAATAATGATTTTGGAAAATTGATCTAACCAGTTTTCAAAATGACTGAGAGGCAATGCAGCGAGCGGAAGCTAGTTAGGTAATTAATATCATCAATTACAGTTGTGATGCCCGGACTCTAAGTTTTTCAGAATTTATTAAAATTACATAAATATATTTCATACTAAATACAAACTGAAATATAGATGCACAGAAAAAACCCCAGAAAAAAGACCAATGCTGGGAATCGAACCCAGGTCCTCAGCATTCCGTGCCGTGTGCCATACCCCTACACCACCACTGGTCTAGAGATTAGACATGAATCTTTCCTATACATCATACATTTCAGTCAGCTAAATCATCACCTTATGCAGTGACAAGCGCTCATCTATGTTACACCCTCTATCGAGAGATTTTAACACTCCTTCGGAACTAACCGCTCACCTGGACACGAGATGGCGCTACTGTGCAACTTTAAACAAGTTAGCTTAGCTATGAAGTATCTTTTTGTATTAAAAAATGAAGTTGAAAAAATAAATACAAAAAGATACTTCATAGCTAAGCTAACTTGTTTACATAAATATATTTGAAATTTACAATAAGCTTTACAGTGAAGGAAAACATCATGAGGAAAACCGCGCGCATCAGTCATGAGATTAAATAATGTAAGTAGGTACATATGTGAAATTCCATATCCTCACTGGGCCCGCATGGGGACCACAAAGCCATCTCATTCTGAGAGGAGGCCTGTGCCCTGCAGTGGCACATATATAGACTGGGATGATGATAATGATGACGATGATGATTTGAAATTTACCATGAGGTTTACGGTGAAGGAAAACATCGTGAGGAAAATCGCACGCACCAGCGAAGAGATTATAATAATATGTAAATGATGTACTTACGTACAAGTGAAATTCCATATACCTAGGCACTGCGCTCGCGTGGGAATTATGAAGCCCTCTCATTCTGAGAGGAGGCCTGTGGTCTATAGTGGGACGTATATAAGCTGGTACAAAGGATTAGGATTTTGACCAACTGCACGTAAAAAAAACATAAACACGTGTACTGAGAACAAAAGATTTTTTGTACATAGCAAAACTTGGTGCAGGTCCAAAATCTTGACTAATTTAAGTTTGCGAACTATGTCAATCTTAACACCAATCATCACAGTTCAAATTACCTCGGCACGGTTACGCTAAGATAAAGTACCTGTTACGCAAATGGTGTTATTTTTTTTAAATATGCCAATACTGTTAGTTACGCCAAGTGTTAGAGTAGAGGTTGCCAAGGCAAAAAATATTGAATAGCAATAAGTTTTAGGGTAGTGTAAATGGGTTTTGGGAACAATGGCACTCTCTGGCTGTTCTTTTTTCATCATTGAAATTGCCTACCAGAAGTCCGTCATTTTAAAAACCAAGCTCACTTTTGTTTATAAGGTAATACCAATGCTCGACACCTCAACGCCCTGTAGATGACATCCATCTGTCGGGTCTATAATGACTCCCATAAAATTTTTGTTCCGAATTTTTAAGACCATAACGTTTTCTGTCATAATTTTTCTTTGTCATATTATCGGAAGTCATAATATTAAACAACATAAATTGGAGCTACGATTTTCTTAAGTCATAATTATTGTAAAGACTAATAAGTAAACTCATATCATTCAGTGTCAAGAAGCATCACACTTCATAATATTAAAGGTACTAAAGTCACTCAAAATAATTATTGCAAGGTCTTTTTTCGCAGGTCATAATTATTTTAAGGCACAATATTACTTTGTAATAACATTCAATGTCATGGTTGTATGACATTTCATAATATTAAAGGTAATAATCCTTTTCTGTGCTGTCATAAAAAAAAAAACCTAACATCGAAGGAAAAGGCGGGAGCTACGCTTACGCTTCGCTCCCGCCTTAGCCTTCTGAACCTAACCTGTCCGAGTCGCTTCTGCCCTGAAAGTCTTGCTCGCTCGCTTCGCTCGCTCGCTGCCAGCGATATGTCTTACAATGTTTCTGAATAATTATCAATGTTCCTTTGGATGTTATAGAATTCAATGTAGATGGTTAGTGCATTTCAAAAATTATGACTAAAAACAATTATTACTTTAAGATATATGCCCTATAACGTTTCTGAATAATCAACGATATTCCCTTAAATATTATTGATATCAATATTATGACTTTTTAAAGTTATGATCAATGGGATTATGGCTCATTGCAGTTAGAACTATTAAGCGATATGCTTTACAAAAATTATGACCATCGATATTTATGAGCAAGAATATTATGGACATCAATTTATGACTTTCAAAATTCGGATAAAAAAGATTATGGGAGAAAAGGGGCACCCCCATCTGTCACCTCTCTTACTATGACATAAGATTGAAGGTGCCATGTATTCGGTCAGTGTCTAGCACAGGAACGTTTATTTTATACTTAAAAATACACACAGGTAATTTCATTGCATAATCGTATACATCTAATACTAGCAGTTGCCTGTGACTTCGCCTGCGAAGAATTCGTTTATCGGTATCCCACGGGAATTTTTATAAGTAAAATCTATCCTATACCCTTGCTAAGCTCTCAAACTATCTCCATACCTAATTTAATTTGAATTAGTTGAGCGTGAAGCGGTAACAGATAGACAGACAGAGATACTTTGGCATTTATAATATTAGTAAAGAAGATTGTTTTTTTTTTAGTGTCGCAGCATAAGTGACTATAAAAACAAGCTGAAAAATGTCAAATTTGTGTCTAAACTCCTGACCAGTGGTGGTGTAGGGGTTTAGCAAGCAGCACGGAATGCTGAGGACCTGGGTTCGATTCCCAGCGCTGGTCTCTTTTTCTGGTTTTTTTCTGCGTAGGTATCCATGTTTCAGTTTGTGTTTAGTATGAAATATTAGTAAAGAAGTAAGAAAGAAGCAATGTTTACAAGTAAATTATGTAAGTAAATTTCTAGAGACGTACAGCTCTAAGCTCTTATTCTGAGATGATGATGATGTAAATATAATACCATACCAATATTATAAATGTGAAAGTGTGTTTGTTTGTTTGTTTGTCTTTCTTTCACGTCAAAAATGAGCGACGGATTGCCATGATTTTTATATGGACGTAGTCGAAGGGCTGGAGAGTGACATAGGCTACTTTTTACTACGGGATAATATCTCATACTCACGGGAAAATACTTTTTAAATTTTAATGTTTGATGTTTATTGAGTGGGTGAAGTATCTCGAAATACTCCAAGTCTTCCGAAGCCAACCAGAGTCCTCAATAAATAAATACGGCCTTAAACAATTATGGCCCGCGAGTTAAATAATACAACCTTAGGTGAATCCATACTTAATATTATAAATGTGTAAGTGTTTTTGTTTATCCTTCTTTCACGTCAAAACTGAGCGATGGATTTCCATGATTTTTGTATGGACATAGTTTAAGAGATGGAAAGTGACACAAGCTACTTTTTACTACGGGAAAATATCTCATTCCCACGGGAAAACACGTTTTAATCTACTTCAGCGGGGGCGAAGCCGCGGGCATAAGCAATTTTAACTATAAATAAAAGGTAACATATATTCTTCCGTAAAATAATTGTCCAAATACGCTCAAATCACTAAACAATAGTGTGACCATAATTACACCTGCATGGGCACTTTACGTAGAAGATTATTAACTAAAAAAACAGGATATGACATCGTATTTAACTAATGACCTGTGGCTCGTTAAGGACAAATGAAAACGAGGCATATTAAGTAACAATATCGTGTTTCCTGACAGCGTTTATTTAGTTTTGGGTTCTGCGTACAAAAAGTTTCGACGGAACCCAATTGGTATCGCTCAAGCTTCTGTCTGTTGGTATCTCTATTACAACTAGCAGCTAAACCTTATAATATTTACTATAGCCGATGGAACAGCAAATAATACAAATTAAAAATAGTTACAAAAAAAAGTCTAAATTTGTGACGTCCTTTTGGACGTCCTCGTAAAAGAAAGTTTTTTTTTTGCTCCATACTGGCAATTAAGGTGGTCGTCATCGTCATCGTCATTTCAGCCGAAAGACGTCCAGTGCTGAACATAGGCTACCCCCAAGGCTCGCCAAACAGATCGGACCTGCGCCATCCGCATCCAACGCCTTCCCGCAACCTTAAACATCTCGTCGCTCTATCTTGTTGGAGCCCTACCTGCGTCTTCTGGTCCGTGGGCGCCACTCGAGAACCTTTTGATTTGATTAAGACGGTAAATAGTACGAAACTTCTCGTGTCCCAGTTAGACTCGTATTCGTTTAGATAGATTGTTGGCTGTAGTAGTAGACCAGAAGTAGAAAAACACTTCACTCACTTCTTCTTCTTAGAAATTCTTCGTTTTTTGATAACTAAATCAAATATAGAAAAGGATGAACGGACAACATTATAGCCCAGGCAAATGCTAACCCAACTTTGATTTAATCTCACAATACTATGTTTTTTAAATTTTGGTCCATCGATACTATTGATGGTTCCACCAATAAGTAGTGTGGTTGTGGATCATGTACAGCATAAGAAACCAAATTCAGGACATATAATTGGCGACTGAGAGGGCTTGGGCCGTAGTTCCCACGCGGACCCAGTGCAGATTGGAAACTTCACACACACCATTGAATTTCCTCGCAGGTTTCCTCACGATGTTTTCCTTCGCCGTAAAGCTCATGGTAAATTTCAAATGTGATTTCGCACATAAATTCCGAAAAATTCAGAAAAGCGAGCCGGGATTTGAACCCACGATCCTCTGCTTGAGAGGCCATTGGTCAAACCGCTAGGCCACCACGGCTTTTTGAGAAGCACAAACGAAAGAAAAGTTTTTATTTTTACTTTGATAGAGCCATATTTAACATGTTATAATGTATCATTCTAAAATTTTCATTTGTCTAAGTAAGTTTATAACTGAAACAGTATTTTATTTAAAATTTATTATTACACTGACTGACCTCACCTAAACTACTGTATTCATTAAGATGAAATTTCTTAAAAATGTGAAAACAGCACGCTTCGAGAAAAATGATCACAAAGGACGTAGGAAGAAAATCACGTCCCAACATAATTTAAAACTAACTCATTCAAATATTGATAAATAGACTAACTTTTTTGAAGGGGATGGGTCAGGCAGATGGACAGAGGTTAGCACAAAATAAAAAAAAGATATCAAAACAGTTTGGGCAATTAAGATATAAACAAACGTCTCATAATTACGATACTATAATGATAGCTCTTAATAATGATATCGCATGGGCGGGCCAATTACGATTGATCTAATGATCCATGGTGGCGGTTGTGATTCACATGCAGGCGATTTTTACGCTTTTTAAATCATTTATAACGGTTTATCTAATGATTTTTTTGTATACACAGGGTGGCTCATTTAGAATTAGAACGGCCCATATGGGAAAGTCTGAAACTATAAGACATTACGAAGATCTGTTCTTAGGAACCATGTCATCGATTTCAATAACAAGAAAGACTGCATTCATACATCAAAAAAAACTGTGGATTTTAGTAGATGAGGCTCGAGGTCGCAAGAATTGCGTTTATCCCGCGGGAACTATGTTATTTTCTCAAACTATTTCTATACCCAATTCCATCTAAATCAGTTCAGCTATTTTAAAGTGAAGAGGTAACAGACATAGACAGACAGACACACTTCCGCATTTATAATATTCATCATCATCATCATCATTTGTCCACTGCTGAACATAGGCCTCCCCCAAGGCTCGCCAAACAGATCGATCCCGTGCCATTCGCATCCAACGCGATCCCGCAACCTTAATAGAATAGAATAGAATAGAATAATTTTATTTCAGGCTGCATAGGCCCATATAAAAATACCTTAAAGACGAACATACATATTTATATTACACTTAATTAACAACTTAATTACAAGCACGTGAAGTCTGTGACGTGGGCACTTTTGCAGTGTCACTTAACCGGCCACGAAACACCTTTCGGCCAAAACTCCTCTCTTGTGAAGGTCGACAGTTAATCAGTCGGAACCCTCACCACAAATGAAATTCACGTCATGGCGGGACTCCAACCGCTCAACCCTCAGAGTGAGCTTGGTCTTCACACGCACATATTCCACGATGTCCGTGACCTTCGTGGAGTGATGCAGGCGGGACACGTACAGCTCAGGTCGTCACTTCCATCTTGTTGGAGGTAGGCCTACACTGTGTCTTTCTGTGTTTTATAATATTACTCTATACTAATATTAGGAGTATGGATATGAATTGAACACTCTATTATGCTGTGCGGTTTGCTTCATCTTGTCTAATACTATGGTAAGGAACGGAATTCGCTCCTATCGTCCGTATTTCCAAGTAGATAATAAACTAGGACTCTTCAATAGAGTGAATAGACTGCCTCTTTCAGTCCATCGATGCCATTCGAGAACCTGTTGATCCCATCGGCCATCAGTTCTACGAGCGATATGCCCTGCCCACTGTCACTGGAGTCTGGCGATTCTTCGAGCCATGTCGGTGACTTTAGTTTAGCGCGGATTTCATCATTTCTAATGTGATCCCGCAGAGAAACTTCGAGCATAACCCTCTTCATCACCCTCTGAGTGAGCATCAACATTTTTATTTGTTTGTACTTATTTCATTATTTATTGTTTTCAATTATAACAACAAACAATAATAACTTTAAAAGTAACTCACAAAATAGTGCTTCTAAATCATAGTTATTGCCTCGACGAGATTAAAAACTCATATAACAAATAACTGTTAGTTATAACGTTTTTTAAGCTTGCAGCCAGAAGCATCTCGGTGACGGACAGATGACTGCATTAATTTTAAGACTTGTTTTATAAATAAGTTACGTGCTTTTTATCGCATCGTTAAGAAATAATGTTTTAGTGTAGTGTAATATCGAGATGTTTATTTCAAACAAGTAACTACCCGCTCGCTCACTGCAATTAGGTCTAGCACAGTGATACTCGTAGGACAGGGACGTAGTTTAGCGAAAATGATCCAACCCTCAACAAGTCGCTTTTTGATTTTGGATCTAGTTTCAATACCAACAAAAGATAAATTAAAGAAGAAAATGTCAGTGATTTGGATCCTTTTCGTTAAACTACGTCCTTAGTCCATTTCGACCTCTTGGGGTCGACGAAGACTTGCAAAGATTCTTCATCTTGCCCAGCCTATATACGTCCCACTGCAGGGCACAGGCCTCCTCTCAGAATGAAATTGCTTGGACCGTAGTTCCCACGCGGGCCCGGTGCGGATTGGGAACTTTACACACACCATTGATGATGTTTTTCTTCACCGTTAAGCTCATGGTAAGTTTCAAATGTAATTTCGCTCATAAATTCCGAAAAACCTGAGTGCGAGCTGGGATTTGAACCCACGATCCTCTGCTTGAGAGGCCATAAGTCAAACCGCTAGGCCACCATGGCTTTGTGTCCTACTACTGGGAAAAAGCCTCTCCCCTCCAATCTCACCTATCAAAAGCGAGCTCTCGCCATCCCACCTTTTCCAATCAAATTCTATTTCCAAGTAAAAATTATCTAGGTCGTTTCTGCTTCGGTCTGCCTCTGTTACGATATCCAACGCAAGGAACCCATCATCATCATTTCAGGCGAAAGACGTCCACTGCTGATCATAGGCCTCCCCCAAGGCTCGCTAAACAGATCCGTCCCGTGGCATCCGCATCCTACGCGTCCCATCTTGTTGGAGGCCTACCTTACACTGCTTCTTCCAGTCAAAAAATATCAACATTCAAGGAACTAATAGTTTTTAAAATCAAGTAATATTTAATTAAATTTATCTTAAAATGATGGAGCACCTGACCAGCTGAAGGATTTTAAATAAAGATAAATGTTTAGCGGCATTGAAACCAGTAAAACGCTTTTCAACACTGCAAAAACATAAAACAAATTAAAAATTTTACGCTCATTCGAAAAGTACGTTTTATGCTTTCCAACATTCAAATAAGGGCGTAATACCCGCGAAACCATCTTAAAACTGTTCTAAAACATTTTATAGGAAACACAGTTATCACCCAAGATAATTAAACCATTGTCTTTGAGCTAAAGAAAATTATGATCACCATAAATTGTAAGTCGGGGTGTCGTTTAGGACACCATATTTAAAATAGTATAATAAAAACACGCAGTACAAACCACCAGATTATAATGACCGCCCCTTCCCCTCGATTGCCTCAGTTATACTGTTAACTTTTCGGCTGCCGTATAGTGTAATAGAGGTCTAAGTAAGTTGGATTTTAATGTTCGAAAAAATATACAGTGTGTATCGATCGAAGACGCAAGTCTTGGAGAGTCACGGTGTTAAATTTTTTATAGGTAGTTAAGGCGGGTTTATTGTGGCTCTGAGATTAGGATAATAGGGAGAATCATTAGGGTGAGATCAATGACTTCTGGCTGGATTTAGGGACGATGTCCGCGTTGAGAAAGAAATGACACGTTTGCGCTTTAAAAACTGTCATTTGTTTTATGAAGCTATGCACTGCATACATTATAAGCCATGGTAGCCTAGTAGTTTGACCTATGGCCTCTCAAATAGAGGAACGTGGCTTCAAATCCCGGACTCGCGCTTCAAAGTTTTTCCAAATTCATGTGGGAAATTACATTGGGAATGGAGTACCTAAATTAGACTAACTTTAACAGAATAATATGACGGTCATATTTCATTTCCGTATCTCTATTTACAGTCGACAAAACCGAGGCCTGCCCAGTTTCAAAACAAATTTGCTTGCAGCCGTTGAATTTCATTGGTATGGATTGGTATGGGCGATGTCTAGCCACTGCAAGCAAAATGGACATTTAAGGTGTCAAGGCGACCTTTTTGACGATCGTACGTATAGTGTTTTCAAAATGACTAATCTTTTTTTAAATTGACACTAAACTTTTACCTCCCTGTTTATCAATGCAATGCAGCAATGGCGGATTGAACTCCAAAACCACCTCAACCCTGAAACATGCATAATAAGGAAGAGAGAATGTCAATGGACTTCACGATCCAAACACCATACTATTGCTCATGGTTTTTAGACCGATTGCAAATGTATAAAATGGAATAAAAAAAAATTATCAATGCTTGAAAAGCTGATAATTTTTCTCGGTATTTGTTCGTCTTAAAATGTCACTGTCACTTTACAATTTTTGTGCTTTTATAACGTTGCGTATTGATATGAATCAATAAAAGCTTATTGCGTTACGGGCATTGGGTGAAATCGATTGAACGCCTATACGCTTTTAAGGGACATAACAACGTCCCGAGCTAGAGAAATAAAAAAAAAACCGGCAATTAAAATTAAATCATTGACGGTAACTTTTTAAAATTCTACATTGACAAATCTGAATCACTTAGGATTCAAAAACGAATCAGTGTAACCTAAGGTCAAATAGGTTAAAATTAAATTTTATGACACCGGCCACTCCTGACCAATCGAGCTGCGCGTGATTCTTTATCTTCGTAATTGTAGTGCCAAGGTTGTATGGAGTCTTTGTTCTTTACTGAATTCGTGGAACTACTCGTAGCAACGGGTTTGTTTCAATTAGGATATTTTAGAGCTGAAACAATTACTTTGCTCCGCGACTTTATGATAGCTACGTTAGCCCTCTCAAGTTTAGAGGAGGCCTGTGTCCAGCAATGGACAACCGAAAAATAACTCGAATAATGCTCAATCAAAATCTAATTTGTATTATTTTTTTATATAAGAGGGGGCAAATGAGCAGACGAGTCACGTGATGGAAGCGATCACCATCGCCCGTGGACACCCGCAACACGGGGGGAATCACAGGTGCTTGTGTTGGTAGGCTCGTTTTTTAAAGATCCCTAAGTCGTAACGCTCCGGGAATGCTGCCAATGCGGGAGTGGGAATTCATTCTTCGTTTCGAGAAAATCATGTAATATGAAAAAGTCTCGTGTTAAAATAATTTAAATTACTACTTCGAATTTAACCGTTCTAATGCCCAAGAGATCGATTTAACAATAGCTATAAATTGATTGAACTGTAAAATCAATCACGGAAGGATTGACTGCAGGAGCCGGTTAAACTGTTGTTATTACCTCATAAAATGTATTGAAGGATCCCTTTGTGGCCTGTAGAATGGACTGAAATAGGAGAATTATTACTGTTTGGAGTTGAACAATTGAGTTGAGAATATTTAAAGTGTGTTGACGAAATAGTAAAACCACATAGATGCTTATTGCACGTTTTTGCGGCATACAATGTACTCAAATACAAATCTAGGTAATGAACTCTGTATAGTAAGTTTGATCTAAATCCATTGAGCTTTTGTGTTTTTAAGTAACAAAGATTCAAACATCTAAACTTTCACATTTAAAATATTAATCATTAATCATCGTCATCCCAGCCCGTCGTCTAGTAGGTACGTAGCACCGCAGGGCAAAGGCCTAAGCTCAGAGGTAAGAAGGCCTAAGTGTTTTGGACATACATACATGGTTCCCTCGTGACCCATTGTGAGTTAGGAACTTCACACACATTATTGGATTTCTACGCAGGTTTATCCGAATTCCGTCACGATGTTTTCCTTTACCGTAAAGCTCATAGCAAATTTAAAATGTAATTTTGCACATAAATTCTGAGAAATTAAGAGGTACGAGCCTGGGCTCAAACCCACGACTCTATGCTTGAGAAGCCATAGGTCACTGTCTGCACCAAATTTCCACCAATCCGTTGAGCCGTTCTTGCCTGATGGAGTAAAAACATCGAAACATCCAATTTTTGAAGCCGTAGTGGCCAAGTGGTTTGACCTCATCTCAAGCAGAGGGTCGTGGATTCAAATCCCGGCTCGCACCTCGTGTGTTTTTCGGAATTTCAGTGCGAAATTACATTTGTAATTTACCATGAGCTTTACGGTGAAAGAAAACATTGTGAGGAAACCTGCATACACCTGAGAAGAA
Source organism: Archips xylosteana (assembly GCA_947563465.1). NCBI lineage: Eukaryota > Metazoa > Arthropoda > Insecta > Lepidoptera > Tortricidae > Archips > Archips xylosteana. The sequence continues at coordinate 14,958,033 of OX387364.1, read as the reverse complement.
ATTCAATGGTGTGTGTGTGAAGTGCGTGGGAACTACGGCCCAAGCCCTCTCATTCTGAGAGGAGGCCTGTGCGCTCCAGTGGGACGTATATAGGCTGGGATGATGATGAAGATGATCCAAATTTTCGCGTTTATAATTATTATTGGGTTACTAGCTGACCCAGCAAACGTTGTTTTGCCATATAAAATAGCCTACGACCTATTCTAAATTCATAAGAATCGGTCAAGCCGTTTCGGAGGAGTTCGATAACAAACACAGTGACACGAGATTTTTATATATTGAATTTAGTTTCACACTTAAGCGAAGCGAACCTCAAGATCCTGTAATGAATCAGAAGAAATCAACGCAACTATGTTGGTAATTATGCCTCCTTTTACAAACAGTAGCTCATTTACTTTAGATTGCACCGAGCAACTCAAACGTAACGGTGCACCTATGGAATGCAATTTTAAATGAATCATCTTAAAAAAAACAATAGCCAAGCGGATTCAGCGCGTGTCATGTGTTTTATTCACTCTTGCGCAAGTCTATTCCAAAGAACCCTATAGAAGCAGTTATAGGGTTGAAAATTGGAAAATATTTTATTGCGGTTTAAAAGTTGGGTTTTTGTGTGTTTTTTTCTGTAAACAATGGTCGTGGGAATATTGTGGTAACCGTACTGGTATAGACGAGTGCAGAAAAATATGTACCAACTTACAATTTACGGTGATATTCTAAAGGTTCGTAAGTACACAATTTTAATTTAAAATTATTTGCCCATTTATTTTTTAAATTTCATTTTACAAACCCAAACAATAGCTTTATTAACAACAAAATATAAATTTGCCTTAAAATTAGAAATAATAAATCTATATAAACTAAAAGTAAAAAGAAATCTAATTGTAAGCTAATTCTTTGTCAAGGTAGTTGGCAGCTTTAGGTTTCGACGTCGATTTACCTCTTTGCTATTTCCTTATAGAGCCTCAAAGCAATGGGACACAAGATATCAAGGATCTGGAAACCGAATGGGACAAAGTCGTTTTCGGTGTCTAGATCCTGTATTTGTGTGGATTTTTTAAAATAGACAAACTTTTTACTTAACCTGATATAATGTTTTGTCAAATCTAATGTATAAAAATCTCGTGTCACGGTGTTTGTTACCGAACTCTTCCAAAACGGCTTGACCGATTTTTATGAAACTTTTTTCTCCATAATCGTTAGGTCTGAGAATAGGTCGTAGGATATTTTTATACCCCTAGGTGGTATATGGCAAAACAACGTTTGCGGGATCAGCTAGTTTACATATAACGAAAGCGAATCTTGATTTCTGATGAAATAAAAAGTTACGACTGTTAACACTTCGTGCTTGTAGAACAGTCAAAAAGCATCAAAGGACCTATTTTTTTGATATACATATACATCTGAGAAAATACTAATTGAAAGTCGTAACACTTGTGCTGTAATTACAGCTCAACTGTATGATTTCAGCTAATGTAAAACTGAATTTGACCTATGCATTTGTAATAAACAGAAATTTACCACTTTCAAACGCATCCTGATTGCATATTCACGGATCTTATCGCACCCAAAGTATATACGTTAAAACCGTTTATAGCGGCACCAATTACAACGACACATTGGATGTAACGACCAAGAAAAAAAACCAAAACGATCTTATAGGTATACCAAAATAACACTGGTTACAACGACCAACCGTGTTTAACGACCAAATATTGCTGTCCCTTGAATGTCGTTATAAACGGTTTTGACTGTATTGTACTTAATAATTTGTAATCGTTACCCTCACAGTTGGATTGTACGACGATGCTCGTTTGAGTTTATACTTGAAAGGTTTAGGTAGTTAACCAAATGTAAACAAACTTCAGTTTCCAAATTTGGCACATTCAAGGATTCAAAACATTTTATTTATCTATCATTGTAATACATACTAGACTAACGTATTTACATACAGAAATGTAAATGTTTAGAATAGTTTAATGGGAGAATTATAGTATTTAAGACATCAGTTGACATTGTTTTGTTTACATTTAGTTAATTACCTAAACCTTTCAAGTATAGAGGTGATCTCTCTACATATCAATAATCAGTATTTATACTGTGATGCATTTAACTCATAGCGAAGATGAAATAACAGCCATGAAGTAGTCATCATCAAATTTTATTTAACCCGTCACGCGTCCCAGGGACTACGTTAGTCCCTTACTTTTTTTTGCGGGAAATGTCCTAGAGACTACTACTGAAGTCTCTAGGACATATCCCGCATAAAAATAAATTTTACTAATTTAAGTACGGTGGACGCGTGACGGGTTAATTTTATTATAAAATATACTTACGACATTTTACACCTTCAACCATCGCGTGCTTACATCAAACTAAACGCACACATTCAGTTTTCTTCCTCAAAACCTTCAAGCAAAAATGATCTTTAAGATCTCGTATTAAGTCCAAACGGAGCGCTAGCTAAAGAGCTAAATCTAGACTTGCAATACGGGCAATTTTTCCGTGTTAATTAGTCTAGCCAGGTCAAGTTCAAACATGCTGTTAATTTAGCCGTGAAGAGCGGCTAGGTCGATATTGTAACGGTATTTTTTATTAATCATTCTGTTAAACGATAACTGGGTATACTCGTTAGTTCATTTTATTGGCCTCGGACTTCTTAACAACCTGTTCGAGATGCCACGTGCGAAATATTTCCAAACAAATAATTTTACTTTATTTTTGTTACCTTAGACTGCTTAGACCATGCAAACAGGTAACACATAGAAAGAAAGAAATATTTACGTTCATTACTAAACATAAACATACATACAATACATTTACTTTTAGTTTACCACTGACAGATGGCTTGCCTTCATTTCATTTCCAACTTTAACACCATACAAATAAAGTAGCTATTACAAAATCTGCAAACGTGGGTAACAGTATTCTTAAATTGGCTTTATTTGTAGGTCGTTAAAGTTGAATATGAAATGAAGGCAAACCATCTGTTAGTGGTATACTTTATGTAATTTTACTGTACCATAAATGCTGTTATAAAAAGGTCCCGACTTGAGCCAAAATCCGGTTGAACCAGCACTGGTCAAGGTTTTTTTTTACGTAAAACTGACCCGTGATTGACCGATATTTCACTCGATGAAAAGTGCAGATGTGGCCAAAGGTGTATCTCACTGGTTCAGTTACAGCACGTTCACTTTAGCCTTAAGATCCTTAGGTTGTATCGGTCTGGAAATACAGATAATGGGAGGGAGTTCCATGTCTAGTAGTTCATATTGGGAAAGATGAAGTCCAATACCAACATATAAGGGTGAAGACGCTCCCCCCGCCTGGATGTCTGTTGATAAAATGGAGATGGAGGAATTAAATCAATTGATTCCATGGAAGATGGTAGGATGCTGGTATGGGATTCAACTTGTTCAGACACTCCATGGCCCTTTCCCATCTCCAGGAAACCAACAACAGAGCTGGTGCACCTTCTGAAGCGGCTGAAAAAGCGAAAGTATGCAAATACAGGGGTCTAGGTAGGTAGGAGTACGACTTTGTCCCATGCGGTCTAGATCGTTGGTCCATAGGGTCCTAGCGCTATGAGGCTGTTTAAGGAAATGCAAAGAGGTTAGTCGACGTCACAGAAGACCGAAGAGCTGGCAGCTACCTCGGACAATGAATTACCTTAGCTATACAAGTCTTTATTCAGTGTATGTTGCCAGTGATGACATATGGATCCGAGACGTGGTGCTTCACTATGGGCCTGATGAATAGGCTCAGAGTCACTCAATAAGCTATGGAGAGTGCTATGCTCGGAGTTTCTCAACGAGTTCAAATCAGGAAAGAGGAGTTCCGTAAAAGAACAGGATTCACCGACAAAGCCAAACGGATTAACTCGTTGAAATGGCAATGGGCAGGCCATATAGCACGCAGAACAGATGGCCGTTGGAGCCAAAAAGTTCTCGAATGGAGACCACAGACATGCAAGCGCAGCGTGGGACGTTCACCAACGAGATGGACGGACGATATGGTGAAGGTCGCAGGTTCAGGGTGGATGCAAGTCGCTTCCAGCCATAATGATTGGACGTCATTGAGGGAGGCCTATGTCCAGCAGTGCACGTCCTATCCTATGGCTGAAATGATGAACAATGATGATGATGATTCAAAGAGGGAACGCTGTCAGTATCTTCGGAACTTTGCCTTCAGGGACTCCTTTTCATAAGTTTTAGTATTTATTATTATTTTTCTCAAGATTTTCAGTTTTAGGATGCTTGTAATCATGTAATCAAATCATGAAGAATGCCGGATATTAGGACGATATGCTATCACGTAGCTTCGCGAACACCACAGTCGAGATTTGTCTTTTATTGGTCCGTAACAATACCCCCCTCTAAAAACATCTTGTGCAAAACCGCATAATGCGAACAATATTTTTCGAAGCGTCACATTAACAGGCAAAATTACACAACCTCTGCAATTACGGATTTTATTACGCACAGAAATTTTACCGTTTTTTTTGAATAGGAGATTATTTTTCATTTGAATGGGAGATTTACCACCCTCTTCTAAGTGGTGAGCGCGGTGAGCCAAGTATACGATTAAATTTTATTGAATGTGCACTTAGGATTTTCGATGTTCTTGACTATTTTTTTTACTATCTCAAATTTATAACTTGTTTTTATATTGTACACAGCAATAACCTTATCCGATATGCTATTTCGCTGTATGTTCTTGGTAAAAACAGGATTAATATGGTATTTTTATTTTGTATTGTAAATTGGCAAAAGAGAAATATAAAAGAGCCCTTTGTTACAGTAGGTATTCCAGTATTCTGTATTATAGTTTTGACAATTAATAAATGATTTATGATTAAACTAGTTTAGTACGACGTTTTGCCATGATATAAAAATAGACTACGACTTATTCTCAGACCTACCAACGATAGACAAAAAAAACATAAAAATCGGTCTAGCCGTTTTGGAGAAGCACGATCACAAACACCGTGACACGAGACACGAGATTTTTAAATGTTAGATTACTAGATGTTGCCCGCGACTCTGTCCGCAAAAAAAATAGCCTTCGACCTATTCTCAGACCTACCGAATACAGTGAAAAAAGTTTCATAAAATCGGTCCAGCCGTTTCGGAGGAGTACGATCACAAACACCGTGACACGAGATTTTTAAATATTAGATTATATTACTTGTGTGTGACCATATGACTGGTGTAATTCTTGTCCAAGGTCTTAAGGTGGAAGCGCACGCTCTAGGCGCAAAATTCAAACTTTTTACAGTTTTTAATTTATTGTGGGTAAACGGTGTAACTGTTTAACTTCATATGGTACTTGCGCTTGTAAAACAGTGTTCTTGATATTATTGTGTAAAATTTATTAAGAATAAAACTATGTATTAGCTTGAAATAAAAGTTGTCAAAACGTTGAAAGTCTGAATTACTATGTTTGACAACTTTTATATCAAGCTAACAGTTTTATTCTTAAAAAGCTTTACACAATAATATAAAGAACACTGTTTTACAAGCGCAAGTACCATATGAAGTTAAACAGTTACACCGTTTACCCAAAATAAATTAAAACCTGTAAAAATTTTGAATTTCGCGCCTAGAGCGTGCCGTTCCACCTTAATATCACAATCTAGCGAAGAAATGCTGCCAGCCTTATGGGCACACTTGATTTAACTGCGTAAGTGTATATGTCCCAAAAATTATAACAAATCTTCTCATTTTCGAAATTGACAAATATAAATCTAACGTCAAAAATACAACGCACAATTATAAAAAATCCCTGCAACCCTCATTTGTTTCCTCGATTCGGGGGTAAGACCAAAATGACCGAGCGTAATGACCTAACTATTGTCCTTGTTGAAGGCTCATTTATTTTTATATCTCCATGGCGTTTTTAACAAAAATGACATAAAATGGACATAGCCGATGATATCCGGAATTGACGGCCGTCATGGTTCAGATTTTTAATGGTACAGGGTGTTTACCTCTGCTATTTTTACAACACAATCATTTGTGTACATTTGTTGGAAATATCTATGTATCTCTCTAAATACAACACAGTTCCTACAGCGTTGTTTTGTGCTTTGTTTTGTGTTGTCTTACAACAGTAGCAATGCAAGTGCAAAGGCATGTACAGCATTTTTATTTTGTTTAGCATTGTTAGTTAACCCTCCATTGTTTATGATATTAAATAGGTGCGCAGGTATTTCCGATAAATAGTCATGTTTAATTAATCGTATTTATATATCACTCGATTTTTGATCCATTATCTACATTTTTATCAAGAAATCCTTACCATCTCGACATCAATCCTTGCCGTCATCAAGATCAATCACATTTCTGTTATTTCTTTCGATTCAATCGAAACAATACCGGACGGCACCAATAATATCCCTGAAACGGGTACGTATCAAAATATATATATAAAGTTTAAAATTAATAATGGACGAAATACTTAATGGTCATTTGTTATAATGCAATTTTCTTGGAAATTCTCAACTTTACAGGATTTTCATAAAATAAACCTAACCTAACCTATTGGTTTAGACCAATCTGTAAATTACACGATTAAAAAAGTTTGTTTAATCAGTAGTTTCATAGAAAATTTTAGTATATATTATGACCATTATGTATTTCGTCCATTATTCGTTTTAAACTTTATGTATTTTGATACGTTCCCCCTGAAACTTTTTAAACGTAAAATTAGTACATTGTTTTTTTTTTCAATTTCAATGGACTTGCTAGTTTTTATTCTTAAAATTATTTACAAAGCCATCGTCTGTGAAGTAAAACAGTCACCCAATTATTTGGAGCGGACTCGTCCTGAACGAGACTTGGATAGCCACTCGAGTCGCATAACCAATTAGTTTTAGCAAACTAAAACAGACTTCTTGTCACCTAAGAACAGGAGTTGTGGAGTAGTCATTAAAAATATCACGTTTGAAAAAGTTTGGCAGATTAATGAATTTCGAAACGAAGTTTGGTGTTTGGTAGCTTACAATGAATTTTTTTTAAGAAAATGTTTACTGTTGAAAGAATATGTTAGTAAAATCTAGTTTCCTTTGCTGAAATATTTTTGGGAAAAACTCCTCTTTTGAGTATTGACTCTGGAAACGAGTTAGGATATTTTTCAGTGATTACGGCATTGATAGTACTAACATTAAATTGAATAAAGACATAATGATAATACATAAATAGAAAGCATGAAAATACAGGCACAGGCATAAGAATAAATAACAACATAGGTAGAAAGGGAACTCCCGCTCCGGCCGGACTCAAAGGTTACGATATTAGAGTTCTCGCTGCGAGCATATGGCGCTGGTTCGTTTTGGTATGGTAAATCTAATTACGCCAGATTATAATAGAGAAACAAAAAAATAAAGTTTTATTCCTCAGTATTTTTTGGATTTTTCGAACCAGCCAATGTTTTTGATTTTTGAAAAATATCACCTATTTAATTTTTAATTTAATACTTGTAAACCACTCCATGGTTTTCAGAACAGTGTCCTTTAATTAGCACACTATGTTCTCATTACAATAACACAACAATAATCTGCCCTGCAGCCAAAGTAACAAAGTTCAAAATGGCTTCGCTCTGCAACAAAGGACATCTCATACATTTGACCCTAAGACGTATACTTGAATGGTGTTCTACTTTTATTAATATAGGGTTGAAATTCGAACACAAAGATTGTGAAGTGGCTGTCGGTGCCATAATGTTTGCATATGCAAAAGGGTGCTTTGAGTGTTTTTCCTATTGATTAAGCGATGCCAGGACAGTGAAGAACAAAAAGCAGATAATTTTTAAAGTAGGTAGGTAAATTACAAGTTTTAAAGATAAACAAACGAGGAGATCCGTAGAAGAACCGGGGTCACCGACATAGCCAAACGGATTAGCCCGTTGAAATGGCAATTGGCGGTCCATATAGTACGCAGAACAGATGGCCGTTGGGGCCCAAAAGTTCTGGAATGGAGACCACGGACTGGCAAGCGATTGGTGACGATTTGGTGAAGGCCGCAGGTTCAGGGTGGATGCAAGTCGCTTCCAACCATAATGATTGGGCATCAATGAGGGAGGCCTATGCCCAACAGTGGACGTCCTACGGCTGAAATGATGAATGATGATGATGATGATGAAGATAATACAGTATGCAATGCTGAGCAGAAAGAAATGGAGACAAATTAACTAGCGAACAAGAGTATAACTTTTAAATAAGAAGAATTAGTATTTATAATAAAAAGTACCTACCTATTTAAAGAAAATAAGGCGCCAAATAGATGCAACGACATTTGGCTACTCGATGCATATGTACAAAGGCTTCGACCGTCGTATCTAGTAGCATCGTAACGTTCAAGTTTAGTGTTTATTAGTCATTTCTACAAAGAGCTAAATAATTAAAAATACTTAATTTGACTGGTCACTAAAGGTTATCAAGTTAGGAGTACAATAAACTATATCCAACTAGCTGTTAGCTTCGGATAAGAGGAATGACAAATTCTTCAAACGTGTCAATAAATCAGAATGTCAATAAGTTTTATTGTACTGGTACAATATTTTTGGTATGAAATTCAATCCTGAAAACTTGGTAAATCACAATTTTTTCACTTCTGAGGAATTAATCTTCTTAACCGCCGATTTGATTGCTGGGTTGTTGCTGGTTATCGCTGTAGTAAACTAGATGCAACTCACTTAAGGTTTTTTGTTTATGGTCTTGGTTTAATTTCTTTGTTGATATTAGGACGTAAACATTTGTAGACCCGCCCTTTTTTCTATTATTTCACATAATTACTATAATGAGAGACATGGTGACTTACGTATTTAGCATTCGAGGTTAGCCCGACATGTTTTGAACCAATCTGTGGTTCTTTTTTAGGGTTAACACCAACCTTGAAAAATCCACGAATTGGTTTCAAATATATCGCACATACATCGTAATATGTAAGTGATCCGTGTTTATGATTTTAGTAATTACATCTATGTTCACGGCAGTATAAATTCAAAGATTATAATAGACTATTTAGCACATGACTGTACTAAACTTTTACACGCCACTATTTAGTCAAACCATTGTTTATTCGATTCACCATTGGACAGTGGCTTTAAACTGTCAATTAACACTGTCATAGTTGAGTTGTTTTTGGTCCTCACTAGTCACTGTTTACTTGGCTGCGTTTGTCTTAGACGTGAGATGTTTATTTAGGAGGAAGGGTTGTAATTTAGGCTAGTTTGTCTCCGTTAAAATAATAGGTAAAATGTATTAGCATGGATATTATATTTTAATAGTTATAATATTATACTAAACGGGATTTATCACGCAAATAATATTAACCTCAACCCTGCCTGCCAGCCTGAGTTAACTCGTGACCACGGCTGCTGCATTGTGGCCAAAACGTCGAGGTAAATATTATTTAAATAATAATAAGTAATAAATAAATATCACGGGACAATTCACACCAATTGACCTAGTCCCAAACTAAGCAAAGCTTGTACTATGGGTACTAGACAACGGATAAACAAACTTAGGTATATAGATAGATTTGCGTGATAAGTCCCGGTTAGTATCTATAATAATTATGAGTGAAAACCATGAAGGTTTAAAACAGTTTAATAGTTATAGTTACTCAACTGCTATTTAATTGTAAATCCCAAAATTATTACGTCGTCGTTTTTACTTATGTTTTTTTTTTATGTTAGAGAGGCCAGACAAACGATCTAGTGGGCCACCTGATGTTAAATGATCACCACTGTCCATAGACATCCGCAGCGTTTCACGCGATGCCAGTGCGTTGTCAGCCCTAAAAAAAAAGGAGTGAGAATAGGGGAGGGGGAGAGGTATTGGGCCCCCGGCGCTTTCACTGACCGTACAAAACGCAGCAGGAATACTGCTGCTTCACGCCGGTGTTCTGTGAGAGGGTGGTCCAAACGAGCCGGCCCATTCGTGATGCAGCGACTAGCTACAACATGGCACTACCACTCTACAAAAATAAAACCCTAAATACCCGTGTTTCGCGTCTCTGGACTTAGCAGTTTGAGATCCCTTGGGAATATTAGAATAAAAAAGTAGTCTATGTGCTATTCCAGAGCTCCAGCTTTCTACATACTTAATTTAATCCAAATCCGGACGTATTGGTATGAAGTAGCACCTCCTAACCTAAAAAAGACAGATAAACACACACACGCACTCTAATACCATAAGGAACAATAGTCATCATCTTCACTATATTAACCAGAAAATGATTTCCGGAATTTCTCAAGGACATTCACAATTGGCTACTTTCCTAACTAGCCAGTCTATTAGATTATCAAAAAATATTGGACACGTATTTTTTATTTTGTCAATTAAACAAAAAATTACGAAGACATGGCGCGTTGAAGTTTCGCGTGACGTCACTTGTTCCTACACTTTGTATGAGCGTTTTAGGAACAAGTGACGTCACGCGGAACTTCAACGCGCCATATCTTCGTCATTTTTTGTTTAATTGTCAAAAGAAAAATTACGTGTCTAATATTTTTTGATAATGTAAAATACGGACTAAAAAGAATTATTATTTTTTTACCTAGGAAACAACCCTATTCAATTGTGCCTTTTTATAGGCACTTACTTAAAATCAGAACATGTAAAGTAAACGCACCAATGCTCGACGTCTCAACGCCCAGCCCAGTAGATAACACCCATCTGTCACTTCTCTTACTATTGCCATGTATTGGGTCAGTCTCGAGCACAGGGACGTTTACTTTATGTATACTTTTAAAAATACAGCAATTCATTGGAGACATAAAATTACACGCCATAATTTCACCTACCGTATAATTTATCCTCACTTCCTAGTTACAAAAGTTTTCGAAGTATAGACAATTTAATTTACAGTTTCTAAGTCACAAAGTATTATTGATGAGTACTTAATGTATCCCTGAGGCACATGAAGATATTGGAAGTTAATAAAAACTTGATCATCTTTATTATGAGCGATCGACTTTTTAAAGGAACTTATAATTTTCTTCGTAATAAGTGCGGTGTCAAAAGTATGAAACAATTTCAACAGTTTTGAAAGTTTTAATAGACTCGAGGAGGTTTTAAACGTTGTATTTTGTGTTTTAAACAATCAGTCGAAAAATTTAAATATTTACATATTTTAAGGTATGGTCCAATTAATAGTCTTGCAAAGGAACTTACGACCCCCTGCTTGAAACTACCGCTACGAGAGAATATTCGTATTCGTCATCATAATTTCAGCCGAAAGACGTCCACTGCTGAACATAGGCCTCCCCCAAGGCTCGCCAAACCGATCGGTCCCGTGCCATCCGCATCCAACGCGTTCCCGCAACTTTAACCAGATCGTCGCACATTCTTATTGGAAGCCTACTTACACTGCGTCTTCCGATCATTCGAAAACAAACATTCAAATTTTTCATACAATATTATGAAACCGCCTGACTGGGGTTCAAACCCAGTACTTCAAGCATTGTAATTTCTTTCACCACTCGGCCATCCGGTCACCATTGTATTTGAGCATAGCATACATAAACAAAATAAAAAAAAACACGCGTACACAATTTTCTGTATAAACGGATGATCAATCTACGAATTATCGCTTGAAATTGATGCAAGCCCCTAAAAGTCATATAGTGGCCCGTAAGAGCTCTATACAGCTAACAAATCACATGTTATACAGGTGGCTCTGTTTTGAAAAGCCTGTTTGCGCTTCAATTAAAACTAGGAACAATAAACATGACTCAATATTCATTTACACAGCGTCAGCGGCAGTTGGGGTTTGAAGTTAACGACTTTGTGGTGTAGGTTGTGAGAGAAAAGATTTAAAAAAAAAACTTTTTTATATGATAAGTACCTATTATAGATTCGTTATGTGTGCTTTTTTATGAATTTTAAAGCGCATTGGTTTTAACTGGCAATACTGTAATTTTTATAAATAAAAACCGCAAATATATCATTGAATTATGCCCACTTACTTATTATCCCTTTTAATTTAGCGCGTTAGGTTTTGCAAGCAAATAAATAGCTAAACTCGGTGTGAGTATTGTTTTGAGAGAGAGAGAGAGAGATGTTTATTTACACATATTCGATACAAACACAGAAAAAAAATACATTAGACAGGAAATTTACAAATTAAAAAAATATATCGAATAGTATAAATTGGGCCCCACTCAGCATAATGTTGTGGCAAGCCACAACGCTGTTTTTCAGTGGGACTTTTTGGCGGTTAAAACCATTGAGTTATTATTACTATTTAATAGCTCAATGGTTAAAACCTGGTAAAACATCATATAGATGGAGCTGAAGAAGTTTTACTTCAGTCGTGTGGTCTAAAACACACTCGGTTTTTTGTAGAGCTTGTTTAGCTTGAAATGACGCGCCCCACCACCGCGTTTGCGCACGGGATTTGGAGCTCAATTTCAGCTACAATAGAGTCATTTTAAACTAGACAAGCTATAATGTAGATCGTAAATTGAAAACAATTTCGAGATAAATGCTTTTTAAATCGTTTTCTGTAGTTTTTTTAATTTTAAATATAATGTAATGCATTTATTACATGTCAAATAAGCAATGACCTTCATTTGACATTGAAATGTATGTTGTGAAATATATGTTGTAGTTTATTTTGTGTTTAATAGAATTATTTAGAATGCAAGCTGCTTCCAACCATAATGATTACATATGAGGGCGGCCTATGTCCAGCAGTGGACGTCCTACGGCTGAAATGATGATTATTTTAATTGAATTTTGAAGTGAACTATGTAAATGAAAAAATATTGAAAGTACACAGTTTCTTATAGGTACATAATTGACTTTACTATACAAAAAATAAATAAACACCATTGGAAATTTATTTTTGGACAACCATTTGCGCTGTCACGATTTTAGTGGTACACGGAAACGTCGCTCTCTCATAACTTGCGGCAACCCACAGAGATTACAAACAGAATTTATTTGATGCGATCGAAAATATTGGTCAAAGTCGAGCTTTATGTGTTTTCCAAGATTATTATAATGCCGCCTTATGGGCGACTACAATAAACGGGATTTGGAACTTGATATATTTTATTATTTCTAAGTAATGATTCATTTGTGCTGTTTCTAAAGATAACTTTATAGTACCGTAAAGTTAGGGGTACTTTGGCCTAATGGAGAGTCACTTTAGCCCATATGAAAACTACGTATATAAGTCTAATAAAAAGCATAAAAATGATAGCGATCAGCTAAAACCAACCAATGTTTTATCCTATATTACACCTAGAGTCACCGTAGCTAGTCCAGAAAGTTGCTGTCTATGTAAAAAGTCTGTCAGGGCTTCGTTTAAGAGCTGGACTGGCATGAATTGACAAGATTTAATTTTTTTGACACCTGAAAATTACTACAGGAATCGAAAGAGTTTCGCCTCCTGAACACGGAAAAATATCTATTATAATTTATTACACCATATTTAAAAAATACACGAAATTAAAAAAATATATCTGAATTTACCAATACTACCACAGAATAGATAAAGTTTCCTTTGCCTTTTTCACCAGAAAATAGAGCTGTCATAATTTTAAATTGGACACTAACATTGAGACTCGACAGATACATAAATGATCTATTTTTATTAATGTTAATGCACGAACGACGTGTTATTGATTTAAATAAGATCTTGACAGCCTTCAGACTCCAAAAAAGATGTATGCGTGCTTTGGATAATGCGTGGTTTCTGGCAAGCTGTAGACCGCTCATCAAAAAATTTAATATACTCCCGCTGCCATGTTTCATAAGGGACGCGTGCCTCCTTGTCAAGGAAAACCCACACTACTTCACACCTCGTAATGAGACCAGTACAAGACACACAAGGGTCCAATATATAAACCTTTACTACCAACCTCCTTGCCAATCTGCAATCTACAAGAAGAATTGTTACAATATGTTATTCGCCTGTGTAATAATTTGCCTGTAGACCTTAAACTAGAAAATAAGATATTATTCAAAATGAAACTAACAGAATGGCTCCAAGAAAAATGTTTCCATAGTATTAAAGAGTATTTGACATAAAATAATAATTGTAATTTGAAATCGTAATATTATAAATTTGACATTAGACTAAGTAAGTATTTGGCATTGAAAATTTGTACACCTGCATGCAGCATGCATACGCATACGCATGTACCTATATTTTCATAAGACCGTGTAACCGTATTCATACAAATAAATATATATTTTGATTTTGATTTGATTTTGATTTATGAAATCTTGTCAATTGTGCTTACCAGGCCATCACGCAAAAAAAGTGCAATAATTCACTGAATACAAATCTCTGACACACAAAAATTTTATCAGACTACAACCTGACCACTTTTACCTGACTATTTATCTATCTACAGCCATTATCCGTCCACTTCTGAACGTAGGTCTCCTCAGGCCACAGCTATATGGCTACAGTGCAACCAAATTTTATTCGCAAAGTAACGTCTGAGTCAATCATTTAAATGGGACGAATTGACTCATTGGTCCCAAACTAAATAAAACTTGTACAATGTGTATTAGATAACAGATAAACATCTTAATAAAGATAAAAACATACATGAAACATCCAAGAATTGAGCTCAAACATTGATATTTTTCGGACAATATCTGCCCCGACTGGGAATCAAATCCGAAACCATTCAATTAACTCAAAATCTTTAGATTATCAAATCACTAAACAGTGATTACTAGAATTTTATAACATGCCAGCAGCTTTTAAAGGGTCTATGATACACAACAGTAGGTACGTCTATAAACATAGGCTTGCTTATGGTCGTATAATAGCTGTATAAATATAGCTGTTAGGCAGCGAGTGGAATGCGCGTACGCTATAGTAGCTCGGACACGAGTAAGATGATTGGTAAAGGCGAGTTTATATTGAATATATTTGACTTTTTTATGGGACGGATGCCATAGGTTTGGTTTTAGAATAAATCTCGACTTTATACGTCCCAGTGCATACACAGGCCTCTCAGAGTGAGTTTTCACTGAACAGTAAGTTTGATCATTAGGACAATTTTTTTTTTTTTTTTTTTCCTTTTTTTTTTTATTATACAATATAGGCTTGCGTTTGGCCACAATCACGCCTGATGGAAAGCGAAGATGAGGCCTACGATGGAGCACGCTTGCCTAGTAAATGCTCATTCACCCTAGACTTGAAAGCGGCCAAATTGTAGTGTTCAGGGAACACAGTCGCAGGCAGGGAATTCCACTCCATAGCTGTGCGATTGATGAAGGAAGAGCGAAAACGCTTTGTGCGGAATTTGGGAATACTGACAACGTAAGAGTGGAGACCCCGCCCACTTCTGGTCGACCTGTGGAAGAAAGGAGCAGGCGGAATAAGGTCGTGCAGTACTGAAGCGCATTCACCGAAATGCAGCCTGTAGAATACCGACAGAGAAGCCACTCTTCTGCGATGACGAAGGCTCTGGCGAGAAAAATCCGCATCGCAAGCGACGCCAATGAGCCTCTTCGCTCGCTGTTCTACCGAATCCAAAGCAGCTAGCTGATATTCAGCAGAACCGTCCCGAAGGTGGCAGCAATACTCCATGCAGGATCGGACTTGGGCTCGGTAAAGACCAATGAGCTGGTCCGCAGTGAATTATCGCCTAACCCTGGATAGGATACCAAGCTTTTTCGCAGCGGTTTTTGCCAAGGATTCAATGTAACTCCCGAAGTTGCAAGTTGTTGCAAGTTTTATTTTTGCATCGAAATTAGATATTAAACGTCCTTGTGCTCGACGCTGACTCAATACATGTCACCTTCAATCTTATGCCATATTAAGAAAGGTGACAGATGGGTGTCATCTATTGGGCATTGAGGAGTCGAGCATGGGTACGTTTACCTTGGTAGGTTTTAGCAGATCGTCTACATTTTTGTGTTGTTTATTTATCCTTATGACGTGTTCATACGGTTCAAAGTACTTTGACTTTTCAGTATATGGTTATAGGCCTATACTGGGCCATACCAGCTCTACGCCTTTGGTTCGCGTGACTAAGCTACAACATACAAAAATCGTGGCAGCCAAATTGTTTGACTTACCCTACGGCTTCGCAAGGAGAAGGTCGTGGGTTTAAACTCAAACTTGCAACTCTGAGTTTGTCAAAATGTGCAAAATTACCTTTACTGTGGAAACATCGTGAGGTTATCTGCACATCGTGAGATTATCTGCACATCTACGAAAAAAATTAATGGTGGATGTGAAGTTCCTAATCCGTACGCCTGTGTGGGTACGACAACAAAAGCCCTCTTATTCTGAGAAGAGGGCTGTGCCATGCAGTGGGACGTATAAATCGGCTGAAATGTTGATGGTGAAAGTTCAATATCGCTTGTACGTCATTAGTAGAACCAAGGCAATTTTCCTTAGGGGATTTATGCCATACAAAAAAATCACATCAAACCACGTAAATTGTCCTGGAAAGGCTAATTTTCTTTTCATTGTCATTTAACGGACAAAGCAACGATGACTCATAGGCTAATGTGCAATGCTGTATTATAGGGTTGCATCAGTTTGCAACAATGCGCTGTTATCTGTATGTAAATACATTAGCGCCTCTTTTTGTAGTAGGTAGGCAAGTACACAAATATCTAAAGCAAATAAACACATTGAAAAAAAAATCTTTTGTTCATTTCTCATGCTCGTAAAGTTGTTCTTTATGTTGAGAGAATGCTGCATTAAATAGCTTTTTATGCTCTTGTGCATAAAGTAAAATCTTCATCTAAGACCTTTGATCAATTATAACTGAAGATACACATTGCCGAACAAAATCCCTTTCAAAGAATGTCCGAACTTTTTTATTTGTTTGCATAACAATTAAAATCATCACCTACACAGAAATTTGAACCTAGTCTTTACTTTATTACAGTCGAATTTCGGTTGACACTTGACAGCTAAACTTGACAATTTCACGCAACGTACTGAGAAAAAAGAAGGCCACTTTTATCAAAGTGGCGCTCATTTGCCTCGGACATTTTCGGGCGCGCGACTGTAGATCTACAGTTATAATTGATCAAAGTCTAAGACCGAGGCAATCGCCGCATACAGCCACAAACAGTAGATTTTTATTTTAGAAATTAAATTAAATTAAATTTTGTGAGTTTATTGTTTTTTGTTATTTAGTACATTATTGTAGAAATTGCAATGCATGAAAATAAGAGCTTTTAAATATACTTAATTTCAAATTTAACTGTTTAATTAAACAAATATTAAAAGGAAATTTCCTTGCAATCGAAGTGAAAAGCAGAGTGTAAAACTCGAGCATTAAACCTATTTTCCCCTCGACGTGTCTATCCACCCTCGCCGTAGGTACCGGCTTGGTACCTCTACCATGAGTTACACTAGTTTACAGTGACCGTACTCGCTAGCGACGGCGTAAATGATTTGTATAGAGAATTGTGTACAGCGCCTCTAGCGGTCACTTACGGAAGTACAATTCTCCATACAAATCATTTACGCCGTCGCTAGCGAGTACGGTCACTGTAAACTAGTAGAACGTCTCGGGTAAAGTGGCTCTTTTTATGCTCTTGTTGTACAATCTACTATTTTTTCGATTGAATAGTGTTCAGAGCAAAAAAAAATCCATCCCTGGTAATAATAAAATATTTGTTTTTATGAGTAGGGAAAGATAAAAAAGCTCTAAGTCACTCAGAGGGCGATGGAGAGAGCTATACTTGAAGTTTTTCTGCGGGATTGCATTAAAAATTATGAAATCCGCGAAAGAACTAAAGCACCGACATAGCTCGAAGAATCGCCAGACTCAAGTGACAGTGGGCAGGGCACATCGCTCGCAGAACTGATGGCCGATGGGCCAAAAAGGCTCTCGATTGGCGTCCGCGGACCGGAAGACGCAGTGTCGGAGGCCTCCAACAAGATAGAGCGAACCTGGTTATCGGTTAAGGTTGCAGGAACGCGTTGGATGCGGACGGCAATGGACCGACCTGTTTGGCGAGCCTTGCCTATGTTCAGAAGTAGACGTCTTGCGGCTGAAATAATGATGATGATGAAGATGAGTAGTAGGTAATGGGGTTCTATTTGTCAACTTTCTGGCACGGAATGAGGGTTTCTGATCGCAACTTAAAGTTGTATTACGTGGAAAGACATATGAATCATATGTGAAAATTAGCATGTTTCAAACGAACGTGGAAAATGCATCGTAAGTTGAATTATTAATATGTACTAGGAAAATGTAGCGTCACGTTTTTAAAAGGACTGCTACCTTCGACTGCCACTGAATTATATTTTACTAGCTGTTGCCCGCGACTCCGCCTGCACAGAAGTCGTTTACTATCCCGCGGGAGCTATGCAATTTCCCGGGATAAATCTATTCTATGTCCTTTCCAGTTCTCAAATTATCGCCGTACCAAATTTCATCTAAATCGGTTCAGAGGTTTAAGCGTGAAGAGGTAACAAACAGACAGACAGACACACTTTCGCATTTGCAATATTATGCATGGATTAGGTATTAATTAGACAAACTTTGTTGATAAAATTATAGTAGGAATTTTCACAAATATTATTGCATAGTCGATCAAATGTGCTACCATTTTGTATGACACTTCATACAACAGCATAAAAACCATTGTAAAGCACTTACTTGGTCGACTATACCTGACAAATGCATCATACGCGAAGGGAAAATCAGAAATGTGGTGGTGCAGTTCTTCAAAAAAGATTAACACTTTATTGAGGAACAATAAACCCATTTTACTTATAATATAAACTATGTTTACAAGCTGTTTTCGAGAGTCATCTCATCACGAATAGTCTCGCGCGCATTTTTGACTTCCAGCGTCCTAAAAATGTCGGATTCCAAAAAGGCCTTTTCAATTTCAGATGCAATTGTTGTTGACAAATGTTTTCACGCATGATGGATGCTCAAAATGTAGAACATTAAAAATTTTTAATTATATTATTATTTTTATTAAACATTTTTATTAAAAATGCCGCCACAGAGGTGTGTTCCTCTAAACTAACTTAACCACCAAACTAATCAGGAACCCCAATTTTAAAACATTTTCTATATTACTAGCGGTTGTCCGCGACTCCGTCTGCGAAGAATAGGGGTATAAAAAATAGCTTAACTAACTAACTTATTAATTTATTCTCAGACCTAACAAGATAAAAAATGTCATAAAAATCGGTCAAGGCGTTTCGGAGGAGTTCGATAACAAACACCGTGACACGAAATTTTTATAATATTAGAATAGATCCTGTAGACACAGCCTTAGACTGTGCCGGCGCAGCTGCACGATGCGCAGTGGCTACCGGTTCTCTGGCTAACGACCCCCCCCTCTCCCTCCGATCGACGTACTGAACGGAAAATTTTATTATTCTTCTACCGTGGAAGCATTGGGAGCTGCCGTTGATGACAATATATGAGGTAGAATCCCACTTGTATTATAAACGTGAAAGTTTGTTTGGATGGATGTGTGGAAGTTTGTTTCTCTTTCACGCTTAAGGGCCATTGTATATTTGGTTGTACCTTTTAACTTTTTTTAATTCGGAAAAGTTCATGTGAATCCTGCTCAAAATCACGAGCTCTTTCGATCCTACTAGGAAAACAAAAGTGTCCCAAGTTTTTTCCCGTTCCGTTACCATTTTTCATGGACTTTATATGACCGTAACGAAATGGAAGAATCGAAAATTACCTATATGGAAGTTTTGGTACACTTTTTTTCTTCTAGCAGGGTCGAAAAAGCTTATGATTCTGAGCAAAAATCACATAAAAATGTTTAAATTAAAAAAAAAACAAAGTGATCCTATAAGGGTTCCGTTTTTTCCTGTTGAGGTAAAAAAGCCAAAAGATACAACAAAATAAAAATGGCCCTAAAATGGTTTGATGGATCTTGATATTCCTGATGAAAGGCACATAAATAGTTTTTTATCTGGATTAACATAATAAGATACTTTTTATCCCGGAAAATTGCACAGTTCCCGCGGATTCTTCGCAGACGGAGTCACGGGCAACAGTTAGTGTGATATAATCCCTAATAGGACCTAACAATCTATGGACTGCAGTCTAGCTCGCTCTTAAAATGAAATTTTTAATAAAAACTTATTTATCTACCAGATTTAATTTTTCAAGATGATAGCGTAAATGCTAGACGGTTAACCGCTTGAGTTACCTAATTTGGGACTCCATTTCAGTCGTAAAAAAGTATTCAAGATTTTTTGATACATTATGGCAACTTCGTTATAATGATTGAACGTTACAAAGGTAAAGATTTAGCACATGCAAAGCTTGCATCAAAAGGCGAGGCGTTGCGCGAAACGAACGGACGGTTCTAATTTTAAACGACGCGCGAGCGAGACGGAATACATGCTCGCGCGCAGTTACGAAGTTACAAAGTTACTGGAAAAGATATTACCCGTGGTTTTGTAATTTATAAATGTAAATTTCACTTTTTGTTTTAGTCCGCGCAGAGTTGTATACTTGGCAAGTGAGTTATAGTAATTTATTATTAAGTAATTTTGTTGAAATTATTTGCTTTTATGATCTGCAAATTATCCATTTACGCATGTAGTTTATGTAGTTTATCGCTTTATATTTATAAGTGTACAGTTTATCTATCTGTGTGGCGTTCCGGGTATTATCGACGGTGCTGGCTGAAAATCAGCGCTGGGGTGTTATAAACGCCTCAGCATTATGCTGAGCCAGTGTCCAATTTACAACCGCAATGAAACTTTTTTGTTTAGCCTTTGTATTGTTCTTTTTGTAAAAATATTTATGTGTCTTGTGTTGTTGTAAATAAATGTATTTTCTTTCTTTCTTCTTTCTTTCTTTCTAAATTGACGTGTCGTATTTAAATTAGTTTTTAGGGAAATAAAAAGCAGAGAGGTTTTGTCTACGAGTATACCGTGGTTTTATGACAGTATAAGATGACACAATCAGTAATATCCAAAGATCGGAATTTTCACGGCAAAATATAGACTGTCGCAATCAAGCTAGTGTTAGAACCAATTTTTATCGATATCGATAGTTGTGCAATAGAAGAAAAAAACGGTCTACTAAATAAAAAACATATTTAATACAGAATTTTAGGTCAGGTGATAAATGAAACAGGCTACTCCCAGAGAATGTTGAGAAATTAATGATTATCAAATCCTATCATTATCACAAAGCAAATAAAATGTCATGTGCTGCTGTGTGTACTGACGCGGAGTTCGAAGAACGGAGATTGGGGGAGAAATCCGTTTGCATCTGTCTCTATATAATTTTATACAAACCTAACCCAAATTCCCATCTCTGGTAATATCATTTAATTTTAATCTAAGAGGTTGCGTTCACACTCCGACATTTTGCGTTCGTTGAATTTAGATTTGGCAGTTGAATTGAAATTAATAATAGGAATATCAGAGTAAAATATATACTTAAAAATATAGCCTATGAGAGGTATCTAGCTACCAAATTCTGTTTAAATAATGTTCAGTTGTATACTGTATCCGAACACAAGAAATGTTTTTGTTTCAATGAATATTATAATAGTAACAAGAAATGTAACATGTAAAAAGTACTTTTTATTCATCATCATTATCATCATTTCAGCCGAAAGACGTCCACTGCAGATCGGTCATGTGCCATCCGCATCCAATGCGTTCCAGCAACCATAATCAGATCGTCACTCCATCTTGTTGGAGCCCTACCCACACTGCGTCTTCCGGTCCGTGCCACTCAAGAACCTTTTGGCCCCATCGGCCATCATTTCTACGAGCAATGTGCTTGGGCGTACTTTTTAGTACACCCATCCATATTAGTAAAATATCGGTCAAGCGGTCTCGGAGGAGTTCGATAACAAACAACGTGACACGAGATTTTTATTTATTAGAAGAAGATATAGACAACCAAATAATTTATCTAAGTTGAACTATGTGGACACAGTGTATGGTCCACGCCTTCTTGCAAAGACCAAGAGACTTGTTCAGCGAGTGCAAAATGCTTGTGCACGTTTTTGTTTTAGTATTCCACTGAGGGCCCATGTCACTCCATTTTTAAATAAATATAATATTCTTAAAATGCAACACAGGCGCAAGCTGCACCTTGCTTGCCTCCTGTTTGGAGTATTAAAGCATAAATCCCCACCGTATCTTTTTGAAAAGTTGTCCTGGTCTTCTGGCCACAAAGTGCGCGGGGCTCGGCAGTGCAGTGTGCAGCTGTTGACACATAGTCATGCTTCAGCAGCCTTCAGGGGTAGTTTCCGATATGTTGCCACTAAATGCTGGAATAACATCCCACCGCCAATCAGGAACCTGGAAAGTTTATGTGGCTTTAGAATGAAACTCAAAAAACATATGAATGAGCATCAGCATAGACAGGAAATGCTGATTCATGACACTAGCTGCATATAACTTGATTTAGGTTAATTTTGTATATCATAGGTGTTTAGTTAACATATAGTTGGTTTAATTATGGGTCATAAAATATCTACAAACCTTTTGTTTTGCGCTCCATCTGCATTGCTGTGCATGTTGTCTGTGGCTTTGCCTCGTTTCATTTGGTTTGTTCAATGATTCCTTGTGTCCGTTGATTTTTGATTTTTTATTTTTGTCCGTTGATATTTTATTTGTGTTTGCTTAATTTATTTGATTTTTGTTTGTTACCATGGCCACTGGGGAACCTGCAAAACGTACGATATAATATAATTAACTTATGGAGCATAATAATGATGTAAATAGTGATGAGATGAGGATGACTACAAGTAATTTTTACTTTGGTTTAGTTTTTATTTTTAGGTTAGTAATAATAACTAGTGCAACATACCTGTACCTCTTGTTCGCGTCCAATATCGGCGCTGCCATGTGCGTTGATTTGTTTATCTGGTTACCACTGCACTAGTATGGCTTTATTTTCACTATAACACTACTGCTGCGTGTAGTGGTAGTGTTAATTCGCAAATATGTAGTTTTTATTACCATTTACACGTTTTATTTTATATTATTTAAGGGATTAAAATCTGTCCCTAGGCCCTAGCCTCGCGTGTTCATATAATATTACAATACTCTTTGCCTCGCGCCCACGCTGCTACGCTTATTGAATTGCGCAATTGATGTCTTTTCTTTTTTTTTCTTTCTTTTTCGTTTTGCTCCTTTAAAGAGTGGCAAAGGCAATCGGGGCTATGAATTCAGTGTCGTATGTTTAATTAATTTTTATTTTATATTGTTATTATATTAGTCGTGTTTTTGTGTTGTATATTTTCAGATGTATGTATGTGTGTTGTTGCCTATTTTAATTGTCGGATTGGTTCCAACGGAAGACCAGCGTCGGCTGCAAGGCCGACATCATGCTGAGTTGGGACCATTTCGTGACAATATTTATTAAGTATTATCTGTTTCCAATTCCTCTTTTTGTATTTGTTTTTTCTTTGTCACGAATAAATGTTTTTCTTTCTTTTCTTTCTTTTAACCGGGTAAATTATCAGATAAATAACAATAACATCAATACCAAGAACATAATTAATTAACTTGATATCTAACCCTAAAGCTCCAAACCCACAGACAGCGGAGACGTGGCAGTGCGGTGGCGGTGACGGTTGTAATATTCTAACTTGTATGAACGAGTTCGCGGTACGGTACCGCACAACCGTTCATACAAGTTAGAATATTACAACCGTCACCGCCACCCCTTCGCCACACGGCGGACATGACGTACAAAATACGCGTTCTTGAATCTACATAAGCACGACGACGTCTGTACACGCGTACGCCTACATACTTCGCTGTCTGTGGGTTTGGAGCTTAAGTTAAAATTAACGAATGCGTTTCCAGTGCACTAGATCTCTGCGCAAACAGACTTGTCTTGCGCTTGCGCACCCCCCTCCCCTCTACGCTACCGCGTGCGTAAACGTGACCCCGACGGATGAACTCTTACTACTTTGTTTTTTACTGGTTTGTACATGTATGTATCTGTATCTAAGTATGGTTAGATTAGTGGTATTGTTATTGAAGAGTTGTATCTTACGGTGAAGGAAAACATCCTGAGGAAACCGACATGCGAAGAAATTCAGTGGTGTATCTGAAGTTCCCAATCCGCACTGGGCCCGCGTGGGAACTACGGCCCAAGCCTTCTCATTCTGAGAGGTCTGTGCCTCTACCATGAGTTACACTAGTTTACAGTGACCGTACTCGCTAGCGACGGCGTAAATGATTTGTATGGAGAATTGTGTACAGCGCCTCTAGCGGTCACTTACGGAAGTACAATTCTCCATACAAATCATTTACGCCGTCGCTAGCGAGTACGGTCACTGTAAACTAGTGTAACTCATGGTAGAGGTGCTGTGCCCCTGCAGTGGGACGTATACATATAGGTTGGGATGAATTACCTAATAGGTATACCCAAAATATTTTATTCTCAAAATACAAACAGCGTTTTCGCTCTTCTTTCATCAACCGTACAGCTAAGGAGTGGAGTTCCCTGCCTGCGACTGTGTTTCCTGAACACTACAATTTGGCCGTTTTCAAGTCTAGGGTGAATGAGCATTTACTAGGCAAGCGTGCTCCATCGTAGGCCTCATCTTCGCTTTCCATCAGGCGTGATTGTGGTCAAACGCAAACCATATTGTATAAAAAAACCGGCCAAGTGCGAGTCGGACTCGCGCACAAAGGGTTCCGTACAATCTATATATATAAAATTCTAAACTGACTGACTGACTGACTGACTGACTGACTGTTGATATATCAACGCACAGCCCAAACCACTGGACCTAGAGACTTGAAATTTTGCACATAGATTCCTTATACAATGTAGGCATCCACTAAGGAAGGATTTTCGGGAACTCCCACGGGAACGGGAAAAAACGGGATTTATAGATTCGATTCCGAGTGACCGTATCTCAGTAACTATAATAACTAGACTCTTCAAATTTGATACACAAGTAGGTATTAGAATAATGAAAACATCGATTTCAGGATTTTTCAAAATTCTCACGGGATAAGGAATAAACGGGATTTATATATTCAGTTCAACGGAATCCTATGAACTATAATTACTAGACTCTTCAAATTTGGCATAGAAGTAGGTAATTGTAATAGTAAAAAACAATTTTAAGGATTTTTGGAAATTCCCACGGGATAAAGAAAAAACGGGATATTTCGTTTTACTGGTCGTAGAAAGCTGAAATTCGGCATGAAGGTTGCTTGGGGAGTGTAGAGGAGCATTGAGAGAGGAATTTCCAAAATTCCCACGGGAACGGGAAAAAACGGGATTTATATATTCGATTCCGAGTGACCGTATCTCAGTAACTATAATAACTAGACTCTTCAAATTTGATACACAAGTAGGTATTACAATAATGAAAACATCGATTTCAGGATTTTTCAAAATTCTCACGGGACAAGGAATAAATGGGATTTATATATTCAGTTCAACGGAATCCTATGAACTATAATTACTAGACTCTTCAAATTTGGCATAGAAGTAGGTAATTGTAATAGTAAAAAACAGTTTTAAGGATTTTTGGAAATTCCCACGGGATAAAGAAATAACGGGATATTTCGTTTTACTGGTCGTAGAAAGCTGAAATTCGGCATGAAGGTTGCTTGGGGAGTGTAGAGGAGCATTAAGAGAGGAATTTCCAAAATTCCCACGGGAACGGGAAAAAACGGGATTTATATATTCGATTCCGAGTGACCCTATCTCAGTAACTATAATAACTAGACTCTTCAAATTTGATATACAAATAGGTATTACATTAGTTAAAATATTACAATCAGGATTTTTCAAAATTCCCACGGGATAAGAAAAAAACCGGATTTATATATTCAGTTCAACGGAATCCTATGAACCATAATTACTAGACTCTTCAAATTTGGCATAGAAGTAGGTAATTATAATAGTAAAAAACTGTTTCAAGGATTTTCGGAAATTCCCACGGGATAAGGAAAAAACGAGATTTTTCGTTTTCTGGTCGTAGAAAGCTGAAATTCGGCATGTAGGTTGCTTGGGGAGTGTAGAGGAGCCTTGAGAGAAGACTTTCCAAAATTCCCACGGGAACGGGAAAAAACGGGATTTTTCGTTCTACTGGTCGTAGAAAGTTGAAATTCGGCATGTAGGTTGCTTGGGGAGTGTAGAGGAGCATTGAGAGAGGACTTTTCAAAATTCCCACGGGAACGGGAAAAAACGGGATTTTTCGTCTTACTGGTCGTAGAAAGTTGAAATTCGGCATGTAGGTTGCTCGGGGAGTTTAGAGGAGCATTAAGAGAGGACTTTCCAAAATTCCCACGGGAACGGGAAAAACGGGATTTTTCGTTTAACTGGTCGTAGAAAGTTGAAATTCGGCATGTAGGTTGCGGGAGTGTAGAGGAGCATTGAGAGAGGACTTTCCAAAATTCCCACGGGAACGGGAAAAAACGGGACTTTTCGTTTTACTGGTCATAGAAAGCTGAAATTTGGCATGTAGGTTGCATGGAGAGTGTAGAGGAGAATTAAGAGAGGGTTTTCCAAAATTCCCACGGGTACGGGAAAAAACGGGATTTTTCGTTTTACTGGTTGTAGAAAGCTAAAATTCGGCATGTAGGTTGCTTAGGGAGTGTAGAGGAGGATTGAGAGAGGGCTTTCCAAAATTCCCACGGGAAAGGGAAAAACGGGATTTTTCGTTTTACTGGTCATAGAAAGCTGAAATTTGGCAAGTGGGTTCCTTGGGGAGTGTTGAGGAGGATTAAGAGAGGGATTTCCAAAATTCCCACTGGAACGGGAAAAACGGGACTTTATGTTTTACTGGCCGTAGAAAGCTGAAATTCAGCATGTAGGTTGTTTGGGGAGTGTAGAGTAGCACTGAGAGAGGACTTTCCAAAATTCCCACGGGAACGGGAAAAACGGGATCTTTCGTTTTACTGGTCATAAAAAGCTGAAATTTGGCAGGTGAGTTCCTTGGGGAGTGTAGGGGAGCATTAAGAAAACATTTCCTGAAATTCTTACGGGAACGGGAAAAAACGGGATTTTGCGTTTTACTGGTTGTAAAAAGCTAAAATAAGTAGTAAGTATAAGTATTGTAAGTTTATACTGTAAATAGGCCGCAAAGGGCTCTTTAACCGACTTCTAAAAAAGGAGGAGGTTATGCATTCCACCTTATGTATTTTTTTATGTAGGTATGTTCACCGATTTCTTGGTCAATTGTGGACCTGCTTGCTTGCTTGCCTGTATGCTTGCTTGCTTAATATCTTGGTTCTTTGGAATACTCATGGTACACGCGAGCGAAGCCGCGGGCAAAAGCTAGTCTAAATATAATAAAAGAAGAAACTGACTGACTGACATATCAACGCACAGCCCAAACCGCTGGGCCTAGCGATTCCAAATTTGGCACGTAGGTTCCTTATAAGATGTAGGGGTGCACTAAGAAAGGATTTTTCAAAATTCACCCCTTAAGGGAGTGAAACGGGGGTCCAAAGTTTGTATGGAGAAACAAGATTAGTTAGACTATTTTATTCAAAACTTCACAGGAGTACTCCTAACAATAAATGAGTAAACACGTGTTTCAGGTTGTTTCAGAATTCAATCCTTAAAAGGGGGAAATGGGGTGACAAAGTCTGAAAATCAACATGGGTATTGTTGCAATGGTTTAACGGGTAGCTGATTACGAAAACAACAACGATTTTAAAATCCAACGTGGCGAACGTGAAATACCGGCTCTCCTGTTGGATAGAAATCGGGAGCTGACTATAAAAAAAAATTGTGCGCGGACGAAGTCGCGGGAAAAGGCTAGTTATCTATAAAAATCACGTTTGTTGTATGGGAGCCCCCTTAAATATTTTTTTTTTATTTTAATTTAATGATAACAAGTAAAAATATTAAAGTCCGATGCCCCATGTTTGTTACGCAGTCTTTTTTTAGGGTTCCGTAGCTAAAGGGTAAAAACGGAAACCCTATTACTGAGGCTCCGCTGTCCGTCCGGCTGTCCGTCTGTCACCAGACTGTATGTCATGAACCGTAATAGCTAGACAGTTGAAATTTTCACACATGATGTATTTCGGTTGCCACTATAACAATAAATACTAAAAAATAGAATAAAATAAATACTTAAGGGGGCTCCCATACAACAAACGTGATTTTTTTGCACGTTTTTGCTCGATGTTGATAACGACAACAGGTAGACACTATGGAAATATTCACAGAATATTTAGTTAAATATTAAATTTAAAAATAAATTAAATAAAACAAATATTTATGGGGGGCTCCTATTCAACAAACGTGATTTTTTTGCTTTTTTTAATAGATATTGGTACGGAGCCCTTCGTGCGCGAGTCCGACTCGCACTTGGCTGGTTTTTTTGCTCGTTTTTGCTCGATACTGATAACGGAAACAGGTAGACGCTTCAAATATTCACAGAATATTTAGTTATATATTCACTTTAAAAATAAATAATTAAATTTAAATAAAACAAATATTTGAGGGGGGCTCCCATACAAAAAACGTGACTTTTTTGCCGTTTTTATAGATAATTGTACAATTATCTACACGTTCACGTTTTCCGTACGGAACCCTTCGTGCGCGAGTCCGACTCGCACTTGGCCGGTTTTTTGCTCGTTTTTGCTCGATATTGATAACGGCAACAGGTAGACGCTTGAAATATTCACAGAATATTTATTTATATATTCACTTTTAAAATAAGTAATTAAATTAAAATAAAACAAATATTTAAGGGGCTCCCATAAAAAAAACGTGATTTTTTTGCCGTTTTTATTTTTATTTGGACGCAGGTTTCTTGGCGATGGTTTTTAGACATGTTTTATCAAAATTGGTTTAGCCGTTTCGAAGCTCTTTTGTTAGCTGCGGAAGGGATCCTAAACGCATAATGGACATTTACTTTATTTTGTGACCAAATTGCGTTGGGGATTTTGAATTTTTTTATTTTTTTTTATTTGAAGTTAAACCTTTTCAAATCACACACTAAACTTGCATAATGAATAAAACCTTAACCTTTGAAAAATATTTAACTTTGAAAACATGGTATAATGTCAAACACTGTCATACGTCAAATAATCCAGTATGGTGTGATATTGAAAAATATTGCATGTATTTGGGTCGTTAAAATTAATAATGTGAACCAATTCCTAACCTAATGAACCTCTTCCTTGTGTAATTCGTATTCTTTTGAAATGTCTAATTAGCAGTATTGTTAGAAACATGAGTGGTTTTACTTTCAAACCTTAGTGGAATTGAAGCAGCCGACAAAATAAAAAGGTATATTATTACGTAAGGTATTACTAGTTGTTCTATTTCACGACCACGGAAATCTCATGATTTTGATACAAAATTAAAATCCATCGTCCTAAAAATATTAATATCTAATGCGTACCTACTATAAAATTCAAAAGTCTTTGACCAGAGTCAAGCTCAAAGTCACTCAGAGAGCGATAGGAGGGCTTTGCTTGGAGTTTCTCTGCGGGATCGCATAAGAAATGATGAAATCCGCGCAAGAACTAAAGTCACGTTCTGTTTGGTGAGCTTTGGGGGCGCCCTATGTTCAGCAGTGGACGTCTTTCGGCTGAAATGATGATGATGATGATGACTATATAATTAATGATTGTAATTATGAACAGGGATGTTTTGAAATAATTCCGATCCGCGTTGGCGATTGATCCCTAACTTCAAGTAACGTATCTATTCTGTTAAATACTTTAGTTGTATGTAATAAATAATGTTGTTGATCTCTTTCCAAAATAAATACTTTGTTGAGTTTCATCCCCGATGGTTCTCAACAGGGTTTTTCTGAACCTGTGGTAGATTCTTCGACTTTCATAAGTGCTTGTTATAGCCTTAATTCAATAAAGATACTTTCACTTTGACTATGTACGTTTATGTACATAAGTAATGTCGCTATGTGCTTAAGCTGGCATTTTCCTTATTGACTTGAACGGTGACGCGGGCTGCAGTACTATAAATAAATAAATGATCTTGGGCTTACCCACACAGAAACAATATACATGCACATCGACACACAACCATGAGGAACCTGCGCTCGTGAGATAAAACACAATTTTAAAATTTTATTTAGATATTATGAGAATTATGTTGCGAGTTCCAGTATATTGCCGTCAAATATAGATCGCTTATAAATACGTAGTCCTGTGGCTCAGCAATGTAACGATTTTCTTTTCACATGATATTTCTGTAGTTTGTACAGTCGTAGAACTAAAAGGTTCGTCACTTTTCGACTCTATGTCAACGAGTTAAGGTCGAAAAGTGAAAGTCAAGCGTATAAAACGTGAAACTGGGCAAGCTTGGCGGCGCGTGGTTGTGGGTTTAAAGACTTTAAAGCAAACCAGTCTCATTTTTAATATTTCTATTTCAGAAAAATATGGAGCAAATTTTCATGATTGAAGTTTTTGTTAAAAAAATTATACTTAAAGTAGAACCACCGGAAAAAGATGAATATGAGTTACGCTTGGAGGCAGAAGAGAAGAAAAGGGAAGCAGAGGCCGCCGCCGCGGCAGCTGCTGCTGCGGCAGGCAAGAAAGGTGGAAAGGGTAAAGAAGCAAAGAAAGGCAAAAAGGGTAAAGAACCACCCATGCCTTCTGAAGAAGAGATGAAATTCATGCAAACTTGTACCATGCAAATGAACTGTTTACCTCTATTCGAATTTATCGTGGCCCACGACAACTTCGTGGCACCCCCACCACCCGAACCCCCAGGTAAAAAACCCAAGAAACCACCCAAACCAAAGAAAGGTAAACCTGTCCCCCAAAAACTAATTTTACCCTCCGAACCGCTACCACAACCACCCTATTTCGGAGTCGGAAACTCTGTAATCTTCCTCTCAAGACCTTCGAAGCTAGAAGAAGTTTTGAGAAAAACTCCAATATACATCACTGTTTGGAACAGAGAACAGGAATTTAACTGCGTAGGATTCTGTGTAGTCGAATGGCACGACTCGTTCTTTGAGTGCCTTGAAAGATCAGGAAATATGAATCCAGTTAACATGGACCAAGCGGAGTATAGAGAAACAGGTAGACCAGAAATGATAACCAACACAGTAGAAATGACTAGGCCGTTGCAATGCGAAGAGGATCTAAAAGCTTCTGGTGAAGTGGAATTCTTCATAAGACTGTCTTGCTTAGGCAATAGAGTTATAAGTTATTTCGTCGCATTACCAGAGATGGATAGGCTGCCAGGAAGGAAATATCTTTCGGATGACTTGAAGCTTAAGGACGTTGAAGTTGTCAGACACTGGGAGGGTACTACAATAGACAACGTACCACCCGTGGCGTACTTTTTCGGTGCTCCAGACATAACCAGAGAGCCGCTTCGTCCTGTAGAGGAACCAGTGTTATACGAAGACTACGTGGCTCCGTATACTGAAAGCGAACTAGCTATCATGGCCATGGGCTTTCCCAAAGGGCCGTGCGGTGGTACTAATTGTCCTAAAAGAATGGATTTTAGAGGTTCACAACACCAGTTTATACCAGGTGAAACGATAAAAGGAAAATACCATCACGGACTTTTTGTGAACAAGCGCGATGTCCATGGCCCCTGTGGGAGATTGGACTGTCCTTTAGCAAAAAAAATCAGGCTGTACATGTGTACAGATGGCAGTTACAAGCCGTGTAAGAAACCGTGTTGCAAAGATTATTACTGAAGCCAGTTTATGTAGATAAAACTTTGGATTTTGAAATTTTAAGTAAATTGAAACAAACCTGTCATGAGAATAATATGAATGTAACTATTGACACCAAATAAAATCATAGTTTAACTCGTTGTCTATCATTCGGCTTTCTTTTAATTTATCAGAAATTTTGATACTTAACCGTTTCAACGCCACGCCTCGACAAAACGTAAACCTGCTTTGAATCTTATGACATTGTGTCAAGATCACTTTGACGCTGTACTTTGTGACACCTATAAGTGTCGTTGGCGTTGAAAGGGTTTCAGACTTAAGTGCTCATAATTTTTCAAACTAAAAGAGTTTCGTTCGGTCGATCGGGGACTCGTCGTCACGCCAGGTTGTCACATCATTGCTATTCGACGGAGCCTTGCCTGCGGCAGGGCTCCTATTTCTAGCCTATTTGCCCTTCGGGCATCTATAGATACCTAATGAACCTAATCTACCTCCTTTGCGGAATAAAAAATATTTCTGACGTATTTACGAAGAAATTAATGATAAATAAAGATTTACTATTATTTATTATTATCTCTATCTCATGTGATGGCAAGAGCAGATGAAGCCGAAGCTAAAACTGACTGTTCAGTACATACAGCTATTCACTCTGGGCACTTGTAAAATGAATATGATACTAAACGTATTCATCACCATTGTCTAACCAACAAAATGGGAGGGCTCATGTTACAAAATCCACGAGAATCTCGCAATCTTTTCATTCAATGGGGCGGCAAGCTTATGTTACATTTTAAATGTGTAAATTATAAACATAAAACTTAAATTATCCTACTATTTAATATTATAAATGTAAAAGTTTGTGAAGATGTTTGTTACTCAATCACTCAATAACGGCTGAACGATTTACATAATTTATTGAATCAGGCGTTACTTTGCGGAGGTCCATAATAATGAAAGAGGTCCATATTTAAGGTCGCGGGTGAGCAAAGTAATTGTTTCAGTTCATGAACGATTTACATAAAATTTGGTATGGAGATAGTTTGAGACCTTATCTGATCCATAAAAAGCCACAGACAGATCGCATTTTAGCTAAATTATGTTTGTCTTGCAAAGGTAAATGTTAGTGATGCAATGTGACTCACAGTTCACTATCAGATGTAAGCAGATAGGCAAATAATGTTTAATTAACGTAAGCGGCAAACAGCTATGCTTAAGGAGTCTTGTCTGTATCTTTACGTTTTAGCACCAATAAGGAAACGTCTAACAGCCTGAAGTTCCTAAACGTAGACGCGTCTCACCGCATCTCGTCAGATCTCAGATCTCACCATATCTCATGAGATCTCATCTTCTTCTAACAGTAGCATATTTAACCTAAATCTACCGTTAAAGGATGCACGTGATGCATTGTTCCACAACACTGATTTGATTGCATTCAGACGATCCCATAATTAAAATAACGATTTATCGTTTCGCTTTCACTTTTCGTAAACGGGGACATGATGAGTCATTCGTAAATGATCTCATTGGTTAGCACCTGTCAGAAATACGTAAGGGTTTACTATGATTTCACAAAAGTTATTTCACAAAATGATATTATTATATTTCATTGTCAACCGGGAGAAGTCCATTGTTATAACACTTATAACCTCCCGTTTAAAAAACCATAATAAACCATAACATAACTTGTTTTATTGATCCACCTGTTTGTCGGCAAATCTCACGATGTCATCGATACCTACTGGGAGGCCGGCCAATACTTATAAATTTATAGGTACTTCATTTGATAACATTTTACTAACCTAATAAATTATAAAAAAAATGTGAAAAGTTGTGTTTATGTGTATCACTCTTTCACATAGTTTTTCACATTACTCACGTCTTAAAACGAGTTTAACTCAACATTAGGTATATAGATACGAGAAGATAGGTCTTGGAAATAACACATAGATTACTTTTTAATCCCGATATTCAGGGTATGCAAAATCTCGAAATCTCAACAGTAAACCGTACAAACACACGCGCACAATTAAAACTATCACATTTGTAATTTTAGTAGGACAAGATATTAAATATTGATATAAACTAATTTTAATGAACTATAAAATATAGCCGTGGTCGCTTAGTGGTTTGATCTATGGTCTCTCAATCAGAGGGTCATGAGTTCGAGTCTGAGCTCCCAAATTACATTTGAAATTTACCATGAGCTTTACGGTGAAGGAAAACATCTTGAGCAAATCTGGACGCACTGAGTAGAAATTCAATGGTGTATGCGAAGTTCCCAAGAAGCTCTGGGCCAGCGTAGGAACTTCGGCCCAAGCCCTAACATTCTGAGAGGAGGCCTCAGCCCTGCAGTAGGATGTGTGTAGGGCTGACATGATTGTTTTGTATAGGACATCCTGTTCCAGCAATTTTATGATGGACGCCGATTACGACGTACAAACTGTCCGGACTAATGATAAATGTATTAGTTTGTGCTATTTTTCCTAGTACCGAAGCATGATCATAAGTTTCGCATTAGTGTACCTCAGGGCGCTCATTACTCATTCCGAGTCTGGTCTGATGACTGAATAAGCGGTAAATCATTATAGGTTCAGTTCACCATGACGGTTTACATACTCTTTAGGGTTTGCAGCTGGCTTTTAAGTCTTTTGTTTTTTTTTTTACTAAGAATGTGTCACATTATGTTAGACAATTTTATAACTAAATTATATTTCCAAGCTTTAATGGGACTGGGCCGGGCATGTCTGCCGGGTGCACTCACAAAGATGGATGTATAGCATGTCTAGTTTAAAATGACGCGCCCCACCACCACACTCACGCACAGGATTCGAAACTCAATTCAAACTACAATAAACTCTATTGTAGCTCAAATTGAGCTCCAAATACCGTGCGCAAACGCGGTGGTGGGGCGCGTCATTTCAAACTAGACAAGCTCTACACAGCCTCGTGGTGGGTGTCGCGTGTTGGACACCGACGGCAAGGCAGGCCGAGGCGGAGATGGCGAAATGACCTGGACCTTTGCCCAGCAGCTGCAGCAATGGGAAATTTATAGGCTAAATAATAAATAAATAATATTTCCTTAAAATAATATTCACTACTAAATAAATGCGACTCGTAAGTAGAAAGATGACTTCGTCCAGTGCCATGTCGTCAGCCTACAATTGCTAAATTGTCACCTTCCTAACTCGTCCACTTTCTTTAATCGACCACTGTACTACTTGGTCACCAGTGCCAACCCGTCCACATTCTTTTACCGACCACAGTGCTGCTTGGTACAAATAAGAATGTTCACCAGTTAGCACTAAGTCGAATTAAGACTGTTGACCAGTTGCCACTGTGGTCGAAATAGAAATGTTGACAAGTTGGCACTGTGGCCCACGTTGGAAAGCGGACAAGTTAGGAAAGTGACGATATAGGAATGTTGGCGAATCAGAACAGTAGACCAGTAGACAATGAGGACGATTTAAGAAGGTGATGAAATGGGACTGTTGACAAAGTCGTACTAAGCCAGAAGGAAGACGAGGCAGAGGAAGGCTAAGAGTGACCTATTTGACCATGTGAAGGAGAAAACGGGAGTCGTGTCGTATCGTATCAGGAAGTGAAACAGCTGGCTGAAGTGGCGTTTGCTTCACCGACAAAAGCATATTTACTTTGGGAATCCCGAAAGCGGCTCCAACCATTTCGATCAAATTTACTATGTGGGGTTTTGAAGATCGAACTATCGATCTAGTTCCCAATAAGGTACCGCACCCTAGTGGGCGCTGGAACTTTTCGTTGTGGCGATAGAGAGATAGATAGAGGAAGATAAATAATTTTTAAATTAAGATAATAGAGAGACATACATAGCTATTCACTTGGAGGGAGCCGTAGGACTTTTTTTTCTTGTAAAGAGGGCGGAAGTCCATAAAAGGTTGGGAACCTATGATCTAGCTTATTAATAAGTCTTATCTCCGGAAAAACGCGCATTATCAAATTCTAGCCCGGTCAAAGCTCGGTCACTCAGGTGCTAACGGTAAAACTAAAACAGTATTTAAAGTAAGGTGTTAATATAATCTTGATGATCTTCAAACTTTATGATTATGACCTAATTATGTCTTACCCTGCTTTCAACTGTCATAATTATGCCAAAAACTGACAGCTACACTTTACACATATTTTTTCATACTGACTAATGTCCATAACAAAGTTATTTGCAATTGAAACGTAATACAATGTCGTAGAGTTGAAATTTTAACTCCCATGTAGAGTCATAGGATGTTTTGATGATAAAAACGAGTGAAACGCATCCTTTTTCGTAACCCCACATTTTAATACAATGAACGGATTAAAATCCCATAAAATCTTTGTGAAATCCTAATTGCGATACTTAACGTGGCCACTGAGCGTGTCGCTCGCGTTTCAAATGTCAAAAGGGAGTTAATTACAAAAAAAAGTTAGATGTGAATCAATGTTTGTATTTTAAAGGGTTCTCTAAAGTATTTTTAAATTAATCCCGGATATTTCAGTAGGTAGTTGAGATAATTTGACTTTAAAGTCCTGCCGACCCTCCAAAAGTTTTCCCTGTAGAGTCTATGTAGGGTTACGGGGTATGACTATATCATGGACAGGGATGTTTGGAAATAATTCCGATCCGCATTGGCGATCCCTAGTCTCAAATAGCGTATCTACTGCGTTAAAAAATTTAATTGTATTAAATACTTTAGATGTATGTCATTTAATAACAATGTAGATCTGATTGAAAAAAATATACCTTGTTGAGTTTCTTGCCGGTTTCTTCTCAACAGGGTTTTTTTCCGAACCGGTGGTAGATTTTTCGACGTTCATAGGAGCATCAATTGATGCCTAAATTGAATAAAGAATTTTGACTTTGACCACACGGCGGACACGACGTACAAAATACGCGTTCTTGAATTTACATAAGCACGACGACGTCTGTACACGCGTACGCCTACATACATCGCGCGCGCACTCTTCTGGATTCCGGCGGTGTCCGGCAATCTGCGCCTTGAGGGGTGGGGTAACTCGAATCGGTGCGGGGCGGAGCGTGTCCATTCTGTACGTTAGTACTCTGTACTCTGTGCTCTGTGTATATTCTGTGCTTTGACGCCTATACTTTACAGACGAAGGAGCTCCGCGCGACACCGTTTCTGTGTCAATTCAAATTGGGAAAAAACGCTACTGTGGAAATAAGCTTCAGTAAAAAACTATCGGGAGAAAAAAGATCTGGGAAAAAATCCGAATGGAAATTTAGCTACTAAGAAATAACGATTTTGGTAAATTGATCTAACCAGTTAAGAGGCAAAGATGATAGATACCTGGCTGATGGCCCAGAGGAGTATGATGAAATGCCATACTTTAACGACCGCTTTAGCCTAGTTGGTAGTGACCCTGCCTACGAAGCAAGAGGTCCTGGGTTCAAATCCCGGCAAGGGCATTTATTTGTGTGATGAGCACGAATATTTGTTCCTGAGTTATGGATGTTTTCTATGTATTTAAGTATTTATTTATTTATATAAGTATGTTTATCGTCGTCTAGTACCCATAGTACAAGCTTTGCTTAGTTTGGGACTAGGTCGATTTGTGTAAGATTGTCCCCTAATATTTATTTATTTATTTATTTACTTTTTATTAAGTTTTTAGTACTTTTTTTTTGTTTATTACATATACAGTTATTTAATATTTTATCTCCACTGATAGAAAGGTATAATTCTAAACCCAACACCATACGGGTAGAAGATTTGACTTTAACAAATAAACAATCATTAGGTACATGTTAAAGAAAACCTCACAAGATCGCAATTTTTTTGTTAACTTCGTTTTTCGTTTACTACATGATCCTAAAACCGTTTATTTCACTCTTTTTACTACCTAAAAAGTCATCCTGGTACCTTATGGCCTCTTAATAGAGTTCAGTTTGCGTGTCTAATTATTTTACGATATTAATTTACATGTTGGTAATTTAAAACATGGCCATGTGGGCCAAGGGTGTGAATTTGATTCTGGTAATCAAAATGATGATCTTTACTAAGAATTTCGATCTCTCTTGGAACAAACGGTATTTAGGACCTGAGAACTTTTTAGGAAGAATGTAATTGTTTTAAAGAGGTTTTTAGCACAGTCCGTACTGAGTAAGGAGTCTAATAGAGGTATTGGCACTTTTTCAAGCTTTGCACAGCCAGTGGTGTGGAGTGAATACTTTTATTTGAAAACCCGGAGAGTAAACGACGACGACCTGCAGGCTTATTGTCTAATGCTTCCGACGCTTGCCTTCGCAATCAATATTTCTTTCTGTCAAATGGTATAAGATGATGACAGAAAGAGATGGTGAAAGCGAAGGCAAGCGTCAGAAACGTTAGACAATACGGCCTCTGGTAAGGCACTACAACGACGATGATAACAATAATGAATATTATGATGACGATGAAGATGACTACGACGATGACGAAGATGATGACGCGGTGGATGATCTGGTAAACGTCGCGCGAACCACTTGGAACGGGCTGCGTGAGTACGATCGTTATGGAACTTTTTGGGGGAGGTATTTTGCCCAACAGTGGACGTACGGCACGGCATACGGCTGATTATGATGATGATACTGATAATAATTATAATAAAGCAAATTACATTAACACGTGAGAACTTAATAGGTATGTACCGAAAAGTCACGAAAAACATCGAAGATTCTGCCCCTAAACTAGGTAAAGACCTGTGTCTTGGGGAACTATGTTCGAGTTACTCTGACTTCAGCGATATACATACAAAAATGATGTTGATTTAGGGATGTTTAGATGCTACTCCCAATGATAATCCATATCCCAGGTTCGATAGTTCTAGTTTTATTTGGAACAATCGGTGCATATGTAAATGTCAAATAAATGATCTCAATAGTTCCATATGGAACTACATACTAAGTTTTACACCAGACTTTGGCTTGACTTTAATTTGGGCAAAAAAACGCGAGTTCTATAAAACTTAAAGTTAATGAATATTGGGTTGGAAATAAGACGTCGGTTTACTCGCGGCAGTTCCTTTGGTAGTTCCTTCGAAGGAACTTGTGCGAAAAACGGGTCTCATATCGTATATACATACATACAGCCGAACATAGAACCTTCTCCTTTTTTGAAGTCGTTTAAAAGTCCGTACTTAGTTACAGAGGTAGACGTTAGATATGAATATGTACCAGTAGTTCCATATGGTACTACTGGGATATTACCTTTAAAATGAATTAATGGAACTAAAAAATATGGAACTCGTGGGAATATACCCTTCCAGTTTGACTTCATTTATTGGTATTTAAACGTTATTGCATACTGGCGGGCGAGAGACTACTGACGCTCCAGACTGCCTAGCAGGCGCGTGTCAACCGTATGGCAAGCTAAGCAATCCTGTGTAGCCACAATGATGATGAATGAGCTATCAGTGAAGCGTAACTATCTCGCCTTTATTGCCAAAATGTCAACCTACTGGGTCTGCATGGAAATGACAGAGACAGACCAAGCCCTCTCATTCAGAGAGAAGGCCTGCAACCAGCAATGGAACGTAGATATACAGAGGCCTACGCTTTCACCATCTCTTTCTGTCATCATTTTATACCGTTTGACAGAAAGAAATAGTGATTGCGAAGATAAGCGACAGAAACGTTGGTAATGATGATGATGGATGAAGTTTATATTTATTGTCTTAATGGACGGTTTCTCGGTTTTCAACCATTAAACCAAGACTTCTTAACCTAATACCTAACATTATACCCAGACTAACACAACCACGCAAAATATACTCAAGCTCACGACTACAACAGTTTAGCATACATATAATATTACAAACTTACCGCTACAGCTGCAAAAATACGGAACTAACAATAGCACGTACAAAATTTATCATAACTATAGACCGTGGCGCTGTGTATGACGGTAAAGTTACCGTGGTAGCATAGTAATGACCCAACATTAAAACTATAATGCACTAATGCATTCAAATAGATGCAAATTGTAAACAATGGATGTTGATATGAAACAAGGTTAATGTGATCAAAATTAATGGTGACAATTAGCCTGTGTTGATTTCAATTGTCATTTTTCTACAACAGCATAAAAAACCGGCCAAGTGCGAGTCGGACTCGTGCACGAAGGGTTTTGTACCATTATCTATAAAAACGGCAAAAAAAAATCACGTTTGTTGTATGGGAGCCCCACTTAAATATTTGTTTTATTTTAATTAAATTATTTATTTTTGAAGTGAATATATCTAAATATTCTGTGAATATTTCAAGCCTCTACCTGTTGCCGTTATCGATATCGAGCAAAAACGAGCAAAAAACCGTCCTAGTGCGAGTTGAACTCGCGCACGAAGGGTTCCGTACCATTATCAATAAAAACGGCAAAATAATCTCGGTTTTTGTATGGGAGCCCCCCTTAAATATTAGTTTTATTATAATTTAATTATTTATTTTTAAAGTGAATATATGTATAACTAAAAAATATTCTGTGAATATTTCAAGCGTCTTCCTGTTGCCGTTATCAATATCGAGCAAAAACGAGCATAAAAAATCACGTTTGTTGAATGGGAGCTCATGGGAGCCCCCTTAAATATTTCGCTATCACTTAAAAACTTAAGTAAGTAAGTCTTACTTTCGAAGTTACTGACGCCAACGTCCATACCACGTTGAATACACCGGTTCTCGTCCGATCACCGAAGTTAAGCAACGTCGGGCGCGGTCAGTACTTGGATGGGTGACCGCCTGGGAACACCGCGTGCCGTTGGCTTTTTTAACGCTAAAATATTTTTTTCCGCAGATCAAACAAAACACTGTCACCATCAGAATAAACGAACAAACAGAATATTATAATACCTTTAAACAAGCAATTCTTGTATATATGTATATATATATATATATATAATCAGGAATATATGTATATATATAATCAGGATCTCGGAAACGGCTCCAACGATTTCGATGAAATTTGGTATGTGGGGGTTTTCGGGGATGAAAAACTGATCTAGCTATGTTTCATTTTCAGAAAATCGCTTTTACTCGTGTTTTCCGTCTATTTTTGTTTGCATTAGAATATAAAGCTAAATTTCGCCGACTTCGAGCAGATCATAATGGCACATTAGAAATCGGGGGGTCGCGGATCCAGCCGACCTCGGTTCGATTCCACGTTTTTTTTTCAAGATTTTTAGTTTTTTTTTAAAGTTTATTTTTCATGATAAAACGTCAAGTTTCTTCTTTTGTGAGAAAAAGTTACTTTTATGTGAGAAAAAGTTACTTTTTTGTTAGAAAAAGTATTATAGGGAACGTACAGTAAC
The DNA here is from genome assembly GCA_947563465.1 of Archips xylosteana. Lineage (NCBI taxonomy): Eukaryota > Metazoa > Arthropoda > Insecta > Lepidoptera > Tortricidae > Archips > Archips xylosteana. The sequence goes on along the minus strand of OX387364.1, from coordinate 14,917,169 downwards.
TATAGGCGGCAGCACTAATGCGACAGAAGAGACACTATGCGGACAGTAAAACAAACTTATCAAGGTAAAACATTCAAATTGATGGCACCCTTTATGGCACCAGTTGGCAGCACCGTCTATGTGCACGTTCCCTGTTGGAAGCACAGAACAGGAAAAGCCGGTTGTCTGTAAAGTCGGTTTACGGACGATAGTTTAACGCGGGAATTGAACCCGGAACCTCATGCTTTGTAGTTAGGTTCTCTAACCACTAATAATGGCCTAATAATGGCGTCAGCCTTTAACATTCCATGCTAAAAATCAACCTTAGTTTTGGAGTTAAATTTTGGTCTATAATGTCTTCAGAATAATTGTAGGCTTCGCCGCTTCTAGGATATTTGCTATCATAAATGCTCTAGGCGTCATAACGAAGCAGTACCTTGCGTTCCTTGATTACTGACAATGTCGAATAATAAATCGTGATAGCCTACTGGTTTGACGTATGGCCTCTCAAACAGAAGGTCGTAAGTTCGAGCTCAGGCTCACGCCTTTTACTTTTTCGGAACTTATGTGCGAAATTACATTTGAAAGACAACATGGCGAGGAAACGCGCACGCATCAATGCGGAAATCAATGGTGTGTGTGAAGTTCCCAGTCCGCACTGGTCTCGCGTGGTAACTACGGTCCAAGCTCTCTTATTCTAAGAGGAAACATGTCCTCTGACGCGGGACATAAAGTCAAAGAAACTGAATCACGTACGGTCGGCCAAGAAAGTGGTATACCAGTTTGGACAAAAGTTTCTGTGAGATCTAAATATCGCTAAGGTTGACTTTTCTAACTGAGTGAAGTCGTTAGTCACTGTCATCATGTTATTGCAAGGAAAAATCGACGTCGTTGTATCATGACGCGCAAATGAACTTCAATCTTAGGGTGGTAGACCATTTTTTTTTTTTTTTTTTTTATGTTAGGTAGGCCAGACAAACGAACTAGTGGGTCACCTGATGTTAAATGAACACCACTGTCCATAGACGCCCGCAGCGCTTTACACGATGCCAGTGCGTTGTCGGCCCTAAAGGAGAGGTAATAGGGGAAGGGGGAGAGGGAGGGGGAGAGGGAAAGGGTGAGGTATTGGGCCCCCGGCACTCTCACTGACCGTACGAAACGCAAGCAGGATTACTGCTGCTTCACGCCGGTGTTCTGTGAGAGGGTGGTACTGCCCCGGACGAGCCGGCCCATTCGTGATGCAGCGGCTAGCTACAACATGGCTCTATCACTACAAAAACATATCTTTGGACGACTGTACCAGGGTGAACCCATTGTCATGTTGACATTCTATATATATATCTGCCAAAGAAATCCTAGTGAAGTTGTATTTTTTATTTCTCTAATAAACAGAATACATTTTTTAGATTAATTATCTCCCAAACTGCATGATAGTTTGATGGCAGAAAAAAATCGCTCTCTGACACTCAGCTCTTAATCTAATTCCTTAACAAAAAGAAGACTAAATACTAAACTATAATACATATGTATGCATGAAGGAAGGCATTAATTGTGAAAAGGTTCCACCCTGCTACTCGATTCTGTTCCTTGACTGTATATAAAGCCGAGATGACGAGAGGGGGCAAACGAGCAAACGGGTCACACCTGATGAAGAGCGATCACCGTCGCCCATGGACACCCGCAACACAAGGGGAATCACAGGTGCGTTGCCGACCCTTTAAGAAATTGGTAGGCTCTTTTTATAAAGATCCCTAAGTTGTAACGCTCCGGGAATGTTGCCGCAGTAAGCTGATTCCAGATCTTCGTCATGCGAGAAAAGAAGTTTCGCTTAAAACGCACGGTACTAGACTGCCAATCATCAAGATGGTGAGGATGGAAATGAAATTAAAATTGAAATTTGAAGTTGGTGGTGAAATTTAAATTTCCTTAGGATATAGTTATGTAACGATACAAAGGCGCAAGCGCAAGCTACTTTTCATACGCGTTAACAAGTTAAATTGACATAGTTGGCACTCGCGGTACAGACCCAGAGTCTAGTGCGAAGGCCGCTGTAATGTCACATATAAGTACCTATGTTATCACTTAAGTAACAATGTGTAAAAAGTAATTCCGTGTACTGTGTAACTTCATTGGTTAATAAATTATTCTTATTCTTATTCTTAGTTAACAGGTATGTGGTTGTATGATGTAAGATGGATCGCTTGTTGCTGTGTATGAGTAATACCTATTGAGTTGTTTTGGAATAATGTAGAGTAGTGAAAAGGATAGATGCTGCTTGAGTTTAATGGACTTGCTGACCTTTACCTTTGTCTTTGCTCGCATGAACTATGTATGAGTTAGAATTCCGGGATTTTCTTTCATGATCATTCCCAAAAAATATTGAAAACACCTGTGCATATTTTCATCTTTCTTTCTAATATACAAAAATCTAGTGTCACGGTGTTTGTTATCGAACTTCTGATTTCGCCAATTATAACATATTATACTATTTTTTAGAATTATCGAATGTAGCTGTAACGAAAGATACTAACAATTTTTATGGAGTATAATTATGGAAAGTAATTAGTATGGAAGATAATTTTTTACTCTGTGTCCGCAGATCAGGTTGATGACACATTCGCTCTTGACTTTCGCTACGTGATGTCTCGGGCCGAGCTAGTTCGGGATGAGTCATCGTGATTAGGGCACGAAGTAGCCTGTTGCTAAGCCTGCGCCATTTTTAAATATTTTATAACCGTCATATTGGACCGTCGTATTTTAAACCTATTTTGAATAAAGATTTATTATTTTTTATTACTTTATTCCTGCTTCGGCCAATGCTGCAATACTTAATAAAATTATTAGGCAGGTATTATTTTTACAGCAGCGCAAACAGCAGCAGCAGCAGCGCAGCGTGGGACGTCCACCAACGAGATGGACGGACGATTTGGTGAAGGCCGCGGGTTCAGGGTGGATGCAAATCGCTTCCAATCATAATGATTGGGCGTTAATGACGGAGGTCTATGTCCAGCAGTGGACGTCCTACGGCTGAAATGATGATGATGATGATTATTATTATTTTTTAAGCCGTGGTGGCCTAGTGGTTTGATATTCTCAAAGTTTGACCTATTACCTCACAAGCAGAGGTAGTTCGAAACCGAACCTGAGTTTTTGAGATTTTCGGAATTTATGTGCGAAAAATATTTGAAATACATTATTAGTTTTACGGTGAAGGAACACATCTTGAGGAAATCTGCACACACCTGAGAAGAAATTCAATGGTGTGTGTGAAGTTCCCAATCCGCACTGGGCGCGCGTGGGAACTTCAGCCCAAGCCCTTTCATTCTGAGTCGAGGCATGTGCCCTGCAGTGGGACGTATATAGGCTGGGATGATGATGATGATGATGATTATTTTTTGATCCAAAATGGCCAGTTAAAATCAACAACACCGAAATCTTTCCTTAAATTTTCCTCCAATATTTTTTATCAACATTCAAAAATGTAAGTCAACTGAATGACTTTTAAATTCAATAATGTCGAACATGTTTACATTATTTGCATTGTCTGTTTGTTCGTGTCAATGACAGCTTAATGACGAAGAAGAGGGTCCTATGTTTGACAAATATGCCGGCATGTCATGATACCTATTTGACATGGTAACGATAGGCTTGGTCAATACGAGATGACATTTTGTAAGTCTATTTAAGTTTTATTACGAAACTTGTTATTTTTTTGGCTTTTATCAACATCATCATTTCAGCAAAAGACGTCAAACGTCTACACTTCGTCTTCTAGTCTGTGGACGCCACACGAGAACCTTTTCACCCCATCGGTCGTCAGTTCTACGAGCGATGTGCCCTGCCCACTGCCACTTGAATGGCGATTCTTTGAGCTATGTCGGTTACTTTAGTTCTTACTAATGTGCTGATTCCACAGTTTTGTGGTGGCCTAGTGGTTTGAATAATTGCCTTTCAAGCACAGGGTTGTGAGTTCGAAACCGGACTCCGAGTTTTTCGGAATTAATGTGCGAACAAAATATTTGAAATTTACCATGAGCTTTACGGTGAAGGAAAACCATTGTGAGGAAACCTGCACACACCTGAGAAGAAATTGGTGTGTTTCAAGTTCCCAATCCACACTTGGCCCGCGTAGGAACTACAGCCCAAGCCCTTTAATTCAAAGAGGAGGCCTGTATACAGTCTGGGATGATGCTGATGATGAAATATTTTGGTTTGCTTCTATGCCTAAATTTATAATTACATAGTATAATGTAATAAAATTATGAGACCAACAAAAGGCCCAAAACACTAATATGAAACTAATTATCAAAACATTAATAAAACGGTCACAAAGACCGCACAAAATTAGTCCTTTATTAAATATTTCATACAAAATTAATGTAACTCTTTGAAATGCACGAAACCGCAAAATATTGGACGGGCACAGATGAAAAGTTTCTGCTACCATACAATGAAGCCCCATTGGCATAATTGTATGAAATATTTTCAATTAAGAGTAATTATTTTTAGGCGGAACTGGGATTTAATTTTATTCTGTAACCGCTCATGATACGATGCTTAATTTTGCACGTGTAATTAAATCAATTTGTAATAAAATAAATTTTATAGGAGTTGTTTTATGTCTGTTGTGTCCTTTTTGTAATTGACAACCGGCCTAGTGGTTATTTAATATTATGCCTGATGCCCACCACTACGCATGGTGTGATGTTCAATCGCAGAATTGGAATTGGTTTTTAGTTCATAGACTTTATCCTTACAATTAGATTTTCGTAACAACTCTAGGTCTAAATAGGGATGTCAATAACTAACTACTTCGGCCCCAAGTACAAGACAGCTACATGCATGTGATGCATGTTGTTGTGCAGGAAACCGCTCTTTACTTACTTACTTACTTTACCTATGTTGTGATTATGTGATATGATACTTTGGGGGGGGGGGGGGGGCAAGTACAGACGCTCACCAGCTTTTTGTTATGCAAAAGAAAATGTATTCGCATCCCAACAAATACAACAGTTCCAAATAGCTGCTGGTAAAATGTGGGTTACTCGACTTAAAATTCTCACGCTACCCTCAATGTAATACATAATGGAAAAAAATCACACTTATTTACGAAAAGGGTGGTCAAGACAAACACGGCAATTAGCGATATACAAAAATGGACCTTATTGCCGAAGCATAAGAATAACGAATCAAATACCAGACTATATAAAAAAGGAAGCGAAAGTTGACATATTATTTAAAACTGAAGCTAAGACAATTATTCCTCCGAGAGGAGGAGGAATCCCCCAGGAGGTAAAATTCCTGAAAAATTGCCTCCAGTAAAATTTACCCTTGCGAAAGGTGTTTCAATTTAAGTACCTAGGACATATTGTTACGACCGACCTCAAGGACAATGAGGATATGGAAAGGGAAAGGAGTGTTAAGCGGGAATGGCATCCTAAAGATGATTTCAAATAGATACGATTGCCCTTTGATGTGGAAACTCGCCCAGAGAACAAAATTTCTGTTAGTTATTATATTAATTACTAGCCAAATAATAACTAGCCAAGCCTAAATAAGCTAAGATTTATTAACAAAACTGTGTACCTTTTAATGGTGTCTGTATTAAAAAATACATATTATGTATTATTATAGGCTCGCAGCATTTCCTCGTTGAATAGCGATGGCAACTCGTTGCGAGAGATAGCTGCGAGTCGGATGGTGTCCCACTTGTGTCTACCAGGTGCTTTTGAACTTCTTCAATGAGTTTGTGTGCGTCGGGACCCCATGGACTCAGGGCCTTAAAACTGAAAATAAAAGTGCATAAAGTTAGTTAGTTTTTTAAAATAATTATGGTTTCCACAGAGTTTAAAGACGAAAGTCTTCAATCAGTGCGTCCTACCCGTCATGACATACGGTGCCGAAACATGGACACTCACGGTAGGACTGGTCCACAAATTTAAAGTTACTCAACGTGGTATGAAAAAGGCTATGCTCGGAGTTTCTCTGAAACATCGAATTCGTAACGAAGGGATCCGACAGAGAACCAAAGTTATCGACATAGACCACCGCATTAGCACGCTTAAGTGGCAATGAGCCGGTCATTATAATCCGAAGAACCGATAACCGTTGGGGTAGACGAGTTCTTGAGTGAAGACCACGGATCGGCAAACGTAGCGTAGGATGTCCTCAGACTCGGTGGAGCGATGATCTTCGCAAGGCGGCTGGCTAGAGCTGGATGAGAGTGGGCGAGGATTGTGCTCAGTAGCGTACCATGGGAGAGGCCTATGTCTAGCTCAGTGAGTGGACGAGCACAGGCTGATGATGATGATGAATTATGGTTCTGTACATCAAGTAAAATAGTCGAGAAAATAAAATTTGAGAGATAGATGACGGATTGACCGTGGAGTTGCTGAATATTTTGATACCGAATTGACGCATAACTCCGTTTCTATGGAAACCTTTGCATTTATCAATTTGTGATTTTTTATTGAAGCCAGCTAAATACTATACGAGTTAATTTAGCCAATACGCTGAAATAAAATATGACCACTGCACGTTGTATAAAACCACAGTGTAAATACAGAAAGTAATCTACTGGATGGCATTCACCGTTTGTTTTAAATCTACCTCTAAATGTCGTGAAATAAGGGATAAAAATTTGTATGAATAATAAACTACAGTTCTCAAATTTTAGGTCACAGCTACATATTTATAATGTTGCTTGGAAAATTAAAACTACTGAAGTAGAATTTAAATTTAATTTTGTCGACGTTAAATTTAAGGGTATAGCGATAACGTTTAATAAGTATGGAACATTGTTTGTATTGAATAAACAACGGTGGCCAACTAAATACTGACAAATAAAAGAAGAGGAAGGCAACCTTTTAAGATAATTTAGAATAATTCTTCTACATTTTTGATCTAGCAAGCGCAAAGCGTGAGGGAAGAGTCTCCGCTTTAGCTTGAATAAAACTGTTTTCGCTATTCTGTTCAACGGATATGCTTGCTCTTTTTTTCTAGATGTTGCATTTCTCAACCGATTAATTTGAAATTTTTTGGACTAGTTTAAAAATTAAGTAAGTACTTATACGGATTTTATTGATCGACTCTGTTTTCGTAATGCCAAATGGGTGAGCCATGATAGTTCAAAACATAAAAAATATTACATTTCAGTTATTTCAAAAAACTCTATAGCTACCTACACATTTAAAGTACCGGCTCTCTGACCTGTAGACATATTGAGTTTTTATAGAGCTACAGAAGCTACACATCTAAATTGGAATCCACCACCTTCGTCGTTTATATCAATATGGTGACGGCACCAATCATGGGCATGTTAAGCGCAGTAGTTACCCAGTAATGGACAGCAAAGATCCAATGCCTTATTGCCCACCATTCATGGACTTTACCAGTTATAATCATCAGTTATCTGAGCATAGTGTTGATAGTTTAAAAATGTAGTGTGGCCGATTCTTAAAATTTGGGTCTACGGGAAAAAATGTCCATAATCGGTTCTTGTTAATTACTGGTGCTGTCATTAGTTATATAATTCACGGTATACGTGAATACTGGTTTTATACTGTGTTCAAACAAACCGGAACTAATCAACATCCCTGCGGTTTCAATTCGAAGCCTGGAAAGTTTGAATTAATTAAATTAAGTCCGCCATCGCTAATTGAAAGCAGGAAGTCCACGCGTGGGGTGTTTTGTATTGAGAGTTGGGAACTGCGAAATCATTAGTATTACGAGTACCGTAGGTTTTATTGTGATTACACTGATTATAGTGGTTTGTTTTAATGAGAGATTTAGTGAAAATTAATGATACGTGTTTAAGGTATTATTAAACTACAGCAAGATAAAATGTAATATTGGCCAGGGGCTAAATTCAGGAACGGCTCAATCGTTTGCGAGAGGAAAGGGATGAACTGCTATTCAGGAACGCCAAAAATCACTGGTTTGCGAGAGGTTTGGGCTGAGATTGGGATGAGCCTTATTTATTTATTTACAAAGCAAATTAACAGGAAAATGAGGCTCATCGCAAGCTCAGCCCATTCTTATCCTCTCGCAAACGACGTGTTGGGTCTTTCCTAAATTTAGCCCCTGTTGGTATATTTCTGTTACGATTACTTACTTAGCAATCAGCCTAAAACCTATCCCAGATCTACTGCGCAGCACTGTCTATCCGCGACAACTGTTAACATAATGTCCATAATTAAAGCTAATTCATCATCGTCATAATGTCATACGCATTCTAAAAGTCATCTAAGTCTTATTCAAGTTTCGACAAAGAAGTCATTGAGATTGAAATTGTGCGTGAGTTGTGGTGGGGTTCCGTGGAATTTATTTATTAAAACAAATACATGATATTACAGTAAAAAGAGAGTAACTCAACAAGCTATGGAAAGGGCTGTGCTCGGGGTTTCTTTACGTGATCGAATCAGGAATGAGGATATCCGTAGAAGAACAAGGCTCACCGACATAGCCAAACGGATTAGCTCGTTGAAATGGCAATGGGCAGGCTATGTAGCATGCAGAACAGAAGGCCGTTGGTGCCGAAAGTTCTCGAATGAAGACCACGGACTGGAAAGGCTCGAGCTTAAGGGTGGAGGAAAACATCGTGGACAGGATACATCGCTGGAGTCAATGGCGTGTATGAAGTACCCAATCCGCACTGGTCCCGCGTGGGAACCTCGGCCCGAGCCCTCTCATTCTGATAGGAGACCTGTGCTCTACAGTGCGACTTATAAAGGCTGGAATGATGAATGTGTACTAATTTTCATTTCTCAAGTATGTTTGATACAGGTTTGTTGTAGTAACCAAAAGTTCTTCAAAACCAAAGCAACTCCAAAATTAATAAAATCCAATAAAGCAATTCAGTAATAACAATAGTTGACATTTCAAGATTAATATTGGTCATTTGGTTCGTATTAACGTTATCTGGACAACCGTTGAACAATTTAATTTGCAAGTTTACAACTTCACCTTCAGCATCACCCAAAAATCCTTATTTGACGTCAATAAAGTTCAATTTTGTCTTAATTTTATTTTGACGAGTGTACTTTTATAATGGTGATTCTTTGCTATTCAAAAGATCCTAATTATAATCTGAATCGTTTAAGAAAATATTTTCGGCGTCAAATAGAACCAGAAAAAAATGTTTGAAGACATCGTCTTGAGTTTGGTCAACCGAGCGGAAGAACAGAGATAGACGGAGTCGTTGTTAATGTAATGATTTTAAATAAACCTACCATACCATGAAAAGTAAAATAAAATATCAGAGTACCAGGTGTTATTTTTTTTTTCTTTCCTAGACATGACGTGGCACAGATGATACTAACAATTCCGTTGTGGTTTTGTAGTCAATAATTATGAAACCTAGATTTTCACAGAAATCAATTCAGCAATGTCTTTTGAATTATCAGTCAGATAACTAACAAAGGATATAAAATTTCGAAAGTTCATTTATAATTTTATCTTTTTATTATGAGAGGGAGGAAAACGAGCAAGCGGGTCATCTAGTGGAAAAAGATCACCACAGGCCATAAATATCAAAATAATAATAATACTTAGTTAATTTTTGTAAGCATTCTTTCAGTCCGTACTTCTCGATGACATAAAATTAATGGCAAAAAGTTAGACCTCACAATACAAACAATGTTTGCAAAAATAACTTTGCTTTACATCTGAGTAGTAAAAAGTAAAAATGCTTGCTTTTAAATTCGGACGTCGTTATAAAGCCGTGGTGGCTTAGCGGTTTGACCTTTGGTCTCTCAAGCAGAGGGTCGTGTGTTCAAATCCCTGCTCGCTCCTCTGAGTTTTTTGGAATTTATGTGCCGAATTACATTTGAAATTTACCATGAGCCTTACGGTGTGTGTGAAGTTTCCAATCCGCACTGGGCCCGCGTGGGAACTACGACCCAAGTCCTCTCATTCTGACAGGAGGCCTGGGGCAACGGGACGTATATAGTCTGGGATGGATATTTGGATGTAGTCCTCACCTCAGTGCATAACCCCGACTTGCTTTTTTTATCAGTTTAACGGCGACTTCATTCTTTTCTGTCCCGTAGTATGAGTCACGCGCTGAAGTAGAACGGTGGTGGTAGGCACCGCTCGACTCGAAAAAAGCTAACGCCCTGCACGCGTTATCTGTTGCATCAGATATGATACAGCGTGTGCGATGACAGAAAAAAATAATGATCTGGTAAACTTTTTAAGTAGGAGTGTAATATCGACAATATCTCGCATGTGAATCATAGTTTCTGTTAAAAGACGTCCACTGCTAAACATAGGCCTCCCCAAAGGTTCGCAAAACAGGCCGGTCCTGCGTAATCCGCATCTTACGCGTTCCCGCAACCTTAACCAGGTCGTCGCTCTTTCTTATTGGAGGCCTACTTACTGCTAGGTATTATTATTAGTCAACAAATAAAACTATTTTAACGACCGCTTTAGCCTAGTTGGTAGTGACGTAGTGACCCTGCCTACGAAGCAAGACGTCCTGGGTTCAAATCCCGGTAAGGGCATTTATTTGTGTGATGAGCACGAATATTTGTTCCTGAGTTATGGATGTTTTCTATGTATTTAAGTATTTATTTATCTATATAAGTATGTTTATCATCGTCTAGTACCCATAGTACAAGCTTTGCTTAGTTTGGGACTAGGTCGATTTGTGTAAGATTGTCCCCTAATATTTATTTATTTATTTATATTTATAAATATACTTACCATTAATACCGTCGTTAATAAAATTCCACCATTGTTGAGTTTTAAGCACACTATTTGACCTGATTGACGGACAATGCATAGCTTACCATTGAAGGTAGAGACTTTAAATTTAGCTAATATCCTAGAGAATTGTAAAAGTATTTCTCCGAAATTCCAACAGGAGAGATATGATGCGAGATAATCAATGTTATATTTGTCTCCAGGAGCAAAGCCGCGGTATGTAACTGGTATTAAGATAAATCTATTATCACCGCAATCTGACAGCTCACTATGATAGCTATGTCAACTAATTGGAAAAACCTAATAAAGCTGTGTCCACGTTGTAATTTTCACTTGTTGATTCGACGTCTCGTACACATTGTCTAGACACATTGTCTGCCGAATGATTGAACATTGCAAGGGTTAAATTAAAAATTTAGATATGATTTTTTACTTTAACCGGCTTTCTATACTTACCACAAAAATACAAAGATACAAGTGCTACAATTTCACTTAATTGATACTTTTTTACAAGCTTTTTTTAAACTTGCAATGTATTTTTATTCAAGTGGAATCTTTCAACTTTATTATGAAATAGATATCTTCAACCGATTGAGCTGAATTTTTGAATGAATGAGTAAATTGGATGATAACGCAATATCATTATGGCATGGAGCTGATCTGATGATGGATCTGGAAGGTGGCCAAAGGAACTCTATAATAAAACTACACGACCGCATCGACTTTGGGCTCGTTTGATTTGTCTTGACGGGTACTTTGATCCTTGATAATAAGTGGGTCTGACGATAGAGCTGGAGGTGGTCCTAGGAACTCCGTAATACTCGTAACCCCATCGAGTTTGGTCTCGTTTGATTCGTCTTGACGATTACTTTGGTAACCAGGGGCAATAATTACAGTCTGCAAAAAAGGCTTATATGAAAAATATAATTTTTAACAAAAACTTATTTTAATTAAACAGTCGGTCAAAAAGCATAACAATCACCCTGTATACCTGCGCGAGCGCAGATGACTCACTGGCCGATCGTCAAACACTCTCACGACAAAGGAATAGAATTAAAAAATAAACACCGGCAATAGCAGTATTTGTTAATAGGTCGCTCGTATATTGTATGACCGTGAGAGCGGTAATAAAAACATAAATAAGTATGGGACTGAGTGATTTTACTGAAACTACGGATACTTATAATCAGACCTCAGAATAATTATGGGATCGGAATTATGTTCTGTGTGAACTTTATAATCGTCCCCAGAATAGTACATACCAAAAAAACAACACAGAAGCAAGCCACACACAAGAGACGTGGGACGGGGGCGCGTTACAGTCGCGGCGCCCCTGGAACAGTTCTCATACTAAACGTATAGAAGCGTCGCGATTCAACGCACACAGAAGAGACGCGGACTGCGACGCGCCCCATCCCACGTCTCTTCTGTGTGGCTTGCACCTTAAAAACAACACTGGGGGCGATCACTGGAATAATGGAAAAAGTATAGATGATTGAGTTTATCAATATAGGAACAATTGTCAAGGAAAACATCATGAACCTGCAAGTACTGAGAAGAAATTCAATGATGTGTGTGAAGTTCTCGATCCGTTACTGATAGGAACTACCGCCCAAGCCCTCTCATTCTGAGAGGAGGCCCGTGCCCTGGACGCACGTTCGTAGCCAGGGGGGGGGGGGGTTTCGGGGGTTCAAACCCCCCCCGAAATATTCAAAAATTTCTTTAATCCATATGTTAATTTAAAAAAAATCATAATATTACCTGTCATTTCATTCACATTTTTGTTGTTTTTTTTTTTCTGAAACCCCCCCCCCCCCCGATATTGAAATCTGGCTACGCCCGTGCCTGGACGTGTATATAGAGTTAGACCAAGATGAGTCTACATAGACTTTGATAGCACACGCAGTGCCTGTGTTATTTATACGTTATAATTTCGTAGAAGTTTGACGTTTAATATAAAACTTTCACTGCGTGTGCTATCAAAATCGTTGCAGACTTATCTTGGTCTGACTGGAGGCTGAGATGATTATACAAGAACTCCCTAACCCCCTGTTTCACCATCCATTAATCAAGTTTGTTTGATGGATAAATGTAATGCCGTCTCTGTTTGTTTTGTTCGAATAGATGGAGACGGCATCACATTTATCCGTCAGTTAAAATTAATCAATGGGTGGTGAAACAGCCCCTGTCGTTAAATTTGGCCGCGTACCTATGCTCTGACGTCTGCTTCATCATCATCATCCCAGCCTATATACGTCCCACTGCAGGGAACAAGCCTCCTACCAAAATATAGTCCGCTTGTAATCAATAATCATTGATATTATAGTCCAATAAGCTCGTGCGCGACCCTCCGCGAAACCCTGTCGCAATCAGCGTTTGCCGCACTTATTAAAAACAATCTTGTTAAGGACAGCAGAGGCTCCCTGCGACAGGGTTCCGCCACAAAATAAAAAGGTACAGAATTAAATCTACATACAAAGTGCGCTCGAGCAACGCACACATAGACACTGTTCACAGACACGATATCTCGGATCAGTTCAGATCAGTCCGAGCGCGATTGCCATCCGCGTGAGGCGCGCGCTGTGGTCGCGCGTACTTATTTATTTTGTGTCGCGCGTCTGTGGAATTTTACGAGTGCAATAATGGAGCAACAAAAAAAGGTTATTATAGATAACTGTTCAGTGGACGGTTGATTAAATTCAACCCTAAACGGTGAATGGTCGTTTTTTAAGCTACCAGTGGTTTCAGAAAGGTAAGTTTAGTAGGTATCTGCTTGTATTTCGATGGTTCATTTTAACGTTACATAGAATAGTTAGGTAGATAGGTAAGCACCTCGCCCCGACTTCCAAAGTAATAATAGTTTCCTATTTTGAATCAATATAAATAAACGTTACCTTACAAAAAATGTGGTTAGGTACTTATACCTAACTACATTTTTATAAGGTAAATTCATGCCACTAATATTACGTAAGTTGAAAACATGTTTTTTTGTTTGTATAGATATTGTGTTGTTTTTAGTGTCATTAGATAGGTTTAGGTCTAAAACCGATAGGACAATGGAAATTGTATAACTAGGATAATCCGTTTAGAAGTTATTAGGGATTTTCGATAGTGAAAATTGACAAACGCTATATTTTGTAGTTTTTTAATTATTATTATTTTATATTTCCATTCTTCCCGTTTGAATATCAACAATAAATCAAACAACTAGAAACGAGTGCCACTTTCACGATAAGTTTTATGTGCATATGCCATAATTGACAACCCTAGAGCGACCGCCGAGCGTAGGTATGAAAAGTGAAGTACATACACTTGATTGACTTCAGTACCTTTTTAATTTGTGGTTCCGCTGAGCGCCACGCACGAGCTTGTCAAGGTATAATTCAGCTAATACCAAATACCCTAACTTGTAAATTTCAATACAATTAAAACACCTTTTTGTATTGTTTTCTATATGGTGTACAGTACAATAAAGAGTCATTGCGTAGTAGTATTTTGGTTACGGTAGAGATAGAGACTTGGACATGTCCATGTTCTTACTTTAGTGCATGGAAGTGGATATAATGATTTTTTTAATCAGCCTAAATTTGAGTTTATTTCAACGTAAGGCTATAAAAGTTCAAGGATTTTCTAAAAGTAAACAGTTTAGCAGTTTAGTTTCAATTTTATATTATGTGCGTTGAATTATTTTTGACGATAGTAAAAATTAACAATCTAGGAATAGAAAAAAGAGGAAACAAAATAAATAAAAACTACACAAATATACCTAACTATAAAAAGAAAACACCATCAAGAAGGCCCTCCTGCGGCATAGATTATTTTTAAAATGATTCCTATAAAATACAGTTGTTTTACGTTAAGAATCAGAAAGTCACTCAGAGGGCGATGGAGAGGGCTATGCTTGGAGTTTCTCTGCGGGATCGCATTAGAAATGATGAAATCCGCGCAAGAACTAAAGTCACGGACATAGCTCGAAGAATCGCTAGACTTAAGTGGCAGTGGGCAGGGCACATCGCCCGTAGAACTGACGGCCGATGGGGCCGAAAGGTTCTCGATTGGCGTCCGCGGACCGGAAGACGCAGTGTAGGTAGGCCTCCAACAAGATGGAGCGACGACCTGGTTAAGGTAGCGGGAACGCATTGGATGCGAATAGCGCAGAGCCGATCTGTTTGGCGAGCCTTGGGGGAGGCCTATGTTCAGCAGTGGACGTCTTTCGGCTGAAATGATGACGTTAAGAATCACTTCTTTGAGATCTTCCGAAGACGAAATAGCTTATTATTTTGAATAAGTCGACTAACGGTTTATTTTTATTCATTCCCTCATGAATTAAATTCTAGTTTCGGGATTATTGCTAACCGTATATAAAATATCTATTTCACACACCGATTATATGCAATGTATTTACAATGTATTTTTATTGACACTAAAAATACATGCCGGAAAAATATGACATAATAGATCATTCAAAAAATACTTTTAAAAAATGACACCGTACCAAATTATGAATGCAGCTCGTTGCACGAACATAATCACAATTATGGTAGGTATTTTTATTTTACGAACAGCAAGAATAATGTTGCAATGCCTAACGGTTTCGAACGTGACGTACGGATTATTGCCCTATTTAACGATTTTTAATGTCAACGGACAATGGTGTTGCTAGTTTATTGCGCGTAAATCAGATGTCACATAAATCTAGTTTTGCTTACAGGAGTTTTATGATGAGAAAACGTTTAAAAAGTAAGCTTTGGTAGAAATCTTTTTTAGCTACACCGACGTCTGATAATTTTACAACACAACAATTTCAAAAATTAAGTAGGTACTTATTTTTTTCCTAGGACGAAAATATCACGGGACAATTCACACCAATTGACCTAGTCCCGAACTAAGCAAAGCTTGTGTTTTGGGTACTAGGCAATGGATAAATGTACTTATAAACATTGATAGATATGTACTTAATTACATATTAAACACCCAAGAATCGAGAACAAACATTCGTATTTTTCATTGTACCTATCTGTTTGTTTTGTTGAAATAAACAGCGATGGCATCACGATTTTTTTACCTCTTCTTCCTGTCTCACGGTATATTAATAACAATATGAAGGCAGAAGGAGATGCAGAATGCAATTGCGAGCGCCCGCAAAGCCCGTGTCGCCCCTCAAACTAGACGGCCTCTGGCGAGTTTAGAAGAGATCGAAGATGTAACTCTCTGATTCAGTCATCCATCATCCCAGCCCATTTAAGTCCCACTGCAGGGCACAGGCCTTCTCTCAGAATGAGAGTGGTTGAGCCGTGCAGATTGGGAACTTCACACACACCATTGAATTTCCTCGCACTATTTTCCTTCACCGTAAAGCTCAAGATAAATTTCAGATAAGTATAATTTCGCACATAAATACCGAAAAAATTAAAGTTGCGAGCCGGTATTTGAACCCACAACCCTCTGCTTGAGAGGCCATATGTCAAACAACTAGAACACCACGGCTCCACTAGGCCACCACGACTGATTCAGTATAGTATTTCACTCTGCCTATTACAGTATGTCCGGTAAAGGTAATTTTGGCAATATCCACGCATTTTAGCACACAAGAAAACGGCATTTTCTTCCGTAAAATACATTAAACTCCTAAATCAGACGCCAACAAAGACTTAGCATGTTTAAAACACAGTTAAAACTACAATGTAAGCCGTTTCTATTCGGTTTTAAACCGTGCGTAATGGAGCGCAGTTTTATTGGCTATTATTATATTTTTATTAGACTCTGACTTGGTTTGCTGGAACAGCGTCTTCTGAGTGAACTTACTGTATTTTAGGCTATGAATT
Organism: Archips xylosteana; assembly: GCA_947563465.1. Classification (NCBI taxonomy): domain Eukaryota; kingdom Metazoa; phylum Arthropoda; class Insecta; order Lepidoptera; family Tortricidae; genus Archips; species Archips xylosteana. Next base: position 14,900,661 of record OX387364.1, on the reverse strand, counting down.
TCTAAGGGAGTTAATATTGAGATAATGTTTAAATTAAAATAAAAAATAGGTATACATGATTTATGAACGTATGCACTCAGAATAAGTTCCAAAGTTTAAACACGCTCTACTTTCGTAACAAAAAACTTTTATCGTAATTTAATAGTTCACTCCTGTTATCGGAACTGACTGATAAAGTTCCGTGACGTTATAAAAATTACTGTACTTAGACAAAAGATAATATCGTCATGACGCACTATTTATTGAAATCAAATGAAAAAGGGTAATTTGTTCGAATTTTCATTTATTGGTTGCTTATTTGTTTAATACCTATTTTTACTTTAATTCTTATTATTAATTTTGTATGGTTTATTTTCCATTTGTTATGATTATGTATTTGATTATGCCTGTTATTATATTTTGTGATTCTCTAATAATAATGTATGTATGCTTTAAATTATTGGAACTAGTTATAGAATGCATGTATAATAAAGTGTAAAATGTTTCTTGCTATACCCTACCAGGGTCCATGTGGCACAATTATATTTTAAGACCTGTACAAACACCATGGTTGCAATAAATAAATAAATAAATAAATCTTAAACTTCAATTAACATAAGTTATATACTTTGCGTAAATAAATCGACAGTTCTATTTAAGAATCTGCAGAACTTTGTACCCATTTACCTATAGATCTCAATCCTTATGTCGGCGCAGTCCACAACCAAGCATATTTTTAGTATTGAACTTGGCTAATATTTTTCACATTTATGTTTTTGGTGGGATTCAAACAATACAATAACATAGTGCACGACGATTAGCGACCTACCCTTTCCGTAGCTACAGAAACGAGTGACCATGATTTATAAAATAGCGAGGATATTATTTCACATTTTTGAAAAAAAAGAGAGAGAAAATGCATTTATTTAAAACAACACAAGACATATAAATATTTTTAAAAAAATGACAATATGAAGGTTAAAAATATACTGGCTGAAGCTTTTATAACAACCCAGCGCTGATTTTAATTTTTTGTTTTTAATTAAGAACATATTTTTTTTAACTGTAAATACATTTTTTTTGTCTTCTTAAATCTTTATACCATCATCAGTTTTTTCTTTTCCACAATCTAATTTTTACTCCTTAGATAAACTAACGGGCTGTCAAAATTGTATAATAATAACCTCTTTGTAAACGTTACAGATTACGATATTTTACGGCGTTGGATTGTAAAAATGCCCGATAAGGAACTTTGTTGGTTCGTTGACATAAGCTTCATGAATCATACAAAGTTAGGTTGACCTCGTGAATCCTCGTGTACTTTTAAAGAACAAATCAATAGTATTATTACTATATTATACCTACTGCCGAATGTCCTTTCTTAAGGGCCTAAGCACACGGCGTATTTTTAACGCGCAGACGACGCACAGATGACGCGCGTATACGCGCTTAAAGCGAGATTCGAACGCAGCCTTGTAACCTAAGCACACGGAGCTATTGTGAACCGCGCGTCTACTGCGCGTATACGCGCTGACACAGCGATACAGACGCGCTGTAGCCGCTCGTACATTCCGCGTTTTGATCATCAAAGACTCCGAGACTCGTCAGTTGTACAATGGCGTCGGTTGAGACTATACTGCTTACGCTGGCTTTAGTACTGCTTTTAAAAAGGAAAAAACGTAAAAATAAGCGAATGTATTGGATAGACCCTTTACGAGTGAAAGAAGATTGTTTGGCGCGCCCCTTCTCTGCCCCCCCTCCCCCGTTTATACGCGCTTCAAACGAGTTTCGAACGCGCTTCACACGCGCGTTTGTATCGCGTTTTAAGCGCGTTAAGCGCGTACAAACGCAAATCGGGGCATCTACGGCGCAGACGACGCGCGTTCCTGAAACGCGCGTTGTCTGCGCGTTTAAAATACGCCGTGTGCTTAGGCCCTAAGTAGAAATGGCTCCGAGGTTTTCGAAATTTATTTATGCAAAATTGCATTTGAAATTCAGCATGAGCAAGTTAGCTTAGCTATGAAGTATCTTTTTGTATTTATTTTTTTTTCAACTTCATTTTTTATTACTTTTACGGTCATCCCGTGAAATCATATATTTCATACTAAATACAAACTGAAATATAGATGCACAGAAAAAACACCAGAAAAAAGACCAATGCTGGGAATCGAACCCAGGTCCTCAGCATTCCGTGCCGTGTGCCATACCCCTACACCACCACTGGTCTAGAGATTAGACACGAATCTTTCCTATACATCATACATTTCAGTCTGCTAAATCATCACCTTATGCAGTGACAAGCGCTCATCTATGTTACACCCTCTATCGAGAGATTTTAACACTCCTTCGGAACTAACCGCTCACCTGGACAAGAGATGGCGCTACTGTGCAACTTTAAACAAGTTAGCTTAGCTATGAGGTATCTTTTTGTATTTATTTTTTTCAACTTCATTTTTTATTACTTTTACGGTCATCCCGTGAAATCATATATTTCATACTAAATACAAACTGAAATATAGATGCACAGAAAAAACTCCAGAAAAAAGACCAATGCTGGGAATCGAATCCAGGTCCTCAGCATTCCGTGCCGTGTGCCATACCCCTACACCACCACTGGTCTAGAGATTAGACACGAATCTTTCCTATACATCATACATTTCAGTCTGCTAAATCATCACCTTATGCAGTGACAAGCGCTCATTTATGTTACACCCTCTATCGAAAGATTTTAACACTCCTTCGGAACTAACCGCTCACCTGGACAAGAGATGGAGCTACTGTGCAACTTTAAACAAGTTAGCTTAGCTATGAAGTATCTTTTTGTATTTATTTTTTTCAACTTCATTTTTTATTACTTTTACGGTCATCCCGTGAAATCATATATTTCATACTAAATACAAACTGTGCATCTATATTTCAGTTTGTATTTAGTATGAAATATATGACTTCACGGGATGACCGTAAAAGTAATAAAAAATGAAGTTGAAAAAAATAAATACAAAAAGATACTTCATAGCTAAGCTAACTTGTTTAAAGTTGCACAGTAGCGCCATCTCTTGTCCAGGTGAGCGGTTAGTTCCGAAGGAGTGTTAAAATCTCTCATTAGAGGGTGTAACATAGATGAGCGCTTGTCACTGCATAAGGTGATGATTTAGCAGACTGAAATGTATGATGTATAGGAAAGATTCGTGTCTAATCTCTAGACCAGTGGTGGTGTAGGGGTATGGCACACGGCAAGGAATGCTGAGGACCTATGCATCTATTTTCTGTGCATCTATATTTCAGTTTGTATTTAGTATGAAATATATGATTCAGCATGAGCTTTACGGTAAAGGTAAAAATCCTGAGGTAAATATACGCGTCGACTTGAGAACCTCCTCCTTTTGTTTTCGTCGGTTGAAAACAGAGGCCTGCCCATTTTCAAAACAAATTTGCTTGCGGTAGTTCATTATTATGTTGGTACGGATTTCCGATCACGGGCCCATGGGGACCCGGTCATTTGAAAGGCATTCATGGGGCCGAAGCCAACGTGAAGAGGCCTTTGGTACCATATAATATAAATGAGATGGGCGCAACTATGGAGGTCTATCCCCTTATACACCATGAGGATGTGCTAGCGGACAGTCCTCCACAGTTGCCAAACACCTTGACGGCCGGAACACTGCGTTCCATTTTTTCTTGGAGCTTCAAAAAATGTGATGACGTTTGTTGCAAGCAACGTAAACTACACTGTAAATGTCTCTGACAACGAGCTTCGTAAAATTATGATTGAACTTCACTTAAGGTAAGTTCGTTTAATCAATAAAGTATATCCCAATCCGCACTGGGCCGAACTCCGAACATTACTTCTCATTAAACATGACTTAGGTAGCTATCGATTCTCATCCACAAGCCAAAACCTCAACGTAACATTAGTCACAGTCCAACCGATCCCCTCGCTTCTTCACAAACCCTTTATACAAAGGGGTAAAAAATTCAAATCACTTGCCCACCTGTGGGTCTTATGCATGCATTATGGTGGATTAGTTACCACTTTTTTGTCATCGATCTATTGATTATTCCACCGATGACAAAGGGCTTGGCACCCCTGTCAGTATGACAAGGTTATTTTAGCAAGTTTGATATGAAGTAAGTATCTTTTTATATTTTTATTTTTCAAACTTCATTTTTTATTATCGATTTCAGATTTTATTTCAATAGCGTCGATTTGTGTGGTGGTTTTATCATGAAAATAACAAACATATTTACAGTAGTTACTAGCTGCCCGAGACTCTGTCTGCAAAGAAATCGTTTATCACTATCCTGCTCCCACTATGTAATTTCCCGGGATAAAAGCTATTCTTTGTCCTGCCCCGAGTATCAAACTATCCCTATAACAAATTTCATCTAAATTGGTTTAATGGCTTATCCATTGTGAGGTACTAAACAGACAGACAGATACACTTTTGCATTAATGATATTAGTATGGATGAATAATAATATTACTTTTTTAATGTACTTGTATATTAGATAATAATCCTTAGTACCTATAAATGAATGCACGTTAATTGCTGCTACATTTTCCACGTTTCTACATGCGAATGCGTCTGCGCGTGAGTCATTTACCGTACAACAAAGGCGGCCTTCGCGCAACACGAATATTATGAATTATAGCGACCTTCATACTGACTCGGTGCACTTGATACTACTTGCAGCGCCCTTCGTGTCGTCGAATATTTTTTGACCTAATATGAGACAACGATTACACGTTCATTTTGGCGACAATTCAATCCATCATTCTGTTCAGAATAACAGAGAATGATCATGTAACCCTCTCGGACTGACGGACTGATGAAAATTCAATATTTTAAATTATATTCGTCAATCCGTTTTGAATGACAGGAAGCCAGAGAGTCCAGACTGAACTGACACCAACATGAACGTATAACCGTTGTCTAATAATATTTGGTCGAATGATCGTTTGGTATAGTTTTTTTGTAGTTGAAACTGAAAATTATTTCGAATTGTTTTCATTACTTATCTAAAATATAGGTCAGGTGAGCTCATGATTTTGGTATTCATTGATAATATTATTACCGAATCTCTTCGTCGGCGTCGGCCTGCCTTGCCGCCGGTGTCCGTCGAGTGGTACCACCTCGTGGCTGAATGCGCCGATCTTTATGGGTGCATCCGGCAGATTATACCCAGTACCATTTAAACTTGCCGGTCGCTTTTCACTTCAGTTCAATTTGAGTTTTGTAGCGAAATTTTAAATTCATTGTAAAATCCCATTTAATTTCAGTACTTAATGTACGAATGAGCAAAACTACTCATTCCGTGTCATTTGCCTAATGGATCCATAACATATGCTAATTGCTTGAGTACGGATACAAACATAAATTATGTGACACATTACTGTTAAAAAGTAAACTGCGGTTGATACTCAGCGTTGATTTTAAACCTATTTTACACTGTTTATGTTTTACAGTATTTTTATGTAATTTTTTTATGCGGTCTCTTTAGTCGGCAATGTATCATTTCTATAACCATTTTTTGTCCTAATAAAATATAACATTTCGTCTAATTATCGTGTGTTATAATTTTTCTCCAGTTTATTCTGAGACGTACTAGATTTGTCTAGTTTTTATTAATTTCGTAATATGTAGGTTATTACCTAAACACCAGTTTTATAAAAGAAAATCAATAAACTCATTAAATTAATTTAATTAAAAAAGAAATCTACTGTTGGTGGCTTTTTGCGGTTGATTGCCCTGGTCTTAGACGAAGTTTTTATTTTATACACAAAAGCATAAGAAGCTTCTCTCGACTGAGAAGTGAAAAGTATCTTTTATGTTATTCCAGGTCTACACTATCTGTGTACCAAATTTAGTCAGAATCCGTCAAACCGTTATACCACGAAAGAGTAACAAACATCTATACATCCATCCCTACAAACTTTAGAGCGTTTATAATAATTAGTAATAAGTTTTATACACATCACTTTGTACAGTTATCTGCAGAGAAAAGGTATCCCTCCCCCAATGTGTGGTGTGGGGTGTGGTGGTGGTGGCTTTTTCCTTTTTTTTTTTTCTTTTCATTTTTACTGCAGCTGACTGTATCTTTTAGGCTAGTTATCCTATTAAAGTAGAGTTACCTAGCTTTTTCTATATATTTTTAAAATAATATTATGAGGTTATCATGTTACAAAATGACCTTTAAAGTAACGTGACATTTAACTAACACATTATACTGCTACAGTTAAAGGTATTAGCGTCATTGTCTTGCAGTCAGGACGTTAAGGCTTGCTAACAATAACCGTCTACGGGGCACAAAAGGAGTACAGTCGCCAACTTAAGTGAAAGGTGGAATCTTGATTAATTATACTTCTGCTCCTGTACGTAGTAGGATGCTGTCTATGAACTTTATTGGACGTTGCGATTGCGCGTGAGTGCGTTAAATGACACATATATTTTTCATCAATTTCAGCCGAAAGACGTCCACTGCTGTATATAGGCCTCACCCAAGGTACGCCAAATATATCGATCATGGGATCCGTGATGACTTATGGTACTGAGACGTGACCGCTAACAATGGGCCTCATAAGGAAGCTCAAAGTCACTCAGAGGGCAATTTCGGCTCGGAGTGTCTCTGCGGGATCGCATTAGAAATGATGAAATCCACGCAAGAACTAAAGTCACCGACATAGCTCGAAGAATCGCCAGACTCAAGTGGCAGTGGGCAGGGCATATCGCTCGTAGAACTGATGGCTGGTGGGACAAAAAGGTTCTCGAGTGGCGTCCACGGATCGGAAGACGCATTGTGGGTAGGCCTCTAACAAAATGGAGTGACACATATATAATTGTATTTATTTATGTCGCAAACTAACAAACCCGATTTTATTGGTTGTTCCGGCTGAGGCGGCTGAGATCTTGGGGTCTTTCTACAGAGGATCGGTCTCATGTCAACTTCAGATGTATCAAAGAACACTTGCCATGGTGGCCTGGTGGTTTGACCTATGGCCTCTCAAGCAGAGGGTTGTGGGTTCAAATCCCGGCTCGCACCTCTGAGTTTTTCGGAATTTATGTTGCGAAATTACACTTGTAATTTACCATGAGAAGGAAAACATCGTTAGTGAACCTGCATATACCTGCAAAGAAATCCAATGGTGTGTGTGAAGTTCCCAATCCGCACTGGACCCGCGTGGGAACTACGGCCCAAGCCCTCTCATTCTGAGAGGAGGCCTGTGCCTGATATATAGGCTGGAACGATGATGACACTTGCCATCAAAATCTTTTACGGAGAATCTTATCAAAAAGCTACAAAAGTTGTCTCCACAGAGAAAAAAAACCTACCCTGGATAACACAACATTTCTGCCAGTCAATTATAATTGTAGCAATGAAGCCAGTGTATCAGTCACCTCGCATTTAGCTGCAATATATTGCACTATTGAGGCCTAAATACACGACGGGAACCTTAGAGTATACACAAGCAAGCTTGCTTATTATATACTCTAAGACGGGAACTTAGGGGAAGTGTTTCGCCTGTTGGTGTCGGAATACTCTTTGGTTACGTCGAATAACGAAACGCTAAACTTGATGGAGAAGCATCCATCTCTTTCTAGGCCTTTGGGTGTCAGATGGGCGCAGTTTGGTTGTATCGGTTGTACCGGCTGAGGTGTCTGAGATCTTGGAGTCTTCCTACAGTGGATTCAGGTCAGCTCAAGATGTATCTAAGCACACTTGGCATCAAAATTTATTACAAATAGGAAAATCTTATCATTTATAATTTATTGAATCAGGCGTTACTTTGCGGAGGTCCATATTAATGAACTAAAACAATTACTTTGCTCACCCGCGACCTTACAATAGTTAACTATTAATAGTTAACTATTGTAAGGTCGCGGGTGAGCAAAGTAATTGTTTTAGTTCATGAAAATCTTATCAATAATAATAATAATAATGTTTTATTATAGCACCAGGAGATTACAATCATTCATACTGTGGATCCCAAACTAGGCTGTGCCTGTATCTTGGGACCCGAAGTTGATATATTGACTTGACAATAACAATGTTTAAAAAGCTACAAACGTTGTCTCCACAGAAAAAATCCTTCCCTGGATAACACAACATTTCCGCCAGTACACTGCCAGTCAATATAATTGTAACAACAAAGCCAGCGTATCAGTCACCTCGCATTTGGCTGCAATATATTGCACTATTGAGGCCTAAATACACGACGGGAACCTTAGAGTATACACAAGCAAGCTTGCTTATTATATACTCTAAGACGGGAACTTAAGGGAAGTGTTTGGCCTCTTGGTGTCGACCTCCTCTTTGGCAACGTCGAATAACGAAACGCTAAACTTGATGAGTAAGAAAGAACCATCTGTCTCTTTCTAGGCCTTTGGTTTTCCCGCTGGGACCAGATAGGCGCAGCTCGGTTGTATCTTGGAGTCTTTATACAGTGGATCCAGGTCAGCTCAAGATGTATCTAAGCACACTTGGCATCAAAATCTTTTACAAATAGGAGAATCTTATCAAAAAGCTACAAACGTTGTCTCCACAAAAAAATCCTTCCCTGGATAACACAACATTTCCGCCAGTACACTGCCAGTCAATATAATTGTAACAACAAAGCCAGTGTATCAGTCACCTCGCATTTGGCTGCAATATTCATTAAGCACGGCTTACTACGCCGCTATTAATTCGCGCCAACACCGGTGCACGCCATTGTACTAAAGTTGCAGTGAGTTGCATTATGGTTTGGCGCAGGGTTGGCATTTGAGACGATTGAAAGGTTTGGCTTCATCATCATCATCATCACAGCCTTTATGCGTCCCACTGCAGGGCTTGGGCCGTAGGTCCCGCGCAAGACCAGTGCGGATTGGGAATTTCACACACACACACACACACACACACACACACACACACACACACACACACACACCATTTAATTTCCTCGCAGGTGATTACAGTTTTCCTCGCTATATTTTCTTTCACCGTAAAGCTCATGGTAAATTTCAAATCACTGCTTTAATTTGATAGTGACACAACTCAAAGTTCTGGGGCAGTACATTTTGAAATATGTCACTATTCAGTTAAAGTTCAATTTTAACGCTCCCTTCATTTTGAGTTGTGTCACTATCAAATTAAAGCAGCGAAATGTAATTTACCATGAGCTTTACGGTGAAGGAAAACATCGTGAGGAAACCTGTGTACACCTGAGACGAACTACAATGGAGTATGTGAAGTTCCCAATCGGCACTGAGCCCGCGTGGGAACTACTGCCCAAGCCCTCTCATTCTGAGAGGAGGCCTGTTCCCTGCAAAGGGACGTATATAGGCTGGGATGATGATGTTGATGATGATGAGGTCAAAACACTGGGACGCCTTTTTTTTTCTATGTAGAAAACAGGAAAATACTCTTTAACATTGATTTATCCTTGTATCTTACAAGTTACAATACAACGTAGTAACGGTCATACAATTACAATTCATACATGCAACGGTCAAGAGCACGGCTCCATAATTCATTGCGAAGACGTTTGACGTCTTGAACACTCGGAAGAACAGATATTTACAGTATCAATGCACGTGACATCCGGACGTTTGTTATTTTCACTTCATCATCCAATGCTCGTCCACTGCTGGACATAGGCCTCTCCCATGGTACGCCATTGAGTACGATCCTCGGCCACTCTCATCCAGCTCTTGCTAGCTGTCTTGCGAACATCATCACTCCACCGAGTCTGAGGACGTTCTACGCTACGTTTGCTAATCCGTTGTCCGTGGTGGTGGTGGTTTATTCAACCGTCTGTTTTGTGGTTATTGACAACCCTAGCCGCCAGCATCATTCTCTTTTGTTCAACCCTGTCGTACAGCCCATGATTAATTGCATCTATGAAGCTTCGCGAGGTTTTAATCGCGAAAAACTACTGAAACACAAACTTTAATTAAATTAAAACGTCAGTACCACGACCCGCCTTTTGGTTGTTTGCAACAAAGGTGTAAAGGGAATTTTGTAAAATTTCCGGCTGCATCCATTTTACGTTTAAAATAATGTAAATAACATGGTAAAAGGGATTGGCGTTGTGGATTTGACATAAATCGACGTTTCGTTACGATTTTTTTCTTTTTTATGTCGCCTCTACAAAAACAGAACGATTGCTGATCAGACTCGCACGTTAAACGTCCCTGTGCTCGACAGTGACCCAATACATGACACCTTCAATCTTATGTCATAGTACTTTTACACATGGGCGTCATCTACTGGGCGTTGAGATGGCGAGATGTTGGTACATTTACCTTATTCAGTAAAAATAAAAAGAATACAAATTTAAGTAGTTCATATTTCGCAGTAGCTATTTCTATGAAAAAAGTAAAGTTTTTTTTTGCAGATCAGTAATTTTCATCCATTTTGTCCTTTCTTGTCAAATTTTTTTATTTTTTTCATTGAAAAATACCCTTATAAGTTTTGGTTTCTACAGTATATTATGTTGTGTTCTGCTTGTGGTACCTTATAATAAATGTATTTTTTGAATTTACAGTAAAAAAAATTGTGTCTTGTTTTTGTTTCAACGTGATGCTTTCACACGTCCCTCAGGAAAAGAGTTTTGATAGACAGACAGAAAACGAAGTCATCTTATGAAGGTACCTATTTTTACGGGTATCCTAAAAACGCGGCAGTGATACGAATGAGTGTATTGTGTCATAAAACGAGTACTGTCCAATATAATAGATACTCTCAGCATTCACAGTCTAGTCGTCATAATAACAATTATAGCGAATGGATAAGTCTATATATATCATAATATTTATAATTCTACAGGTGATCAGATGAGGCTGGTTCCCAAGCATCTGTCCGTCATTCTTTGAAAACAATTATTGAACTAACAAAATTATGCAGTTAATGTCATGCACTTGACAAAAACGATCGTTCGTTGAATGCCAATAATCAAATACCAACAAATGTAAATAAATTATCAAAAATTGATTCAAACCTGCCATCCAAAATATTCACTGAGAATCTCACAGGAAGTGCATTCACACACTTGTTTGACAATAATAATCCACCAAATTTGAATACGCAAATTTAAAAATGTGTGGCCGAAAAAAAATTGCAACCGAAGAAATTCCCGGTCAATTAGACACTAGCTCTAGTGAAAGAATTACAATATTCTAATGTGAATACATTTGTCACGCGCAAATTATTTAAATTGAACGCGATTTGGTGAACGCGGGGGTATGCAAATGTGCAGCGATCTTGCTTGATCAGGGTCTAAATGTGAGTTTTATGCATCGCGTAAGGACTGGGTTTCCGCGGAACGATGCAGGCTTTGAGATCCAAGATGGCTGGGATTTTTCAAATTCGTTTAACCAAATGTGGGTTTTAAGGAATTTTACTAATGCATAGTTTTTTTTTGCAGTTGCAAGGGAAATAAAGGGATTTTTTTTAATTAGGTACTACGTTCCTTTTTCAAATATATAAAAGAATAATGAATTTTAGTCCAACCATCTACGTACAGCCATACAATCGCACCACCTGATACAATCCTGATATTTATCTTTTGCTTTCCACCACTCATCACGAGTATCTAAAATATAAAGGGTATAGCCGGGTAAGCATAGTAAAACTGCCCTTAGCGAAAAAATGATTTTCCTTTTACCAGATTATTAACCTTCATATATGTAGTGCTTTTACCAAAAATTAAGAATGCTTCAGGTTTAAAAAAAAAATGCATAAAAAGAAAAAACAGTTTTATTTTTTTTAGCCAAACTACTAACCCAATTTATTTGTTATTTGGATATATTGTAGATATAATTAAGGTCGCTTTTTGAAAAAAAAAATGATTGATTTATCTTTTGAAAACATAGTTAATATTTGAGTTGAAAGTTTTTTAAAAAAAAAAAAAAAAATATTACAAAATGCGTACGTCCTAGCCGTATATAGCCACAAAAGTAATTTAAAGTGCAATACGTCACATTCTTAATTCAAATTCGTAAAGATTGCGTTCGAAATATATAGGTAGGTACTTAATTTATTGTCTACTTAGCTACGCTTTGTCTGGAGAGAATGTATGGGATGTTACAAATTCGATATTTTCACACTGTTAATCCCATTTTATTTTCTTGAAAAAAATATATGTTAAACATTATTAAATTTCACATGAAATATATAAATTTGGTAACTGTCGCTAGCTAGCAAGTTTTTTTTTTTTTTTGAAAACTTTCATCTAATATATTAACTATTTTTTCAAAAGATAAATCAATCATATTTTTTTCAAAAAGCGACCTTAATTATATCTACAATATATCCAAATTACAAATAAATCGGGTTAGTAACTTGGCAAAAAAAAAAAAAATGTTTTTTCTTTTTATGCATTTTTTTTAAACCAGAAGCATTTGAGGCTTAATTTTTGGTGAAAGCACTACATATTATATGAAGGTTAATAATCTGGTAAAAAGGAAAATTATTTTTTCGCTAAGGGCAGTTTTACTATGCTTACCCGGCTATACCCTTTATTATTTTATAACGCAAAATCATAATCTCGAAATATGCAAATTTATCAAGTTACAATCTTAAGATATTGAAGATTCGATGAAAGAAATTACAAAAACAACACAATATGAAGTCATTAATAATCTAAAGTACTAGTAAGTTCACAACACTGCGCATGAGTTTATTTACGCGTCAAATATACAAGTCTCTTTAAAACACAATAGCTTAGTGCAAGTCGATCGACAACAATGCACTATTCTAATTTAAATATTTACATGGTCAATTTGATAAGTCACCGCAAATGTATGAACACAATAGATATCATTGGTTTTATTCAAATGATTCTACAAAACATTTGAGAAAGAATATTCTATGTTGATGACGCTAAAGAGAAAATAGTTGATGATGGTTGTTTAGCTGGGGGTAATGATGCAAATGATAAGCTCTGGGATTTGGGTAATCTGCATAGAAAAATGATTTCTGATATAAATGATGATACTTGAGAGTTTGTGTGAACTTGTTCAAAATGATCAAAGGGATAGAACATACAAAAGATCAATGTCTATCAAATTGCCAATTTGACAGAGACTTTTCGAGTAGCAAATTAATCGACAGCAAAGACCAGATGCATAACGGTATCGGTAATTTAAATTTCTGACACTGTTGTCCATAGCATAGATTTCTAGGAAATGTAAAATTAGCAATGATTTAAATAATAATTCAGGATTATTTCAACAGATTGTTAGATTAGTTTGACGGAAACTGTTCCTTCAAAAGTAGTCACCTATTTGATGGGATACACTTAGAACTCGATTAATGTATGGAGACATTTGTTAACTTTATTAAGAAATGTTGGGAGAGGGAGACAAAGAAGGACTTTCCATGATCGGCTTGGGGATGTCTTGAAGAATGGTCTGGTCGAGAGTACCCGGAACCGGAGCATGTATGAAAACACTAATGAGTCTTGTGGAAGCAAAAGATTGTATGTCAGGATCGTAGCAGGTGCAAATAAATAGTCTTTGCCTATCCCTTTGCTGGAAAGGAGGCGTGATTATATATTATGCGTGTTAGAAAACTTAAAAAATATTTAGAGGTGTAACCCAACCACTTGCTAAATTTTTCTCGAATAAGTTTTTAGTTTAAATAAATCATGTACATAATCTTCCTAAAACACTGGGTAGTTCTTATAGCGTAAGGTTAACCTTATAGTCATTCTCTTCGCCAAATTTATCTGTGAATTTATCTGTGGCATGTGCCAAATATCCTCCAAACTTAAGGAAAACCGCGTGGTATTTTAAGCGATATCAACAATAACAAACCGAGACAAAATAAACGAGAAACCATAAACATCGTGAGGTAGGTGTGGCCGGCGGAGGAAAAAACGTTGCTTCGGAAATCGCTCTCATTCCACCGGACGGTTGCAGAAGTTGTTTATAACACAAACAATACATTGCTGGGTAAGTTCAATTTAGAAACTACATGGCAATTCAAAACCATCAATGTAACGGAACCAATATGAAAACTCAATATCAGCGAACTCGGTAAGAGGATTCGCGTATTTGACCGCTGACTTTTAATTTTAATCACGTACACAAATGGCTATTCTATATTATACATTGCTGCTTTAGCTTCCATTGAAAACGGGACATGGAATTAAAATTTAAGTAAACGAGTATTGTATGGGAAATGATGGGTGAGTGAATTTTTATTAGTCATTAACAACTATGGTAACTACTAAGTCAATTTAACGATGAGATCAGAAAGCGATATAACATTAATAAACATAGAAAACTAGCTGCTCGGTACGTGTTTCGCTACGTATAAAGTGAAATATTAAAAGAATTTCATTAGAACATCAAATATATTTAATTTTATTCAAACAAATAAAATATTTTATTAATTGCTAGCTATTAATGGCATTGATATGTATGTTCTTCGGTGCTAAAATGGCGCGTTCTCTCAACCAATCATCATTTCTGTCATTCTGAAGAATATTCGGAAAAACACATTCCATCAATTCATCTATCGATTGCGCAATTGTACAAAAATTGTTCGGTAAATGCGTTTGACAATTTAATTCAAATAAAGCCTGTAAACGATATGAAATACCGACGGCTCGCTAAAAAACTGAGAAAAGTACACGCACACTTATACATATTACATTTGAACAAAAAATATAAACACAAAGCAATAATTATCGCTGACAATTTGCTTTAATCGAAGCACATCCAAAATGAAATGACCACATGAATGACATAACAACATGCTTTTACTGTCAACACTGAAAAAAGTTTCAATTTGACAGCACAATCACCATCTGAAAAAAGGTTCAATTTGACAGCAAAATCCCCATTAACAAAATGATCCGCCATTTATTGAATTCATTTGTTACAAAAAATGTGATAAATGAAGAACCGCTCTACCGATTTTGTGCAAACTTCACATAAACCATCTACTAAATAGTCCACACAAAGCCTAAACATTTGGCTTGGATAGGTGAGCCCGTTCTTGAGTTATAAAATTACAACGAAAAGTGGCATTGATTTTTAATACAGATAAGTAACGTATCTCCTATCCTATCCTAATCTTTGTAGCCTTAATAATGTTTTATAAGTTAATAATAAAATATATTTTAAGATCAAGAAAACTTTTTCTTTGGACACCTTGACACACATAGCGAAAATTAGTTTGAAACTTTTCAATTGTGACAAAAAATTAACCGTACTATTTGTATAGATAATTTTTGGGATGCAACGGAACTTTTCCATTCATTCATTTGGTATGGTTAACTACTATTTTAACATGATGCAAGTTTTTGGTAAACTAGTGCTTTTGCATCAGTCATCATTACTGTCGGTAAGCACTAGTTTTCTTTTGTTTGGTGTCATAAAATTTTCCTTATACGCTTTATAGTTATCAGATAGCTCTTTACTTCTTTCTGGTTTGGTCTCGCAATTCTTAAAACGAAATAAATTTAGAATCGCCAAAGCAATCTTAGGACATCACATGAAAGAAATGAACTTTTGGCTTTATGCATTATAGCCGATATCTTATTAGCATGCCTCAATATTCAATAAAGATTCGATTCATTTGAGCTACATAACGAACACACAAAATAAGTATCCATAAAGTTATTCTAGGCTTTGAAGTGGAGGCAATAAATATTATTTTCGAGTGAAACACTTTTGTGCGGTTAAGTGGTATTGATGTGACGTCATATAAGGATAGTCGTTGAATTTTGATGAGACGAGGGCACGGTATATAGCTGTATAGGTGGAAAACTTAAGTAAATTACCTGGGCCCAATTGCATAACAAAGTACAACTTATATTACAAGCGGAACCCCTTTCTAGTTAATATAACTGAAGCGAGAGTTTCGCTTGTAATATTAGTTGTACTTTGTTATGCAATTGGACCCTGTAGTAGTTTAAGTTTCAAAGTTCTGGTCCTGTATAATACAATTACATAAAAAAAGTCTTCTAAGTACTTGGGTCTGAACGAGTATAAAACAATAGTACTACTGGTAGGACTACGGGCTGTAGTGACTACATGCCGAATTTTTCGTTGGGCCTTAGGAGGGTATGGAGATAGTTTGAGACCCTGGAATGGACATTAAATAGTTTTTATCCCGTAAAATTGCATAATTCCCGCGGGATAGCGATAAACGAATTTATTGCAGACTGAGTCGCGGGGAACAGCTAGTCTCTCATAGTTTCTGACTTTTCCATTTGGATTGGATCACCCTGTATATTTTTTTGGATTTTACAGTAACTGGCAAAAATTACAAAAACAGTGCTACCCTATGTCTATAAAAAACTGGATCTAACTTAACCAAACTTCGTACTAACTTCTTGAAAATAACTTAACTTCTCGATGTCATAACAAAAGCTCGTATAAAATAAAATAAAAACCACACGCGCTTTGTTTTTATACACCAAAGTGTTTCTTAAAAACTCTCGTTTAATTTTCCTTCACAAATTCGACGAAGCATCGACAAAGCTGTACACACCAATTTGATCTTTTTTCCTCGATATCAAAACCTAAATCCGTTTGATAGTTTTGATGGAGTTCAGCCGTTTTTAAGTCTGTTTGTTTATAAAGAGCACCCAAAGCTGAATAGTGCAGGTGTCCTGCGAACAAAGGGGAGTTGGTTCGATCCCCGCGCTTGCGATTTGCAAAAAAAGCTAAAGGCACGTTTATGTGGTTAGTTTAAGAGGGGCATTGTTGGTTGTTCTGACTTAAGAATTAGTGGCATACTAGCTGCTGCCCGCGACTCCGTCTGCGAAGAATTCGTTTATTGGTAAGTAAGTAAGTAAGTAAAGTAAATCTTTATTTATCACGCGGGAACGACAATTCACCGGGATAAATGTATCCTATATGTAATCCAGGTTATAAACTGTGTAATACCTAACTGTAAATTAAAAAGAACCATCGCAATTAGGTCCTTCCGCAGCTTTGGGGGAGGCCTATGTTCAGCAGTGGACGTCTGAAATAATGTTGATGAATGATGATCTGAAAATATGCAATATTATTCACTTTTAAAGAAATGATTACCATGGCAATTTTATTGTTCGTGATGAGATGACTCCTCTCCTTCTCTCCTCCTCCTCCTCCTGCTCAGTCTCCTTGGGTGACTTGCAGAAATTGTTGGATCGTGTTCAGGCTGTCAGTTCCTTACATGGGCTCAACATCAATGTGAAGAAGACCAAGTACATGATTGTGAGCCGGAAACCCGGCCGGTTGTTCTCCTTATCAACAACCAGGCAGTGGAAAGAATTAGCTCTTTTAGATATCTTGGCTGCATTGTCAATGAACAGGAAGACCACAGTACGGAGGTAAAATGTCGCATAGAGCAGGCCCGACCAGCATTTGGTAAGATGTATCATCTTCTTTGCAACAGGAATCTCAAATTCTCCACAAGATGTCGCTTAGCGCGTTGTTATGTTTTTTCCGTTCTACTGTATGAAGTGGAAGCTTGGACGTTGACCCAAACCATGTGCAAGAGGTTGGAAGCTTTTGAGAAGTGGGTGTATCGAACAATGTTAAAGATATCATGGACGAATCGAGTAAGGAATGAAACGGTATTGCAAAGAATGAATAAAAACTTGGAAGTGATACGTATTATAAAACAGAGGAAACTTGTATTTGGGGCATATAATGCGTAACGATAAGTATGGTCTGCTTCAGCTTATTATCCAGAGGAAGATACAAGGCCGCAGACCACCTGGCAGAAGACGTACCTCCTGGTTAAGAAACCTTAGAGACTGGTTCGGGATGAGCACCAGACCCTTCTTTCGGGCGGCAGTCTCTAAAGTAAAGATAGCTCTAATGATCGCCGACCTCCGGTAGGAGAGGGCACTAAAAGAAGAAGAAGAAGATGATATGATTAACTTTTTTTTATGAAGCCGTGGTGGCCTAGTGGTTTGACCTATGGTATCTCAAGCAGAGGGACGTAGGTTCGAGTCCGGTGCACTTCTGAGTTTTTCGGAATTTATATGCGAAATTACGTTTTGTAATTTACCATGAGCTTTTTACGGTGAAGGAAAACATCGTGAGGAAACCTGCATACACCTGAGAAGAAATTCAATGGTGTATAAGATTATCGTCCAATTTCTATATTATGCTCGCTAGCAAAGGTCTGTGAAAAACTGGTTCATGCTTCTGTGAGCACTGTCATAACTCATCAAACTATACCCGAACAACATGGTTTCACCAGAAACAGATCATCCGTCACTAACTTGATGGCATTTACTGAGTACTTATTTGAAAATATGGATCGCGCCATTCAAGTAGATGCTGTGTATACGGACTTCCGCAAAGCGCTTGACAGGATCGATCATAAACTCTTACTAGATAAAATTGCCTATAACGGAATGAGAGGGAATCTGCTGCGATGGTTTCTGTCCTATGTCAAAAAAAGAACACAAAGAGTGGTCTTGAATGGTTTTCGGTCAGACGTAGTTGAAGTTACCTCAGGTGTCCCGCAGGGATCAATTTTAGGCCCCTTGCTCTTTAATATTTTTAATAATGATATAAAACCATGCTTCCATAATACAAATTTCCTACTTTACGCAGACGACCTGAAAATCTTCAGCAAAATCACAGGTCCTATTGACTGTAGACTGCTCCAGGATGACCTAGACCGCTTCACTGAATATTGCAAATTAAATAAACTACAATTAAGTATTCCAAAGTGTAACGTAATTAGCTTTACGAAAAATAAGAATAAATTTGATCATGATTACATGTGTAATGAACACCTATTGAGGGTCAACCTTATACGTGATCTTGGAGTTCTCCTGGACTCTAAGTTGCACCTGGATCAGCATGTAGATATGATTAGTAAGGGTTACATGATGTATCACTTTGTCAGCAGAGCAGCAGCTGATTTCAAAAGATCCAGTACACTTATCTATTTATATAAAAGTTTGGTGCGCCCCCAGCTCGAATACGCTAGCCATATCTGGGATCCCCTCTATAATAAGTATGTCAATGCTATAGACAGATTGCAATACAAATTTTTATAGTATGTGAATTATAAGCACGACAGAAATAAGAAACTGCCCTATGATAGCCTACTGAAAAAATATAAATTGCTTACACTAAGTAATAGACGCATGTTCCTACAGGAAATGTTTCTGCATGGACTATGCCATAATAAATATGATTGTCCACAACTCATAAATAAAATAAGATACGTAGTTCCAAGGCGCCCCAGTAGGCGAGAGACGCGCGCCTATCGGCTGTTCGCGACGGCTCAGTGCCGCACCAACGCTGGCGCACGCGCGCCTCTGCGCCGACTGCTATCTACCTACAACCAACATTATACCCATATTGACATATTCCACCAGCCCACCGCTAGATATAAAAAGTTAATTCTAGAGTCCTTATAAACATTTACATCTAAAATCTATCATTGATTTCTCGGAATCTTTTCTATATATAAAATGAACCATAATTGTTACATATAGCTAATTCTTGTGTATTTCAGTTTGAAATTTTCTTTAGGTTAACAGACTATGTAATGTGTACCGACTTAAGTAACTTGAGCTAAGTGTAGTACGGCACTCTAATGTCGACAACCGTAATAGTTTCATAGTATTCTGTGGATAATGTTGTTGATTGTACATAGAATAACACACTATTGTAACTTAGTTTGTAATACATTGTGTACAGTTGTTTTTTATCCCTAAAATAAATAAATAAATAAGTTCCCAATCCGCACTGGGCCCGCGTGGGAACTACGGCGCAAGCCTCTCATATTGAGAGGAGGCCTGTGCCCTGCAGTGGGACGTATATAGGCTGGGATTATGATGATGATGATGAATTTATTGAATCAGGCAATACTTTGCGGAGGTCCATAATATTAATG
The DNA here is from genome assembly GCA_947563465.1 of Archips xylosteana. Taxonomy (NCBI): domain Eukaryota; kingdom Metazoa; phylum Arthropoda; class Insecta; order Lepidoptera; family Tortricidae; genus Archips; species Archips xylosteana. The sequence goes on along the minus strand of OX387364.1, from coordinate 14,880,834 downwards.
AACTAAAACAAAACAAAACAAACCTTAGAAAGCAAGGTCGCGGGTGAGCAAAGTAATTGTTTTAGTTCATTCGATGATGATGAACTTTAAAATCTCTATAACTCTTCAAAAGTCAAAGTCAAAGTCAAAATTCTTTATTCATCAATTTAGGCATCAATTGATGCTCCTATGAACGTCGAAAAAACTACCACCGGTTCGGAAAAAACCCTGTTGAGAAGAAACCCAACAAGGTATCTTTTTTTCAATCAGATCTACATTGTTATTAAATGACATACATCTAAAGTATTTAATACAATTAAATTTTTTAACACAGTAGATACGCTATTTGAGACTAGGGATCGCCAATGCGGATCGGAATTATTTCCAAACATCCCCCTGTCCATGATATAGTCATTAATTTTATAGTACGCCTTAGATATTAATGTCTTCTTCACAATGGATTTGAATTTTGTATCAGTTTGTTCGGTTATTGTTTTCGGAATTTTATTATAAAAACGTATGCATCTTCCCAGAAACGACTTTTTAGTTTTAGCCAATCTGTAAGATGGAACTTTAAGCTTCCCTGTGTTTCTAGTAACCTTTGGCTTATCGACGTTAGTGGGAAAATCACATATGTTTTTTCTTACATACATGATTATTTCAAATATATACAACGACGGCAGGGTTAGGATACCTATTTCTTTAAAAAAAGATCCGCTTAAAGTTGCATAGATGACTACCTATAGACATATTGTTTTTGTGTGCCCTTCAAATGTCGCCAATAGTCGAATTAGCAACTACAACCTGCCCACTCATCAGCATTTCCGTTTTCCGCCAAGCGCCCACACACATCCTCCGGATGCTAACGCATTTTAGCGCGCCTCTGCCCCATATTTAGATTACGCTTGGATCTGTGTGAAAAATCACGACTTGCATTCCATCGCGTGGCTGTAAAGCTATAGAGTGATGAACGATCGATCAGACACCGCAATGTATTGCTGATTGCGCAATATTTCCAAGGCACTGCGCCGCTGAAAATGGTTGGAAACGGGGCGCCTGGAATGTTCTTTAAGTCATAAATACGAAAACAAAATTAATCAGATTGATTTTATCAGACGGATAGCCTCATCATCATCAGCCTATGTTCGTCCACTGCTGGTCATAAGCCTCACCCATGGCACGCCACTGAGCACGATCCTCGGCCACTCTCATCCAGCTCTTGCCAGCCGCCTTGCGAAGATCATCGCTCCACCGAGTTTGAGGACGTCCTACGCTACGTTTGCCGATCCAAATCTAATCTAATCTATCCTTATTCCTTTTTTATTGTATCATAAGGAACCTCCTTGCAAACTTTTAGTTTTTAAGGCCAAAGGAGAATGAGTCAGGGGTTAAATTCAGGAACGGGCCTTCACGGGTTTGGCAGCGATAATTCAATCGTTTGGGTTGGATTTGGTTTGAACTGCTATTCAGGAACGCCAAAAATCTCTGGTTTGCGGGAGGTTTGGGCTGAGTTTGGGATGAGCCTTATTTATTTGTTTATTTATTTACAAAGCGAATTAACAGGAAAATAAGGCTCATCCCAAGCTCAACCCATTCCTATCCTCCCCAAAACAATTGAATTACCGCTCGCAAACCGTTCCTGAATTTAGCCCCAGTTAGTTACCCAGGCAGTCAGTCAAATTTGTGAGATGCAGAACATTATCGTATAGTTATAGTAAATTGGTGCAACTCATTTGTAAATGGTAACTAGTTCATTACTTTTATCAGTCAGCTATAAAAACACAACAAGTTTCCAATAACTTAACAAAAACATGAATATCAATACTAAAACCGTATAGATTAATGGCGATGCAATTTACATACAGACAGACGACCTTAATTCGTAAATAACAACGTCTGGCGGCATTCGTCACACCGGCCAATTGTTATCCGATATCGACCCAAGGCATTATAGTAGCGTTCGCAAAAGCAGTTTTAATAATAATAAATTTATTTATTCAGACAACAGTCATCCATATTTTTGTTAGCGTTTTACTTAGAACTATGTTAGTACTTAGTACTTATAGTTAGCAAAAGAAATGGTATTTTTAATTAAAATTAAATGTTGCATTAAAGCACTCATTTCTTACAGCTAAAGTCTTCAGGAGACTACTTATTTGGGCTGCCACGTATCCTAATTAAAAGGGACGCCATTTTTTCCACAAGACGGCAATAAAGTTGTCCACTCGTGCTTCCGCGAACATGGCGGAGGCGCTGCAGAAACGTGGCAGCCCCGCATGCGCAGGCGTCTTTATACTGGACTGGCTTTAATAAAATATTTAAAAAAAAACACTAATATTTTATCTACACACACACACACCTGTACTATAATAAAACAGTAAAAGTAGAGCTCTGTATGTACACGCTAATCTCCGAAACTACTGAAAGGATTTTCTTGCGGTTTTCGCTGATAGATGAAACTTAAATTGGAGCAATATTTAAGCATTGCTTCATTAAAATTGGATCACAATGAAAAACGTTATCGTCGTTTAATCTATACTGTTCGGGCATTGAAATCTTTTAATATGAAGGCAAGTCACAATACTACGGTCGGTTGGCGGCAGTGTGGCTGTCAGAGTACGAGGTAAACGAACGTGCGGATCACGCGTGTTTTTGGTGTGGCTATTTTTTATACCTCTATTCTTCGCGGACGAATTCGCGGGCAACAGCTAGTTTTAATATGATAATTATTAGTAGTATTCTTGTTTTTATACTGACGCTACATTTACCGAGAATCAAATGCGGTTTGTGGCTTTCAATGTTTCAAAGGTAATTAGGGTCTCTAAGAATTCATTTACTGTCGTAATTACACTGTTTCACTTCTATTTATTTGAGTTTTATTCAATTCTATATCAATATATAAATTATATTATGAACATAGCATTATTTCTTAGAACTGCAAAAGGGCTTTTTGTTAAAAAAAATCGTGACAACTTATTGTGAAAATATAAACGAGTTTAACGCGACATGTTTCGGGCTAATCCGTAGCCCTTCTTCCCGGACAACCTAGTCTGATCTAGTCCTAGTCCTGTTCCTAGTCTGGTTTGACCTATGGCCTCTAAAGCAGAGGGTCGTGGGTTCCAGCCCGGGCCTGCACCTCTGATTTTTTCGGAATTTACGTGCAACATTACATTTGAAATTGACCACGAGCTTTACGGTAAAAGAAAATATCTTGAAGAAACCTGAAAACACCAGCGATGAAATGCAATGTACTATCGCCCCAAGCGCCAGATAACCACCTTAAAGGCCCAGTTTGCGTGCAGTGGCTAGACATCTGTCCATAACAATCCATAGCAATAAACATCAACGGCTGCAAGCAAATTTGTTTTGAAAATGGGTATCTGACGTCTGGGGCGATGGTACATCGACGTTGGAAAGGAGAAACCCTTTATGCGACATTTTGGACGAAATTGAGTTAATATACATATCGTTGAAATTAGCTTTTTTTCTGCAACATTTCAACTATATAACAAAATTCTCCTTTCTACCGTCGATATGAAGTAACTACTGCTCAAGCCTTCTAATTCTGAGAGGAGCCCTGTATACTGTGTATGTTTATGAATGATGATGATAATGATGATTATAGTTACAACTATTACAGAATAAAACACAACATAACGTAACCTTTATAGTTTTAACGGCCAATTAGCTCATCTCGTAGCGAACTTGTTTGTCTGTTTACTTGTTTACCGAAAGTCGAACAATAAACAGGCGATAAACATAAACATAAACAATTGTCCGGAGTCTGCGACTCGCTAAGTGTTAGTGGCGGTGTGTTCCACTTGGCACTGGATATTCTATTATATATTTATAATTACCCTATGGGGCAAAAAGATTCTCGAGTGGCGTCCACGGACCGGAAGACGCAGTGTAGGTAGGCCTCCAACAAGATGGAGTGACGACCGGGTTAAGGTTGCGGGATCGCGTTTGATGCACATGTTACGGGACAGATCTGTTTGGCGAACCTTGGGGGAGGCCTATGTTCAAAAGTGGAGGTCTTTCGGCTGAAATGATGATGATGAATTACCCTGTGAGCATACTCCGCAAGGGAGTTAGCAAAATCATAGCATTATAACAGTTTCATGTTAGGGTTGGCGATTATGATTAATCATTTACTAACCTGGTCAAACATTTCGTCACTACTTTGAAAAAATCTCGTATCTCAAATCAATATGTAAACCAAACTGAACTTTATTGCACACTCAGTAAAGTTCAATTAGCCAGATTATCGATTTTGAGATATGAGCTTTTTTCAAAGTAGTGGCGATTTAGCGGGTAGAAGCTATTAGTATAAATCTTCCCAGGTGAATTTTTCGCTTCGAGCCATTACATTAAATTTGAACCTTAATACTATGACGATACCGTTTGTTTTCAAAGATAAGGGCTCGAAGCGAAAAATGCACCTGGGAAGATTTATACTATACCAAGAAAAGGAAGATGGTTTCGCTTTACATCTAGATTTTCTATTAAAATCTAGGTATATAGGTTTCCATGTAAAAGGCAGCAAAATTTACAGTATCTCATATAATATTTCATCATCATCATCATCATCTCAGCCTATATACGTCCCACTGCAGGGCACAGGCCTCCTCTCAGAATGAGAGGGCTTGGGCCGTAGTTCCCACGCGGGCCCAATGTGGATTGGGAACTTCAAACACACCATTGAATTTCTTCTCAGGTGTATGCAGGTATCTTCACGATGTTTTCCTTCACCGTAAAACTCATGGTAAATTACAAATGTAATTTCGCACATAAATTTCCAAAAACTCAGAATTGCGAGCCCGGACTCGAACCCATGACCCTCTGCTTGAGAAACCATAGGTCAAACCACTAGGCCACCACGGCTTACTACATTATGTATTCTATATATGTATATAAAAGAAAAAAAAACATAAGTGGCGCGGACGTCAAACTAAAGTAGAGCGAGGTGATCCTATATTTTGAGGCCCTGCCTCAGTACCTCTACCATGAGTTTACACTAGAACACAGTGACCGTACTCGCTAGCGACGGCGTAAATGATTTGTATGGAGAATTATACTTTCGTAAGTGACCGCTAGAGGCGCTGTACAATTCTCCATACAAATAATTTACGCCGTTGCTAGCGAGTACGGTCACGTAAACTAGTGTAACTCAGGTAGAGGTACAGACCGGCTTGGCCGGTTCGGGTATCGAATCCGAGGCGTCAAGCTTTGCAGACAAGTTTTCTAATCACTATACTCCATTTAATTTAGAATTGTAAACCACAACAACATTATATTGCGGCTCGTGAACTGTAATCTCTTTATAATTTGTACTAGAGTAACAATTGACGACACGCAACTAAAGTGACATTAAAACAATTTTATTTTGCGGCTCCCAGGCTATTGTACTGTACTATTTGCTAGGTAAGAAATAGTTGACGAGCCGCAATATAATGATGTTGTGGTTTTCAATTCTAAATTAAATGAAGTATAGTTGTCAATAAACAAAGGAACAATGCCTTCAGTTCTGTGAAGAGCCAACTCTTGCTGGTGTAATTGAAGTTTACAGTTTGCCCGCTGAAATTAACACCTTTTGTGTCTCGTAAATAAATTATTCGTCGTCTCTTTCGCGTTTGTAGCTAATATTCGTTGTTGATTGTTAATTCTCGGTCGTTCTAGAACAAGTCCCAGTGCGCTATAGTAATCTACAAGACGCCTTCGGTGTTTTTATATCAATGTATGTATACACTTGTGATAGAGCTATTGCGAAGCGCGAGCTAGCTTATACTTCAGCTACCTACTTATATCTTTAAATCCCGTGTCACGGTGTTTTTTATCGAACTTCTCCGAAACGGCATGACCGATTTTCATGAATTTTTTTCTGTATGTTTGGTAGATCTGAAAATAGGTCGTAGGCTATTTTTTAAGCCCCTAGGTGATAAATGGCAAAACAACGTTTGCGGGGTCAGCTAGTCTAATATATAAAAATCTCATGTCACGGTGTTTGCTATCGAACTCCTCCGAAACGGCTTGACCGATTTTTATTTAGTGACATCATTTGTTTGTTAAATACAATAACATTTATTTTCCCATTAATATTACTTTTATGCATAAACATAACAAATTAAACAAACTCTAACCTCCAGCTTCATTTAACGCTTACTGCACTTTTAATATAACTCATCCCTTTAACCATCAATTTAAAAAAACAAGTCTAGAATTTCCAGTGTTACTGCAAACGTCTGCAATAACACTGGAGCTCTAATTTGTTATTGGAGCCATTTTGAAGCGAAGGAAAATATCCCTAGTGTTGAAATGTGTAATTACCGCACTTGGGAGGAAAGGGGGTTTATGCTCAGCTCGAGATAGCTGTTGACGGTTGAACACGATAATTTAACATTATCCATCATTATCATCTCAGTCTCAGTACGTCTCACTGCAGGGCACAGGCCTTCTCCTAGGATAAGTGAGCTTGGGTCGTAGTTCTCACACGGGCCCACTACGGAATGAGAATTTTACACACACCATTAAATTGGCTTTCTAAGGACGTTTTCCTTCACCGCTCATGGTTGGCCAAGCCTATTTGTGTGAAAAATACGATTGTTTGTGCTTGATTTTTGTCTTCGATGTTTAAAAATTCATTTATCTAAATAACTATACTTATCCATTATCTAAGGTATACCTATAGTACAAGCTTTGCTTAGAGAGATCTTAGACGAATAATGGGGATTTACTATATTTTCAAACACATGTGTGTCCTAATTGCGTTAGGGGTTTTTTTTAAATTGGACCTTAATCCTAAGATAGAATGGAAGTTACAAAACAATCTTATTAGAACTTCATAAAACTCAAATTCGTAGGAAAATCACCTTTATCGATTGAGTATTAAAACCTAAAAGAAAATATTGCAGGTGTCCAAACAATTTGGTAAAGCTATAAAATTTTCAAACCACCCTAATACCTTTTAAACATATTAAATTGGCTATTCAGTATTAAAACTTTTATTTGATTCTATAATTAAGTTCCATTTGAAAATTTGAAAATTATATATTGTCATATTTTACTATCCAAGTTATTGGTCGTAAAATTATACTAAAACAAATGAATTGTGTTAACCGGCAATATAAATATAGAGTCTTTGAATCGTTAAATGCTTTTTGGGTATCCGTATGTCAAAAAAATCTTTGTAGTATCACTTCGTTGTCCGTCAGCCTGTACGTTTATCGATACCTTTTGACTCAAGAATGCGTTGAGGCAAGTTGAAAATAGTATTATACACTAGTGCCTCTACCATGAGTTACACTAGTTTACAGTGACCGTACTCGCTAGCGACGGCGTAAATGATTTGTATGGAGAATTGTACTTCCGTAAGTGACCGCTAGAGGCGCTGTACACAATTCTCTATACAAATTATTTACGCCGTCGCTAGCGAGTACGGTCACTGTAAACTAGTGTAACTCATGGTAGAGTTATAGAAGCTTGGAGTTTCTCTGCGGGATCGCATTCGAAATGATGAAATCCGCGCAAGAACTAAAGTCACGGACATAGCTCGAAGAATTGCTAGACTTAAGTGGCAGTGGGCAGGGCACATCGCTCGTAGAACTGACGGCCGATGGGGCCGAAAGGTTCTCGAGTGGCGTCCGCGGACCGGAAGACGCAGTGTAGGTAGGCCTCCAACAAGATGGAGCGACGACCTGGTTAAAGTGGCGGGAACGCATTGGATGCAGATGGCACAGGAACAATCTGTTTAGCGAGCCTTGGGGGAGACCTTTGTTCAGCAGTGGACGTCTTTCGGCTGAAATGATGATGATGATGACGCTAGAAGCTATAGTATGGTCTCTGGAAACCTTAAAAAAAACTATGTTTCCAAGTTTCATGATCCCAGCCTATGTACCATCGCCCCAGACGTCAGATACCCATTTTCAAAACAAATTTGCTTGCAGCCGTTGATGTTTATTGCTATGGATTGTTATGGACAGATGTCTAGCCACTGCACGCAAACTGGGCCTTTAAGGTGGTTATCTGGCGCTTGGGGCGATAGTACCATTGCAGGGCAATGAGCTCCTCTCAGAATTAGAGGACTTGGGCTGTAATCTCACGCGGACTCAGTGCAGATGGGAAGCTTCACACACACCATAGAATTGCATCATCCCAGACGGATCCAGTGCAAGAACCCGGCTGGCACTTGGCCAATTTTTCTAGCAGTAGGATTGAATAGCTGAAGACGACAAAAACTTTAGTACACATTAACGAATATTTCATTGAAATATTCAACTTTGCAACTGTTGCTGCATCCTCTTCCACAATATTGTACTTTACGGCAACTCTACTTTGTATGAAACAACTCTTCCAAGTTCATTAATTTCCTCATACATTAAAAGCACTAGTTTAATAATGCAAGTGTGAGTATACGGCCACTAGAACAGCGGTTTAATCTCCTTTAATGGAGCGTATTACATCAGTAATCGTAAGTAAGTACCTAACTCGATATCCATTTATCGGTGTTGTGTGAAAAGATGAGCCAATCTAACCAAGCTGACTGCGTATTGCGCCGTTTTGCTCACTCCAATAGCACAGTTTTACAATCCATACAGTTCTGAAACGAATGTACTTGCGTAGAGCAACGGCGGGGAACTCGCGGGGAGGTGGGCGTCGCGGATCGCGGCCCCTGATCGCGCTTATGCCTTGATCACACGTACCGAGTAAACGGGTGAGTTAGTGCTCTCGACCGAGTACTGGGTGCGTATAAACAAGCGCTGCCTTGTTTATACGCACCGAGTACTCGGCCGAGAGCACTGTCTCGCCCGTTTACCTACTCGGTACGTGTGATCAAGGCATTAGTTTGCGCACTCGACGCTGAGGGCAGACACGACCGTGTAAAGCGAGAGCGAGTTTTACTAGAATATTTGCTTTGAATGCTCATGTTTCCCTCAAACTTTTATGATAAGATTGTTCACCTGTATGCGAAAACATTAATTAAATTTAATAATAGAAAACTGAAAACATCTAAAAATAAAGTATCACGAAAATATCTGGCAGTGCAAAATATACGCCAGAAAAGACAAGTTCAAACTTTGATCAATTATAACTGAAGATACACATTGCCGAACAAAATCCCCTTCAAAGAATGTCCGAACTTTTTTATTTGTTTGCATAACAATTAAAATCATCACCTACACAGAAATTTGAACCTAGTCTTTACTTCGTTACAGTCGAATTTCGGTTGACACTTGACAGCTAAACTTGACAATTTCACGCAACGTACTGAGAAAAAAGAAGGCCACTTTTTATCAAAGTGGCGCTCATTTGGCTCGGACATTTTCGGGCGCGCGACTGTGGATCTACAGTTATAATTGACCAAAGAGTTCAAAAGTGATCTTCACGTAAAATGAGATTCAAAAACCTTTACGTTTTTGCTAGGCATGGCGTTAAAAAAGTCAACATAATCTACTTGAGTTTTACAAGTTCGCTAGTCTCCTGGCCACCCCCTTAGCCTGTGCCAGGATTAAGATAAGAGGATTCGCGCCCATTTCCATCAAATGTCCACATTCAGCAAAGAAGGATTTACCGAACGTGTGAAATTAACTTAATGCTCGGATGTATTTTGATAACGCTGGAAAGCTGTAACGATCTTGAAAGCGCTCGGTAAAAGCCAGATTATGTCTCATTTTGTGCATTAAATGAGCAATACAGGCGAAATTTTAAACGTGGTACAGTCAAGTATAAGTTTAAGTGAGCATTTCTAAAAAAAATGCCACTTTATTTTATATATTCCCAACAACTTTATGTTATTCTTACTCAGAATCACGAGCTTTTTCCATCCCTTTAAGAGAGAAAAAATGTCTCGCAAAATGTCATACATTTTTTATGTTCTTCCTTTTCGTTACGCCATACAAAGTGTATGGAATAGTAACAAAATAGGAAAAAACCTAGGGACATTTTTTTGTCATATTAAGATTGAAAGAGCTCATGAGTACGAGTAGGAATAACATAAAATTATAAGAATATAAAAAAACTGTCTGTTGTCGAATTAAGGTATCGGATATAGGTACTTATGAGAGGATTAAAGCGATACAATACGTTTACTTTTAGTTTACCACTGACGAGATTTTAAATGGCTTGCCTTCATTTCATTTCCAACTTTAACACCATACAAATAAAGTATCTATTTCAAAATCTGCAAACGTGGGTAACAGTCTTCTAAAATTGGCTTTATTTGTAGGTCGTTAAAGTTGAATATGAAATGAAGGCAAACCATCTGTCAGTGGTAAACTTTATGTAATTTTACTGTGCATATTTTTGCGTTATTGTTTCATCATCATCATCATTTCAGCCGAAAGACGTCCACTGCTGAACATAGAAAAGGGTTTATGGCAAAAACTTATTCTAGTCGTCTCTATCTTACAAACAAAATAACCTTCATCTACTTAGTCGTATTTTATGTTTAACATATTTTCATGCACAAATAACATGACATTTACACGTTCAAAAGTGAAAAAGAAAATCATATTAATATGTACCCTGACGTCTACTTATAAGATTGAAATGTACTCAAACTCCACATTTACTTGTTACCTTTTTCTCTTAGATAAGCAACGCCAAACAAAGAACATCATGGAACAGGAAATACATTCACACGACTATCATCGTTATTGCTTTAACGTTATGGTTTAATTTCCGGCAAGGAGCATTTCATTTGGTTAAACGGCTCGTATGGACGTGATGTCAAGTTTATATTATGAAAATGGTGGAGGTGCAGGGTTTTGATTAAATTAATGTATTTTGTATTTAATTTATGTAACATAAAATTGGTTTGTTTGTATGTAGGGGCTATTTTTTATATGATAGGGAGACAACGAGCAGGCGGGTTACCTGATGGAAAGCAATCACCGCCGCCCATAGACACCCATAAGTTTAGTCACGGATGCGTTGCCGGCCCTTTGAGAAAAGAGTAGGCTCATTTTTAGGGTCCCGTTCCCAAAGGGTAAAACTAGACCCTATTACTAAGACTCCGCTGTCCGTCCGTCTATCTGTCTGTTCTGTGCGTCTGCCACTAGGCTGTATCTCATGTACCATGATAGTTAGACAATTGAAATTTTCACAGATGACGTAAGTATTTCTGTTGCCGCCATAATAACAAATACTAAAAAACAGAATAAAATAAATAATTGAGTGACTCCGATACAACAGACATGATTTTTTTGCCGTTTTTATAATTGGATGAATCAACTTTTTAATGTTGTTTACTCTGTCCCCAGTTGTCCAAGTGACACTTCATACTGTTTCATAGAAAATTCTAGGTTGTCCAAGGGACGTAACCATAGCAACCTAACGGGTGTCACTAAAAAGTTTATTCACCTAATTAATCGTACGGAACCCTTTGTACGATCAACATCACTACTACATATAACAGATTATTTACTTAAGTTCTTTACCTCTACTCTTTTGGATCGCCAACATCTCGACTTTATAAATTCTACTGTTTGGCACAGGTCTGTTATCAGAAGGACTTGAACCTCAGTCCTCAAAATGAGTATAATGAAAATTGGTTATACATAATTCCAGAATTTAAATTCAATTGCCACCTGTGATAAAAGCTTTATTTTATTTTTCTTGATGTCTTATTTAAATTTGTAGGTATGTCAAGAATAAATGTTTGCTTTCTTTCTCTCTAACGAACGTGTGAGCGAAACCGCAGGTAATATAGCTAGTAAGTAAAATAAAAATGGACCATCAAAACAAACCGTCCCGTTTTACCAGCAATTTTTCCCATAAAATAGTGAATGGGTTCGCAATAAATGTTTCTAAGAACGATTTTTTAATTCCCAGAGGAATCGGGATAGTTCGTCTCACAAAGAGCACAATTTTCTGTCATTATAGTTGCACAAAAGATATCGCAGCGACGAGGAACATTGAAATGGGCTGCATATTTTGTTAAGAGGAATAGTGGGTAAAATCCTGCTAATATTATAAATGAGAGTTTGTGAAGATGTTTGAATGTTTTTTAGTCAATCAAGAAAAACGGATAAAAATAAAAATAAAAAAATTAAATAATCATGGGACGATTCACACTAATTGACCTAGTCCCAAACTAAGCAAAGCTAGGTACATACTACTAGACAACGGATAAAAACACTTATATAGATAAATACATATTAAACATCTAAGACTCGAGTACAAATATTTGCACACAAATACTTGCCCAGACCGGGAATCAAACCTGGGACCTCAAGCTTCATAATCAGGTTCTCTAACCAGTGGGCTATCCGGTCGTCTAATGATAATGATAATGACGAAACTTGATGTTTTGCTTCAATCATCCGCAACTCAACTTGTGTTGTGGGTGTCGATGAGCGGCGGTGATTGCTTTGCTTTCCATCAGGTGACTGTCCTCGTCGTGACTTCTCGACGTGACTCGACCTAGTCGTTTGCCTCCTATCATATTAGGCACCTATATAAAAAATTGTCTAAGAACATTGATATAGGACATAGGCAACACGGCTCATGACGTCGTCCAAGCGAACGTTGTGCTTTAAACTTTAGGGCCTTAAGAGACTAAAGTCTTTTTTACACCTTTCATTCGGAAAAGTAGATTTTACTCCCTGACGACAGGGATCAAAATGATACTTTTCTGTCCAAGCTACTTTTTTAAATTATTCATTGGCATGTATCATTTACGCCTTAATAAAATAATCGATTGTAATTTCGTCGTAAATAATCGATTAAAAACAAACATATTTCATGTTTTAACTTTAACAACGTTATATGAAAATTTATGAATTTTTCGTAATAGTTTAAAAAATGTCACAATAAATTATATACGTTTTACTTAAATGAAAAAAATGATCGTTATTGTGATTTAATGAATATTGATATCCGATACCATTGTAATATTCGATTCCATTCGATTATTTTTTGACATTGTTAAAAGTAGCACAGGAATACTTTATCTGTGGTGTGGTGACTTTTCCCTATCTAACACAACAATCCATTTTCCTCATAGTCGGTGTGAAAAGTTGTATGTGTCACTCAGGAGCAAAGTTATTTTCGTCTTGGGCGTTAACACTTGAATCCTTCGTTACGCTCAGGATTCTAACTAAGAATCCCTCGCTGCGCTCAGGATTCTATTGTAGAATCCTTCGCTTCACTCTGGATTCAATGTACTGCCCTCGCCGCTTAGATTATTTATACACTAGATAGAGCTTCGGCGGCATGAAAACGTCCCGAAAAATATAAGCCAACTTGGCTTATATGTCATTTGCCTCCCTTCAGTTTGAAAGACGTAACGCGATTGTAATATGAATGAATGAATGAATGAATTAAATTTATTTCAGACTAAAACATTGGTCCATTTTGTTAGTAACAATTGTACTTAAATCTATGTTAGTAATAAGGAAGTCAGAGAACATAAAATAGTCAATGCTGCTGTAGTAGTTGCAGCCTTCATATTGCAACGACTACAACAGCATCCTCCCGGTGAAGCAACACGACGTCGTGTGCAGCTTCACCCACGAACTCAGTATGGGGCTGTCCCACCGATCAACAATCACTTCCAGAAGGCTGCTGGTGCTGCTCCGTAACCTAAACAACATGGATGCCGCCCGTTTGCGCAATATTATTATTTACGTTTGCGTAATATGAAGCTGTCAAAAGAAATTTGTGGACGTTTTGTATCGCAATGTTTGCTACTGACACTCTATCTAGTGCATAAATAATCTAAGCCTCGCCGTAAATACATCATTTTACTCCCTTGTGACACAAATAACTATGGTTACTTTCCACTAGACTAAAGATATACAATTCACCAATAGTACAAGCCATCAGTACAGCACACCTTTATTCAAAGAAAGGTACTAGTAAGTGAACTTGTTCCACAGGAGACAGGCGAACAAAATAACACGTTTTTCGTCACTGTCACTTTCATACTTGTCTGATCATGCACTTCTCCTTAACAAAACATTGCAATTATGTACCTAGTACGAGTAACGACCACAATTACACTCGTACCAGTTTAATTTTATTTGACAAAAAAGCAAAAATGTGTAAACGAGCGCAGTTTGGTTTTATTCAGCTGGAGATTTGTATCAGATTTTTTGAAGCCTGGTTGGTCAGTGTTCATTTACTATAGTTTAAAATGCGGAAACATTATATCGGAAAATCCCTAACTATAATTCGTATGTTTTTGCAATTAGCAAGAAGACACCTAAGCGATCTTGGCGTGTCTATTTATTGAAAAACACTTGAAAAATAAATCACAGCAAATATGTAAAAATTTCAAGGATATATGTACATATTATGTCCATTTACATTATTTTGGTTTCATAAGTAATATTACTATTTTTTAAAGCATTTTTCAATAGAAAATCTCATCAAGATAAACAATCTTACAATAAACAAACAAAACACCCCTAAACAACCCTATATCTAATGCTAAAAAAAGAAGTATAGAGGTTTTGGCACAGATAATTTAAAAGTTACGTTTCTATACAGAATTCCAGATTTAATTTCTCTGTAGAACTTTGTAAATAAAAATATTATATTTGACGGAGAAGGAGGTCTCTCTTGCTGGATATCACTCATATTGTCAAACACAGTAATCTTAAATAACAGTTTTAATTGTCTTTCACTGTGGGCTTCTTATTAATTACACTATAAGCTACTGTAAATGTCTTAATTATCAATAACTACTGTAAACTAATTATTCTAATGGACACTACGAAACGTAAGACAGTTCCTCGGTATGCGTCTGTCGCATGCTCGCTCCAATGCTTCACTGTCCCGAGACTCTGCCGAAGCAACACTTATGGCTGTCATATTGTGTTACTTGCGCTGGTAGTTCCATGGTCTATGGCTACACTCCGACCGCCATGGTCTATAGCTATACTCCGACACGGCCATCCTGCGAGACACACGTCCTCGTGTGTTTACTCTGCAAAAGAAACAATTTCTCCAAAGTATTATCCGCTCGGCCAACTCTGACCCATTGAGGTAAACAATAGTTTCCTCATATAATCGTTTTAGATCACAACTTGACATTTTATTTCTCTTTCAGACTGAGTCTGACTTTTCAAAGACGCATTGACAAACATTTTCACATTGAAACACATTGTATTTCACATCATGTACTAAAACACATTACTATAATGTAAACGTTTTGCATTCTCAACTCTATGGCTTCTCTTTTTTTTCGCTAGCAGTTCTCAAACTGCCATCTCTCGCAATCTCCTCGAGATCACCACACTTTCGCAATCTCCTCGAGATCACCACACTCTCGCAATCTCCTCGAGATCACCACACTTTCACAATCTCCCTCGAGACTGTACCACCTTACGATTTCCTCGTATTCACTCTCCACCATGGTAACCGCGCACCGCGTACTCACGGACTACAGATGTAGATACCGATTTCTCTTAAGCTACGGCTACGGAATACCACTGGTGCAAACACACATCGCAAAGAATGCAAAGCTATTCTATCATCTCGGAACCTGATTGTTCCCTTTCAACAAAACTCTGTTCAATATTAAGTTCGTCAATGTCTCTTTGATCACTAGGCATTATTTTCAGTCTATCGTGTGCATATTTGTAAGTGCGCTTAGAATTTAAAGCCTGTAAAGTATATCGATCACCATCTAAAATTTCTATCTCCTCGAAAGGTCCACGATATTTAGAATCCAACTTTGTTTGATTCCTTTCCTCATTTTCTATTAATACGAAATCACCTATAGAGAATTTATTAAGTCTTGTTTTATTTTTGTCAAATCTATGCGTTTCTTATCTAGATTGTATTCTATCTGAGTCTGTTGCAGTTCAGGAATATTTCGTGACAAGAAATCTACGTGAGCCATATCTTTGCCAGAATTGTAAACAATATCAAAGTCAAATGACTGTAAGAATTCCCACCAACGGTGAACACGTGGTGTTAAGTCGATCTTTTTTTTTTGTACGGGAACACTTCAATGAGTTACAGTTCGTTACGACTGTGAATTTACGGCCACTTAAGTAATAGTGTCGAAATTGTTTGATTGCGTTGACAACGGCGAGTGTTTCGAGTTCATTCATAAGAATGGTATTTTGACTCCACCGTCGAAGTTCGTTTACTGTAATAAGAGACTACGTGGCGTTTGCCGCCTTTGACTTGAAAGAGTATTGCGCCGTACCCTTCAGCACTGGCGTCAGTATGTAATTCTATAGAAAGCTGGGGGTCAAATATCATGAGAATCGGCTCTTTGATAAGAATCGAGATAACATTCTAACGTATTTGTTCATGACACAATGAACACTGAAAAGGAACTTTTTCTGAAGTCAAGTTTTAGAGTGGTTCCATAATTTGGGAGAATTTAGGAATGAAATTGGCTTTCAGTACTAACTCATTAATTTTCTTTCGCATTGATTCACGTTCGTCTGGAGTCAGTCTGTATGGTCGTCTCTGTATTGTTTTGTTACTATCAATTAATCGAATTTGAAGTTAACCTGTATTTACTCTTGTTTTGGGCTTTTCTGTAGTGAAATAAGCTGAAAAAAAATTTCTAGTATAGACTGCAGTTCATTTCTATACTGTGCAGATGGTATGTCCGTATCGATATCATAACAATTCAACTCTTTAGAAGTTAATCTATTCACGTGTATGCTTTTCTTTGTTATCGTAACCTGAGATTCTGATAAACCAACTACAAAGCTCTTTGTAAAAATTTCACGGCCCAACATTATGTTGCTACGCATATGGACATCCAGCAAGACAATAATATCTCTATAGAATATTCGTTTACAGTAAAATTACATCACCTTTTATATCAAGTTTTCCGGTAGAGGACTGCACAATGCATATGTACACGCGCCGCTCGGCGTGTCCAGCTGCGCCGCTCCGTGCTCAGCTAACGGTGTTGCCGCTGGCGCCGCCGCCTCGCCCGCCGCTGTTGCCGCTGCTACTGCTGCTGTCGTTTCGGCATCGTGACGCAATGTGACCCGCCACACCGCATTTTATGGAGTCGGTTGCTGTTGTGTGATAAATTCCTCCTCGCTTGGCTGTAGTCGAAGTCGATGATGTTGATGAGATTATCGTCTTATCCGTTGCCTTCAGTCGGCATTCTGTCAGTTTGTGTCCAATTTTTCCACAATTGTAACATTTTGTCATATTGGGCTGAGTTAATCACATCTGTTTAGTGTCTGGTCCGTTTTTGTCGTGCGTATCTTCAGCCTTTTGTTTTCTGTATGAAAACGCTTGTAGCTCTTTCTGCAAGCTTTGGCGCGTAGTAATTTCAGTTGTGAACGCCATACGTTGTAGTCGAGTGTCCATTCGAGCCAAATGTGATAAAACTGTAGAAATTATGATTTGCTCAGAACTCACATTCTTCCATTGAGAAGTTAAAGATGATATCAGCCGGTTCGAGTAAGCAGCATAGCTTTCGTTTTCGTTTGACTTATCGTTATTTAAGTTGATGAGAGTTGCGGTAAGTGTTTCGGAAGCTACAAACCTCTCAAGAAATATGTCCTTGAATTGTTCCCACGTTATGCCGGGATAAGTGACGCGAGCAAACCAAGTAGATGCCGCTCCTTTCAAGGCCTTACTTATGGCTATTATAAGTTGGCTTCCTTTAAGTGGGCAGTCACTGAAGCATAAATCAGCCGTAATGCACCATGATTTAGCGTCTGCGTCTCGATTATCGGGATCAAACTCTGGCAGCGTGATGTGGGTACTCACATGTGGTGTCCTCAGCGTATGGATAAGTGCACGCATCTGCTCACTCTGTACTTTAAACATTAATCGCCACCGAGAGTCATTCTGATTATCTTCCAATGAAGGTAATTCTGGAACAGATCCCACTTCTGATGACGGAGAAGGAGGTCTCTCTTGCTGGATATCACTCATATTGTCAAACACAGTAATCTTAAATAACAGTTTTAATTGTCTTTCACTGTGGGCTTCTTATTAATTACACTATAAGCTACTGTAAATGTCTTAATTATCAATAACTACTGTAAACTAATTATTCTAATGGACACTACGAAACGTAAGACAGTTCCTCGGTATGCGTCTGTCGCATGCTCGCTCCAATGCTTCACTGTCCCGAGACTCTGCCGAAGCAACACTTATGGCTGTCATATTGTGTTACTTGCGCTGGTAGTTCCATGGTCTATGGCTACACTCCGACCGCCATGGTCTATAGCTATACTCCGACATATTAAACTTACTCACTGACTATGCATTGTTATAATAAAGTAAAATGCTCAATCTCAGTATACATATTTAAAAACTCAACTCAAGCCTATAAGGGATTTCTTGACGAAATGTATGGTTTTTAAATTAAAATAGAACTTAGTACATAGAGATTTTATCTAGAAGAATGAAAGACGGTATTATGGATGGTAGTGAGGAGACATGTTTTGTCTAATTGTTCTTAAAGCTATTAGAAAAATATATATCGACACTCCCTACGTAATCCAGTGTATCTGCAAAAACCAAAGTTTACAGCAGAGCGCTTTAAAGATTTTAAGAACATTGAAATCGTGATTTCTCTTTGTGCTTTAAAGCTAGAGGTGTAAAAATTGGCATATAACTTTAAATTATGGTTTCCTATCGTGTGTATTTTTTATTATTTTTTATCTTTGGTAGTTTTTTATTTAATGCACTTCTACATTTATACTTGTTAGTAAATTTTGAGCCAAAAAATGTAACTGACTCATACACACTTATTCGTCGTAAAGTTATGTGCTTTATTTCTGTAAGTGATACGTATGAGATGAATTCACGTAGAAAAAGACTGTATCTACCAGATAAGCATTTGTTCTTTGAACTAATTGAGAGAATATTATTATTTGATTCCCAAGATGAAGTCTGTAAGTGGTGAATTAAGTTTTTTGCATAAGCGTACCCATAGTAAAATGTGCTATTGGGAAGTACACAATTATACTGTGCAAACTGACGCGATGAAAATCCTCTGAGTGGCACATATACGTATTTACTTGGTCTCGCCCATCAAAGTAAATTCCTGTAACTGTCAGTTACTCATTTATGTTCGGTTGTATTCTCTAAAATAAAATATGTAAGTGGTAGGTACATCATTTTTAGATGTAAACTTTTGTTTCCCCTGCCTATTTGCACTGTTATACTTCTAATTCGATTTTTTTTTTTTTTTGATTTATTTATTTATTCATTAAAATAACAATAATTACAGTAGAGGTTTTTTACAAATATTCACATTGAGGTTGCTTCCAATGTAGGTGAAACGATGGTTCCCACACTAGGTCTAGCCTGTATCGTGGGGAAAACAGATTTATGTTAAGTTTTTATCATTATTTATTATTATTTCTTTATTTGTAACTGTCACATACATAATTATAATATTTGTATCTGTAATTTAATAACACACGTTTGCTTTTGTTGATAAACGTGCTGTTTAAGGATTTTAGATGATAATTATGACTATTAACAAAATCTGAACATGGAATAGGTAAATTCAATAAAAGAAGGACATATAAAAATAATTTAAATGAATACCATAATCTTCTTTATATTGTATTCCACTGTTTTTGCCTTTATACGCATTGTATCAATCCAGAAGTCCTCACGGCGTGTTCTTATTTTACCCTTCTCTGGTCTAGGGGACTTATTTTTCCGTTTTCTACTTTGGGGCTGAAGCTGTTCAGACGGACTGCTTAAAACTAAATTTTGAGACTGATTTGATTCTTCATGCAGATATGACGAAATTGCATGCGAGTTTGCTGTAGCTGGAGAAATTAATTGTGACATAGGCGAATCACACATGAGAGTGTTATTTTCAGCTTGACTTGAATTGAAAAGTGTCAAGAAAGGATATTTTGGAGAACTTGCGGCAAAATTTGGGTCGAAAGAACTCGAAAGTGATTGATTAGAAGGAGAACTTTCCAACGATGTAACTTCTTGAATGAAATTCGTATTTATTGAGTTAAATGATTTCATACTTTGATCGTGTGGGGGAAATAAATTAACATCCTGTAAACATGCTTCTGAAACCGTGGGTACTGGTAAATCTGTAATGTCCAACTGGATGTTTTGCTCAGCTAAAAATGTTGAAAAGTTAGGAGTCTGATGTAACGCCAAAGATACGTCGTGAAAATTTTCAGTATTGCAAGATTGCAAAGCATTATTATGAATTTTGGGCAAAATGATTGAAGAAGCATCTTCACATGTAGTACCTAGATTTTCATGCTGGTCCGAAGTAGGATACTTTTCAGGAGATTTGACTGATTCTGGCTCTTGAGATTCTGAAACATTCTGACATTTATTGAAAGCCTCTTGAGATGACTGATCAGGAGGAACCATGCTAGCGATTTCTTGTTTTTGTGACAAATTCTTATTTTCCTTTTCACCATCTTGCAATTGCAACCCACTGGTATCACCTGAAGTTTGGGATGGCATACAAGAAGTCGTTAAAGAACGACTACCATAATTTTTTTGCTCCATGACGTTACCATCACCGGTTTCTTTAATACTATCTGCTATTGCTCTTTCGAGTAGGTGAGCATCATTTACAGTGAAATTTTCAGAGTAACGGACAGGTGATTGAGCTGAAAAAATATTTTTTTAAATGGTTATATTTTAAAGTATAGACTGTTGAAGAACGTGTTTGGATAATCATTAATTTGTATTTTTTCAATTATTTACAATCGAAAACTTTCTAATTATTACTATTTTTATTATTTGTGTAAATTAATTATAAGCCCCTATAATTAGAAAGTTTTCCATGGTAAATTAGTCATAAATATTAGAAGAAAATAGTCATGAAAAAACATTATTATTTCTCAATAATAAAGTTGAGCTGAAAGCTGGCATTATGTTTGTCTTTTTAGGGTTCCGTACCCAAAGGGTAAAAACGAGAACCCTATTACTGAGGCTCCGCTGTCCGTCTGTCTGTCTGTCTGTCTGTCTGTCCGTCTGTCCGTCTGTCACCAGGCTGTATCTCGGGAACCGTGATAGCTAGAGAGTTGAAATTTTCACAGATGATGTATTTCGGTTGCCTCTATAACAACAAATACTAAAAAATGGAATAAAATAAATATTTAAGGGGGTCTCATACAACAAACGTGATTTTTTTGCTCGTTTTTGCTCGATATTGATAATGGCAACAGGTAGACGCTTGAATTATTCTCAGAATATTTAATTATATATTGACTTTAAAAATAAATCATTAAATTAAGATAAAAAAATATTTGAGGGGGCTCCCATACAACAAACGTGATTTTTATAGATAATTGTACGGAACCCTTCGTGCGCGAGTCCGACTCGCACTTGGCCGGTTTTTTATTTATGCGTGTCGTAATTACATATTTCCAATTAACAAATAAAAATAATTATACATGTAAAAAACCGGCCAAGTGCGAGTCGGACTCGTGCACGAAGGGTTCCGTAAAAATGATCTATAAAAACGAGCAAAAAAATCACGTTTGTTGTATAGGAGCCCCCTTAAATATTTATTTTATTTTGCTTTTTAGTATTTGTTGTTATAGCGGCAACCAAAATACATCATCTGTGAAAATTTCAACTGTCTAGCTATCACGGTTCATGAGATACAGCCTGGTGACAGACGGACAGACGGACGGATAGACGGACCGACGGACGGACAGCGGAGCCTCAGTAATAGGGTCCCGTTTTTACCCTTTGGGTACGGAACCCTAAAAATGTTAAGGTCGATATTAACGTGGATATTAATTTATTTTTTCCAAAGATAAAAATACACTTATTCCAAAAGTCTATTAAAAAATGCGACGTAAAAATGTGTAACTTACAGATAACCGAACAAAAAACGGTTGATTCTCGCCGCAAAAGTGTGTATATGGTTAGTTACATAGTACTACTTAGGACATGCAAAAAGTGTGGAAATAATAAATTAAAATTCTTACATCTTCGTGGTCCTGATGAATCATATTTATGTGACAGTTTTTTATTATTGTTGATTGCATCTGCTTTGAGTTTTCACAAGAATTTGTATCTTCCACCCGACATTTACGAAAACATTTATTAGTACCGAGCGCGCGCGCATTCCATTTCATGTCCGCGGCATAAGTGGCCAACAGGCATTTACCTTCCACCCGCTCAGGGATTCCCCGCGTAGGTTTGAATAACAGGCAGATATTTAGTAATACATTGGGCGTTTTCTAGCAACGGATCAAATTACATAGTTATACTTTTCGGAAAAAATGTCTTAGAATAACTTTTTAAATAATTTTATGAACTTATCAGGTAGATTAGTATGCGTAGGTTCCGAAAATGGCCTAGTCGTATAACTGTGTATCTGACCGATACACTGGATTACGTAGGGAGTATCGATATTGTGTGACATTGACATTGCTAAATTCTTGTAATGATGGTAATCATCTAAGGAGTGAAGTACATACACAGTACACTAAACTAAGGTTGACGTTTAAATAAAACACTCGTGCGCACAGTTCTACCGGCCTCTTGAACGGAAATATCAATTGAATGAATGACAATTATAACATCGGCGTATACTTTGATCCTTTCAAAAATGTTTGTGTAAAATATCTCGGTATTCACATAGAGCCTTAAGTTGTATTTAATATACCGTATTTATGGTCATTTAGCTCTCCATAATTTGATTTTTGAGCCTTTATATGTAGCAAAATAGTGTTTATGTCATCATTCATCCTCATCATTTCAGATGAAAGACGTCCACTTCTGAACATAGGCCTCCCCCAAGGCTCGCCAAACAGATCGGCCCTGGCCACCCGCATCCAACGCGTTCCCGCTACCTTAACCAGGTCGTCACTTCATCTTACCTAGACCTACACTGCGTTCCGGTCCGCGGACGCCACTCGAGAACCTTTCGGCCCCATCAGCCGACAATTCTACGAGCGATGTGCCCTGCCCACTGCCACTTAAGTCTGGCGATTCGTCGAGCTATGACTTTATTTCATGCGCGGAGTTTATCATTTCTCATGCGATCCCGCAGAGTAACTCCAAGCATAGCCCTCTCCATCACCCTCTGAGTGACTTTGAGCTTTCTTATGAGGCCCATCGTTAGCGGCCTCGTCTCAGTGCCATAAGTCATCACTGGCAACTGGCAACACACACTGGTCAAAGACTTGTAGTGTTTATTTATGTATTAAGAGAGAGAGAGAGAGAGAGAGAGAGAGAGAGAGATGTTTATTTACACATATTCGATACACAGGAAATACAGTTGACAGGAAAAGATTGTGTGAAATATTAACTTTGTTTTTCTTTTGCGAACCATCACTTCACCATTAATATCATCATCGGCCCTGCCCATATACTTCCCAATGCAGGGCACAGGCCTTCTCTCAGAATGGAAGGAAAGGAGGATGGAACTGTCACTTGATTTTTTTAAATAATAAATCAATATAGGTACGTACTGTCTAGTCTCCAAAAATCAATATTAATTTAATTTAATCAGTATCAGCACGCACGCACGTACACGCACACACACAAACACACTCACTTATACTCTCAAACTTTGGCATTTATAATAATAAAAGTCGGTTAACACTCTTCAATAAACGGCAACGTAAATAACTTCAGTCTTGTAAATCTGCTCTCATTCTTAGATTAACATAAAACGTTAAACAGCTGTATAATGGCCACTAACACTCCACTAATAACACGTCGGGCACACTTATAGCACCATAAATAGTGGTTATTAATTAATTTACATGTAATAACCATGGTTAAAATCTCATTTCTCGCGGAGGTGAGTGACCCGCATAAGTTTAATGTTGGATAGAGAAAATTGAAGTGGCATGATGTTATACCGTAAAGTCGTACTTGACTCAATGTAGGATAACTTTGATCCATATCAAAATCATACATCAAAAAGGATCTAGAAAAAATAACAGGTCTAGACCAATGGTAATGCGTCATAATTTTAATGTAATCAATAAAATGTTGACCGGGTAAATCCTAATAGCCAAACTTAGCCTTTAGGGCCAAAGTAAGCTGATTCTATGGTACCTATTTGTTTTGTTTTAATATGAACTCGAAAAAAATTAATATCTCAAGTCAACATTGTTAGACTGAACAATAAAACAAACGAATAAAGATTTGGTACGTAGTAAACTTATGATTCTATTCTTCTTCTTCTCAAAAGTAACGATATTTTAAGCTTACTTCAAGGTTTATAGTAAGATCTAAATAAATCATTGTTTCGGAAGTTTTTTTCTTTGTCGGTATAGCATAATTTAGTTGGGTTATTGTCTGTGTTTTTTTTTAATATGCCCCAAAAGAGTAGATAAGACTGGGCTATACATATTTGGGTAGTTTGATGTTAGTGTTAGATATAAATTAATGTTTTTTTTTTTCGAGTGTAAAAATTGTGTCGGTCATGTTTGATTTAAAAGATCAGCGCCGTTCTCAAAACCGGCAGTTAGCTGATTTAGGACCATTTCATGACATGCGCTTTTTTTATTTCATTCTTGTTTTATTTTTATTTTTTTCTCCATGTGTCACAAATAAATGTGTTCTTTCTTTTTTATATTAAGACTTTCTTGTAAAAATATAATGGGGATTTTCTGCAGCGAACAAATCGATCTTAGATTGTTCTTATCTTTGAGAATACGCGGTGCTCGACCGAAGCCTCTCCTTTATTAGTAAGGGTTGGTTTTGACCACGTCTTCACAACCGCCCTGCGGAATTAAGCTCTTCTAGTTTCCATAGTTCGCTGTGCTAGAGCTGCATGATAGTATGGGCGTAGCGGTGCGTGCCTAAAGACAATAAATTAGTTAAAAACAAATCGGTGTATTGAACAGATAGAACTAATGCTGTGATGTTCAGCTATGGAGATGAACGTTATGGCGCACAAATTGTTTTTTAAGTGCTGCGGGTTGGGAGCTCCGGTAGATTTTATTTGGGATTCATTTAGTAAAAAACTAACTTTTGCCCTTGACTTTGTCTGTATGATAAAATTTCATCATCATCATCATCATTTCAGCCGAAAGACGTCCACTACTGAACATAGGCCCCCCAAGGCTCGCTAAACAGATCGGTCCTGCGCTATCCGTATCCAACGCGTTTTTGCAACCTTAAACAGGTCGTCCCTCCATCTTGTTCGCGGCCTACCTCCATACACTGCGTCTTCCGTTCCGTAGACGCCTGTTGATAAAAATTGATGGTTAAGAAATTCCAAATATCCCTTTCTTAGTTTCTCTTCTTAAAAAAAATACTATTAATAGTACTATTATTAGTAATTGTACGTCACTTAAAAACCGTGGTAGCTTAGTGGTTTGACCTAAAGCCTCTCAAGCAGAGGGTCGTGGGTTTGAACCCGGGCTCACATCTCTGAATTTTTCGGAATTTACGTGCGAAATTGCATTTGAAATGCACCATGAGCTTTACGGTGAAGGAAAATATCGTGAGGAAATCTGTACGTACACACCTGCGAAGAACGTGTGTGACGTTCCCAGTCCGCACTGAGTGCGCGTAGGAACTACGATCCAAGCCCTCATATTCTAAAAGGGGCCAGTTCTCTGCACTGGGACGTATGGAGGCTGAGATGATGAGGATAACATCGCTAAGCTCTGCTGTGTTATACATCAAGTTGCAAAATAGTAATACATAGTTACACCGCATGAACCCCCACAACACCTGGCTAACGGGATCGTTCTCACGCAAGCATAACGATCACTAAACGTCGCGAGGATCGATCGTAAAAATCGCAAATCATCTCAAAAATTCATCGATGCACAATACACCATTACTTTTTTATAGCCGCTAATGAATATCTTTTTTTAAAAGCCACCTTCAAAAAGCTCCAAGTTTATTAAATAATAAAGTTTTAGAGAACATAAAAATTTGTAAACTGCCTTTTGTTTTTTTTTCAGCCAGCATTATCTACGGTTGATGGATGGGGTGCTAAATAAAAGATTGTCGTTCTGTATTTGAACTTGCCCCCTTTTTTGCACGTTTGCCCCTTGACAGTTGACATTGTTAAACGGTAAAAGTGACGCGTATGAACTAGGAGCGTTTGAAAACCGACCTTATGAATAGTATTGTTTGGGTTTGAAGTTGGAAATGTTTTTAAAGTTTGGCATGTTACGTCAAAAGTCAGTTTGAAGTAACCGAGACGAATGATTTAAAAAGGATTAATTTGGGTCAATGATACGTTGATTGTGTTTATTTGCCAGCTGAGTTTATCGAGACGTGTTTTTTGGCATTACTTTGCCTCTCGTTGCGCTCCTTAGGGGATGCCTGTGATCGGCTAACGTACAGTACATGGCCGCTAACGATAGGCCTCATAAGAAAGCTCAAAGTCACTCAGAGGGCGATGGAGAGGGCTATGCTTGGTGTTTCTCAGATGGATCACATTAGAAATAATGAAATCCACGCAAGAACTACAGTCACGGACATAGCTCGAAGAATCGCTAGACTTAAGTGGCAGTG
Organism: Archips xylosteana; assembly: GCA_947563465.1. Taxonomy (NCBI): domain Eukaryota; kingdom Metazoa; phylum Arthropoda; class Insecta; order Lepidoptera; family Tortricidae; genus Archips; species Archips xylosteana. The sequence goes on along the minus strand of OX387364.1, from coordinate 14,854,467 downwards.
GGCAGGGCACATCGCTCGTAGAACTGACGGTCGATGGGGCTGAAAGGTTCTTGAGTGGCGTCCGCGGACCGGAAGACGCAGTGTAGGTAGGCTTCCAATGGAGCGACGACCTGGTGAAGGTGACGGGAACACATTGGATGTGGATAGCGCAGGGCCGATCTGTTTGGCGAGCCTTGGGGGAGGCCTATGTTCAGCAGTGGACGTCTTTCGGCTGAAATGATGATGATGATGATGGCAGTACGTGGATGCGTACTCTACCATCATCATCCTCATTAGTTTGCTAGAAGCCCAGTTAGGCAAGGTAAATAACTAATCGTGGAACATCCACCAACGAGATGGACGGACGATTTGATAAAGGCTGCATGTTCAAGATGGATGCAAGTTGCTTCCAACCGTAATGATTGGGTATCAATGACGGCCTTTATCCAGGGAGTGGACGTCCTACGGGTGAAATGACGATGATGATGATATGACTAAGTCCACCCTTGCTGGCTCGTGCTGAGGCACTGACTTGAAATAGATCTGAAGAAATTTATTTTTGTGGTATTTTGAAGTTGATTCACTTTATCATTTTATATTTTTTCTTATTGTGATGTACTCCAATTCCCCCAACATTAATGAATAATGAAGTAACACTTGTCAACACACTATTAACATATTAACCAGCCAATTTGCAGACATCACATTCACACTGCTTAATCAATTCGCTTTAAACTGAAATTACAATATTCATAACATTTCATTCAGAGATGCGCTGATTTCGATGAAATTAGCATCCAAATGACGGACAAAAGGTGGAAGCTGGGATTGGGTTAACGTGTGGCAGGGTAAGGGTTAAAGCGCGTTCGGATGAATGTAGTGACGCTGTTACTTTAAGTTAAATATAAATGACAAAATGTCGGTTGGTGGAAGTGTTGTTGTCGTACAAATATAGAAGTTGTTTTAAAATTAAGGTCCTACCTAGCTTTTGGCGCTAATCGATTTTAGTTATGTGTGCGAGAGCGGCTAGAAAAGAAAGAAAGCCGTGCGTAAGCGCAAGCGACACGAGTTGCCCGTCCGATGGCTGAAGGAGAACTAACGCAACAAACTTTCGGACATGGGGGAAGATGGCTCAAGATAGGGTGGTTAGACTGCGTGTGTATTTAGGTATTTTCATCGTATTACTAAAACAAATACATATTTTTAAAATGTAGCAACACTACGCCCTAGAAAAATCTTGTTTTATTAACATTCAAAAAGTCATGACCGGCCGTGCAGTATTTACGTCGTACTAAGAATTTATTTTATATTTTAGAGACGACTTTGGATTTTTTTCTATCGAGCGAACTACAACTAATCGTATTTCGATAAATACTGGTCAATAGAGTGAATCCTCAAATACATTACACATAATTTATTGAATCAGGCGTTACTTTGCGGAGGTCCATATTAATGAACTAAAACAATTAATTTGCTCACCCGCGACCTTACAATAGTTACGTTTATGCAAGAAATGTGTGTTCATGCAGTTCCTCCACCTCCACACTGTACGAACACACACAAATCACATAAACACAACTATCACCACCACCAAGCTACACTGACGCGTTTCGAACTCAACCAGAGCTCATCCTCGGAGTTACCACAACCGTATGCTATGCTACCAAATGTTAAACATTTGAGTTTAACATTTGAGTTTAACATTTGGTAGCATAGCATACGGTTGTGGTAACTCCGAGGATGAGCTCTGGTTGAGTTCGAAACGCGTCAGTGTAGCTTGGTGGTGGTGATAGTTGTGTTTATGTGATTTGTGTTCGTACAGTGTGGAGGTGGAGGAACTGCATGAACACACATTTCTTGCATAAACGTAACTATTGTAAGGTCGCGGGTGAGCAAATTAATTGTTTTAGTTCATTTACATTACACATGAATTTCAGTTCTAAAGCTTTGCTAGTAATGATATAGTTCGAGATTAAATTAATGCAATAAATACGCCAAAAGCTCGGTAGGGACATAAGGCTATATATTTCAGTAGATGATTTTGCAAGTCTGATTGAACAACCCTGCAATATTCTTTCAGGATTTACATTGGTTATTGATAAAAGTATATGTAGGTGTCAAAGTTCAGCACTATGTTATGTATTGGTATTAATTTTAATTTTGAATAAAGATACTTAAACAATAAAAATTTCGCACATAAATTCCGAAAAAATCACAGGTGCGGGCCCAGACTCGAACCTACGACCCTCTGCTTGAGAGACCACAGATCCAACCACTAGGCCACCGCGGCTTCTACACGGCGATTTAATTTACAGCTGCCTTTGATCAATTATAACTAAAGATACACATTGCCGAACAAAATCCCCTTCAAAGAATGTCCGAACTTTTTTATTTGTTTGCATAACAATTAAAATCATCACCTACACAGAAATTTGAACCTAGTCTTTACTTCATTACAGTCGAATTTCGGTTGACACTTGACAGCTAAACTTGACAATTTCACGCAACGTACTGAGAAAAAAGAAGGCCACTTTTATCAAAGTGGCGCTCATTTGGCTCGGACATTTTCGGGCGCGCGACTGTGGATCTACAGTTATAATTGATCAAAGACAGCTGCTTGTTATTAAATACCAATTCGTTTTAATTCTGTTAGGGAACAGTTATAGTATAGTGAATCCTATAGCTAAACAGTTTAAATGAGTCCTCGCCAACAGGGTACAGAGGCGCGGGGGTAGACGATAAAGAGGGCCGAGAGAGGTGCGGGTGGCAGGCACACGCGCGCTTGCCGCCCGCACCGGTCCCCTTTGTCGTCTTACCTCCCAGCCCCTGTACCCCGCGGGCGAGGGCTCAGTCAAACGGTTTAGCTATAGTAATAGGCTCAGCTAGGCTTTTACTCAACTTTACCTAGCTCATTTATCCTCAATTTGAAGGCGCTCCATTGTCCAGCTGTCTGTACCAAGAAGAACTTTCGTTGCACCATTGCAATCTGAACAGACTCCCCACCCACTCAGTCCCTGAGTGCTCTGATTACCCCTATTTATTCTATTACACCGTAATTGTTTGCTGAATGAGTGGCGTAGTTGCCTAGCCCATTAGCCGGCATTGTAGCGTTTTACATGAGCATTTGGCGATGAATTCTAGACTTTAAAGCAAAACACTAAAATTTAGAGTAGTAACTGTGTGACGGAGATTTTGTAGGAATATTGTTAAGAATAGATGATAATATTATGAGATTTGATAGGTAATGGATTCAGAATACAAATGTATTGGGGATATTATTAAGCTTAAGCGCCCACAGAGTCTACAGGGAATGCTCCAAGCGATTGGTCGAGGCGACGCGCGACCAGAAGGCTGCGTTATACTTGGCACAGAGGATCAGCATTGCCATCCAACCTGGCAATGCTGCCAGTCTTCTGGGTACGCTACCCATAGGCGGCAATCTGGGGCAATTTTTTTATTTATAAGTTTTATTTTTAAGTCTGGTTTTTAATTTTAGTTTTAATTTTGATGATATGTCTTGTGATGTTGTATTTAAGCTTAAGTTAAATTAAATTCTTGAAATATTTAAATACCAAAGCAAAATCAAAACGCTTAATGTAAATAAAACGCGAAGAGCTCTTTCTATATATTTTTCATACTACCAGGTGCTTTCGGAAAGACCATAATTGACAAGAAGAATTCGCCGCAAGAAACTTGACAGAAAAACATTTTTTCAAAACAAGAAATAAATCACAATTCACTTGACTTTTAATACAAGCGTGACAAAGTACTTACATTAAAAATATGTTGGTAAAGGAGGATGGAGGAGGAGGAGAGTGCGGGGGGCCCAATACCTCACCCCTTCCCTCTCCCCCTCCCTCTCTCCCTCCCTCTCCCCCTTCCCCTATTCCCTCTCCTTAAGGGCCGACAACGCACTGGCATCGCGTAAAGCGCTGCAGGTGTCTATGGACAGTGGTGATCATTTAACATCAGGTGACCCACTAGTTCGTTTGTCTGGCCTCTCTAACATAAAAAAAAAAAAAAAAAATCAGCCGAAAGACGTCCACTGCTGAACATAGGCCTCCCCAAGGCTCGCCAAACAGTTCAGTCCCGTGCCACCCGCATCCAACGCGTGGTATGGAAATATATATCATTTTCATTTTATCTGGTTATTAGGTACAGTGATGGATTCTTTACTTAATTCAAAACATCATAAATTATATACTCGCTACAGATCATTACAAAATGTAATAAAATGCCCACGTTAGGTGGACGTATAAAATGCGTCTACCTTTAAAATAAGACAAAATAATTTATTATAAAACTTCGGTTAAAAAGTACAATCCCTTGAGATACCAAATGTCTCCAGAAATCAAGCAAAAAAATTGCGCGTCACTTTTTCCAACAAAATACCAATTTCACAGCCCAATAAAAATCGAATGTCATCATTACGTAAAAAAGATCATTCCCACGCCCTGCCACAATAATCATTTCATCAATAAAGAAAAGCATAAAATACTTTGACATGTAATGACGAACTTACCCATGGGTAGGGTAAAAAAACGCCAAAAATGGGGGAAATGGGTAAAATCGTAACCGCGAAATTAATGCAGTTCGTTTTTTATTTCCGCACCATTAAGACGGGTTTACATGATGTTGAGTTCTCTTAAATTGAACAAATATTAATTCAAAACACTTTCATATATGAGTTTTAACCGCGTGACTTTATAACCAAGTAAAACTAATAGTGGTAACTCGAGGTGGTTAAGGAGTAGGTTTTCCTCAGGAAAACTATGCAATTAGGTAAAACAACTTCGAGAAAGAATAACCAACAGCAACAACAGGCCAACAGAAGAATACAGTTGGGATGTGCAGCGAATAGGAAACTGCGTCAAGTCTTCACATCGCCAATTCCACAGAGTCTTAAGACGAAAGTCTTCAATTAGTGAGTCCTACCCGTGAAAAATATGGTGCCGAAACATGGACACTCACGGTAGGGCTGGTCCACGACTTTAAAGTTGCTCAACGTGCTATGGAAAGGGCTATGCTCGGAGATTCTTTGAAAGATCGAATTCGTAACGAAGTGATCCGACGGAGAACCAAAATTATCGACATAGCCCACCGCATTAGCATGCTGAATTGGCAATGGGCCGGCCACATAACCAGAAGAACCGATAACCGAAGGGGTAGACGGTAGACGAGTTCTTGAGTGGAGACCACGGATCGGAAAACGTAGCGTAGGACGTCCTCAGACTCGGTGGAGCGATGATCTTCGCAAGGCGGTTGGCAAGAGCTGGATGAGAGTGGCCGAGAATCGTGCTCAGTGGCGTGCCATGGGAGAGATAGGCCTCAGGTCCAGCAGTGGACGAACATAGGCTGATGATGATGATGATGATGATGAAAACTAATGCAAGTGGCTGCACGGGCGGTTTAAAATTTATTTGATTAAAAAGTCACACGGTTTAAAACCGTGGTGGTTTAAATGTATTACGGCCTAGCTCTAATTATGGACTTCTGTAAAAATATTTCCTTTATTTATTTTAATATTGATGAAAAAATACATCAGAAAAAACTGTGAAATCCCAATTATGTTGGTTTTGCTGAAATCGAAAAGTAAACTCACCATGTATACCTATTCAATAAAGATCACAGAGCAAACGGTTTACCCTCACGCAAGCCGGGCAATAAAAAATATCCTGTTTTTTCGTTATCCTTAATTTAACACATCATTTTTGGCGCGTCCAACCATGTCTAATTTTTCTAACCAGTTTTTGACGACGACTTCGTTATAGCCTAAATCGAATGAAGTTTTTTTTTGTATACAATATATAGGCTTGCGTTTGACCACAATCACGCCTGTTGGAAAGTGAAGATAAGGTCTATAATGGAACACGCTTGTCTAGTAAGTAAATGCTCATTCACCCTAGACTTGAAAAGTTTGAAAACGGCGAGATTGTAGTGTTCAGGGAACACAGACGCAGTATGGTTTTCATTCTTTAGCTATACGGTTAATAAAACAAGAGCGAAAGATTTACCAGATTTCTCTCAGACATAAGAGAAGGGGCAAATTAAAAAAAAAATTCTAATGTTGAACCATGCTTCAGAAACTTAATAGGTAACCTACACTACAATTAATACTTTTAGCTCCCTTTATAAACCAAAACAGGTGGTTTTCAAAAGTTAAACAACAAAAGGGGAGCCCAAAAGCTTTTTTTTTATTCTAAAGCGCTTAACAAAACAAGGAAGTTGTTTTAAATAGAACAAGTGCTACAGTTAATCTGTTTGATGATAAATGACGGTCCCATTTTCTCGATTCGACTTTAACATACAGGGTGATGCAAAAAATGTTTATTTTACTTTTTTTGGCAGCAGTTTGAAGTCTAGGTGGGTTAGTTGTTTGACAAGCCTCTCAAGCAGAAGGCTCGAACCTCTTGAGTTTTCTGAATTTATATAAGTCTGGGCCGGGCATGTCTGCCGAATGCACCCACGAAGATGGCATAGTCACCCATATGGTGGGTGTCACAACGGCTATCGGAGGAGATGGCCAAACGACCAGGGGGGGTTACTACGAAATTCGAAGTTCGAAGTTCGGATCGTGCGGTCCCTCTCACTCTCGTAATAAATACCATTAGCGTGAGCGGAACGGCATGAAACGAAGTTCGAATTTCGCGCTTCGTAGTATAGGGCCAGGGGCTAAATTCAGAAACTGCCCAACACGGTTTGCGAGCGGCAATTCAATCGTTTGCAAGAGGATAGGGATGAACTGCTATTAAAGAACGCCAAAAATCACTGGTTTGCGAGAGGTTAGGGTTGAGATTGGGATGAGCCTTATTTATTTGATAATTTATTTATTCATTTATTTATTTACAAAGCGAATTAACAGGAAAATAACGACGAATAATTTTGACGACCAGATGGCCTAGTGGTTAGAGACCCTGACTATGAAGCTTGAGGTCCCGGGTTCGATTCCCGTGTCGGGGCAGATATTTGTATAAAAAAAACGAATGTTTGTTCTCGGGTCTTGGGTGTTTAATATGTATTTAAGTATGTATCTATCTATATAAGTATGTTTATCCGTTGCCTAGTACCCATAACACAAGCTTTGCTAAGCTTACTTTGGGACTAGGTCAATTGGTGTGAATTGTCCCGTGATATTTATTATTTATTTATTTTATTTTATAAAGCTCATCCCAAGCTCAGCCCATTCCTATCCTCTCCCAAACGATTGACTTACCACTCGCAAACCGTGTTAGGCCGTTCCTGAATGCAGAATTGAGCGAGGGACCGAATTTAGAGGGAGATGGGAAATGTGGAGTGTGGTCTTTGTTCAGCAAGGAACCACAAATACAGGCTAAGTAATAATAATACTTTATATTTTAGACAAATTAAGCAAACAGCATCAACCTGTACATCGGAGGCGTGACTCCGCGACCGGTCTTCAGATTATGCTCGACGCGTAATAGCAACTGCATCGATTATGGAGTACGCCAAACAATTATCAGGGGCAATGCCCGATGGCACCTACTTTACATTTGACTATAAACTGTTTACCATTTATTATCATGTGAAACATTACGTTGGCCTAGCCTGATGGACCGTTAAAATGTCCGGAAACTATTACATAATTTCACAAATAACTACAAGAACAATAGGGATGACGACTGGGTTATAAAGATGTCATTCTATTTAGTCCGTCAGTTAGATAATGGAAAAATATGGGACACGTATTTTTTGGTTTATCTAATTATTAAAAATCGACAAAGGCATAGATCATCAAACTTCCGGAGTGGGGGCTTGTGACGTCACTCTTAGGTAAAAATTGTACCATAATAGTGACGTCACTCGAAACTTCTAAGCACTGTATCCTCGTCATTTTTTGTTTATCAAACAAAAGAAAAAATACCTACGTGTACAATATTTTTTAATAATCTAACTGACGGACTAAACAGTTTTTTTAGTCGTCTAGCCTATTATCCTAAAACTAAAAAAAAAATACTATATTGGACATATCTGACGAACAAAAATGGCCTAGTGGTTAACGAACCTGATTACGAAGCTTGAGGTCCCGAGTTCGAATCCCGCGACAGGGCAGATATTTGTGTGAAAAAAAACAAATTTTTGCTCTAGACTCTTGGGTGTATAATATGCATTAAAGTAATTATCTAATCTTCTTCTTCTTTTGTATATTAGTATACAAAAACCTCGTGTCACGGTTTTTGTTATCGAACTCCTCCGAAACGGCTCGAACTATTTTTATGAAACTTTTTGTCCATATTTGGTAGGTCTGAGAATAGGTTAGGCTATTTATTATACCCCTATTCATCGCGGACAGAGGCGCGGGCAACAGCTAGTCTATCTATATAAGTGTCTATCCGTTGCCTAGTACCCATAACACAGCTTGGTAAATAACATCCCGCAGGAGAGATATAAACGCATTTTTGGGAGACAAAGTCGCAGGCAACAGCTAGTTAGTAGTGTATAAGTGATAAACTGTATACCTACTTACATTTATTTCTACTATGTACTATGTGTGCTATGCCTGGTATATTAACTCCATATCCCATCGGACTTAGCGTGCCTAACATTATACACTGTACAATTACGCATAGTGTGTATCATTGAGTCAAGACTAGCATGCACCAGAAGCCCATCCAGCCGTAATACCAAAAGGCAAATAGCTGCATGCTAAGCCGCCGCACAAATATCAAAGTCAACACACGGATATTAAGCAGGCTTTGCGTACTGTCGGGAAAAACGTTGATATTGTTAGTTTTCATTTAATGGTGTGTTGATTTGTGGGATGTAAAATTATTTGGTGGACATACCTTGCTGCTTAACGATGCGTTGCTTGTTGCACCGAGGGGCCTTATAAGAAAGCTCAAGATCACTAAGAGAGCAATGAAGAATGAATGATTTGTGTTAATGATTTTGAATTTTGATTATGAATTTAATGATTTTGATTTTTAATTTAAATTTAAACAATTTCTAATTTTTAATATTTTAAAGTTTTGACTTGCATTTATTTAATTTAATTAAGATTGTTTTTTTTTTCTTTTTAGGGTTCCGTAGTCAACTAGGAACCCTTATAGTTACGCCATGTCTGTCCGTCTGTCTGTCCGTCCGCGGCTAAGCTCAGAGACTGTTAGTATTAAAAAGCTGTAGTTTGGCATGAATATACATATCAGTCATGCCAACAAAGTGGTAAAATAAAAAAATATATTTTTTTTCAGGGTACCTCCCATAAACGTAGTGTGGGTGATTTTTTTTTCGACTAATCCTATAGGGGGTATCGTTGGATAGGTCTTTTAAAACCATTGGGGGGTTGGTAGCATGATTTTTGTATTCAGTGATCTGTTTGCGAAATATTCAACTTTAAAGTGAAAATTTTCATTAAAATCGACCGTCCCCCCCCCCCCTCTAAAATCTAACCTGTTGGGTGGAAAAATTTGAAAAAATTCAAAATGGTAGTAAAAATATTAAATTTACAAGGAAAATTATAGCGGCTAAGATTGCTTGGGAATTATTCGTAGAATAAGAGTAAATAGTAGCCTAAGGTAATAAAACATACCGTCACTAGGTACTTTGAAAAAAGTTCGTATTTCAAATCAGCATGTAAACAAAACTGAACCTTGATACGCGCGTAATAAAGTTCACTTAGCCAGATTATCGATTGTGAGATACGAGCTTTTTTCAAAGTATTGAAAGATTCCGTACACATACGAAATCCTTAGAAAAATATTACTTGATTTTTTCGTAATGTCTACGGAACCCTATCTTGGGCGTGTCCGACACGCTCTTGGCCGGTTTTTATCATGAAATTGTATTTTTATTTTTTGCATGACACTTAACTTAATTTTCAATTAGGTACTAATGTTTTGTACGGCCATTGGCAAAACATAGCAGACCACAATTAATTTTCCTATCAACTCTGTAGGTATCCTACAGCTTACCTATGTTCTACAATAAACAGACTGAAATGTACGATGTATGGGAAAGATTCATCGCTAACCTCTAGACCAGTGATGGTGTAGGGGTAAGCACGCAGCACAGAACGCTGAGGACCTGGGTTCGATTCCCAGCATTGGTCTTTTTTCTGGGGTTTTTTCTGTGCATCTATATTTCAGTTTGTATTTAGTTTGAAATATCTACAATAAACATTTTTCTGATTCTGATTCTGAAGAGTGCTGTGGTGCTCGGAGTTTTTCTGCGGGATAACATTAGAAATTATGAAATCCGCGCAAGAAGAATGCCGAAATAGCTCGAATCGCTAGAATCAAGTGGCTGTAGGCAGGGCACATCACTCGCCAATGGGGTAAAAAGTTCTCGAATAGTGTCCACGGACTGGAAGATACAGTGTAGGTAGACCTCCAACGAGACGGAGGGACGACCTGGTTAAGATTAAGGTGTCAAGGTGGAGGAGCTACACGAATGCACATTTCTTGCATAAACGTAGCTATAATAAGGTCGCGGATGGGCAAAGTAATTGTTTCAGAACATTATTTAGTTTTCAATTTGTTAGCCTGTTTTTTTCCGCATTGTGTTTGGTTTATTGGTTACTTAATTATTGTAAGTATTAATAAGAAAAGGGGATAATGAAATCGTATCCCTTTTTCTTTTCTTATATTAGTTTAGATTTATTTCCCGACTGTACTTCTCCTGCAGGTAGTACGTATAACGCTCGATTGAAGCCTGCCCGATCCATGCTTGCTTTGCGGAACCACTAGCGCAGCTCACGGCTTGTCTGTTTGTCTGTTCGTCACGGCCGAGAACTAGATCGTTTGCCTAAAGTATTGAGGATTGTTTACCATTGACTGAAACTGGAGGTAACGATCAATGACAGTTCTTCAACTTCTCGTATTTTTGTTTCTGTTTCTGTGAATCGCGTTTTTTTCTTTATTGCTTATTTCTTGTAGTAAAATTATTTTACAAATATTTCTTCAGAAGAAGATTAGCATGGTCTATGGTCAAACCGAATTTAGGTGATTACTGCGAAAAAATCTAACAAAATATTATCGATATTTTGGTCCCAGAAATTATTAGAAAAAAATGGTACCGTAAAGTTTGGGTACTTTAGCCTAATGGAGGATGACTTAGGCCATATTAAACCAAATGTAGAAGGGTTTTATAAAAACAATAAAGACGTGGGTGGTTATATAAAACCCACCATAGGGTAATATGCCATTTCAATGCAATAATAAAACCTGCACCGAGTTAATCTGAATGGCCAAAGTTACCTTTCAGGGCCAAAGTAACATAATTTTACTAACAGTAATGAAATATTTTGTTAGATCTTAATCTAAAACAAATAAGAGTTTAATTAGAGCTATGTACTACCGCCCCAAGCGCCAGATAACCACCTTAAAGGCCCTGTTTGCGTGCAGTGGCTAGACATCTGTCCATAACAATCCATAGCAATAAACATCAACGACTGCAAGCAAATTTGTTTTGAAAATGGGTATCTGACGTCTGGGGCGATGGTACACCTGGATGTAATGAAAGTCGAGTACAAATTGAGATTGAGACGCTGCAGTGGGACGTATGTAGGCTAGGATGATGATGAAAAACCTCTTTTACAAGTCAGTTTCTTGAACAAACTTTGACGTGAGAACTGTCAAATTCCGCGCCAAAACGTGTCATCGACCACCGATTAAAAATCACCGTGTAGGCAGTTAAAAAGATTTATTATTGTTCTACAAAACACATAATAAAATAATAGTTACTTTAGACCATAAAATTATTTATTCAACGAAAGTGAAAATTATACATACATTTTTATATTTATTTTAGTACTTCGAAACAACATCTCAGCACACGACATCTTACACAAATGTCGACGCATAATTGATAGGATCAAGATTATTATCACAACATTCCTATATTCTAAGCTCTCATTCAATAGATTAAAGCCTACGGCTCTCAATATCTAGACTTAAGTCTTCCACCCTATATCACGCTACTTACACTAACCGAACTAGCCCTCATACTAAAATCGAGGACAAGACTCGAGTGGCAACTCATTGCGGGGCTACTGGAGTTGGTAGGATGTGAACAACCATTCAAACTCCGTATTGTATGCTACTCTAATGATTATACTCGTGTTATGGAAACCAGGCTTTCGTACACTGGGTTGGTTGGTGCGAGGTTTGCTATATATTGGTCATAGATGGCGCTCGGATTAAGTCCGATGTTGACTCAACTAATGCACGCCATCTAGCCGTGGGCTTAGTAAACAACGATCTATTGCTTTTTGTTTAGATTTAGATCATTGGGGTTGGGTTTTAGAGGTAGGGCTTAAGTTGGTATAAGTGCTTTGCTCAATAACTTTGTAAGAGATTAAAAATGTTGCCGAGTTAAATAAAAAGAAGTTTATTAAGAGTAAGTATTTAAGACATAACTTTACTTAGCTTAGGTATAGGATTTTAGTTAGTCCCAATGGGCAAAGTTACTCTACAGGGCCAAAGTAATACGACCTTTTGGTACAAAAAAATTTTTTTTTCTTTCTTTTTACTCTTACTTACAAATGCACTTGAACAAGTATTCTTTTCTTCTCTATTGTATTAAATACTTGTATACTTTAGATGCAGGTATTTCACAAAACAATGCTTTCTTTTCACTTTTAATAGTCATCACATGCATTAAACAAAAAACCAAGACCGTCACTTACTACGAGGAAGTCGGGGAAATATGGTGCCAAAAATATGTTGAAGCGAAAATCATATTAGCAATGATTTATTCGTCAGTCCACTTTGCCAGGGGCAAGGAGTCACTAGTCATGGCAGATAATGCTCGGACAACGGCTTTTACTGCATCTTTCTTTTTTTGACAGTTTGTTGTGTCATGCTCGTAAATATAGAGGAATACTGAAGTATTAATATTGGTTACGTGCTCGAATAGGCGATATGTGAAAGTTAAGATGGTTTGGTTCGATTAAGTAAGTTGAGTTACTATTAAAATGTCGAGAAAAAAGATTTTGACAACTCGCAATTTTTATACTTTTTTATACATATAATCATCATCATCTCAGCCTATATTATGTTCCTCTGCAGAACACAGATTTTGCTCTCAAAATGTGAGGGTTTCGGGTTTCCACGCTGGGCGAATGCGCTTCAAACATACCATTAAATTTCTTCGCAGATGTACGAAGGTTTCCTCTCACCGTATTCTTTTACCGTAAACCTCGTGGTAAATATCAAATTTAGTTACGCACTTAAATTTCGAAAAATTTAGAGTTACGAGCGTGGACTCCAGGCTTTTGCTTGAAAGGCCATAAGTCATACCACAAGGACACCAAGACTTGCAACGTTTTTGTCCTTCAAACCTAGTAAAATTTTATTAAGATATTTATATAACACTGACCCGGTAAACGTTTGTTCTGCCAAATAAATTAATAAGAAATCAAACTTAATTTGAACCGGAGTGTAAAAAACCTATTTATTTTTATAGCTGCAGAATGTCCAAAATAAATCATAAAAATTTGTCGATCCGTTTCGGAGGAGTGCTACCATAAACACCGTGACACGAGATTTTTATATATTCTCCGTCTGCGAAGAATAGGGGTATAAAAATAGCCTACACCCTAGACCTACCAATATAGAGAAAAAATCATAAAAATCGATCAAGCCGGGAGGAGTTCGATAGCAAACAACATGACACGAGATTTTTATGTATTAGAAGCAAGAAGACTATATTATGTAGATACGTGCTGTGCTATATACTATTTTTTTCAGTTCAAATCAATAACTGTATAAACTCAACTTAACAAGTGAATGATTCACCGTTCATTCGTGAATGAAAGACTGAATGATTGTAATCGACGTAGCATAAAACAACAGATGGCGCTCTCGCAAATTACCGAACATAATCCATAATGAGCTCACCTGTTGTACAATATGACATTGTTATATTGGGGGATTTTGACTTGTTAATGAATGATAATTTGATAAGTAATGTTAGCTAATAAAAATACTAACATACAATATTTCATGAGTTAATAAAATGTAGTAGAGTACACACATTTATTTGTTTGCGTGTCTCTTGTAAAAATGGCAAAAGTTGCTGAACTTTTTTTACGTTTTTGTCGTTTTTTTTTCTTCTTTTTTGCCAGTGTTTTTTATTCAAATGTACATGTTTCGAACTTTTTTTGCGATCGTTTATTCTTTACGTGTACATCGGCGTGGGGATACCTTTGGTATGGAAACTACATCCCATTCCCTCTCATTCTAAGAGGAGGTCTGTGCTCAGTACTGGGACCTAATAGGTCAAGATGACTAATTGATGATGAGTTTAAAAAAATTGGGCCGTTTGTGTTTTACAATGTTGATTAATTTTTATTTTTATTTTGAAAACTTTCGTACAAAAATAGACCCTTTACAGTAAAGTTGACGACATAAATTAATACGGTCTTGAAAACCATCAACTTTTTTTACTTGACTTAACAATGAGCTTATTACGCCGTCATTATATATTTTGCTTGTTTAAACAGACACCAATTGTGTTCTTTGTTGCAAATAATCGCTTTTCTTTGAATAAATAATTATCTAACACTTCGTTTGCTGCTAGGGCCGTTTACTCCATTTTAACTAACGCGAAGTTATTTAAATCTAAACAATATACAAAAAAAATTGTGACAAATTGACATGTGACTATTTCGCATTTCTTACTCATTGAATGAAAAGGAAACAACATAATGACAGTTATCTATCTAAACTGTGAATAGCCTTTCAACTTGAGTAATTCAAACTAGTAATTTTCCATTTATCTTAATTATGCAAATGCAAAATCACTGAGGGTTTGCCTAGGAAATTGTAGTGATAAAGAAATAAAGTATTTATTCTAGTGCCTAACCCTCCTCAACTCTATATGTGTAAAAAGACCTGGCACGGTTTTCTGCTGCTTTATCTTTTACACTAAAATTACATGACAAAATGAAATGAATGATGAAATTAATTAAATGTTTTTAATGCGGCAAGTGTTTTTGGGACGTTTGGCCCAGGTTTGAATCAGGTTTGAATGCTTAGGTTTAAGTAATATGACGAAGCTTGTAGCGGATTTTATATTTTTGTTTAGCTGACGAAGCCTGTTGCGGATCTCAATCTGTTGCTATGACGAAGCTTGTTGCGGATAACAAAATCTTTTCTTTTTTTCCCATAGACGAAGCCTACGCTGCGGATCTGATTTTATTGTATTCTTTTATTAATGCCTAAAATGAATAATTAAATATTTTTTTTAAATGAATGAAATGACTGACATGAGTTGTAATATTTTCATGTATTTTTTTTTATATTCTATATATTTTTTATATTCTGTAACATAACATGTTATGTATACTTATTTTTATTGGTGCAAATTAAATGATATATGGCTTTTCTCTTCCTTTTTGTCGCTATCAGCTTCCTGTCGCATATAATATCTAACAAATGAGCTACAATCACCATGCAATTTTACCCAATGTACACTGTCTAGTAGGTATTATAAAAAAAATCCGCATGGTGTAGCTCATTTGATCAATACATGCAACTGGTCAATGATAGCGGTTTAAATGTCAATTGAACTATCCATATTCAAGTAGCCCATAATCTTTTAAAACTATCACAAATATTGTGTTTTTCAGTTATATGTTTATTCAGTTTTGATTCGTGCTATCCAAGAAAATAATATAATTTTAACCATTAATATCGCGTTTAGGACGACATGCTTAAAAAATAGGGCATAAAAGACCTCGAATCGACTTTGCTTGTGTTCACAAAAAATACTACTGCATTGAAGTGTTAAGATTTCTTCAACAGTCATTACGCATAATTCCATACTTCGCCCCTCAAATACAGGCCGACGTTCATTACATACTTCCGGAAAAAATCACATTAAAAATAAAACAGAAAATTATAAACCATTTGACATCTGACACCGCGAATATTTAAATTAATGCATTATCGATACGAACAAAGGTGCACTCGAGTGCAACAGGGAGGTTTTATTACACCTACACATTTTTACTACACCCGCCCTTAAATGACACAGTTTATAAAAATACTAAAATCAATTCTCTGCTAAGTTCAGTATGCAAAAAAATTACTTCGTAATATTTTAGTCTGTGGCGTATGAAGAGTGAGTGAGGGCAAAATGTACAATCAGGGTTATGACACGTAATTTGAGCGTAAATCAAATTTGACCGGTGGGTGTGTCGCTGTCTAGCACATATGGCGGTATTCTAAACGCGATGATTGTTCGTGTGTCTACCAGCGCTTCGCTCTTCGTGATTTGTGAGTATAAAGGAAACGTTTTTTTGGTTGAATTGTTTTTAGTGTTACTAGTTTGTTGAGGGCATTATGTTGTATATCTGTCTAATTTGAATAGTAAAGTAGGTAGAGTTATTGAGAAATAATTGTAGTAAGTAGGTTTGTTTGTTACTACAAGTGGACAAGCGCGACATACCATAATTTAAATACCTACTTGGAGAAATTCCAACAGCAACCTCAAGGTAGATTTTTTATTTCAAAACGTTAGTATTTTTTATCAAAATTACAAAGATGAAGAACCACGTCATTCCATTCATTTGCGCTAAAATTAGCATCTCAAAAAAAATAGAAAAAAAAATAGTGGACATCTTAACATGCTATACGCAATATTGTTTTATTTTTTCTTGCATACTCATTTAAATAACGAATTAAGTCACACCTTTATTTGCATAAATGAACAAGTTTTCAACAACTGCTCCAGATTTGGAGTAAGATAAAATCTTTTTAGGGGTTGAACAAGTAATATCGCCTGCATTTAATTTGCATGACCTTATTAACTTGTTAATGTTATTCAAAAACCTTATGTTAGGTTTTGTCACGACATCTCTCAGTAATCATTATGTTGAAACATGTTTCTTTATGCATTTTATGTATGTAAAACTCCTTATTGTACATAAAAACATGAAATTGACATCTAACAACAGAAACCCATGTACAGTCAAGTCTAAAAAGATGTACTTAATGAAAGTTTCAAAAATAAGTACCACAGACTCTTATCCCGACGCAATTAGGCCGTAGTAACATATTTTTGAGTGGTTCGAATAGATACTTATTTTTGCACTTGACCCTATATAGGCGAACTTGTTCACTAAAGGGATCTATTTTAGTTAACATTTGAACAATTGACAGGACATCAAAAACAAGAGTAGGCAGTTGTGAAGAGATGGGGATTTGGTAGTTGTAAATAATGTTTACTTTGCTGACCGAAAAGTGACTCTATTAAAAAAAATCTAGATAACGCTTAACAAATTGTAAATGTTTAAGAAATGTAATAATAATAATAAATAATAATATTAGGGGGCAATCTTACACAAATCGACCTAGTCCCAAACTAAGCAAAGCTTGTACTATGGGTACTAGACGACGATAAACATACTTATATAGGTAAATAAATACTTAAATACATAGAAAACATCCATAACTCAGGAACAAATATTTGTGCTCATCACACAAATAAATGCCCTTACCGGGATTTGAACCCGGGACCTCTTGCTTCGTAGGCAGGGTCACTACCAACTAGGCTAAAGCGGTCGTTAAAATAACTATGTAACTTTGTAACTTTGTCTTTTAAGGATTGGCATAGCAAATAATGGTCTGGCAGTCAGTTACAGTAAAATTAAAATAATAGCTATATATCTCCCATTGAATATTAAATTATATTTTGTTTTTGATTGCTGAAATATTGAAGTACATTTAAGAATTTTTTGCAGATTGTTGTGGCTCCAAGTGCTCTTTTGAGATGTGAATGACTAAAATTACTCTCAAGTGACTTAGCTAGCATGGTAAGTTTTTGGTTTAAAAAAGATATAGGTATTAGAGATGTAAATTAAATTAAAAGCAAAGAATCATCATAATTCATCATTTCAGCCGAAAAACGTCCACTGCTGAACATAGGCCACCCCCAAGGCTCGCCAAACAGATCGGTCCCGAGCCGTCCGCATCCAACGCGTTCCTGCAACCTAAACTAGGTCGTTGCTCCATCTTGTTGGAGGCTTCTTCGTCTGCGTCTTTCGTTCCGTAGACGCCACTCGAGAACCTATTTTGAAAGTAAAGAATACCAAGACTAAACGAATGTTGGTTTAAAAACGTTTACATTTAGCGCAACATACATACTTCTTCTTCTTCTTCTACATACTTGCTCTGATCTGTATTAAGGAAGCCTAATGGTAAAGTATAATTTATTACATGTAATTAAAAGAAAAAAATAAAAGTGGTTATTACCATCTGCAACTAATACCACTAATATTTTAATATCCTTTCACAGCATTTTGCATAATCTTCTTATACATAGACCGAAATATTTATCCTTATTAATCTGCAAGTGTACGCTAAATAACCACTTATTAAGTCGCCTCGCATTATACGCTTACACTGGCGGCCACAAAAAGTATCCACCCTACTGTTTAGTCAGTGAACACCTGCACTTTCCCAACTAGCGCAATATGGAATGGGTGCCACTTGTGCTACAGGACGTTTGACAAAATAGAGTGCAATACAATGGTATTGAGTCAAAAAAAATACGATTTAAGAAATCTCTGTTTGTTTTTTTTTCAAAGTTTAAATTAACTTGGGTAATTATTCTTAGGTAATTTTTAACAAAAGTAATCATTACCGACTTTTTTTTATAGTGACTATTCCAAATTTAAAATAGTTCCAATATTTACGAGATGGACGGACGATTTGGTGAAGGCCGCAGGTTCAGGGTGGGTGGAAGTCACTTCCAACCGTAATGATTGGACGTCAATAAGGGAGGCCAATAATAGACGTCCTACGGCTGAAATGATGATGATGATGATGATTTACAATTCGCACTTATTAAGATTGTTTCTGTGAATTTAATTTCTGATAGCATCGCAATAAACGTTTTGAGGTATAAAAGGGAGGCGACTGTGAAAACAACTCGCTCCAGACACACTTGAGACATCGCTTAAAAAAAATAACCGATAGTTGTTATTATTATTAATTCATAGTGTCACTTAAAAGGTGTCTGCTATAAAATACACCACAATTCGAATTTCGATTAAATTAAAACGTTCACCTTTGTTAGTCGAATACTTACTTTGAGTCCCCAAACGACACGTAATGAAGAATTATGAACGTCACACTCGAGTGTTTTGCGTGAGGATTCTAAGTCTCTTCAAAACTCGACGTTTTTGTTCCAATATTTATTTTGAGTATCAAGTTATTAAGTTAACTAAGAACTACATAAGATACATTTGTAACGAAATGTAGACCGTGATTATCTTTAACAAGATACCGATATTTCAACGCATTTGCATCTACCATGATCACGGGTATATTAACAAACTCACCACACTCAGTCGTTTTTATTGCAAAAATTTAAGTCCTAGCTGTTAAAAACACATATTTGTATAAACGTAAACAACTATTATTATTTCATGACTCATGAATAGACCAAATGTGGCTGATGCATTGTTTTAGTTGTCTAAAACATCTTTTATTATAAAGTTTATTACAGATATAGGTGTGCTTTATATATTTATAGATTATTTCACAAGCATCTGCCCTAATCTGACCAATCATCCATCTGATTAATCAAACTGCAAATAATCGTGTTCCACTCCGATTCGATTAAGGCATTAAACCATTAGGCGATATCGCAAAGTCATATTATCAGCCATTTTTCTTCACCAGCCCCACTTGCTCCATCCTCCTCACTGAATTAAGTGTAATACGTTGCTAATATCATTTATTGAGATTTTGTTGAAGAGAAAAAAACAGACTGCCTACGACAAAAAAATCATAGATATTTTTAATTCGCTTTTTTCATTAAAATTTTTCCTTTTTTGTATCAATCATAATGAAATTATTATTTTAAGACATGATTTAAAAATAATACAAGTATATATCTCATCTTAACATACGTAATATTATGAAAATTGAAGTTTTTATGGATGTTTGTTACATACTGTTTGGTGAAATTTGGCACTCCGATAGTTTATAACCTGGTTTGAAATAAAGAATACTTTTTATCCCAGAAAATTGTTTAACATGGGGGGCAGCAATAAACGCATTATTTGCAGAAGGAGCGTGCAAGAAAATTCTAATTCAAAGTATCCGTTACTTTCCAAAATATTTTTTTTTTAAATGTATGCTGTATCCATTTCGCCCCACCTCTCCCGTCAGTAAGCGGTAAAGCCAAGTCTATACCGTCACAGCATCATGCCCTCTCACCCTGTCGAGTCAGCATGACGCGTACGCAGCATTTGGTATCTATCCATCGGCATTAAGTGGGATAGATGACGTAGATAAGTTAGGATCGTGATGCACTGGTTGGGTGTGAGTAAAACTTACCTAAAAGGTGTGCGCTGGAATTAGCGGTTTGCTTCATTGCTAAGGAATGAAATTCGTCTCTGTAGTCTTGAATAAACACGGCCTGTAGATTTTAACTGATATAATTTTGGAATTAATTGTAAGAACGATACAGCCGTTGAACTTGTTGATTTAACCTACTTTAGGTATAACGAACAAATCATCAGTAAGTATAACGACCGAATGTACTATTATAAAGTACAAATTATCCAATTAATGAAGAAGTTGAAAGACATTTAAATAAGTTGTTCCAAAATTTACAAAACGTATGACTCTTATCCAGGTCTTAAGTTCTACATCGGTTATAAAAGGCCAGGACTAAGGAAAAAAAAATTGAGACTTGTACATTATATTGCATTTGTTTTAAGCACTTATTAAATGTCACTACATCTTTAATGTTTAAATGAAATGCAATGCAATGCTTATATTAAGATGATTAAACTGTAAATAATTTAATAATTAAATAAGGATTAAAATAGTGCACACTGGGCCTGCGTGGGAACTACGGCCCAAGCCGTCTTATTCTGAGAGGAGGCCTGTGCCCTGCAGTGGGACGTATATAGACTGGGATGATGAATCATTATTTTTAATGATTCTGGACATATGTTTTTTTTTATCATTATTGAATCACAATTCACTCTGCGCAGCTATACTGACACTACTTTGCTACTTCGCAAAGACAATACTCAATTCTTTATTGCTCTTCCACAAAATATGTTGCAGATTTTATAAGACAAGTATACAATTTTATTATGGTCATCATGAACCCTGTTAGGCACAGCAAACATTTAGATGACTCCATTTTTAACGTAATTTCGTAAAGAAAAAATATCCAAGTAATTAATATAGTACCTATTCATTTATTTTGAGAGGTGGCTTAGTTTCGGCTGCGTTAATATTCAAAATATTTAGATATCGGAACAATGTTGTCATTCTAACATTTTAAATATAAGACTACCAACCATATATTTTTTTGTCACGCTACCATAATGTTCAACGTCCTTCTTCTATTGTTTTTTTTTTCAAATGTATTTTTATGCCGCTCAGTACACCACCAACCCATCAACACCATCTCACTATAATACTGTGTTTGCTTCACAACTAAACTTAAAACATTTTATCAAATCACCACCGAGGGTTCAAATATGAAGGGGTCGCAGATTTGAAATTTGGCTTTGCTTTTTTAGTGCTATTTAGAGGTAAATAGAGCACATGTCGGTTATACAGGGATTAAGGATCAGCGTTTGATTCCAATTGTAAACATTTTAACCGACTTCAAAAAAAGGAGGAGGTTCTCAAAAGGCGTCCACTGCTGAAGATAGGCCTCCCCCAAGGCTCATCAAACAGATCGGTCCCGTGCTATCCGCATCCAACGCGTTCCCGCAATCTTAACCAGGTCGTCGCTCCATCTTGTTGGAGGCCTACCTACACTGCGTCTCCCGGTCCGTAGACGCCACTCGAGAATCTTTTTGCTGGTGACCACGGCTGCTGCAATGTGACTGTGGTACCCAGTCGAACAAAAGGTCGCCTTGACACCTTAAATGTCCATTTTGCTTGCAGTGGCTAGACATGTGTCCATACCAATCCATATCAATGAACTTCTATGGCTGCAAGCAAATTTGTTTTGAAACTGGGCAGGCCTCGCTTTTGTCGACTGTTCATATTGTTTGCGTGATAAGTCTCGTTTAGTATAATAATCAAGAGTGAAAATCACGAAAGTTTAAAACAGTATAACATTTACATATAGGTACGCAACCTTAATGTTAAGTCAATAAAGTCGCGTACCTATACATATTTTTGTAACTTTGGCTGTAGGTATCGATGTTTACTGGCAAAAAAAATGCAAGCGAATTGCCACCCAAATTTAGTTCAAAACTTTTTCGGAATATCAATATTGTCCAAATGGGCGGAGCGTGATAATTAGGGGCATGCATAAAATATCCCAAATGGTCTAATACACAATTGAAATATCAACTAAAACACCTTTATTTTGAGCGACCCTGCGATTCGACACGCTTTTTGGACCACACATAACGCTTTTGAGCACATTCGGACTATGATAATTGAAAAGTTATTGTTCAAAAAAGGTTTAAGCTGATGTATTATTTTTAAAACGATAATACCATTTCTCTTTGTGTTTTAATTGTTCTAATTTTCTTTGAATTTATGCGTTTTTTTTTTATTTTTTACTAGCTGACCCGGCAAACGTTGTTTTGCCATATAAATAGCCTACGACCTATTCTCAGACCTACCGAGTACAGACAAAAAAGTTTCATAAAAATCGGTCGAGCCGTTTCGGAGAAGTTCGATAACAAACACCGTGACACGAGATTTTTATTATTTTTTATTATGTGAGGGCGGCAAACGAGTAAGCCCTTGGGGCCATGGGGCTTTTTGGAGTCTTTTAATAGAAAATGATCACCATTGCCCATAAATATCAAAGAGAGTCACCAATCTGAGGCCCTACCACGAAGTGCATAATTCGAACTTCGTTTCGTGCCGTCCCGCTCACACTAATATGATTTGACACGAGAGTGAGAGGGATAATACGATACGAACTTCGATTTTCGAATTTCGTAGTAGCGCCTCTGTTGCCGGCCTGTAAAGGTATAAACCCTTTTCTTAAAAGCCCTGATGCCATAGTTGTCTGGCTGGAAACACTGCTGCCGGAAAAAAACAAAAAAAAAGCAAATGGATATTTGCTACTTCAGCACGCATAACTAGATCAGTTCCCCAAACTAGTTTGTTCCGCGTAGCAAAGTTCCCAGTCGCATTTTTCCCAAATCCTTTTTTTCTCGCTAAAGTTTTTTACTGAAGCTTATTTTCACAGTAGCGTTTTTTCCCAATTTGAATTGACACAGATTTAGGCAATTTTGGCCCTTTGGGCCGATGCGAACTTAACATAACCTAAACCTACTATGTTTCTGTGTCGATTAAAGTTGAAAAAAAACTTGATTGTGAAAATAAGCTTCAGTAAAAAACTATAGAAAAAAAAAGTGGAACAAACAAGTTTGGAAAACTGATCTAATTACTCTAAAATTGCTTCATCGCTTTTAAGCGTAAAGCGGTAATTTCGCTTATAATATTAGCATAGATTATGCAGCTTTTCTGCAGCAAAATCAACAAGAATATGTCCGATAGAGTTATAAAATGTCACGGGGGTACAATGGAAGGTTGTAAATTTAATTATTGACGTCCAGTATTGGCGACTGTTACTATGTTGCCGCGTTTGTTCGTAAATGGTGTCAAAGTAGCATAAGTACTTCAAAAATAAGCATTATAAAAATTGCTAATGCCCACGACTTCGCACCCGTTGTATTTTTCTAAAATTTCTTTCCTAAAAACCTTCTCCTGACAATTACAAACGCCACAAAAAAAGAATTATCCGATTTGGTGCAGTCGATTGGAAGCTAATATGCGCGTACATAAATTTCGGTGATTCATTTTTATTTATATAGAGAGATAGATATACATAGACATTTTATTATTACAGTCAAAACCGTTTATAACGACATTCAAGGGACAGCAATATTTGGTCGTTAAACACGGTTGGTCGTTGTAACCAGTGTTACTTTGGTATATAAGATCGTGTTGGGTTTTTTTCTTGGTCTTTACATCCAATATGTCGTTGTAATTGGTGTCGCTATTAACGGTGTATTAACATAACTAACCTTTACTTGTAACTTTGCCTACAAAACAATATACAATGACTTCTTATTGTATACCACATTGAAAACAATAGGTATAGAAAAGAAGTAGGTAACTGGAGAAAATATATAAAATAATATGAAAAAATTTAATATATAATCTTGTCTCTTGATTTAGCGGTTGGCAGTTTTACATGCATAAAATCTTAATTCTGTGAGAAAATAAAAATAAACAATTAGCCTATTGTGTCATTTTTTCAAGATCCAGCTATCAACATACATACCAACATTCATTCAAAGTTCAGCCGTTTCAGTGTGAAATAGCTCGCTTAAGACCTGTTTAATCTTTTTATTTCTATTTTGGTTTCCCAGAGAAACTCCGAACGCGAGGCCTCATTGGCCTTTGAGTGACTTTGAGCCTCTTTATGAAGCGCAAAGACGCAACCACGTTTCAGAGTTTTAAATAATCACTCGCAACACGCTGGTCAAAGACTTTTTTACTTCTCATGCTCATAAAGTTGTTCTTTATTTCGAGAGAATGCTGCATAATATGTTTTTTTATGCTCTAGCTAGTGCATAAAGTAAAACCTTTGTCTAAGACCAAGGCAATCAGGTGCAAACAACCACAAACAGTAAATTTGTAAAATATAAGTTTCTTGTTTTCTTGCATGAAAATAAAAGCTTGTAAATTTTATTTCCTTGCAATCGATGTGAAAAGCAGACTGTTAAACTCGATCGTTTAAACCCACTTTCCCCTCGACGCGTCTATCCACCCTCGCCGTACAGGCACGGGCTATGTGAACGTCTCGGGTAAAATGGCTCGTTTATGCTTTTGTTGTATAATCTACTATTGACTTCAGTTACTGCGAGGTATTGGACGAAAATTAATCATACAGCTTCCCAATCGCCGAGCATCCGAGTAGAATTCGCCGCAAACGCCACAAACTTTATGTTTAAATCAGTAGAATTTTAAAACGCATGAACCCTTTGTGGCAAAGCCTTATTACGTCCACGTGTGGACAATGTTTGCCGACTCGCCTTAAATTAGGACCATAAAATTAAAGCCTAAATTTACGACATTATAAATTAAAGGTGACGGCCTCGCATCGGACATTTACTGTTATGCTTTATGGATTACGGGTAAGTATAGTTTTTATATTGACAAGTTCTGGTACTTCGGGTACTATTGTAAATTAAGCATACTCCGTAGTATGCTTAATTTACCTATAATTTAATATTATTGTAATCGCGGACCGAACCGCGCGATCTCGCCATCTGTTACATAAACCAGTTATGGTTTTTAACAGTGGCTAGCAATGTAAAAAATGTAGAAATCTATTATATGAGTAAATAAACTAAAAAAAAAAAATGAGCTTTTTTTGCAGACTGTATGTTTTTTTAATGTGTACTTGTGTTATAAGCCGTGGTGGCCTAGTGGTTGGACCTATTGCCTCTCAAGCAGAGGGTCGTGGGTTCAAATCCCGGCTCGCACCTCTGAGTTTTTCGGAATTTATGTGCAAAATTACGTCTGAAATTTACCATCGGCATTACGGTGAAGGAAAACGTCGCAAGGAAACCCGCATACAACTGTGAAGAAAATCGATGGTGTGTGTGAAGTTCCGTATCCGCTCTGGGCCCGCGTGTGAGATACGGCCCCAGCTCTCTCATTCTGAGAGGAGGCCTGTGCCCTGCAGTGGGACGTATATAGGCTGGGATGATGATGATGATGTACTTGTATTGCCATCCAACTTTCAGGTACCAAAATATCAAACTATTGAATTAGACTATAAGTAAATAAATAAATAAATAAATAAATATAAGGGGACAATCTTACACAAATCGGCCTAGTCTCAAACTAAGCAAAGCTTGTACTATGGGTACTGGACGACGATAAACATACTTATATAGATAAATAAATACTTAAATACATAGAAAACATCCATAACTCAGGAACAAATATAGACCAAGTAAGATAACATTATCATATTTGTACGGTGCACGAATATGCTGGATATCAAATTGTGTAACATTTATACATATGTTTGTAACCATATTATGTGCAAATTTTTAATTAATTATTATTATCATAAAGTTTCCTAAAAAAAGTATTTTTTCAAAATTTTATTTTACCACTTCATCTTCACCTCACCAGTCATGCATAATTTAAGTTTCCTAGCAGTAAAAGTCTATAAGCTAAGCCGCAGACGGACGGACGGACAGACGGACGGACATAGCGCAACTATAAGCCTGAGGCCGCTTGTAGACGTCCGTCGTTTTCACCGGACAACGCGGCAACGGACCGTTTTTTTTTGCCGGACTTGCGGTGTTATATGGCTTACAATGAATGTGTGTACACGCACCGGACACTTGTCCGGCGACAAAGCCATACAACATCGCAAAATACGGTCCGTCATCGTCCGATGAAAACAACGGACGTCTACAAGCGGCCTTATAGGACTCACACTCACTCATTTCAGCCGAAAGACGTCCACTGCTGAACATAGGCCTCCCCCAAGGCTCGCCAAACAGATCGGCCCTGCGCCATCCGCATCCAATGCGTTCCCGCTACCTTAACCAGGTCGTCGCTCCATCTTGTTGGAGGCCTACCTACACTGCGTCTTCCGGTCCGCGGACGCCACTCGAGAACCTTTCGGCCCCATCGGCCGTCAGTTCTACGGGCGATGTGCCCTGCCCACTGCCACTTAAGTCTAGCGATTCTTCGAGCTATGTCCGTGACTTTAGTTCTTGCGCGGATTTCATCATTTCTAATGCGATCCCGCAGAGAAACTCCAAGCATAGCCCTCACCATCGCCCTCTGAGTGACCTTGAGCTTCCTTATAAGACCCATCGTTAGCGGCCACGTCTCAGTGCCATAAGTCATCACTGGCAACACACACTGGTCAAAGACTTTTGACTTGAGACACTGCGGTATATCGGATGACAAGATATTGCGGAGCTTCCCGAACGCTGCCCAGCCGAGTCTAATTCGTCGATTGTCCTCTTTCTCGAAGTTGCACCTACCCAATTGGATTGTATGTCCCAGATAGATATAGTCGTCAACAACTTCGAGCAAAGTATCTCCGATTACGACGGGAGTTGGTACAACATGGGCGTTCGACATGACCTTCGTCTTGTCCATGTTCAATTTAAGACCAACTCTCTCGGAGACTCTTCCGACGTCAGCGAGCATCGCACTGAGGTCCTCCAAGGTCTCAGCCATAAGCACCTTATAGGACTATGGAAAAAGTATTTCAACAAAGTATTTTTGCGGATCGGTGATTTTTGGAATTTGCTTTTTGCCTCATTATTCAATGTTAGTGAGAAGTAGTTACCCTATTTTGGTTCATCTTGAAGATGTCCACTGAAATTTATAGACCTTCCCCAAGATCTCCATGAAGTCCATGAAGATCAATTTTGTGTTACCCACATCAGGGCCTTCAAATACTACACCTCTATAAGTCATGAAACACCTTTTTTGCGTCGGGGGTTAAAAATAATACTTAGCCACTTTATATTTGTTTGTCATACCGATCAGGTGGTCAGACCTCACACTTGTGCTGTATTAAATTGGAATTAGCATAAATAGTATATCGTCGGCCAGTGCCACGTTATCACCAAAACATATGTCCGCTCGCACGACAATTGAATAATAATTGGGATAATTTGGTTTGTCTGTATTGTGTTACGGTTTTTGTCATTTCAGTGCACTCTATCCTACTTACTTATTATAAATAAAAAACCGGCCAAGTGCGAGTCGGACTCGCGCACCGAGGGTTCCGTACAAATTTATAAGTATCTATGAACATCCAGTCTTAGCAGACCCCTGCTCCTAAGCAAAATGTGCGCAGTGTGGGATCATTGTAGATTGGTTACTGATATAGACAGACAGACAAAAAAATTTATGCTTTTCGCAATTTTTCCTTTATCTGTGCTATAAGACCTTGCTTCGTACCAAATTTCAAGGTTCTGAGTTCACGGGAAGTACCCTGTAGGTTTTGATTCCCTTGCGAGTGTCGAAAATGTGCGTTGTTTACTGATATAGACAGACAGACAAAAAAAATTATGCTTTTCTCAATTTTTCCTTTATCTGTGCTATAAGACCTTGCTTCGTACCAAATTTCAAGATTCTGAGTTCACGGGAAGTACCCTTTAGGTTTTGATTCCCTTACGAGTTTCGAAAATATGCGGAAATTTGCGTCATAAACGGCTGTATCTTTTGATTGCGTTGGCTTAGAAGTTAGATTTTTTCACAGATCCAAGAGACAGTAGACTTGAGTATTTGATATAAATTTCAGCTTGATACCAACACGCGTTCCTGAGAAAAAGGGTCTTTACAGACAGACGGACGGACGGACGGACGGACAACAAAGTGATCCTATAAGGGTTCCGTTTTTTCCTTTTGAGGTACGGAACCCTAAAAAATATTTATGTGTGTATGTGCGCAAGCGTGCGTACGTAAGTGTGTGTTTCTTAATCTTTTATGCCAATCCGACTGGACTTTGGGTATACCTAATAATAATGTAATTATACACAGTGTTTTATTTTTATTTCCGTTAACTTTAAGGGAAGATTATTCAGGCCAAATACAGTTCATTCCTCGAAGAAACTAGTGTCTTAACTCTTACTATTTTTGAGATATTCAATAATTAAATTTAATGGCTGAACCAGTGTAAAATGTCCTTCATTACGTCCTATTATTATTTATCTTTTAAATTTCGTCAGTAAAGAGTTTTCCATTAAAGCTATTCTCTACAGGAGATTATTGAGGTTAGTTTGTTCGACATTACATAAGTACTTTTTCTTTTAATATGTGTCACATCAATGTGACAACTTTTGTGTAAAATAAGAAAAAACTCCATTACAATTATTTAAGCGGCAATAGACATTTTTTCGAAAATATCTAATGCTAAAAGTTATTATATATTGTATTAAGTCTTAACTAAGTAAATAATATGATTTTTATCTTATTTTCACCGACTGTCGAAGGAGGGTTATGTTTTTCGAGCGTATGTATTTATGTATGTATGTATCATTCTTTGGCACGCCCTGCAGCGTCAACAGCTCAATGGATTTTGAAGTGTGAGATGTCATTAGATTCTTCCCAGTTCCGCGAGTGACATAGGATATATATTTTCCCAGAATTCCCATGGGAACGGGAATTATACAGGCAGTTTTTTTTCATCAAGTAGTATTGAAATGATTTCCAAAATAAGTGTAACTTGACATATCGTAGGTACCTACCTATTAGGCATATTATCGTGAACCACCTTCCATTTCGTAGTTTTTAGAAAAAATAATTTTCTTGTATTCTAATTTGTACAAGCACCGAAAACTCTTCAAAATCATAATGTATTGTAATTTTATTCACCTCGCCTGTATTATCGGCTACTATCGCACGCGCACTTGCCCCATTTCTGACCAAACAAATGTTACAGTTCTTTTGAAAAATTACACATCACTTAATGCATTTTTTACGGTCAATTTGTTACATTATTACGGCCGTAAAATCAGGTGTTAAAGTTTACACCGAAATTAAGGGCGTTTGAATTAGTTTAATATTTTACTTTCGGGCGTTTCCGTTCGATTGTAATAAAATATTTGTTGCGATTTATTAGTTCCGTTGTACACAATAATGTATCTATAAGTTTTTGAATTGTAGGTAATTAACAAAAGGATATTGGGTGTGAAGAGAATCGACAATATTTGGAGCACCACTCTGCACACGGTGCTTTCACTTCCAACAATGTCTATTTTTAGTTCCGTCAATTTGCACTAGATGGCGATATTATTTATCAAATCATGTAGAAAATAGATGAAAACAACTTTAAATTCTAGTTTCAAAAAAGCTGTGGCAGTGGCACAGCAGGGCTGGTATTGGTACGTGTGATTATTGGTCCTTGATATTATAGGTATGGTTCCTAATATTAGTTACGGGAATTTGCGTTTGATGGCGTTGTGCCGTTGAATAGAGTGATGTCTCTATCCTCCTATATATAATGTACTCTGTGACTCTGCACTCCAGAACTCAAATAGCCGACGTGGGAAAAAAGACCGCCAAGCTCAAATGGGATTGGTCCGGGCATGTGCTGGATGCGCCCTCAAAGGTGGGTGCCTCAAGGTGGGAGCCACCTGAGGCCGCATTGTCTAACGCTTCTGACGCTTGCCTTCGCTTTCACCGTCTCTTTCTGTCATCATTTTATACCGTTTGACATAAATAAATAGTGATTGCGAAGGCAAGCGTTAGTAGGGATGCAAGGTTGTTGTAATATCGATAAAAATATCGATAATTATATCGAGGTAATGAAATTATCGATAGTTGATAATATCGATGATTTTGATCTATAATATCGAATTTATTTGAATTTAAATAAAAAATATGCAGTTCACTGAATAAGTGCTTTATGATTATTATATATCAGCAGTTTTTTACATACGTCTTTTTCATCGAATGAAAACTAGAAAGTGTAATAATAATAATATTATAAGAAAAGGCTAATGTTCAAAGCCCATACAGCCATATCTACGGTCGTGAATTATCGATTTTTTTTCTTAGGATATGATATCGATATTAATGTATCGTTATAGCGCAAATATCGATAAAAATATCGATACCCTAAGCGTTAGAAACGTTAGACAAAGCCTGCTGGTGAGTGCCGCACGACGGTTACCAGCAGCTAAGCAGGCCCATGAGCAGATGGCAAGACCTGGACGCGGAATTAAACGATTGGCCAGATTTACCTCAGGACAGGGAGCTATGATGATGATGATGTATGGGGACGCCTCGCTGAGCCAGGCGGGCTGTCGACCGTTTTGCACAGTCATTCAGCCCAGTTCCCCGAGGTTGGAGCCGACGGTTACTGTCCCAGCAGCGTTCCCACACAGCATCTCTCCTCGAATCTTCTCGTTCTCCTGCTGAACATAAGGACATCTTTGAGACTGACATCCTTTAGCTCCTCCTCCCTCAGCTCGTCACTCCCGAATACATCACGCCGCGCTGCCGCGTACATGACACACTCGGCTAGGATGTGCTCACTCGTTTCCTCCTTCCCACAATGTGGACAGGAGGGGTCACTTTTTATACCTATTATACTTAAGTGTCTATTTAACAAATTATGGCCCGTAATTATGCCAGTTATAGTTCTCAAGCTACTCTTACCTAGCTTTAGGAGATACCTAGTTCTTCTGTGGTCGATACCATCCAGCATCATCTTTGATTGTCTGCACCCAACAGCCTGTCTCCAATCACTGTTTGCTTCCTGTTCCTTCAATCTATCTATTACCCCCTTGGTGACGTCTGCAGATATTGGAAGTACCGGCTCAGGACCTATAAATCCCGTATCCGCTCCGACAGGGAGCTATGTAGGCAATACAAACTTTTGCCCAGCAACTTTTTCCCACCTGTGTCCCACCTATTATAGGCTAGTAATAAAAAAACCGGCCAAGTGCGAGTCGGACTCGTGAGCGAAGGGTTCCGTACCAATATCTATAAAAACGACAAAAAAATCACGTTTGTTGTATGGGAGCCCCCCTTAAATATTTGTTTTATTTTAATTTAATAATTTATTTATAAAGTCAATATATAACTAAAATATTCTGTGAATATTTCAGGCGTCTACCTGTTACCGTTATCAATATCAAGCAAAAACGAGCAAAAAAATCACGTTAGTTGTATGGGAGCCCCCCTAAATATTTATTTCATTCTGTTTTTTAGTATTTGTTGTTAAAGCGGATCATCTGTGAAAATTTCAACTGTCTAGCTATCACGGTTCATGAGATACAGCCTGGTGACAGACGGACGGACGGACGGACAGCAAAGTCTCAGTAATAGGGTCCCGTTTTTACCCTTTGGGTACGGAACCCTAAAAACATATACAAATCACTCTACTACTAAACACGTTAGTGTGTAACCTTTCTTTACCACAAATAGACAGGAATTCGTTGAAGAATTAACAAATGACTGCTGTCAACACGATGAATGTAGTATGCTCTAATAAGCTTTGTTAACATTGTGACTTAATTTGATGAATTTTTAGTACATTACTGCAGCGGCCGCGAAATAGGGGATTGTCGGCCGAGTAGTTATAGATGGCCGAGTGTTAACGAGGCCATCTAGAGATACGAGGCCGGCAATCCCTGTTCGTGGCCAAGGCTTGTATAGAGTTTTTCTCAAACATGCATCACCATCACCACCATCATCATCATCACCATCATGATCACCATCAACATCATCATCAACATCATCGTCATCACCAACACCATCATCATCATAATCATCATCACTATCATCATCATCATCATCATCATCATCATCATCATCATCATCATCATCATCAACATCATCATCATCATCTCATCATCACCATCATCATCATCATCAACATCATCATCACCATCTCATCATCACCATCATCATCATCATCATCATCATCATCTCATCATCACCATCATCATCATCATCACCATCATCATCGTCATCATCATCACCATCATCATCATCATCATCATCATCATCATCACCATCATCATCACCATCATCATCATCATCACCATCATCATCACACCATAATCATCATCATCATCATCATCTTACCTTACCTTAAATAAGCGTAGTGGCAGAATGTCTTAATGAACCAAAACGCAAATATTGCTTATAGTTTTTTTTTTTAATGGCTAAATGCCATAGACCTATAAACGTCATGGTATGAAACAATAGACGATCACTTTGCTGGCCTTGGCCAGCAAAGTTGTATGAAATTCCATTATTGACCTCTCGTCTAGGCGGTCCCCCACCACCGGCTGCACCTGCACCTGCAACGTGACACTTCGTGGCGTATTATAAGGAACATAACGTCAATATTTCATAGCATGTTTGAGAAAAACACATTTACATTAATAGCAGATGTTAGGGCTAAAGTAACGTTCGTTTGCACCTTGACATTAATAAATAATAACCAAGTGATTTCGTTGCTACTTCAGACGATAATATTCAAAGCGTGTGCGTGCGTGTGTGGGTGTGCGTATGTGTGGGTAATAAATGTTATAACAAGATAATTATGATTTAATAATTGGCCTAGTGGTTTGAACTATTGCCTTTCAAGCAGAGGGTCGTGGGTTCGAATCAAGGCTCGCACCTCTGAGTATTTCGAAATTTATGTGCAAAATTACATTTGTAAATTACCATGAACTTTACGGTGAAGGAAAACTTCGTGAGGAAACCTGCATTGCTGAGAAGAAATTAAAAGATGTGTGTGGAGTTCCCAATAGGCATAGGCTGGGATGATGATAATGATGGTTGTCCAGTCTTTTCATATCAATCCCTTTTTTTTAATATAGCTCCATCGATATTAGCCGATGATTCTGCCAATGTCGAGATGAGAAGGACAATATCGGTTGGTCGTCAGTCTTTTCATATTTTTGGCTTATAAATTATAAGCCAGTTCGCGGAACTGTCAAACGCGCTTAGGTTTATTAGTAAAGTTTGTCAAATCGTATTTTTTTTTAATTTTTCCTATGCAGGATACCTAATTTTGTTATCTTTTTTTGCGTTAGATTAGAACCTATACTACAAAGTATTAAAAACAAAGAATGAAATCACTAAATCCTTTCTTAAGTATGACGTGACCAAGAGAATTAAGGATTCATTTTTATATATCCATACTAGCTGTTGCCCGCGACTCGTCTGCGAAGAAAAATAGCCTACGACCTATTCTCAGACCTAACGAATATGGAGAAAAAAGTTTCATAAAAATAGTTTCGGAGGAGTTCGATAACAATCACCGTATACAGGGTTATTTTTAATTCACTGACATCCTCTTAACCCTGAATTCCTATCACTCAAACAAATGTTTTTTGTTTTACGACCTTTTAAAATGAAGCACTTTTTTTCCCATACAAATACACAGAGTATCGTAAAAATAAGAAGAAATCTCAAATTTTCAAAACGTTATTACACTAAAAATATTAAGTTATGACAAAAGCTGTAAAACAAAAAACATTTGTTTAGGTGGTAGGAGTTTAGGGTTAAAAGGATGCTAGTGAATTACAAATAACCCTGTATTACTTAGAAGATAAAAATTTGTAACTAAAATCGATGTTAAATTTAGTCGTATTTCATGATATGGTTGTCAAGAGTTAAATCTTTTCAGTTTCACTTCATAGTTATAAGAATTTGCTGTAGTACAAATAATTTTTAGTTTTTAATTTTTGTTTAGCTATTTTAAGTTAGTTTTAATTTTTTAATTATGTTAATTTTGTATATATGTATGTATGTAAAACTCTTTATTGTACATAAAACATGAAAATTACCAGTTAACAAAAGAGACAAATTTTATACTTAACATATACAACTCCAGAACTAAACTTTATTAAACTGACTAATCACAATAATCTGTTCATTCAAAACTCCATTCTCAATACATCAAATCCTAATAAGGGACAATCATCACTTTCACTTTACGCCGAAGTACATAACAATGATGAATTAGTCACAATTAAAAGAAAATAATGTGTCATTCTGTGTTGTGAACCACTAACCTTTATAATCTTTGGTGCAGATCGAAACTACCAAAATATTGTGACCCCAAGATCAGTTTTCCTCAACACAATTTGTGGTTCAAGATGTATTGGTTGGCTTGTAATAAACGAATCATGCGCATTCGTTTAGCACCGTTTCTAATTAGCTCTTATTTGGGTGAAATAAGGTCGATGTTGTTTTTGTTTTGGCGGCAGGATATGTGAAAGTGAAATTTCGTGATTGTCCTTTTTTGTCTTCAAGGTCTTAATTAATAATGTTATGACACAATTACGTTTTTCAAAAAGCGTCGATTGTAATCTTTTGCAATTACGTGTGTTAAAAAAAGAGTTTTTTAAATAGGTGTTTATTGAAAAACGATTATAAAATATCGGGGCATATATTTTGTGTGAATAATATACGAGTCTTGGTTGTTGTATTTAAGTATCAATTTATTTATATAAGTATGTTTAATATTCTATTTGTTATCATAATATACCCATAGTAGAAGCTTTGCTTAGTTTGGGACTAGGTCACACAGACAGACACACTGAAATACAGACACACACACACACACAGCGGTCAAACTTATAACACCCCTCATTTTGTGTCGGGGGTTAAAAACTACTATTGAATAACACTTTCTATTCTTTTGACACAAAATATTTTTCTAACAGTTTATTCCGTTGATCCGTTGCATAAGCAGGCGCATTAAATAATCAGACATTTCTACAACAAAGAACGTTACCCTCTGAATAAATAACTCCGTAGTCAATACCACGGCTTCGCATTTACCAACTTAAACATAACCTACAAGGATTGTATTCCTTGTTAATAAGTGTAAAGGCATGACCGCGATTTAGCAGGAAAAGCTACACGTTGACCGAATTCTTTGTTCATTGCTCGGTGGAGTCGTTTATCGTTCTGCGGGTAAGTGATAAAACACGCGATGTAATAGAAAAACGCTCGCCACGTCGCCGCTTGCTGAGCCATAAGGGGTGATTCTTCTTTGGCAAGATATTTTATTTCGGAGCGTCATGGCATGTAGGGTGTCATTTGCGTCAATCCACGTCTTATTGAGGAATTCTTGACGTCGTTAAAATAGATTGCGTGAGTAATTGGGTGGTACAGTAATTGTTTGGAATGATTACGTTAAATAGATACGTTACGTAGCTAGTTACAGTTCTTGAGAGAAAGAACTGAAAATGTAATATAGGTGAAAAACTTAAGTAAATAACCTGTTGTATGTAAGTATAGTAAAGTGTCCGTAAACAAATTAAACTTACTACATACATATTTACAACCGGTCATTTACTTAAGTTTTTCACATTATACTCACTCTAGTTTTGTCATCATCATCAGTTCAGCCTATATACGTCCCACTGCCGAGCACAGGCCTCTTCTCGGAATGAGAGGCCTTAAACCATAGTTCCCACGCAGGCCCAGTGCGGATTGGGAACTAAACACACGCCATCGAATTTTGCTTCTAGGTGTGCGCAGGCTTCCTCACGACATTTCCTTCACCGTAAAGCTCATGGTAAATTACAGATGTAATTTCACACAGAAATTCGGAGAACTTAAGGGTGCGAGCCCGGATTAAACCCACGACCGTATGCTTGAAAGGCCGTAGTCTATATCTTCGTAAATCATAAATAATTTTTTTTTTTTTTTTTTCTTCGTTTATAATTTTTTTTGATAACAAATTTATACTGGGTGGAGGTGGAACCAAACAATGATCCTTTACTTAATCAGGTGATAGTGTTGCTTAAACTGAACAACTTTATCCAAGGAACATAGGTCGAAAACGAAAAAAAAAAATCATACTCCCATACAAAATTATATTGGTTAGCTGACCGACTTCCTATGGAAAGGTGAAAAAAAAAATCGTTTTTCAACCTAAGTATGTTCCTTGGAGAAAGTTGTTCAGTTTAGGCAATACTATCTCCTGTTTTCGGGAAAGGCCCTCGTCCTCATCCACTCTGTATACATAAAACAAGTGGACCAATTCATTGAAGTTTCTTTGTCATCATTTCTTTTTTATAACATCCTTTATCTCATCCGTGATAAAAAGTCAGTAGAGTGTTTGTACCAGTTCTAACTCACAGAGGAAGGAGGGTGACGTCATGTCATGAGCAGTTATAGCGCTGTTAGTGCTTATAGCCAAGGAGCGGAATTTCTCATAGCAAAAATCAAACATCAAAGGGATTGAACTTAAGTTTTATCGACTATTCCAGTTATCGATGTTATCGAATCGGCTCTTTGCTTGTTATCGCCTTTTAACATTATTTGTAACATTTTACCTCTTTGATAAGCGACTTGCATCTCCATATTAAAATTAGTCGCGTCAACTTCACATGATATTTATGTCGCTTGAGTTTTTCTAAGTCTTTCCCGTGTTATTAAAATGGTTAAACCTAAAAGAAAAACGATCAACAAATGGATAAAAAACATCCCTTATTTACATCAACGGAGGTAGAACACTCTTTCTCAAGCTATAAATGGATCTACAATGATAACAGGACCAATTTAAAGGGTGACAATATAAGAGTAGAAAAAATTATGACAATTCTCTATTACTAGAGAGAAGATGAAGAAAATGCGATTAATACAGAAATAGATTTCGATTGTTATTTTGAATGAAGGTTATATTTTAGTTTCGTTGCATTTCCGTTTAAGGTTTTATATTTTAATTGTAATTAACTTAAAAAGTGCTATTTTAAAAGTTCCTACTATTTGCTGAAATATTTATCGATAGTCGATAAAACTTATGTTCAATCTCTTTGATGTTTGATTTTTGCTATGAAAAATTCCGCTCCTTGCTTATAGCCTATTCAAACCAGCCTATTACTCGTACGAGTAGCAGCTGTCAAAGAGAGCATCCTATTACAAGCAGCAGCAGTTAGAGACAGCAGTAGTATGGTCACTAACAGGCTATTGCTACTCATAATAGGCTATAAGCACTAACAGCGCTATAGCTGTCTCTAACAGGCTATTGCTACTCATAAGAGCTTCAGCTGCTGCTTGTAATAGGCTGCTCTCTTTGACAG
This sequence comes from Archips xylosteana, assembly GCA_947563465.1. Classification (NCBI taxonomy): domain Eukaryota; kingdom Metazoa; phylum Arthropoda; class Insecta; order Lepidoptera; family Tortricidae; genus Archips; species Archips xylosteana. Next base: position 14,816,957 of record OX387364.1, on the reverse strand, counting down.
CTGCTACTCGTAATAGGCTGGTTTGAATAGGCTATAAGCACTAACAGCGCTATAACTGCTCATGACATGACGTCACGTGAGTTAGAACTGGTGCAAACACTCTACTAAAATCGAGTTATAAAATTTTGTATAAAAATCGTACACATACCACCCAAACTTTGTTATTCAAAAACTCTATTAACATGAAATGGAACATATAAAAAATCGTTTGTCAAACCCCCTGGATGTCTCTTGTTCCGTTTTTTTGACAGGGGTGGCAATTAAGTGAATTTCGGCCGCGTTTAGCCGTAATTCGGCTTGTTCAAATATTGAACAACCTGTATCAGACGACGTGTAATCGCTTTATAATATTCTGTTTGTTCGTTTATTCTGGCGGTGACAGTGTTTTGTTTGGTCTGCGGAAAAAATATTTTAGCGCCAAAAAAAGCCAACGGCACGCGGTGTTCCCAGGCGGTCACCCATCCAAGTACTGACCGCGCCCGACGTTGCTTAACTTCGGTGATCGGACGAGAACCGGTGTATTCAACGTGGTATGGACGTGGGCAAACATGGTAGCGAAAATTGGCCTCAACTCAAACTATTTCTTTGTTCTGATATTTTTTTTCGCACACTGGTGGGGTTGTTCAGACACTTCCAATATTGTATTAAAAAAATAAAAGCAAAAAGCCAACGGCACGCGGTGTTCCCAGGCGGTCACCCATCCAAGTACTGACCGCGCCCGACGTTGCTTAACTTCGGTGATCGGACGAGAACCGGTGTATTCAACGTGGTATGGACGTTGGCAAGCATGATAGCAAAAACTGGCTTCAACTAAAACTATTTCTGTATTTATTGAGACAACCGGATAGCCTAGTTGTTAGAGAACCTGACTACGAAGCTTGAGGTCCTGGGTTCGATTCCCGGTCGGGGCAGATATTTGTGTGAAAAATACGAATGTTTGTGCTCGAGTCTTGGGTGTTTAATATGTATTTATCTATATAAGTACGTATATCCGTTGTCTAGTAGCCATAGTACAAGCTTTGCTTAGTTTGGGACTAGGTCAATTGGTGTGAATTGTCCCGTGATATTTATTATTTATTTATTCTGTCATTTTTTGCACAGCAGTTTGTTAGACTCATAATAAAAAAAAATATTAAAAAAAAACCGACGGCACGTGGTGTTCCCAGGCGGTCACCCATCCAAGTACTGGCCACGCCCGACGTTGCTTAACTTCGGTGATCGGACGAGAAACGGTGTTTTCAACGTGGTATGGACGTTGGCAACCATGATAGCGAAAATTAGTCGCAAATTTCAAACTTAAAAAAAGAATAATAAGAATAAACAGTCGATGAGTCCGGTAACCCCTCAATACCCCACAACGTTAAACAACAGTGATTAATATCGCTTCCGATGTATGTAAGTATGTATGTACATTAGCGGTGTGGTAATATCTGAATCATCGCGCCATGCGGGTTGCGTGCGGGCTCGTAGCGACGAATCTTGCTTGCACTTTTTATTAAACAAAATGATCAATAATTTAAACAAAAAATGTGGCCTAGTGGTTTGACCTATTGCCCCTCGAGCAGTGTCGTGGGTTTGAATCCGGGCTCGCACCTATGAGTTTTTTGGAATTTATGGGTTAAATTATATTTCAATTTTACCATGAGCTTTACGGTGAAGGAAAACATCGTGTGGTGTGCACGGGTATGTATTACAATACCGAAGTACGAAAGACCGAATGTATTAAAACATCGAATGGGTCAAAAGACCGACACGATTTATTTCTGAAACCGTTAACTTTTTAAGATTGTTATAAAACAAACCTAACCTAACCTAATGGTTTCTGTATGATGCCGTTTTAATAAATTCTGAAAAGTTTACGGTTTCAGAAAAAAATCGTGTCGGTCTTTTGACCCATTCGATGTTTTAATACATTCGGTCTTTCGTACTTCGGTATTGTAATACATACCCGTGTGCACACACCTGAGAAGAAATTCAATGGTGCGTGTGAAATTTCCAATTCCCGCTGGGCCCACGTGGGAACTACGGCCTAAGGCCTTTCATTCTGAGAGGAGGTCTGTGCCCTGCAGTAGGACGTATATAGGCTGGAATGATCCACGACCATTCTGCTAGAGAGGCCTTAGGTCAAACCACTAGGAGGCTATGATCTCATAGTGCATCAATTGGTGTAAATTTGCTCTATCATATTTATGAGTTATAACAAAAAATGAAAGGTTTACTTAAATAAGAATAGTAGATTGATAACCAAGGGTGGAAAGTGACCCATTCAACCCGAGATATTTCTGACGCTCGAACGAAGTGAGAGCGCCAATAGTTCGAGGGGAAATGGGTAATTTCACCCGAGTTAGACACTCTACTTTTCATTTCGACTGCGAGGAAAGCACAATACTACAATCAATCAATCAATCAATCAATCATCCATCCATCCATCCGTCCATCCGTCCATCCATACATCCATCAAAAGATAGATTTTTTTTATGTCGTATGAATGCTTAGAGTTGGATGTATGTAATTTTTCCTGTGTCAGTTTAATGTTAGTAAGCAAATTTAAAAAGTTCGTACAACCTCCAGTGTTGTATATAAGCTCCATGGTCACGACGTGCATCTAGGTGGCCATGCCGAAACGTGAAAAAAGTGTCACTGACGTAACTGAATTATCTTCGACTCCGTGGCTGATCGTAAAAATTAAAAAAAAATTACTTTCCACCCTAGAGATGAAAACGCAATTTTCCACCCGGTTTCCACCCATGAAAATTTAACTTTCCAAACAGGAGAGATGAAAAAAAAATAGCAAATGCTTAATTTGTTAATATTTAATTTGCAATTAATTTCGTTATTATTAAAAATAAGTTTAAGAGTGATATATGTATGTAAAAAATGTACGTACATCCAAAAAAAGAGCTCAAAATGAAAATCGTCATTGCCAGCCAACACTTGCAGGGGAAGTGTTTTATTATTGCTTTTATCTTTGGGAATCTCGTTTTTTTCCGTCTATTAAATTTCTCGTCATTTATATCGCAACGGCTAACAATTAATTTAATTAAAGTTGTATCGTTACGTTTGATGCAATCATTCAGCAGGTCCGCTTTGTTTGGTGCTTAATGCGACGAAATGGAGGGATTTTTTTAGGGAAATGTGCGTTCAGATTTTTTGATGGTATTTTTTATTGGACGTAATTTTTTGCGTCGCTTTCATTCTAAATTAATTATAATTAATAGATTTTAATTTATAGTTTTCTCTTTATTTTTGATGAAATTGCGTTGGACTGATAGTAAATGCCACTCATCATCATTTCAGACGAAAGGCGTCCACTGTTGAACATAGGCCTCCCCCAAGGCTCGCCAAACAGATCGGTCCCGTGCCATCCGCATCCAACGCGATCTCGCAACCTTAACCAGAGGCCGTATTGTCTAACGCTTTTGACGCTTGCCTTCGCTTTCACCATCTCTTTCTGTCATCACTTTATACCGTTTGACAGAAAGAAATAGTGATTGCGAAGATAAGCGACAGAAACGTTAGACAATAAGCCTGCAGGTTGTCACTCCATTTTAATCTTCTGGCCCTATACTACGAAGCGCGAAATTCGAACTTCGTTTCATGCCGTTCCGCTCACGCTAATGGTATTTATTACGAGAGTGAGAGGGACCGCACGATCCGAACTTCGAACTTCGAATTTCGTAGTAACCCCCCTGGTCCGTGGACGTCACTCGAGAACCTTTTTGTCCCATGGGCCATCAGTTCTACGAGCGATGTGCCTTAAATAAAATAAAATAAATAAATATCACGGGACAATTCACACCAATTGACCTAGTCCCAAAGTAAGCTTAGCAAAGCTTGTGTTATGGGTACTAGGCAACGGATAAACATACTTATATAGATAGATACATACTTAAATACATATTAAACACCCAAGACCCGAGAGCAAACATTCGTATTTTTCATACAAATATCTGCCCCGACACGGGAATCGAACCCGGGACCTCAAGCTTCATAGTCAGGGTCTCTAACCACTAGGCCATCTGGTCGTCGTGGCCTTACCCACTGCCACTTAAGTCTGGCAATTCTTCTAGCTTTTTCGGTGACCTTAGTTCTTGCGCGGATTTCATCATTTCTAATGCGATCCTGCAGAGATACTCCAAGCATTAGTCCTAGTCCATCGCCCCTCTGAGTGACTTTGAGCTTTCTTAAGAAACCCATCGGGTAACGCCATCAGAGTTTAACGAACGTTTAACGACAACACAACGTCAAAATCCCGCTGTCATTACATGAGATGTGGTTGTGTGCGTGGTCTCAACTCTGGTGGCGTTACCTGTATGTTTATAAAATCAACAAGCATAAATATTGCAAGTGATCTATTAAATAGACCAATTCATTAATAATAAAGACATTACCCTATTTTATTATTTTCGATGACCTTTGCTCTTCAAGACTCTTTTCCAACCAAATTGTTAATTAAATGTGGTTATACACCCCAGTGGTAAATTAAGTTTTTTTTTAAAAAGGACTAAATGGATGGACGAAAAATGAAGCAAAGTAACCGCAAAACGTTTTGCGCCCTTCATTGCGTGCATTCCCACGGAATATTAGTTTTTTATAAAGCATAAAATTGATGATTCACGAAAACATAGGGTAGATTAATAATGATGATTGTTTCTAATTTGATTAAGGCTTGAGAATGCGAAAATATTTTGTGTGCCCTCTATTTAACAAAATGTTTACGCACGTGTAATCTTCTAATATATAAAAATCTCGTGTCTCGTGTGAGACGGTTTGACCAATTTTTATAAAACTTTTTCTCTATATCCGGTAGGTCTGAGGATAGGTCGTAGGCTATTGTTATACCCCTATTCTTCACGGACGGAGTCAAGGGCAACAGCTAGTATTATTATTAGATAAAATTCATAAGCGTCATGTTAACTGCCTACTGCTGCTGTTCAAAGCCTACTGCCAGTCGTTCTACACGTGCAGCCTGTGGGTCAGCTACACGCAGCGCACGCTGAGCGCCCTGCGCGTCCAGTACAACGACGCGTACAGGGTGTTGTTCGGGCTGCCGCGGCACTGCAGCGCCTCGGCCATGTTCGCCGTGAGCGGCACGGACGGCTTCTACGCCATCATGAGGAAGCGCTGCGCTTCCTTGCTGGCGCGCCTGCGCGGCAGCCCTAACACCATCCTGGACGTGTTAGTTGGCAGGTGGGATTCCCCAATGTTGCGGCACTGGATGGGGTCTCATACACGCCCATTATTATGTTCAATTTAATTTAATTTAATTTAATGTAATGTTATTTTATTTTATTAACACTAGTCTATATATTGACTATATTTTACTAACACCTATGGATGATGTGCCAAAATGTGTCATTTATCCGAAATAAATATTTTTGAATTTGAATTGAATTGAATTTGTTAACTGGAATAGCAGCTTAACTTTTTTTACTCAAACTGGTAGTGACAGGAGAAAATTGAGAAGAATTATTAAAAGAGCAAATATCGCAATTTTCGGAACTTGCCTAATTAAAGTTAAAAACGGAGAGTCAAAACTAAAAATCCGTCACCCACTGTGCACTGACGCGGACAAAAAATATTGAGATAAAAATCACGAGCGCCATGTTAACTGGAATAGTAGCTTGTTACTCAAACTGGTAGTGACAATCACTGTCTTTTATAAAATCCTTATCATTCATATTCATTCAATTAATTGATTGGGAGAAGATTGAAAAAAAAATATTAAAAGAAAAAACAACGCAATTTTTAGGCCTCGCCTAGTTAAAGTTAAAAACGGAAAGCCAAACTAAAAATCCGTCGCCCACTGTGCAGTGACGCGGACAAAAAATACTTATTACACAAGCAATCCCACCCAGGCCACCATTACGTGAAATAATGGGAGGCGTAAAGCTTGCGTTTTGTCCGTGTGAAGCGACGACACCTGTGCCGAGGGGCGGCGGTGACCGTTCCCGTAGAGTTATAGAAAAATAGAGAAACGAGAAAAAGTATTTTTCAAATATCTATCATCATAATCATCCCGGCCAATATACGTCCCACTGCGGCATTCTCTCAGAATGACAAGGTTTGCACTGTAGTTCCCACGCGGGCCTAGTTTGCATTGGAAACTTCACACACACTATTATATTTTATGAATATGTGCCCTCACGTGTTTTCCATCACCGTGAAGCTCATGGTAAATTTTAAATGCAATGCCGCAAATAAATTTCGAAAAACTCAGTCAGAGGTGTGAGCCTGGGCACGAACCCACGACCCTCTGCTTGAGAGGCCTAGGCGACAATGGTCTATCCACGACAAAATATATCTAAGTATATTTTTACAAATTCTAATATTGTTTATGTTTTGAGGTTTAGTCTGTTTGTAAAAATACTTTGCAAAAATTATTAATTACAAAAAGAAATCTATAATCATAGAGCAAACACATGCATAAAACAAAAGGAAATGCATTTTTTAAATTACAACAAACAAAAGATATTCCTCTACAAAATTTAATTAAGTTCTTATTTTTTTTTGTATTCTAAGTTTGTTTTAGTTTTATGCGTATGTGTCCACAGAGTTAAAATTATCTAACAAAAAGTTTTAATTAAAAAAAAAAAACAGTTCTACACATTCACTGGCACAACACCCAATAATGAGCCGTACACAAAAGGCACCGGAAACAAGCTACAAACGTGACGAACGAAATTTCTTAGCGATTTCTCATTTTACCCTCACACCATTTGATTTGTGTAATCAAATGCGGGCATTCAAATTAATTAGTTCGTTACGCACCTGAGCCTTTTCTGGTATTGTATCAATCACCCCCTCAAAAACCATCGAATTTAAAACTTAAAAATAAGCAAAAACCTACCATAACCCGTTAAAAATAGAGGTATTTGATCTGAATATGCAGCGCAAGTTTGTAACAATTTTGAAATAGTTGTTATTTTTCGCGTCACAAACACAGCGTCGTTGAATTTTGATCTTTATTCTTTTACTCATATGTAAAAATGCCAAAACTTTGAATTGTATTAATAACTTTGCATGAGGTTAGAGGTGGATTCCACAACTTTAATTAATATTAATTAAATGTTGACAATGTAGTCAGTGAGTTTGTTGGTATAATGCATAATCATACGTTCCGTTGCAAAGTAAGCAACGATTTTGATTTTGATATTAACTTAACAAGTGTTGCGGAAACGTCAATACAAAATGTGTAATTTTGTGGCTAATTGCCCATTGAATGCTCTTTAATGGAAGCTTTGATTTATGCAGGATTAAGTTACTTTATTAACTATCAAAATTAACACTACATATTTTAATTTGAATAATACCTATTTCAAACTAAATACAAACTGAAATATAGATGCACAGAAAAAAAAAACCCAGAAAAAAGACCAATGCTGGGAATCGAACCCAGGTCCTCAGCGTTCCGTGCTGCGTGCTTTACCCCTACACCACCACTGGTCTAGAGGTTAGCGACGAATCTTTCCCATACATCGTACATTTCAGTCCGTTATAATCACGTTATGCAGTGATAAAGCACTCATCTATGTTTATGCCCTCTATTAGTTTGAAATATATGGTTTCATGGGATGACCGTAAAAGTAATAAAAAAATGAAGTTGAAAAAATAAATAAAAAAGATACTTCATATCTGACTTGTTTAATACCTATTATTGATAGCTAAGTATTTAAAATGGCTTTCACATACATTTCATTTAAACTTGTGGAAGTCTAGTGGTTTGACATAAGCATGGTCTCTCGAGCAGAGGGTCGTGAGTTCAAACCCAGGCTCCCACCTATCAGTTTTTCGGAATTTACGTGCGAAATTACTTTTAAAATTGACTATAAGCTTTACGGCGAAGAAAAACGTCGTGAGGAAAACTGCACATATCTGCAAAGAAATTCGATGCTGTCTTTGAAGTTCCCTATCCGCACTGGGCCCGCGTGGGAACTATGGCCCAAGCCCTTTCACTCTGAGAGGAGGCCTGTTCCTTAAAGTCCCGGCGTATATAGGCTTGGATGACAATGACATTTCATTTATATCCAGACGAATTTAGTAAAGAGACAAACTTTGTTTGATTCTCATTACTCAATCCATTCAAAAATTATTTCACTAATAGCTCAATATCCTTAATAAAGATAAAATATTGTTATAAGCTCCTGTGAGTTGTAAACGAAGTTAAGTAATGTTACCAATAAAAATTATTTGAAATTCAATACGTCACGTCACTTGCGAGATTTATCGCTTCTACGAAAATCAAACTCGAGGTTTTTACGAGTTTTCTCGTACGTAATTTTCAGCTGTAATCTGTAGAAGCCTACATATCACGGCTTAGTTTTTACTGTCCAATTTACCGTTTCATTTGCATACTCGTAAAATTTACTACCGATGCATTTTGCCCACTAATCCAAGCGTTTTGGCCCACTGTGCGTTCGGATGACGTCGTATACTTTTGCCGTGAATCATTTGCGGCTCCCGAAAAATCTTTTACCCTCTGTGTCTTGGACGTTAAGGTTGGTATTACAAGGTTGATTGGACTGATGAAGTGTTGATTTATCATGGTTTTGTAGAAAATTGGCAATTTGTCGTAGATCTTGTAGTTCAGGTTAGAGATAAAAGTTTATGTGTTGTTTACATCAATTTTGTATCGCCAGCGCAAGATTTCTTTGTTGCGCTTCTTAAGTTTAAAAAGTTAAATCCAGCTAATTTTTTATGTGAGAAATAAATAGTTTTATTTGCGCAATGCACAGTGGGGTGTTTTGTCTATCAAGATCTTAAGATATCGTTGAAATTAAATGAATTGGTTTAAAATGTCAGATTTTTTTTCTAATTACGATTTGTTTATATCCAAATTTTTGGTCATTAAATGAGCTTGTAATTTTTTTCACAGACTTAATTGCGTACCTATATGTATTTATTTGTTTCAAATTATGCCAGTCCTAAATTTAAGAAGGAGGATAATGCAGTATGTAGAACCACCAGGAAAAAATTGTGTTTAAGTTAGAAGATAATTACCTACACTTTTAATTTGTAAATAGAACTAAAACAGAAGTAACAATATTGGCGCGTGAATAAAAATAAGAAATCGAATAAAAGCAAAGATAGTTTTGCTCTTATATTTTTGGCGTTAAATTTTGTAAGTAAAATTTTCAATCCCTTTCACTGTTTTTGACTTACTGTAAATGTACCTACATTGAACATGTACGAACATGTCAATAAAGCAAACGCCGGATTGCTGTCGTAAAAGCTCCCCTAGATTAATTTCATGCAAATGAGTGATAGTAAAATTTCAAGAATGAAATGCAAAAAAATAAAAACTCGTATTTGTTAAGGCTAAAACATATTTACTTCATTCTATGGTATTTAAAACACAAGAATCCTGGCTCGCACCTCTGAGCTTTTCAGAATTTATGTACGAAACTATATTTGAAATTTACCATAAGCTTTATGGTGTAGGAAAACATCGTGAGGAAACCTGCACACACCTGAGAATAATTCAATGCTGTGTGAAGTTGCCAATCCGCACTGGGCCCGCGTGGGACTTTTATAGGTTGGGATGACGATGAACCACTAAACAAATTATATATTTTACAGTTTTTCTTGTTAATTCGCAAGATGTATGGGATCTCTCGCCTCCGTGATCAGCTTACGAATGCCTTCATCTGTTTTACGACGCGCCAGATCCACTTTTATAGTTGTACTAATTTTAGGGGATGTGATTAGTTCCTGGCTTCATTTGAGGGGTTCAGCCTTGTTTGAAAAACAAAAGAAAAACATACAATACAACAGTAGGGTTTGTTGGCAGCCCAACAAAGTTGTTTTTACGTTTTTATCTGCTATGGCAACACTTTTTTCCTGCTCCTCCAACATGTCGCATTGTTAGCTTCTAATTGTGTGCGCTATGTATCAATTTAACCCGAAGAACCGATAACCGTTGGGGTAGACGAGTTCTTGAGTGGAGACCACGGATCGGCAAACGTAGCGTAGGACGTCCTCAGACTCGATGGAGCGATGATCTTCGCAAGGCGGCTGGCAAGAGCTGGATGAGAGTGGCCGAGGATCGTGCTCAGTGTCGTACCGCGGGTGAGGCCTATGTCCAGCAGTGGACGAACATAGGCTAATGATGATGATGTATTGATTTTTGATTTCCAATAAAATGTTTCTCAAAGATAAAGTGTTTTCTTGTCGCTCCAGCCCTGCCACAAAGAACGCTACGGGGTCGGTAACTTCAAAGAAACCATTGAATTTGTTTGCAGGTGTGAGGAGACGTCGTCACAATGTTTTTCCATCACCGTAAAGCTGATACTAAATTTCACATCTATTTTTGCATACAAATTCCGAAAATCTCAGAGGTACGAGCCTGGGCTCAATCCAACAACCATCTGGTTGAGAGGCCATATGAATGCTGTTGATTTTGATGACTAACAAAATCGTATCCTTCATTTTCTATAATTTTTTTTGTGCCCGTTTTGTGACGAGTCTGAAAAAGGTCACAAGTCTGACTGAATAAATAACCTAGGACGCTTTTTTTCTTTACGGAAACGTTCACTCGAAGTTCACTCGAAAAAAGTCAATGGTATTTATTTACAATTTGAATTAAAAATGCCCCAATACCCCTTTTCTCTTACATAACCGACGACTCCAAAATTGAGATAATTACACAAACACAAATTAACTTTGTCAGTATCACACGTGTTTACAATCACATGGTACATTTGGTTCCACGGTGCTGCTTACAGAATGCCAAGATGCATCTTCATTACTGTTTTGGTGACAAATCGATACTTTCGTCGGAAAATTCTGTTACGGAACATGTATCGAGGCATTGAAAGCAAAGCGCTACGGGTTTCAAATTACATTGCTGTTGTAAATTGACACGATGTTCCACATTTGGTACGTCACAATGACACGAGGTAAACCAGAATAAGACACGTCAAACCAGCCTTACATAACCATAGTAAAAGTGTACCATTGGCGTAGTAGTTTTCTAGATATTGTACAAAGTATTTTTTTTTATTGTGAGAGGGAAAAACGTGCAAGCGGGTCATCTGATGGAAAATGATCACCACCGATAAATATCAACAACTCAAAGAGAGTCACTGTTCTGTTCCCGGCCTTTAAAAAAGGAGAGGAATAGGAGACGGGGAGAGGTATTGGGCCCCCGGCGCTCTCACTGACCGTACGAAACGCAGCAGGATTACTGCTGCTTCACGCTGGTGTTCTGTGAGAGGGTGGTACTTACTGATATAAAGAAAGAAAGAAAGAAAAACATTTATTTATGACAACAATAACACGTACACAGGCAAATATAAGAGGACAAACATAGACATAGACATAGATAGTTACGTATATTAGTTATGTATATACGCTCGAAAAACATAACCATCCTTCGACAGTCGAGTAAAAATGTCGAAGCCCAAAGGCATTTGGACTAAGTGTAAGTAGTCAGTAAAATTGTATAAAATTAACATATTATGTATTTAGTTCCTTTGATGAGAAATTAGCCTTCCGGCTAAACTCTTTACTTGAACCATCCCTAATGACATTAAGCATTAACTAGTATAAGTAAATGCATTAAGCACTTATAACTGGAGTCGGCAATGCGCAGCTTCAACTATACAAAAAAAATACAAACAGTGACGTTAGAGGGAAATGTTAAGTTGCGTGCGTGTTTTGGCACTTAGTGTGATAGTTTGTTTTAGTAGATGACTGTGAGTTTGTAGGGAAGACGTTAAAAATAATAAAAAAGTTTGTTTTAAGTAAGTAACACAAAGTACCATAAAATGATAAAGAAATATGCAAGGGATTGAGTAAATGAACTGGATAACTCAATTCACTTCAAATTTTTTAATTATTAAAATTGAGATTGACAAATATTTCCGTACGATTAGTTTAGCAAGAGTTTAGCTGATTCAAAGTGTGCGTCAAAAACGTGACATTGTCCCGAAAATTCCGCTCAAAATCTTTGCAGGGCTGTTCATTTGGATTCACAAAGCACTTTGCATAATATTAATTAATTTCGATTAATTTCGTGATACCTACCTTGTAAACCCCAAAATGAGTAGCGGTTCAAAATGTAGATAATTTTCTGAGTCAGTCATAACTTTGTGGAAATCCATATCAATGAACTATAACAATTATTTTGCTCACGGTCGCGGGTGAGCAAAGTAATTGTTTCAATTCGAAATGTAGAGCAAAAACAAGCTACATGCAACTCCCGTCGCTAATGCTCTGTAATTAAAAGACAACATTAACTTTGCCTACAAAACACTCAAAAATACATCTTAATCCAAGTGCTTTACGAGTATTACATTTGAAATAATTTCGTTCCAAAGATGACGGTACGATGTAAATTGTTTGTTAATAGCAGTATTTCAAATAGCTTCAGGCGAAATTAACAATTAGTAAAATTATACTTTCAAAAGGACAAATGGCGAATTAGCATAATGCTAAACGACAATATTTTGGGATGGGGGAAATCACACCCTCTTTTATTATGTTTCAAAACAGAGGTGGCTCGTTTGTCTCTGTTTTAAAGTTTATTCGGCGCATTTGTCACAGTTTGGGTTTGTGCTTCCATCAAAGGATAGTCAGAGGCTTGCTTGAGTCAATATTTGGGCGGAATTTTGCAAACTGACTGTCCACGGGACACAAGCCTCCTCTCAGAATGAGAAGCTTTGGGCCGTTAGTTCCTACGCAGGCCCAGTGCGGTTTGGGAACTTAACACACACCATCGAATTTCTTCGCAGATCATTTTAGGCGAAATGCAGATGCAGCAGTAAGAAGTAAGTAAGAAGTTTACCTGCTCACAGCTGCAGATGTGAGCAGGTAAACTTCTTACTGTTAATTAAATTTCGCACGTAAATTTCGATTTTTTCGAGGTGCGAGCTTGGAATTGAACCTACGAACCTCTGCTTAAGAGGCTAAGGGTCACACCACTAGGCTACCACAGCAAAAATCGTGGTAAAAATAAATAAGTAACCAAAAACAACTGTATATTATATTATATTATTAATTAGCCTGGAGAAGTGTCCCACTGCTGGGCAAAGGCCTCCCCCCATTTTCGCCATTCATCTCGATATTGAGCGGTGTCCTTCCAGTCTTTGAGGTCCACGTCTAGGTCGTCCCGCCAACGCCTCGTGGGCCTACCTCGTCGCCGCCATCCATCCTGTGGTATCCAGTCCGTGGCCAACCTAGCCCACTGATTTGGATCCATGCGGCTGGCGTGGCCTGCCCAGTCCCACTTAAGCTTGGCAGCCTTGGTACCCACATCGGTAATGCGTGTTTGGGAGCGCAGTGTGGTGTTTCGGATCCGATCAATCCGCTTCACCCCGAGCATACTGCGCTCCATTGCTCTTTGGCAAACCTTCAATTTGGTCTTCTGTAACTCCGTCAATGACCATGTTTGAGCACCGTAAGTTAGGACAGGCAGTAACACATATCAACGAGTCTCCGTTTTAGGGTTAGAGCTAGAGTTAAAACGACTGTATTAAGTATATATATTTGTGGTGTACAATAAAGCGTCATTGTATTGTTTTGTATTGTATAACTTTCTAAGCACGAAAAAGTCAGCTAAAAGTAAAAGATACATGTAAAATTTTCGGTACACACGTTGACTTAAAATGTTTCATTAACTTACAACATTATGACACGTCCACACATGCCTATACGTACTTGATGCCATTAATATTGTCCGAAATTAAAAATTCCGAACTTCGCAAAAAGGGTTGAGGACGAGAACTGAATTTAAATTTTTTTGGTCATCACACAATATTACGGGTATTATGACTATTTATAACGGCCATTTTAATGGTGGGCGATTTGTTTTCTTATTTATTTGCATTTTTTTAATAAACCTAACCCTTATTGAAATATTTAATTAAAAGTTTTTTTTTACTTCATTTCAACATTCTTTTTAAATTTCTCTTGTCATTCATAACTTTATTCAGTCTCCCTAAGTCCATTCGGCAAACCAGTGCACGTCCAATTAAGACCGAATCGTGCCTAATCGATACAGTCTAAGCCGGTAATAGACAAAGGGCTTACCTGGAAGCTGGTTAATCAGGGAAATAGGGCTGCCTACCAATAATCCTATCTGCATGTCTTATCAAAGCTGTTTCTCGGGGACGATGCTGTATTGACAACCCTGGGACTGACGTTGCATGCCGACAGTCATTTGTCAAATACAGAGCGAATCTAGGGTATTGATAGAGATAAATTATAAGCTAGCGGGTCCATATCGGGTTTCATAAAGTTTTTTCGCATTAATTCATCATTTGGCATAATTCAATTTTCTCAGAAACCATCAATAAAATTATTCAGGATTGTGATAAAACGAACCTAATCTAACCTTTAAAGTTGAGTTCTACAGGTGACCATTTAAATTTTTCTGAAAAAATTACGAATTCGGTGGGAAAAAAAATTATGACTAACAAATATTATGCCAAATATTACATTATGATTATGACTAAAAATTTATGCAACATAATACGCACCGGGTAAACCCTTTATTGTACAAAAATAGAGAAATAATAACCGTGGTACTAGCCTAGAGATTCTACCTATGGCCTCTCAAGCAGAGGGTTATGAATTTGAGTCCGGGCTCACACCTCTGAGAAGAAGTTAAATGGTGTGTGTGAAGTTCCCGATCCGCACTGGGCCCGCGTGAAAACTGCGGCCCAAGCTTTTTCATTCTGAGAGGAGGTCTGTGCCCTGCAGTGGTATGTAAACAGGCTGTGATAGTGAGATGTATATTAATAACACCCTAGTAATGTTGAAATAGATAATACCAGAGGCAGTATTGTCTAACGCTTCTGACACTTGCCTTCGCTATCACCATCTCTTTCTGTCATGTTTTTATACCGTTTGACAGAAAGAAATAGTGATTGCGAAGGCAAGCGTCAGAGACGTTAGACATTAAGCCTGCTGGTACCTTTTCTCATATTATTTGACCTTGATTTCTTTGGCTGATATATGGGATTTTAATAACTCATCTGTAGAGAAAAGGTTCCACCGTGATATGCCGTTCAATTCCTTTGACTGTAATTGTCCTATCTAACGCGCCTGAAGTGAATGATAAGCAAACGAGCCACAAGTTTTGGAGTTGAGTTAGAGTTACAGGCGCATATAAATAATTCATGGACTGTACGTAAACTTAAAGGGATCAAATATAATTACCACCAAAAAATGTTAATAAATAACTGGTATTTTGAGGGTTCCGTACCCAAAGAGTAAAACCGGGACCCTATTACGACTGAGACTTCGCTGTCCGTCCGTCCGTCTGTCCGCCTGTCACCAGGCTGTACTGTATCTCAGCTAGACAGTTGAAATTTTTACAGATGATGTATTTCAGTAGCCGCTATAAGAACACATACTAAAAAACAGAATAAAATAAATAGTTAGGGGGGCTCCCATACAACCAACGTGATTTTTTTGCTCGTTGTTGCTCGATATTGATAACGGCAAAAGATTGAGTTAAAATATTAACCTTTAAAATAAATAATTAAATTAAAATAAAACAAATATTTGAGGGAGGCTCCCATACAGCAAACGTGATTTTTTGCCGTTTTTATAGATAATGGTATGGAACCCTTCGTGCGCGAGTCCGACTCGCACTTGGCCGGTTTTTGTGCATTTACCTATCGATGGTCTCGTTTGCTCGTAGCAAATTTTTTTTTCTATAATATTATGTAAGTAGATTAGATTTTGATAGGTTGTGCGAAAAATATGTCCCAAATACAATTTTTTTAGTTTATGATTGAAATATTTAGGCACTCTACGACAGACATTACAATCTCCTTGCATTTTCACGTCAAACTGTAAAAACCATAATCAGCAGCCGTCAACGTCAATTGCGTTGAACGCTCAAAAAAATATATATTACGTTTTGTGGTTTTGTTATTTAATTTGTTTTGTGTTTTTTAGTCGTTTCAAGCAGTATGTTGTTGTAAAATGTATTTAATCGTGCCCGGTGTGTTTTTGAGATAGTCCAGGAAAGAAATGCCTAAACCTGACAAAAGGAGTTTTGAGGAGAGATACGAGTCTTGTTTTTTGGATTTGGGTGTGAAAACTGGTGAGTATTTACTCCTGGCTCAGGCATAATTAGGTATATTAGGCAATTGTCAGCGTTAAATATATTTTAAGCAACTACCGAATCCTTTGCTTGTGAATATAGTAGAACCTTAGATTATTTATACACTAGATAGAGTGTAGTAGCAATCATTGCGATACAAAACGTCCACAAATTTCTTTTGACAGCTTCAAATTAGGATCGCGTTACGTCATTCAAACTAAAGGGAGACAAATGACATATAAGCCAACGGATGGCTTATATTTTTCGGGACGTTTTCATGCCGCCGAAGCTCTATCTAGTGTATAAATAATCTAAGAGTAGAACTAAGAAGCTATGGTATATTTGTGGTAGCCTAGTGGTAAGTAATTCTGTGTGTGAAGTTCCTCCACAGTGGGCCCGCGTGGGAAATAACATTATTAACATTTGGTTGGTTTAGAACATTCAAAAACTCCTGACTTATTTTATTTTTTAGAGATTTGTTTTTTTTTTCTATCGAGCGAACTAGAAGTAATTGTGATTCGAAAATCGATGGTCATTAGAGTGAATCCTCAAATTAATATCTTACACATGAATTTCAGAACTAAAGCTTTGCTAGGAATTTTAAACATGAAAATATCGTGAGGACTCTAAGAAGAGGGGCTACGAATTATCCCGAAACATGTCAAGTTAAACTCGTTTTAAGACGTGAGTGATCCGTTTATTTTCACTATGAGTGAGTCTCAAGGTAGTTTCATGTTTAAAGTAGTTTTTATCCCGTAAAATTGCATAGTTCCCGCGGGATAGAAATAAACGAAATCTTTGCAGACGGAGTCGCGGGCAACATCTAGTTTGTAATATTAGTAGGATATCCGACAAGACAACCCCAACAAGATGGAGCGACGACCTGGTTAAGGTTGCGGGATCGCGTTGGATGCGGATGGCACGGGACCGATCTGTTTGGCGAGCCTTGAGGGAGGCCTATGATCAGCAGGGGACGTCTTTCGGCTGAAATGATGATGATGATGATCGGACATCGATTAAGCCGTAGGACGTCCACTGCTGGGCATGGATCTCTCTCATTGATACCCGATCATTACGGTTGGAAGCTGCTTAGGTCCACCTTGAACCTGCGGCCTTTACCAAATCGTCCATCTCATTAGTGGACATCCAGTCAGCATCAAAAGTAGCTGATCACTTTCGTACCTTGTCGCTCTACAGTTTCAAAACGTCATACTTTGATTGTCAATTGTGTTATTACGACAAAGTTCAAAAGTGACCAGCTAGTTTTGATGCTGACCGTCCCACGCAGTGCTTGGCAGTCCATGGTCTCCATTCAAGACCTTGAGTTATGGTCAGACATAGGAATTTAGAGGGCAAAATTTAATGACAAGTAGGGAGTTCCTTTATCGATAAACTCAACTATCGATGCTTTTCCCATAAATATACTAGTGATCGTTCCAATTTTTTTTTTTTTTGTAAAAGGTTGAATCAACTTTTTTGAGTTGTTTACTCTGTCCCCGGTTATCCAAGTGATACTTCTTACTGCTTCATAGAAAAATGCGTAGGTTGTCCAAGGGACAAAATTTGTGTAACCATAGCACTAAAAAATTGATTTACCTAAAATAAAATTTTATAGAAAGTATAAAAATGAAATAAAATAATAAATCAATTCTATTCTTCTTTATCCTTGTAAAGCCCACGTCAAATTTTGACTATCATAATTTGAACCTTAATCAAGAAAAAAGTTGACATTTGCTTTGACATTATATGTAAGTACCTATTACATTTAGCATGTTGGGCCTTACGAGGTTAAGATTTTGTTAATATTTTATAGTGCAATGGTAGTAATGACCCATCAGCTATCGTTCACAATATGCCTTGTATAAACTTCGAAATAAAACTTACAAAATAATACAAACTTACAAACGAAGCTGGGGGCGATCACTAGTATATAGGAAAAAGCGTCGATTGTTGAGTTTATTGATAAGGGAACTCCCTACCTGTCATTAAATTTTGCCCCCTAAATTCCTACGTCTGGTTATGGTACAGATGATGATGACGATGATGCTTCCAGTTGCCGGACTCTTAATCGGCAGCATGATGGGCAGCTTTTTCCTGCGCAGCGCGAGAAGATGGCCCATGTACATCGGTGGGGGAGCGGGGCTCGGTATGGCGTATACCAACTGCGAGAACAGCCTCAACGAATACCTGCAGTCCATGGATCCGAAAGTTTGTACTATCAAGTAAGTGTCAGTGATTATAGGTAGGTTGATCATCGCAGAGTTACAAGCCCCGCGCCCGCGGGGTTTTAGAGGCGCGCGGCTAGACGACAAAGGGGGCTGAGAGAGATGCGGGCGGCAGTCACACGAGAAGGTGGGGTCCTGAAGGCCTTACTTGCATTTAGCCTTGGCATTCAAAACGTCTCAGTAGTACACTGACCAAGTATGCAAAATGACTTGTTTATCTAACGCCATGATTACAAAATTGTCTAAGTTTCAAGAAGACTTTCTTAGTAAAAAGTCTAGGACGTGAAATGCACAAGTAGGCAGAATGACTCAATATTGTATAAAGTATTGTTTGGTAATGAAGGTTATCCAGACCATTTACCTATTGAAACATTATGACTTCAAGTCGTTTTACTGCCAAGTCATTCAGTCTACTATGTCCTATAGCAATGAGGGCGTTTTACAGACCAAGACATTTTGCAACGCGGACAAATATAGAACTAAGGTGCTCTGCTCGCCAAGACTAAATGCAAGTAAGGCCTTCAGGACCCAACCCACACGAGGCGCGGTCGCCGCCCGCACCTCTCCCGGCCCCCTTTGTCGTCATACCCCCCAGCCCCTGTAGCGCGCGGGCGTGGACTCAGTTAAACGGTTTAGCTATAAGGAAGTAACAAAGTAGAAACCGAACAATTTAGTTCAAATCCACGTTGAACATGAAACTACCATGAAACTCACTCATAGCGGTAAAATACGGATAACTCACGTCTATGATGATTAAATTTGTCTATGGTGCGTGTGCGCATTTGGCAGCAGCCGCCGTGGCGTGTGCTCCAAGATGAAGGGCTGATTAGCCCGAAACATTTCGAGCTAAGCTCGATTGCAGACGTGAAGTTATCCGTACTTTTTCACTATGAAATCCATATCTTTCCTTCTATTTGTAATGTGAGTGAATCTAATTTTTCCTCTTGCTTTCTCAGTCCCCGGTTGTCCAAGTGAGATCTTCATATTGTTTCATAGAAACATGCTTAGGGTATCCGAGAGACAAAATTTGTGTAACCATAGCAACGCTTGATTCTAGCCGCTCTCACGCACACATACGTTTTTTAGCCTGTTCAAGTGTCCCACTGATGGGCAAAGGCCTCCACTTTTTCCGCCATTCGTCCCTATCGAGAGCATGCTCCTGCCACCCTATTTGATATGCGTCCAAGTCGTCCTCGTCGTCTTCTCTTCGGTCTGCCTCTGTTTCGATGGCCATCCCACGGAACCCAATAGGTGGTAATTTGGGCCCATCGCTGTGGGTGCATGCGGCAGACATGACCAGCCCAGTCCCACTTGAGCTTAGCGGTCTTAAGGTTATAAGTTGGCAGCCGATTGCACGCAGCAGCAGCAGACGACGTGTCGCTAGCTACGGAGGGAATCTCATAGAAATAAGGTATAAGTTGGCGTAGCTAGCGACACGTCGTCTGCTGCTGCTGCGTGCAATCGGCTGCCAACTTATACCCTTAGCGCCCACATCTGCAACGCGGGTTTTGGAGCGCAGTTCGGTGTTTCTGATGCGATCAGTTCTACGAACACCCAAAATACTGCGCTCCATTGCCCGTTGGCAAACCTTGAGCCTGGACTTTTGAGCTTCAGTTAATGACCAAGTTTGAGCGCCGTAAGTTAGGATGGGCAGAATGCACATACATATCGACGAGTTTACGCTTTTCGTTTTTTACGTGAGTGCATAGAATACCTAAAATCGTTCAGCGCAAGAAGCTAAAAATCAAACAACTAAAAAAAAAACAATAGCGCATCAATACTTTCTTAAGACCCACAAACAAAGACCTTCGCCTTTTACTGCCCTATTACGTATGAAAAACAATTCTACTGAAAGAAATTAGCGACAGTCTGGCGACAATCGATTCAGACAATGGCGACAGGAACTAATTTTGTGTCATAAAATGCTAAGAGACAAAATTTCGCGGTTTTAAAATATAGTAGCCACATTGTAGGTTTTGTGAGGGTTGTAAATAATCTTAGTGGTGTCAGTGGGAGTTTGTTGGGTGCAAATGGGATGGGATTGTAAGTTGGGTAACTAACACAAAACTATACTAACTATAACATGGAAGTAGGGTTGTCACTTACATAATTTTGTAATTCAATAAAATTGGGTAATTAATGGCACTAGTCAGTCAGTCTCAATCCAATTCACCATAGATTTTGTATGACATAGCGCAAGCTATGATGTCACATACTTCATTATCATCATCATTATCATCATCCTAGTCTACGTCTCACTGCGAGGCACAGCCTCTTCTCAGAATGAAAGGGGTTGGGCGTAATTCCCACCCTGGCCCAATGCAGTTTGAGAATTTTACACACACCATTGAATTTATTCTTAGGTGTATGCAGGTTTTCTCACGATGTTTTTCTTTACCGTAAAAGCTCATGGTAAATTTCAAATGTAATTTGGCACGTAAATTCTAAAAAACTCAGAGGTGCAACCCCGGAGTCTAACCCACGACCCCCTGCTTAAGAGGCCGTAGATCAAACCGCCACGGCTTATAGGTATAGTTTTAATAGCGTCAGATACTTGCTGACTCAATAAAGTAAAATAAAAAATAAAAATAAATATTAGGGGACAATCTTACACAAATCGATCTAGTCCCAAACTAAGCAAAGCTTGTACTATGGGTACTAAACGACGATAAACATACATATATAGATAAATAAATACTTAAATACATAGAAAACATCCATAACTCAGGAACAAATATTCGTGCTCATCACACAAATAAATGCCCTTACCGGGATTTGAACCCAGGACCTCTTGCTTCGTAGGCAGGGTCACTACCAACTAGGCTAAGCGGTCGTTTAAGTTTATTTTATTATTTCTAAGCAACTTAAGATCTAATCGAGCAACTAAAACTTTTTTACCAAAATCTCTGCAATAGCATAATTTTTCGAGCAATCGATTACATTACAAACTGAGCAGGGTATATAAATAAATGTTTTTTAGCCATATACATAGGTGCCATGAGCGTTTGTCCCGAATCACTTTCTTGGACACTTTTTTGTAAAAATGGCAAAAGATTCTGATACAGTTTTTAATTATGTGGTAGAAGTAGGTACGGTCCTCTAATAAATAACCGAAAACGCCATCAAAACAGCCGATTCGTAGAAAGTATGACCACGAAAGTGAGGCGGTTGAAACGCTCGAATAATGACCCTTTTATATACCTTGCGTGACATTTCTATTTCTCTTCTGTTGTTGTTTCAACCCTGTCACCTACTATCAAATTTCGCCACGGTCAAACGGTGAAGACGTTATTCTTGCCGTTCCCTCACCACAGGGGATTTCCTGTTTAGCTTTGTACTCAGAAAGGTCACTTACTGTCGCTCCTATACAATATTACGCATTCGGCCCTTTGTATGGACACCGCCCTTTCTTACTCTAAATCGTTTAGTTTGCAAACGAACCGCCTTTATACCAAACGCCACCCACCGTGCTTTCTTACAAATTTAATTTACCGTTCAATTCCTCAATCGAGTTTGCATGTTTTAACACGCCGACTTTTTTCAACTGCACGATTAAATTTGTCCGGCGGCAAATCGTCACTTGTTTTGTTCAAACGTTTCAATCGTGTATGAGTCATACTGGCCACTTTGAAGTTCCGTTCTATGGTTTTTTTAAAATAAAAAATAAACTAAGGGTGTCAATTACATTCGGTTTTGAAAATTGTCGTCGATCGGTGCTTTTGTTCTGGCCTTTGGAGTCTGAACATTAAACCAACCAGAGGAGACATAAGCACGCACCAGTTTTTATGAAAAAAAAAAAGCTGTCGCCTTAGGGTTGCGCTTCCAGAGAAACGGTGCGGAGGCAGGATCCATGAATTATCATCATCATCATTTCAGCCGCAAGACGTCCACTGCTGGACATAGGCTTCATTCATTGATACCCAATCATTACGGTTGGAAGCGACTTGCATCCAACTTGAACCTGCGGCTTGCCTCAAGTCGTCCGTCCATCTCGTTTGTGGACGTCCCACGCTGCGCTTGCCAGTCCGCGGTCTCCATTCGAGAACTTTACATCCATGAATCACATTAGGTAAAATCCACAACTCTCTTTACTTGCCTTCCCCACAAACTTGCTTGCAATGTGATATGATGAATCAAAGTAATATGTAATTGGTCGATAGAAGTTGATTCTGTATACCTCCGCTCCGTTTTCATGTACAGACACAACTGTAACGAAAAAAAAATGCTTTTTAGCCCGGAATATCACGTTAATTTTCAATTAGCTGTTAAATTTGTCTTTTAGTCGTGTTTACGTGAAAAAGCAATGCATAATATTTGGACAGCTTATAAAAAGTAAGTCGAATAATAAAATGTTGTCAAATGCTCAATATTAATTTCTCGCTCTCATTGCCACAGGTACACGCAAATAACGTAACCATTAAACTTCTTAAATTTTATACGAACAATAACAACCAATAAGTATAGGTAGTTACACTTTTTACAGAAGTTCCCGAGAGGCCCATCGTTGACATCTCCAGTTGGTTTAACACTCTAAGCTTATACAGGATGTATGTTTTCGATGGACATTCGGACAAAGCCGCGGGCAACAATTGGTTATTTGCGAGTATTTCAAAGGTTTCTTTGCTAGTGATTGGACTTGTTTGTTTGTTAGTCACGGGGGAGATCTGTTTGATATTAATTGGGTTTGAATTTCAGAAAAAACTACATAATATTTTTTAACCGCTTTCAAAATAGGTTCTCAATTCTACTGCATACTTCTTTGTAGGATTCTGTATATGAACAGGGGCTAAATTCAGGAACGGCCCAATACGGTTTGCGAGCGGTAATTCGATCATTTGAGAGAATAGGGATGAGTTGATTCAGGAACGCCAAAAATCACTGGATTGCGAGAGGTTTGGGCTGAGCTTGGGATGAGCCTTATTTATTTATTTATAAAGCGAATTGGGATGTACCAAAAAAAATAACCTATAGTTTTTATATTTTTTTGGAAAGAATAGGATATTTTAAGATACCATTTTCATCGATTTTGAATTTGGTTGAGTATTTAATTTTTTATAATTTTTTTAAGAAATACGTTGGATGACGTCACAGTGAGAGAGCCACGTTCCATTGCCTACAAAAATTCAAGCCGTACATAACATAATCTGTGGCACTACTGATTTGTCTTGTCACTGTCAATAATACAAGCACGGCTTAGGGTCCTAAATGAACCATGACAAATAGTTTTATTTATTTATCTTCTTTTAGCTTCGATTATTCCGGTTTGTTTAATGGTGTGATAGTAAATAGATATTTTTTACTTAAATCTGATATTTAAATTCTTTCATATTTACTTGTAACGTAGTAATTTAATAATTAAATTTGTAAAAATACATTGCGAGTATTGTATACATTTCGGACTTTATGATAAATGACAACTGTTTAAAGCCAGGTGCACATCATGTGATTAAAGTTCTGTCTTTGTCACTCTTTGCTATTATAAGCAGGACAGCAACATTTCAAACTGTCAATTTGCTTTAGAGTGTAGACCTGCTTTATATCTGCCTATGTGACGATTCACTGCAGGGGTCAAATGAAGGTCATTACTTAAATTTTCTTTATTTAATTCAGTTTATCATATTTCTGGAATCTGATTTCTGAAAACGATTCACAAAGCCTATTTCTCCAAACGGTTTTCGATTTATTATACGTTGTCAAAAATTGGGACATCCCAATTAACAGGAAAACAAGGCTCATCCCAAGCTCAGCCCGTCCCTATCCTCTCGCAAACTGTGTATAGGCGTTTAACTGTCTAATAGGACCTTTTTTCTTAGAATTGCGTTGAGAGTATGAAGTTGAAATTGAAGGGATGTTTACAAAAACAACATAACTGACTAGACTTGTTGACCCCTGTTGTCAGTAAAATTGTTTCTCTACAAGTGTCAACCAGTCTAGTCAGTTACGTTGTTTTGTAAACATTCCTTCAATTAATACCTAATGTCAGGTCTACAATCCATAAGTACTTACGCTTTGCCGAAATTAGACGACCGAATTTCGGCGTAATTACGCCGTAAGCATAATGGAGTCGTTTTCAAAAAAATTGTACACAATTAAGGTATTAATTAAAAACAAAATTTAATTAATTATTTTTGTGTAACGGAGTTACCCATATACTTTGTATGACTAACTTTCGTTAGGTACACAAAAAAAGCGATCGTGATTTTTGTTTTGATTAAGCCGTTAACTACGTATGTAGAGCTTGTCTAGTTTGAAATGACGCGCCCCACCACCGCGTTTGCGCACGGGATTTGGAGCTCAATTTGAGCTACAATAGAGTCTATTGTAGCTTGAATTGAGTTTCGAATCCTGTGCGTGAGTACGGTAGTGGGGCGCGTCATTTTAAACTAGACAAGCTATACAATTTTTTGGAAAACGATCCGCTGTTTGAAGCTAAAAGGGCAAAAATAAGGGCCTGTCCGCACAGCGATATTTCAGCGCGAGGTTTTTTATTCGCAATTCTGTAACACATTAAATCTTATGAACGTAGCCTTGCGGCTGTGTGGACATGCACATGCCCTAAGTGATTCTACGATATGAGACTATTTTTAACACATAATAATTTACTGTTTCCGAGTTACGTCATTCCGTCTTTGCAGTACGCACGATACGCCTTTGAGATTAAAAGACACAACAAAAATTAACAAGCCGTGTTTTTTTATTATTATGAGATGGAGAGGTCTATGCTCGGAGTTTCTCTGTGAGATCACATCAGTAAAGATGAAATCCGCGCAAGATCGGAAGTAACCGATATAGCTCTAAGAATCGCTGGACTCATGCGGCATTGGGCAGGGCGCTCGTAGAACTGATGGCCGTTAGGGCCAAAAGGTTCTAGAGTGGCGTCCACGGACTGGTATAGACATCGTGTACAGTAAGAATTTCCACTTTGGCACTCGGCAATTCTCGACATACAGCGAGAGAGATCGAAGTGCAATGCTTAGGCTAAGGTTATGTTATAAAGTACATTATAGTACATTACTGCCAGCGGCCGCGAAATAGGGGATTGCCGGCCGAGTAGTTATATATATAGTTTTTTTTTAATGGCTAAATGCTATGGTGGATTATTCTAAGGCGTTTGACAGTATTACGCACTCGTCCATTATCAACGCACTCCATCTTCAGGATATTGAACCCACCTACATCAATCTAATAAATTCCATATATGACAATAGCACTGCAGACATAAAACTCCAATCATCCGGACAGCCGTTTAAAATTGAGAAGGGAGTCAAACAGGGAGACCCGCTCTCTCCTAAACTATTTACAAGCACATTAGAACAAGTGTTCCGAAGCCTGGCAGCCTCGTGGGAGTCCAAGGGCATTGTGGTCGGAGCCAGAAGATTAACAAATCTTCGATTTGCCGACGACATTGTCCTTTTCTCCTCTTCTGCACTCGAACTTGAGACAATGTTAAAAGATCTAAGCTCTGCAAGCCTTCAGGGTGGTTTAAAAATGAATCGGTCAAAGACCAAGGTAATGACCAACAGCACGAGACGTAAGGTCGAGGTAGACGGGCAGTCTATACAATATGTCGACGAGTATTTGTATTTGGGCCAATTAGTCTCTTTCAACCACAGGCAGGACAAAGAAGTCGATAGACGGATCCAAAATGCGTGGAAGAGCTATTGGTCTATGAAAGAGCTACTGAAGGGTGACCTTCCTTTGGCCCTTAAGCGAAGACTTGTCGATATGTGTATACTGCCTGTCCTAACTTACGGTGCCCAAACATGGTCACTTACAGAGTCCCAGAAAACCAAACTGAAGGTTTGCCAAAGAGCTATGGAGCGCAGCATGCTTGGAGTGGGAAGGATTGACCGAATCCGGAACACGGTGCTGCGCTCTAAAACACGCATTGTCGATGTCGGTGCAAAGACTGCCAGGTTGAAGTGGGACTGGGCCGGCCACGTCAGCCGAATGCATCCACTGCGGTGGGCTAAAAATGCCACTGAGTGGGCGCCACAGGATGGATGGCGACGACGGGGTAGGCCCAGACGGCGGTGGCGGGACGACCTGGACATATTTCTCGACGACTGGCCTCAGGCTGCTTTGGATCGGGAGAAATGGAGGACATGGGGGGAGGCCTTTGCCCAGCAGTGGGACATCAATCCAGGCTAGATAATAATAATAATAATAATAATAATAAAAATGCTATGATGCCATAGACCTATAAACGTCATGGTATGAAACAATGGACGATCACTTTGCTGGCCTTGGCCAGCAATGTTGTATGAAATTCCATTATTGACCTCTCGTCTAGCCGCACACCACGCCGCGCCTGCATTGTGACACATCGTGGCGTATTATAAGGAACATAACGTCAATATTTCATAGCATGTTTGAGAAAAATAGGTTTGGATATTTTATGTGATTAAATTCTAGGATTTTATAAAGTAGCTACCCTAAGAGAAAACACGAACGTTTACGGTTTAAACTGAGACGTCCCGAGTGTCAAAGTGGAAATAATCGTACTCTACGTGTACGTAGAATTCCAACGAGATGGAGCGACGGCCTGGTTAAGGTTGCGGGAACGCTTTGGATGCGGATGACGCAGGTCCGATCTGTTTGGCGAACCTTGGGGAAGGCATATGTTCAGCAGTAGACGTCTTTCGGCTGAAATGATGATGAGAGGGAGATAAATGAGCAAAGCGGGTTATATGATCGAATCTGATGATGAAGATGGGACCTGTTTTGAATTGGTTCTTTTCTTCTTGCAGGAAAACGCCGTGATCCAGTCTGCGGGTTCCGTCATCGTCCCGTATCGAAGCGTGACTTTTTAAAAAGGACATATTTGCATTTCATCATAAATTTGGGTTTTCTAAATTGAACGTGTTATCACAATGGAAATATGACAACCTTTTTATAAAGTCACTGTCTGTTGTAAAAATTGTAATTTTATAAAATTAATAAAACTTTTGTTGTTAATTTATTTTTAGTATAAAAGTGTTTTATTTGACAGAGTGGTGGTGGGTTGTTTTTTTTTAAAAATGTAGATATTTAAGGGCTCAATAAAAACAAAATCATAATCGCTTCCTCTGTGTAACGAAAGTCGGTCATACAAACTATATGAGTAACTTTCGTTACACAAAGGAATCAATTTAGTTTTGTTTTAATAAAATTCCTTAATCGTGTATATTTTTTTTTGAAAACGACTATCCTCTCACGCTTAAACCGCTGAACCGATTTCGATGAAATTGGGTACCTACAAAAATAAGTAAAGAGGATAGTTTTTATCCCGGAAAAAAGCTTAGCTGCCGCGGGATCGCAATAATCAAATTCTTCGCAGACGGAGTTGCAGGCAACAGCTACTTCTTAATAAGTTAATAACTATACTCCATTTAATTTAGAATTATAAACCACAACAACATTATATTGCGGCTCGTGAACTGTAATCTCTTTACAATTTGTACTAGAGTAACAATTGACGACACGCAAATAAAGTGACATTAAAACAATTTTATTTTGCGGCTCGCAGACTATTGTAGGTACTGTACTATTTTCTAGGTAAGAAATAGTTGACGAGCCGCAATATAATGATGTTGTGGTTTTCAATTCTAAATTAAATGAAGTATATTATGTCAGTGTGTCGTGTATTTACGCTCTTCATGACGATCATCTCTACCACTGTATCACAGGTCATCGACCGTTGGTTGCATCAGTCGTTCCGCAGCACCTAGCAGGAATGTGTGGCGTGAGTCACCGTTGCAGGTGACTCAGCAGCAGGCTACAGATGCGATGGAGTCTACACTGACCGTTTAGCACATTTTTTTTTATTATTAGGTGCAGTCGGACAAGTAAGTGCTTTGCCATTTACGACTATGACGGTTACTACATCCGAATTAAAACAATAAGGCTGATTGTGACATATGGCGCATACTCGTGGTCACACCAGAGGCCGTATTGTCTAGCGTTTCTGATGCTTGGCTTCGCTTTCACCGTCTCTTTCTGTCATCCTTTTATACCGTTGGAGAGAAAGAGATAGTGATTGCGAAGGCAAGCGTCAGAAACGTTAGACAGTAAGCCTGCAGGTTGTCATACCACTATAGAGACTTATCCTTTCGCTTTCGTCGGAAATTCGTTTGAAATCATTTTTATTAACCCCCGACACAAAAAGAGGGGTGTTATAAGTTTGACCGCTATGTGTGAGTCTGTCTGTGGCATTATAACTTTAAAACGGGTGGACCGATTTGGATGCGGTTTTTTTTATTTGAAAGCAGGTTTCTCGGCAATGGTTCTTAGACATGTTTCATTAAAATTGGTCCAGCCTTTTCAAAGTTATGAGCTCTTTAGTATGCTGCGGAAGGGATCTTAAGACTTATTGCGTTGGGGGTTTTCAAAATTTTCAATTTATAGTTATTCCGCTAAAGTAGGTAGGTTAGGTTCGTTAGGTACCTATTAGATGCCCGAAGGGCAAATCGGCTAGAAATAGGAGCCCTGCCTGGCAGGGCTTCGTCGAATTGCAATGGGTGTGACAACCTGGTGTGACGACGAGTCTGGCCCTGTGACACATTGTATTGATAGTGAAAATAGCGTTTGATGTTTTAAGACATGCAACGGGACATTAAATATCTTAGGGTGGTAAAGGAATTTCTTGGTCAACTATACTATCAAGTTGGGTTACTCTAGCCCTGAAGAGCAGGATTATTCGTGGTAGTTCCTTTGGCAGTTCTATAGTTAGTTAGTTCCTTCATAGCCTACTCTGTAATTTGTAGCTGTTGGTTCTCCGAAAATAAATAAATAAATAGGGGTCAAAGGAAAAACTGCGTTTATTTTTTCGCCTTTGTTCCTCTTCAAGATCTGAAGGTGCTACTGCGACAAGGAACAAAGGCGAAAAAACAGTTCTTCCTTCATCTCTTGTGAAGGAACAAGTGCAAAAATAAAAACGAAATAGTTCCTTCGAAAGAACAGCCAAAGGTAATACCAAGGATGATACAGACTGGATTGGCAGTCACCATAGTACAGATCGGCCGCGGTTTTTGTAGTTCGATTATTAAATCTAGATGGCGCCGAAATATATTATAGCCAGAGGCTTTGAAGGTAAAACAATAAGTAATGTAATAATGTAGTTTTCCTGTGGGTCAAAGTAAGTACCCTGATTTTACGATCACTAGTACAATGTTCTTTTGCTCTTGTAAAAAATAGGTACTCCGATTCTTAAGCTGTAAGTCTGCCTAATTTTCAGACTTTTAGCTATAATATTTGCATTTATTTTATACACACAATGATTCTATCAATAATCTTTTCAATAATAACAAAAAAGACAGTCGACTCCATTCCTTTTAAAAAAAGTGAGAAATGGATCGTTAAAAGTTGCAGTTCGTGACATAAAATAGGTCAAAGAACGTCCGGTGAATAAAATAAAATAATGTTTGCGAACACTTCATTTTATAGTCCATCGTTACACGGATTTAAATTAAGTTTTATGAGATGCTTTTATGTTTTAATATAATTAGATGTGTTTTGTAGTTTTAATTATGGACAAGTGATACGTTAAGCTGTGCATCAATGCTGTGTAAACCACAAGCTATTAAAAAAAAAACTTTTCTAATTCTTAAATATTTTCTCCAATAAGGTAAAGCGGGGTATAGAGAGAAAGGGATAGCGAGAGAGAAAGGGAGAGAGAGAAGGAGAGTCTATAAGGTGTTTTAACATGGATTCGGAATATTTTTCATCAGACGCTAGAGTTAGCTTGACTGAACATTCAAGTAAAGGTCAGTGTGTGTTTAATTAACGACCGCTTAGCCTAGTTGGTAGTGACCCTGCCTACGAAGCAAGAGGTCCTGGGTTCAAATCCCGGTAAAGGCATTTATTTGTGTGATGAGCACGAATATTTGTTCCTGAGTTATGGATGTTTTCTATGTATTTAAGTATTTATTTATCTATATAAGTATGTTTATCGTCGTCTACTAGGGACTAGATCGATTTGTGTAAGATTGTCCCCTAATATTTATTATTATTATTATTATTCTAGATGTAGTCACGCCTTCGACATGACTAAGACTACTCTAGAATTGTGACTTATTGTTGACGGAATTAAAAACGAACGTGTCGAAAAAAAAATTAACACCAAATATGTCAAAACAAGAATTGATGAGTACCGAAAGAGCCTGAATAAGAAGAAGATTTAACACCAAGTGTCGCCAAATATGCCAAAGACTACCATTGAAAGTGAAGAATAAAGAATGGATGACGAAAAGAGAATGGAAAATTGAAAGTTTATAAGAGAATAAACTTACGATCAATGTTAATCAAACATTGGTTCCAACGTCACCTCCGTTAAACCATGGGCGTGTCGAAACATCAACTCGATATTACAAAGTCTTAAGTATAGTTTTCAATACATTCAAAAATGAGTATTAAACAAAAGGCTATAGAGTTCAAGTTATATTTGAATGAAAAACATTAATATAGTAGATATTGAAGCAATAAAAATCACCACGCCATTCTCGTATTAACATGTTTTGATTAAAAGCGGAACGCATTTAGTAGAAAATAGATAACTAATGGTATTCCGGAAAATAAAGGGAAAACGGGTAATTTAAAAGTTAATGGTTGGTGGGTAGTTCTAGCGTTTCCGCTATCCTGTTGCACATATATGATCCTTAATGAAGTAGGTTTTAGTAAAAGAATACATACAGCAGTTTAGCTGGGCAGCGTTCGGGAAGCTCCGCAATATCTTGTCATCCAATATACCGCAATGTCTCAAGTCTTTGACCAGTGTGTGTTGCCAGTGATGACTTATGGCACTGAGACGTGGCCGCTAACGATGGGCCTCATAAAAAAGCTCAGTCACTCAGAAGGCGATAGAGAGGGCTATGCTCGGAGTTTCTCTGCAGGATCGCATTAGAAATGATAAAATCCACGCATGAACTAAAGTCACCGACATAGCTCGAAGAATCGCCAGACTCAAGTGGCAAGTGGGCAGGGCACATCGCTCGTAGAACTGATGGCCGATGGGGCAAAAAAGTTTTCGAGTGGAGTCCACGGAGTGTAATTAGGTCTCCAACAAGATGGAGCGACGACCTGATTAAGTTTGCGGGAACCGAGCTGTTCGGCGAGCCTTGGGGACGTTTATGTTCAGCAGTGGACGTCATTCGCCTATGATGATGACACATTGTACAGTTGAATCATTTGATTTCTTACCCATCGTAGAACGTTTTCACAGGTATAGTCGGGGTTAGAAAAGGTTCGTCACTTTTCGACTCTATGTCAACGAATTAAGGTCGAAAAGTGACGAACCTTTTTTTACCCCGACTATACTTAAGCGTCATAACGATTTTCCTTGTCAGCAACGTGATGTCACTGTGACATTTTCAGTGAAAAGATTCCACAGTGTATTTTCAATTTATTAAAATTTCATAGTAAAAATAACTAATTTCTTCAATATATGCGTCACTAATCTGATAAACATAGAAAGACGTAGGTAGAAAAGAACCTATGCAGACAAAAAAAATGTATAAAAGTAATGTGTGAAAGTGATGAGCAATAATTTTGATCTCGTTCAGGTTTGTACCTGGAGCAAAGGATTTCCTTGGCTATTCAGCGGGGCAACGCTGCCAGCGTCATGGGGACCTTTAGGCCGGGCGTGGATCGGGACGGGGATGTTTGAAAGATTTCATTTCTCACTTTTTAATTTTTTTTCATTTGTTTTAGTTAAGGATATATTTACTTTATGAATGTTTTTTTCTTATTTCTAAAATGAACAAAAGAGATTCTAAGAGCATGATAATGTTTATATGTGTCTCTCATAGTTTCAAAAACCCTTGAACTCATTTTAGAGTTACAACCTTGTTGTACTACGTTCAACGCTGCACTACACCCAACACGAAATATTAAAATGTCTTAAATTCAAAACAACAATGTTGCTGTCAGTCCAATAAGTATTAAAAAGTTCCAGTCGCTGGGAAATTGCTTATTTTAACAGTAGCTGTCAGGACGTAATGGAAATACTCGTTTTATTACCTGCGATATTAAATCTAGGTTCAAACAACAGGCACTGAAAATATTTTAAAATCTATTTTTTTTGTAACTTGGGGAAAACACGAGTTTAAACTTAAGTTTACTTATATTCAGGTTTCTGCGTTTCTGCTTTCTTATATGTGTAGATATTTGAAAATTTTTTAATAGTAAGCTTTTTGACAGTAAAATTAATATAAAAATAGATATTTTTTAATAAAAAAAAATGGCAGTGGCGTGTGTAAGGGTGGCTCAAAAACAAAGTTCTGTGCTGAGCAATAGGACTCAAAATAGGCAATTTAAAAAAAAACAAGCAGAAGTTCTCAACAAACTAAACTCTAAACTCAAATAAAATATACGTTTTTTTCACTATGACTGAGTCTCACGATAGATTCGTTTTTAAAGAAGTTCTCAACCTTTTAAAATAAAATCACAGATTAACGTAATAGTTCCCTGTAGAGACAAAATTATTAATTTTGGACAGTGCTACTAAACCTTTAACGCAAAAAGTTGGCTCCATAACATATTTTCGGAGTTACAATGTGTCTGCACCTACTAAAGAGACACAATGGATTAACGACCAGGCAACTTGTTATATTTTATTACACCAGTAAAGCTGAATACAGCGTGATTCAGTTTGACTTAGGTCTAGCATGATTTCTGTGTCGAGTTATTTTCAACAAATAAAATATTTTATTTCAATATTTGTTCAATAAAAAAATAAACTGAAAGTATGCCTTTGTATAGGTGACGACAAACAAAATCTTTCCGATTTCTTTAAAGTCGCATTTTAAGTAAAAATAGATTTTTTCATGTCACCATTTCCAGATGTCTATTTTTTACCATCAAAGGTCATTTGGCGAGCATCGTGTTTAAAAAGTTTCTAATATACAAATAAACTGATATACTTTATAGAGTATTTTCAACTAAGAACTAAAATCAACAACGTTTTTTTTCTAAAGCGATACGTATAAGACTGGGTACTGCGTTTGAGTGATTTATATATTTTTCAGGCATAGATCTACCCACCTACCGCTTTTAAAATAATTAACGCTATCGACGCTACAAGACGTTAACACCTTTTAAACTTTAGACAATTTCAATTTAATTTAAAACCACCGAGCATGACCGTCCTTGACCACAAAGATAGATCTACTAACTAGTTAACTTAAGAAATAAAACTATATTTGTAAACTATGCTAGCCCTTAAGACTACCGTAAGTGGAGTTATGTGAGGCAGGTCAGTATCGAACTCTTTTACGAGGTTGTTTATGAAATGTTACTGATATTGCGAAGATTCAAACTTTCAGATTGACCGTTTAAAAGTTCCGAACTTATTCCCGAATTGGGAAAGTGGCCAAAGGTTTGCAATGTATGCTTTATAGGTTATGGGCTATCGTGGATTGGAAAATTTATTAAACATTTTATTAATATCTAAGAAGTAGGAGATAGAGTAGAGCGCCATTTAGATCGAGATTTTTGTCCACCTGAGCCGAGTGCGAGGGTTGATACTAAAGTCGAGGGTAAAATGGGTTTTATGAAAAAGTTATATACTTTGTGTTTTATTTTGTACTTTTGTACATTTACACTCAGTTTTTCGATGTGTTTAGTTACACTTTATGTTGGGAAAAAATCTATACAGACTATAACTTTGCTTGCATAAAACATGCTCTTAAAAAACCGGTCAAGTGCGAGTTGAACTCTTACATGAAGGGTTCCGTACCTCCGTACAATGTTTTAAAAATAGTTCAGTAAAAAAAATTATAAAGATCGAATTTTGAACTTTATTTTATTTTTTAGTATTTATTATCCTATTTTACCTAACCTCACCCCTGCTGTTCAATCTGTACGTCAACGAGTTGCTGGAGGAGCTCAGCAGAACCGCTGTCGGTTGTCACGTGGCCGGCGTGTGTGCCAATAATCTTAGCTACGCGGATGACATGGTTCTGCTGAGTCCTTCCATCAATGGTCTACGAACACTGTTGTCAATTTGTGAACGGTATGCTGCATTACATGGCCTTAACTATAATGTAAAAAAGACTGAAATAATGGTGTTTAGGTACGGTAAGGGACCGGATATTATTCCGACTGTAAAGTTAAATGGAATCGATTTAAAAATTGTAACTACTTTTAAATATCTGGGACATATACTAACTGACAGACTAAAAGGTGATGAAGATCTTGAACGACAAAGAAGGGCCACTGCTATGCGGGGTAACATGTTGGCGCGCCGGTTCGTTCACTGCTCGGACCAAGTAAAAAAACTTTATTCGGGGCTTACTGTCAGGCGTTCTACACGAGCCATTTGTGGTACTCTGAGTCTACTGAAAGATTTTTTAGTGTAGCGATACACTAAAAAATCTTTCAGTAGACTCAGAGTGCAGTATAACAATGCGTTTCGTGCTATGCTGCGGCTACCGCGGCGCTGTAGCGCGTCTGGCATGTTCACCGTGAATAGGGTGGACGACTTTTACGCGGTCATAAGAAAAAGAGGTCTTTCATTGCGAGAGTGAGCGGGTCGGCAAACACCATTGTAAAGGTAGTAAGCGCGACATGTTACTTTGGCAGTGAAATTTCAATATTACATGTATAAGTAGTTGTATATTATTATTTAAAAAAAAAATTGCATGTTATTATTATGATTTTAATTATTTGATTTAACTTATTTTATTATTTAACTGAGAATATTATTTTAATTTAATGTAATGCTTGAAATAAAATGAAATGAAATGATAATGTGTGTTATTGAATGATTGTAATATTAATTTTAATTTTAATTTTTTTTTTTTTTTTTTGTATGGGTTAAAAAAAATGCCTAAATAAATACATTTATTATTATTATTATTATTACCTATTATTATTATTATTATAGCAGATACATAATCGGTGAAAAGGCCAAGTGTTTTGCTATAACGGTTCAAGCGATAAATCCGTGTGACAGACGGACGGACATACATTGGAGTCTCAGTAATATGGTCCAGTTGGCACCTTGGGTACAGAACCCTAAAAAAATGACAAAGAATCTCCATCGCCAAGTCATACGTTATAAAATCCGTCGTAAATGAGCACTATTATTTGTCAACGCCGGGCTTCGAACCTGTTAAACTGACTTTATGGACAGTGCATGCGCTTTATTGCGCGAGGCATTGTGCGTATAAAGTCACTAGAAGCAACTTTTGACTGCTATTAAATGTAGAGGGTCATTTTATAATATATACTAATTACACACACACAATATCTTGTCATCCAATATACCGCAGTGTGTTGCCAGTGATGACTTAATGGCACTGAGAAGTGGCCGCTAACGATGGGCCTCATAATAAAGCTCACCCATGGGCCATGGAGAGGGCTATGCTCGGAGTTTCTCTACGGGATCGCATTAGGACTGATGAAATCCGCGCAAGAACTAGAGTCACCGACATAGCTCGAAGAATAGCCAGACTCAAAGTGGCAGTGGGCAGGGCACATCGCTCATAGAACTGATGGCCGACGGGGCGAATAGGTTCTCGAGTGGCGTCCTCGGACCGTAAGACGGATTAAGTATAGGTAGGCCTCCAACAAGATGGAGTGATGACCTGGTTGCAGGAACGCGTTAGATGCGGATGGCACAGGACAGATCTGTTTGGCGAGCCTTGGGGGAGGCCTATGCTCAGCAATGGACGTCTTTCGGCTGAAATGATGAGGAATAAGTCTTAAACAGTATTTTTTCAGTATCAGTATTTGTTGGTCTTAAATTGAACATGGACAAGACGAAGGTCATGTCGAACGCCCATGTTGTACCAACTCCCGTCGTAATCGGAGATACTTTGCTCGAAGTTGTTGACGACTATATCTATCTGGGACATACAATCCAATTGGGTAGGTGCAACTTCGAGAAAGAGGTCAATCGACGAATTAGACTCGGCTGGGCAGCGTTCGGGAAGCTCCGCAATATCTTGTCAGCTAATATACCGCAATATCTCAAGTCAAAAGTCTTTGACCAGTGTGTGTTGCCAGTGATGACTTATGGCACTGAGACGTGGCCGCTAACGATGGGTCTTATAAGGAAGCTCAAGGTCACTCAGAGGGCGATGGAGAGGGCTATGCTTGGAGTTTCTCTGCGGGATCGCATTAGAAATGATGAAATCCGCGCGAGAACTAAAGTCACGGACATAGCTCGAAGAATCGCTAGACTTAAGTGGCAGTGGGCAGGGCACATCGCCCGTAGAACTGACGGCCGATGGGGCCGAAAGGTTCTCGAGTGGCGTCCGCGGACCGGAAGACGCAGTGTAGGTAGGCCTCCAACAAGATGGAGCGACGACCTGGTGAAGGTAGCGGGAACGCATTGGATGCGGATGGCACAGGGCCGATCTGTTTGGAGAGCCTTGGGGGAGGCCTATGTTCAGCAGTGGACGTCTTTCGGCTGAAATGATGATGATGATGATGAGTATTTTTTCTACGCCATTCGCAAGTTTTAATCACGGTTCTAAATCCTCTAGATCCGTGCAACAACATGTCACCGTTAATTCAATTTTTGGGTGCACTGCACGCCCACATTGTTGCGGTTTGTGGCGACAGTGCAGTAGCACTTATTGCCTGCTTTGACACGCTTGGTGACACGTAACTACTGATTTGATTGTGGAGTATTCACTTGACGTTTGATGCCGGATAGCAGCTAAACCGTTTAAATGAGTCCTCACCCGCGCGGTACAGGGGCTGGGGGGTATGACGACAAAGGGGGCCGGGAGAGGTACGGGCGGCGAGCGCGCGAGATTTCATTTAAACGGGTTCGCTATAGTAGTTACAGAACCTGACTGCGAATAAATACTAATGTTTGTGCTCGAGCCTTGGTTGTTATATACGTTAGATATTTATGAAGTATGTATTTCCATACTAATATTATAAATCTGAAAGAGTGTTTGTTTGGTTGTCCTTCTTTCACGTCGAAACTACGCGACACATTGCCATGATTTTTTTTATGGACATAGTTGAAGGGTTGGAGAGTGACATAGGCTACTTTTTACCACGGGAAAATATCTAATTCCCATGGGAAAACACGTTTTAATATACTTCAGCGGGGGCAAAGCCGCAGGCATCAGGCAGCTAGTAGGGAAATTAAGGAACCCACATACTTAGCCCTTCTGTGGGTTAAAGTAAATCATGGGGCCTGGAACATGGCAGGAATATTATAAATTATTAATAACAAAATATTTAGTAGGTATGATAGAAGCCGTGGTGGCCTAGTGGTTTGAGCAGAGGGTCGTGGGTTCGAATCCGGGCTCGCACCTCTAAGTTTTTCGATATTTATGTGCGAAATTATATTTCAATTTTATCGTAACGTAATGATAAGTATTACTTATTTCTAATTTATAGAACAGTACATTTATTTCATACTAAATACAAACTGAAATATAGATGCACAGAAAAACTCCAGAAAAAAGACCAATGCTGGGAATCGAACCCAGGTCCTCAGCATTCCGTGCTGCGTGCTAAACCCCTACACCACCACTGGTCTAGAGATTAGACACGAATCTTTCCTATACATCATACATTTCAGTCTGCTAAATCATCACCTTATGCAGTGACAAGCGCACATCTATGTTACACCCTCTATCGAGAGATTTCAACACTCCTTCGGAACTAACCGCTCACCTGGACAAGAGATGGCGCTACTGTGCAACTTTAAACAAGTTAGCAAAAAATGAAGTTGAAAAAATAAATACAAAAAGATACTTAATAGCTAACTTGTTTGACATTAGGTACATAAACTATTTAGCTATCAAGTAATTGACCAATCAGCGTACGGAAGCAATCATCGATGGCAATTACTAGATATACTCGTACGTAATTAATTTGTCTTGATACACCCAAGATAATTAGTTTCCTGTTGGCGACAATACAATTGTTGCCTAACTAATTATTATTATAGTTTATATGTAGGTTACCAATTTGTTAATTAATCCTACTAATATACTACCTATGCAAAAGTTCGTGAGTATGTGCGTGCATGCATATGTATGTCTGTGTGACTAAAAGACATTGTCGCCATCATAATTTCCGTACTCCATATTTTATTCATCATCATCATCATCATCATCATCCCAGCCTGTATACGTCCCACTGCAGGGCACAGGCCTCCTCTCAGAATGAAAGAACTTGGGCCGTAGTTCCCACGCGGGCCCAGTGTGGATTGGAAACTTCACACACACCATTCGATTTCTTCGCAGGTGTATACAGGTTTCCTTACAATGTTTTCCTTCACCGTAAAGCTCATGGTAAATTTCAAATGTAACTTCGCACATAAATTTCGAAAAACTCAGAGGTGCGAGCCGGGATTTGAACCCACGACCCTCTGCTTGAGAGGCCATTGATCAAACCGCTAGGCCACCACGGCTTTTTGTTTATTGAACAAGTTGAATCCATATATGATATAGGTAACTAATGTTTGCGATATCTTTAAGAATGTCACAAATCATAACCCACAAAGACGTCGTATTCTCATGTTTTTGCTACACTTTAATATCGAAGCAAACACACAATCGCAAATACCATTAGCGATCTTTTACACGGGAAATTTATGGGGACGTCTGCGCCATGGCACGTACGAAAATTGACTTGGTGCGCAGTGTATGAAGGTGCAGTAGAACAGCTTAGTATAGAATTAAAACGGTAGCAGTAATAGTAAAGCAATAATAATTATTTGACACAATTACTTTGCTCACCCGCGACCTTATGATAGCTGCGTTTATGCAAGAAATGTGTGTTCATGCAGTTCCTCCAGCTCCACACTGTGCGAACGTACACAAATCACACAAACCCAATAATCACCACCACCAAACTACAATGACGCGTTTCGAACTCAATCAAAGCTTTAAGCCCCATCGGCCATCAGTTTTACGAGCGATGTGCCGTGCCCACTGCCACTTGAGGCCAGCGATTCTTCGAGCTATGTCGGTGACTTTAGTTCTTGCGCGGATTTCATCATGTTAATTTAATCCCGCTGAGAAATTCCGAGCATAACTCTCTCCATCGCCCTTCAAGCGACTTTGAGCTTTCTTATGAGGCCCATCGTTAGTGCCATGGCCACGTCTCAGTGTCATAAGTCATCACTGGCAACACACAATGATCAAAGACTTTTGACTTGACTGCGGTATCTTGGACGACAAGATATTGCGGAGCTTCCGGAACGCTGCCCAGCTGAGTCGGATTGGTCGATTGACCTCTTTCTCGAAGTTGGACCTGGACTGGGAAGGGCGTGGCATCAATGTAAATGGCGAATACATCACTCACCTTCGATTTGCCGATGACGTGGTGCTTATTATCTAAAGTATTTAACATTATATTTTTAACCGTAGATATATTTAGAAACGCTTCAGAACCCCAACCAAACATAGGTATTATTTGTAAAAGTCTGTGCTTTTTCTCGTAAGGAGCAATACAAACGCGTTCAGAGAGCTCCAAGAAACCAGAAAATGGACTGTTTCTACTAAATATTACCTCTGTAGCTCGTAAATAATATTCTTTTCAGCGGGCTTATTGCGAGCTCGTATTCGGGGACGAAACAAATAGTATGTAAGAAAGCTCGGCTATAAAGAACTTGAATTTGTCGCTGGCACCATTGTCCGGTGCGCTTTGTGAGTAGTCTATTCCATGTCTTTTGTTTATTTTTAGGGTTCCGTACCGTAGAAGTACTGTCCGGTCGTATATAATTAGGGTTCCGTAGTCAACTAGGAACCCTTATAGTTTCGCCATGTCTGTCCGTCTGTCTGTCTGTCTGTCTGTCCGCGGCTAAGCTCAGAGACTGTTAGTACTAAAAAGCTGTAATTTGGCATGAATATACATATCAAATACGCGAACAAAGTGGTAAAATAAAAAAATAAAAAATATTTTTTTTAGGGTACCTCCCATAGACGTAAAGTGGGGGTGATTTTTTTTTCTCGACTAACCCTATAGTGCGGGGTTTCGTTGGATAGGTCTTTTAAAACTATTATGGGGTTGCCACCATGATTTTTCTATTCAGTGTTCTGTTTGCGAAATATTCAACTTTAAAGTGAAAACTTTCATTTAAATCGACCGTCCCCCCCTCTAAAATCTAAACTGTTGGGTGGACAAATTTGAAAAAATTCAAAATAGTAGTAAATATATTAAATTTACAAGGAAAATTATAGCGACTAAGATTGCTTGGGAATTATTTGTAATTTAAGAGTAAATAGTAGCCTAAGGTATAAAACATACCTAAACTTGAAAGATTCCGTACACATACGAAATCCTTAGAAAAATATTACTTGATTTTTTCGTAATGGCTACGGAACCCTATCTTGGGCGTGTCCGACACGCTCTTGGCCGGTTTTTTTTTTTTCAGCTAAAAATGATAACAAATAATTATTTGTTTTCCACTTTCCGTCGATAAACCTAAGCCTACTAGAAGCATTAGGAAGCCTGAAGTCCCATCTTAAAGACTGACTAAAACCAAAAAGTCGTTTCTGGGATATTGAATTAAAGAATTGTTTTTTTTTTGAATTCTTATAAATACTTAATTCGTGATTAAGTCCCGCGAGATATTATTTATAATTATATTGAATTAAGTAAATTGAATTATTGATATTTTGACTTTTAATTTGACAATAAGCTTCTGTCAAAAATTTCATTTTAATACAATAAGATCGGGGTACCTAGGTACTTTGTCCCCCAAAAGAAAGTAACTTTGACCCACATCTAAACCAAATATACATGTAATTGGATCTGGTAAAAACGTAAAAACTTTGGCGGTCATCTAAAACCAACCATGTGAAAAAATGTGCCATAATGTCAATGCAATAATACAGTCTTGACCGAGTTAATCCTAATGGCCAAAGTTATCCATCAGGGCCAAAGTAACCTCGTCCTTAGGGTTTTTTTATTTTTATTTTATTTGCCTCTTTAAAGAGGCAAAAATTTTAATTTATCTCACAGAGAACCCATCACGCTTGAGTCTGTCGCACTTATCTTGGATTATTTAAAGAAAATCCTAGTACATCATACACAAAAACTACACAACTCATCACTTTTCGCATTGAAGTTCACATTCATCTTTGCACTGTGCTCGTTCAAGACCATCAAAAAAGTTAGTCTTTTATCACTCAACTTTAATTCCGACATCCATTCTTCATACTTTATGATCCTGAGAATCTCAACAAAACTTCATCAAACTTAGATCTTATCGCATTTAATGACGCTTACATAAATTATTGTCCGTCATACAATCAAACTATTGTCATTAAAAGGTCCAATGCTTTGTCTAGTTTTTTATCAAATGTAAAGAGATCAAGATGATCTGCGTGTCATTGTTTAACCCCTGTCCAATGGAAGGTACCTCACACAATGCATATTTTGAATATATTAAAGCAGCGTGCTTCGGTTTGGTTTTTTGTCGCTTGGAAAATATTAGACAGGCTTCTTTTTGAAGGGTCGTGAACCACTGAGATCGTATTGGAAAGGATTAAGATGAATTGTGACATGATTCACGCATAAGAATGTCAAATGCCAAGAGGATTTAACTAAGAATTTGTCCTTTGTAAAAGTTGTTTAATTTGTATGTTGTAATTGAATGACTTAAATATTTTTATGTGCATTTAAATTGCATAGCAAGCAAATAACGCTATTAGTTCTTTCACAGCATAAAGTCTAAGCCTTTTTCGCTTTTTTAAACTTATTATAAGAAAGTTTTTGCCATCCGATCAGGAATGTCTGCATATACATCACCTACCGTCACATAAAATTATTTAGAGCGCGTAGCCTATGTTACTTTTAATTTTAAATATCCGTGACACCGAAGCAATGTGGATCATTAATCCTATTCACATCAACTTTTCTCACAAAGGGTCCAATCACACACTTCACAACATTATCTGTCTCACACATCAAAAGCACGCATTGTGTCAATTTTGTCACGTATAATTAATACTGGCCCAAAACGTCTCCTTGCGCGACCCCCGATCTTTTGTTACTACCCTCATTCTTCCTTATCTAGCTATATTATTTATTCATGGTCATTATTTGACCATTTTAGAACTAATGATGTGTTACTATTGTTCTTCTGTGTAAATGTGTGATCGTTAAATGTTTTGAGAGGTGTGAAATAGGATATCAAATGATGGAACGGATGCCCTTTGTGAAATTGACCCTAAGCTATTAAATTGTTTTTAG
This sequence comes from Archips xylosteana, assembly GCA_947563465.1. Taxonomy (NCBI): domain Eukaryota; kingdom Metazoa; phylum Arthropoda; class Insecta; order Lepidoptera; family Tortricidae; genus Archips; species Archips xylosteana. The sequence continues at coordinate 14,774,522 of OX387364.1, read as the reverse complement.
AAAAAATGAGATGGATAGTTTCTCCTTAAAGTATGTCTTCTATATAAAAGTGTCTGCATTTATTTTAATGTGTGCTAATGGAGACTGAATATTACGAAGTAGGTCATTCATAATTGTGTATGCTTTAGAGTAAATAGCGAAAAACTAATTATGAAGAGTCGCACCTTGCAAAGATACGATATGGTCGTTATTTCTTGTTTAACTACAAGTAGCATACATGGTTGCAAAATTATTTTCTCATAGTCATAAAAGAACAACTTGTCTAGGTCCATCAACAAGCTTTCTTCAATCCGTTCCAAATAAAATACACCCAAATTAATGGCCTGCGTTCTCATCGAAACTTTAAATATTAAACTCTTTATAGACCATTAAAAATGTAACTTCAACTTTGCGATCTATTATAAAGACAAGGGTATTAAAATGTACTTCTGGTTGTTCGCATTGTTGGCTTGATTTTTTGCGTATTTGTCACCTGTGTAAGGGCTTCTGACCCTTCGTAACGTTATATTATAATCGTTTTTAAAACTGGTTTTGCAATAATCAACAATGTTGCAATGTTTATTAAACAAGGTAATAAGCGTGTGTTAAATAGAAGTTTCGTCTTTTGCTGAACCAGTTCGAGATTTTGTCAAATGTTCTTGATTTTTATCTGTCTATTCAGTTGGAAGTGGTCATTAAATTTAAGTGTTGTTCACAATGTTGTGCAATTCTATTGAAGGGAAGTTGGCTTCGTCGCAAAAAAGGATGAATATAAGTATATAGTTCTATTACGTATTATGTATTATTGTAATTGTGAATGGGATTATTGTCTAAATAAATAAATAAATAAATTACATTTATGATTATTAGAAATTTCAACAATTGTGTTTTAAATCGTTTTTACATCACATTCTACTTGTTCTACATTCGTATTTACTATTTTTTTCAATTATTATATTTAGATCTTTGTCATCATTATCATCTTGATTATCATGTCTTACAACCCCGCACGTTTGTGCCTCGATCAACAAAAGGTACAAAGGCACAAAAAGGTCCCTGCCTCTAGTCACCCCTTTTACTCCTTTCACACAGTAATTCTTAGTTGACCCATAAACAAATACGCCAAGAATAGCCAGTAATGAGCTGAAAGCATTAATTCTAGACCATAAAGTACCAAATTTATGGATGAAGGTGGTCCTATAAAATGTGATATGGTTTCTTTCAGACGTTACGCGCGTCTTTTGACAATGTTGTTAAGTTACGAAGACAAATTTTGTAAGGGTTAATAAAGGGATAGAGTCGTTTTCTTTCTACTAAACAAATATAATAGTAAAACATAGTTGCAGGCGAGTGCTAAAGAATAACAGTTACATAATACAGTTTAGGTTCTTGTAATATTCGGTTGCGTGTTATAAAATTCATAGTATAAACGTCGCCTTAGGGAGTAAACCTGCTAAATCTATTCCAACCGTCATCCAAGTTTTGTCTTTACTGATAAATGTAACTACATAGATTGAAAATTTAATGACGGTAGAAATGGATTTGGCAGGTTTACTCTCTTAGCCGACGAATTATTTTTGAGTTTCTTATTTTACTTATTTAATGTTTGGTCTTATTTTATCAATGATCATTATTTTTATTTTACCTAAAACAATCTTCAAGTTTCATTTACATTTAGAAATAAGAATAAAGTATGTATATTATAAATAAATTATAAATTATGTATAAAATAGAAACCACAGGAACAAGTAAAATTTTCAAATGATAATTTGTAAAATAATACTCGACTCCATTACACCAAGAATACACTCAAATACAAGACAAGACAACTAAATCTAAATGTACACCCGTAAATAATAGAAATAGTTCTAATAGCCATTCATAATTTTATTCACAAAGTCCGTTTGCAGGACATAATTGACCATAAATAAAGAATACACATGTTAAAGACCCCTGGTTTCTAACCCCTTTAGCTGAAGAACAGTATTTATGTTCCTGCTATTTGTAGTTTTTAATTTTTCTGAATGAACAATACACGCACAATGTCCAGTAAATAATTTTGCATTGTCATCTATTTCGTTATGAACAAAATTCGTGCCATTGTTAATTGTTAAATTATTATTTGCTACTACAATTGCTTGGTCATGAGTTACAAATTTATATATTATCTTTATTTGCAAGAGTTATAATATCATCGTATTGTTGAATAACATCAACGAGTCTTTCTACATTTTTATTATAGCTGTTAGTTACTTCCTGCATTTAATTAATTTTTGATAACCCCAAAAAGTGTCATCTGATAAATCCCTCAAAGCGTACCACTACTACTATATTCAATTTAAATTAGCAGTTTAAAAAATGGTACGATATTGCGTGATCGCGGTAAACCCCAATAATTTAACTCCCTATTTTGAACTTTGACATCTCGTGGAAGAAACGTAGCCGAATAATTTGAAGTGGTTAGATTTTTAAGGTTTTACAACAAGTAAGCTACAAAAGTAGCTGCACAATTTGCCACCCACCATTATCATCATCATCATCATCAATGAAAAGGCTTAGGCCGTAGTTCCTATGCAGCTCAGGTGCGAATTGAAAAATATATACAAACCATTGAATTTTTTCCCAGGTGCGTGGAATTTTTTTCTTGACGTTTCTCTTCACTGTAAAGTTCATGATGAATTTAGAGTAACGAGGTCGCTTTTGTACCCACAACCCTCTGCTTGAGATGCCATAGGTCAAACTTCTAAGCTAACACAATTTAAAACTTGTACCATCAGCTGATCCCAGTTTCTAGATTCCCACCCAATTTGAAAAAAAAATCCACATCTGAAGACACAAATTGAAACCGAAAATAAAATTTAAAAGACTCGGATAGAACGAAATCGGTGCGCTTACTATTACCCTGATTCTGTCCCCATTTTGAACTTTGATCTTGGAAAGGAAATTTAATCAGACGGTTAGATCCTTAACTGCAGTAATTTACGTCAAATTTGTTTGAATTTATTTGGGAATGTCAAACACAGGTGCAACTTTTGTTTAGGTTTTTGTTTGACTAGAAACGGTCATAGCATTTTTTTTTACTATTGTTATCATAAAATCCTCATTTTATGTAATGCAACCATATTATATAAGTTTACGGTGGATAGCATTATAAGACAATTATTTTCTGTGGATATTTCTTACTTTCATGTATTTTAAAATAATATAATTTGACTAAGAGGATTTTTGTGCCCTGGGCCCAATTGCATAACAAATTACAACTTATTTTACAAGCGGAACTCCCTCTCTAGTTAATATACCTGAAGCGAGAGTTCCACTTGTAACCGATCCTCAAAGCCCTTCAAAAACTATTCGATACCGCCATCCATGAAGGGAGAACACCAAAAGCATGGAACAGAAGTGTAGTGGTGCTGTTCTTCAAAAAAGGCGATAATACCTTATTGAAGAATTATAGACCCATTTCACTTCTGAGCCATGTTTACAAGCTGTTTTCGAGAGTCATCACGAATCGTCTCGCGCGCAGGTTAGACGACTTCCAGCCTCCCGAACAAGCCGGATTTCGAAAAGGCTTTAGGACCGTGGACCACATACATGCGTTACGGCAGGTTATACAGAAAACCGAGGAGTATAACCGCCCCCTTTGCCTGGCATTTGTGGACTACGAGTAAGGCCTTCGATTCGATCGAGACTTGGGCTGTACTGCAGTTTCTCCAACGGTGCCAAGTAGACTACCGGTACATCGAAGTGTTGAAGTGTCTGTATAATAACGCCACAATGTCCGTCCAACTTCAGGATCGGATGTCGAAGCCCATTCTATTGCAGCGGGGAGTCAGACAAGGAGATGTTATCGCTCCGAAACTGTTCACCGCTGCACTAGAGGATGCGTTCAAGACTCTGAACTGGGAAGGGCGTGGCATCAATGTAAATAGCGAATACTTCACTCACCTTCGATTTGCCGACGACGTGGTGCTTATGGCTGAGACCTTGGAGGACCTCAGTGCGATGCTCGCTGACCTCGCAAGAGTCTCCGAGAGAGTTGGTCTTAAATTGAACATGGACAAGACGAAGGTCATGTCGAACGCCCATGTAGTACCAACGACGAGATTACGACGGTAATCGGAGATACTTTGCTCGAAGTTGTTGACGACTATATCTATCTGGGACATACAATCCAATTGGGTAGGTTCAACTTCGAGAAAGAGGTCAATCGACGAATTAGACTCGGATGGGCAGCGTTCGGGAAGCTCCGCAATATCTTGTCATCCGATATACCGCAGTGTCTCAAGTCAAAAGTCTTTGACCAGTGTGTGTTGCCAGTGATGACTTATGGCACTGAGACGTGGCCGCTAACGATGGGTCTTATAAGGAAGCTCAAGGTCACTCAGAGGGCGATGGAGAGGGCTATGCTTGGAGTTTCTCTGCGGGATCGCATTAGAAATGATGAAATCCGCGCAAGAACTAAAGTCACGGACATAGCTCGAAGAATCGCTAGACTTAAGTGGCAGTGGGCAGGGCACATCGCCCTTAGAACTGACGGCCGATGGGGCCGAAAGCCTCTAGTTGCAGTAGTTCGGTTGATTTGTCCGGGACCGAACTGCTGCAACACTTTTTGTCTCAGTAGTTCGGTTAAGACGTCAAACCGAACTGTTGGGAATACTTTAGTTGCAGTAGTTCTGTTGACTGTCCGGGATCGAACTACTGCCACAATTTTAGTCTTATTAGTTCGGTTATGACGTCAAACCGAACTACTGAGAATTGAAACGACTCAAAAGGACGTTTAAGGATTAGATTGTACAACAAGAGCATAAAACGAGCCATTTTACCCGAGACGTTTGGTTGGTCAATTTAATTTAATGCTAGAGTTTTAGGTACACTCTTCTTTTCACTTCGATTGCAAGGAAATGAAATAAGTAGCAACATTGCAATAGTACATTACTGCAGCGGCCGCGAAATAGGGGATTGCCGGCCGAGTAGTTATAGATGGCCGAGTGTTAACGAGGCCATCTAGAGATACGAGGCCGGCAATCCCTGTTCGTGGCCAAGGCTTGTATAGAGTTTTTCTCAAACATGCATCACCATCACCACCACCATCATCATCATCACCATCATGATCATCATCAACATCATCATCAACATCATCGTCATCACCATCACCATCATCATCATAATCATCACCACTATCATCATCATCATCATCATCATCATCATCATCATCATCATCAACATCATCATCATCATCTCATCATCACCATCATCATCATCATCAACATCATCATCACCATCTCATCATCACCATCATCATCATCATCATCTCATCATCACCATCATCATCATCATCATCGCCATCATCATCATCATCATCACCATCATCATCATCATCATCATCATCATCACCATCCTTACCTTAAATAAGCGTAGTGGCAGAATGTTTTAATGAACCAAAACGCAAATATTGCTTATAGTTTTTTTTTTAATGGCTAAATGCTATGATGCCATAGACCTATAAACGTCATGGTATGAAACAATAGACGATCACTTTGCTGGCCTTGGCCAGCAAAGTTGTATGAAATTCCATTATTGACCTCTCGTCTAGGCGGTCCCCCACCACCGGCTGCACCTGCAGCTGCAACGTGACACTTCGTGGCGTATTATAAGGAACATAACGTCAATATTTCATAGCATGTTTGAGAAAATAAAATTAACTAGCTCTTATTTTTCATGGATTGTGTATTTAGCTATATTTTTAATCGCGCTTTTGAGTCGTTTCAATTTTCAGTAGTTCGGTTTGACGTCACAACCGAGCTAATGAGACTAAAAGTGTGGCAGTAGTTTGGTCCCGGACAATCAACCGAACTACTGCAACAAAAGGTTTCCCAGCAGTTCGGTTTGACGTCTTTACCGAACTACTGAGACAAAAAGTGTAGCAGCAGTTCGGTCCCGGACAAATCAACCGAACTACCGCAACTAGAGGGCCGAAAGGTTCTCGAGTGGCGTCCGCGGACCGGAAGACGCAGTGTAGGTAGGCCTCCAACAAGATGGAGCATAGACCTGGTGAAGGTAGCGGGAACGCATTGGATGCGGATGGCGCAGGGCCGATCTGTTTGGCGAGCCTTGGGAGAGGCCTATGTTCAGCAGTGTACGTCTTTCGGCTGAAATGATGATGGTGATGAGACCACTTAGCCTGCATGTTCAGTTGCCCACTATGTTTTTTTTTCGTAGTTGACTCGACCCGCAGTTATCTGTGAATCTGTCTCAAATCTCTAACAGAGCGAATACGCCTTCTAGATTACCGATCGCTATACAGTAACTTTAAGCAAGTCTTTGGTCCTGCAATAAACAACGTCTAGCTCAAAATCCGAAACTAATCTAATTTTTACCCGACTGCCGCCGAAAGAAGGAAGGTTATGATTTCTGAGCGTATGTATACGGTCAACTCAGCCCGCAGGCTAACTGGCCTGTGGGCTCACTTGACCAAAGAGGGAATATTTCAGTCTATCGTAAATTTTATTCAGTCACGATGATTTTCATAACCTTTATTTACTATGGTATCGTAGGAGGAGTGAATTACACTTGATGAAATAAAAAGGAGTGCCCAACTCGGCTTGATTAAGTATTATTATAAATATACATAAGAGTATACCATTAGTATATAAATAAACATTTATTTATGTGTTATATAATTTGCCACGGAGCAACACCAAGTTGATGATTGGGTATCAATGAGGGAGGCCTATGTTCAACAGTAGACGTCTTATGGCTGAAATGATGATGATGATGAACACCAAGTTTTAACGCAGGCTGATTTTAGTATTTTTCACGACACTGCTCGAAAATGTGGCCATAGATAACCTAAATCCAGTACCCAAAACTGCCTATATTATAATGTACATTTTCTCAAAAATATCCGTAAAAGTTGACATTATTCTTTTCATCTCTCCTGTTTGGAAAGTTAAATTTTCATGGATAGATAGCCGGGTGGAAAATTGCGTTTTCATCTCTAGGGTGGAAAGTAATTTTTTTTTAATTTTTACGATCAGCCTTGGAGTCGAAGATAATTCAGTTACGTCAGTGACACTTTTTTCACGTTTCGGCATGGCCACCTAGATGCACGTCGTGACCATGGAGCTTATATACAACACTGGAGGTTGTACGAACTTTTTAAATTTGCTTACTAACATTAAACTGACACAGGAAAAATTACATACAGCCAACTCTAAGCATTCTTACGACATAAAAAAAATCTATCTTTTGATGGACGGATGGATGGATGGACGGACGGACGGACGGACGGACGGACGGACGGATGGATGGATGGATGGATGGATAGATGGATGGATGGCAGGATGGATGGATGGATGGATGGATTGATTGTAGTATTTTGCTTTCCTCATAGTCGAAATTATTAATGTTTTATTGTTTTTTTTTAATTACCTAATTATTATTTTTTTTTTACAAATTTTTAATTTCATTTTATTTTTAGTGTTCTTTTTTTTGACATTTTTATATGAATTTGTTTGATTATTTTATTTTGACTGGACTACATAGTACCTACATACATATAATATTTATCGCTGTATAATTGATAAAATTGCTAATAATGTTATTTAGAAAACCTATAATATTTTTGTACGCCATGTGGCAAAACATACAAGGTTCTAATTTTAAGTTTACCATCTATATTTGTACCTATGTTTGACAAATAAATGATTATGATTATGATTATGAAATGAAAAAAGAGTGTCTAACTCGGGTGAAATTACCCAATTCCCCTCGAACTATTGGCGCTCTCACTTCGTTCGAGCGCCAGAAATATCTCGGGTTAAATGGGTCACTTTCCACCCTTGGTTATCAATCTACTATTACATATCAGAACGTGAAGTGCATAGTTTATGGTCAGTAAAAAAATTAAAAAGTTAAAAACATTGCAGGCTCGATAAACTCGACAACAATGTCGCATACAAATTCCATTATTGTCGAGTCTCAAACTTTTTAAAAAGTTAAAACGGCCATGGTAATAAGTTGGCACTATTCGTATACGGCCAACTCAAATGACCGGTATCACTTGTTTTGTTGGAACTCCAGACTTTTTTTATTGTGTTTGAAACAGCTTGTGGTGTTTTCGGTAGAAAAATACACCTGCAGTTTTTTTTTATGAAAATGGCGGGAAAGGGTTTAATGACATTTAATTTTAAGTGATTTGCAATTCTTTATACCTATTTAAGTTAATAAAAGTTTGTTCTATTTTTTTCCTTCACCATTTTTGAGAAAAGCTTTATACTAGTCTCGGCTGGAATAGCAATTGCTGGCTTCGTATTAGTTAAACGGACTCGCAAGCTCGTCCGTTTAATATTCATACTCAGCCAGCAATTGCCTATTTCCAGGCCACGACAATAATGTACTATTAACAGCTGACTCATTTATGGCGCGTAAAACACGACAACAATGTAACACAGTACGAAAAAAGGACGTATCAATATGTGTATTTAATATTAAAAATTATTGAAAGATAATTTTTGAATTTCATTCCCGGCGTGCTGAAAGGACAATTGGACCAATCAAAAGTAATCGTCTACTGCATGTGAAATTAAATTGACCAAAGAGAATGCGTCATTCTTGACTTTAATGAGGTGTTTTTTTTCCTTAAACGCATAATATGCACAAAATGCTTTAATTTTTTAAGTATGAAAAAACGCCACAGGTCGGACATGAGGAGGATGAGGTTTTTATTTTTTAATTATGTGGTTTTGGGTACTGGCCACTAAAAATGGCCTCGCTCGTTTTAAAAAAAATAATTATGTCACAAAAGAAAAAGTAAAATGGGGATGCGGGAGCAAACGCAGTGTTTCGATTGTTTAATAAAATTGTTATTTCCTCGCATTAGTCGTGAAAAGCGCAATATTTAGTCATTTTTTTTTTCTTATTGTTTATTTTAATTGCATATTGCAAAAGTTCCGATGGTAGGCAACCCTACGGCCGCCCCCGGCTACCGCGACGCGACGGTCACCCTTTACCGACGCTTGGACACGTCGATATTGTGGCACAACACTATTGGTGGCATTCTGGTTAATAAGGATACCTAGTTAGACATCGACTATTGTATACTTCATTTAATTTAGAATTAGAAACCACAACAACATTATATTGCGGCTTGTGAACTGTAATCTCTTTACACTTTGTACTAGAGTAACAATTGACGACACGCAAATAAAGTGTAATTAAAACAATTTTATTTTGCGGCTCCCAGACTATTGTACTGTACTATTTGCTAGGTAAGAAATAGTTGACCAGACGCAATATAATGTTATTGTGGTTTCTCATTCTAAATTAAATGAAGTATAAGTATAGCTAGGTGCCAAATTAGCAAGTGACTATGGCAACAATCATCATCATCATCTCAGCCTATATTATACAGCCTATTTATTATAGGGCACATACCTCTTCTTAAAATGAGAGGGCTTGGGCCGTAGTTCTCACGCCGGCCCAGTGCGGATTGGGAACCTCACACACACCATTGAATTTCTTCGCAGGTGTGTACAGGTTTCCTTACGATGTTTTCCTTCATCGTAAAGCTCATGGTAAATTTCAAATGTAATTTCGCACATAAATTCATAAAAACTCAGAAGTGCGAGCCGGGATTTGAACCCACGACCCTCCCCTTGATTTTTCGAGCAAGAATCCATTACCTACTGTTTTGCTAGCAATAGTTAAGAAAGCAGGTAAAATTACAAAATCCCGATCCCAAATTCATCATCGTCATCATCATTTCAGCCGAAAGACGTCCACTGCTGAACATAGGCCTCCCCTAAGGCTCGCCAGACAGATCGGTCCTGCGCCATCCGCATCCAACGCGTTCCCGCAACCTTAACCAGGTTGTCGCATGTTGTTGAAGGCATACTGCGTCTTCCCGATCCGTGGACGCTACTCGAGAACCTTTCGGCCCCATCGTCCGTCAATTCTAAGAGCGATCTGCCCTGCCCATTGCACTGCCGTTTGGCGATTCTTCGAGCTATGTCCGTGACTTCAAAAAATATTTACCAAATCTTCCTCAAATTATTTACTATTTTTTTGCCTTTTGAATTTGATATTATCACCATAGTTATCAAACATAAAGTACCTAACTAGCACAAAGTCATTTAAATTTAATGCCAAAATGCTTCTTTTTCCATTTTCGCGAAAACATTCTTTATAACCTACAATTTACATGTCTTTGACAGTGTAATGACATAATAATGACAGTAAGTGACACACGACAGGTAATTTAATACCAAACACCTGATAACATAATTGTTGGTTAAAGTTTTACATCATTTCACGTTTCAAAAATGTAAAATAAAGCTTTCCTTGGAATTGTACAAATGCCAGTCGAAAAAGAGTCGATCATATTAAAAATTCAAAGTTGAAATTGTTACATACATTAAAATAGTACACTTATGAAACTTTGCGTTTATAATAGGACTATTAAATGACATAACGCACCTACTTGTTTGTTTCGAAATCCTTACAAAACCTACTAACATATTAACTGAACTTATTTTGTATTTAGTTGTGTATTTTACATTATGTATTTTCTTTCTGTAGGTTTATTTTAAAATTTGTAGTTTACTGTTTCTTACCATTTTAGGGTTCCGTACAAGGGTAAAAGTGGACCCTATTATTAAGACTCCGCTGTCCGTCCGTCTGTCTGTCTGTCAGTCTGTCACCAGGCTGTATATCATGAACCGTGATAGTTAGACAGTTGAAATGTCACAGATGATGTATTTTTGTGTTGCCGATATAACAACAAAAACTAAAAAACAGAATAAAATAGATATTTCCCATACAACAGACATGACTTTTTTGCCGTTTTTATAGATATTGGTACGGGAACCCTTCGTGCTCGCGACTTTTACTTGGCCGGTTTTTTTTTGCTTATTGTCAGTCCTTTCATCGACCCAAAGGTTGACTGGTAGAGATGTTTAATGGGATAAGTTCGCCTTTGTGCATGTATCTCAATGGTTCCTAACGGTTGTAGGTGTTTTCTTTTTCCTAATTTTTAAATAAAGGTTTACGGGTATGTATTACAATACCGAAGTACGAAAGACCGATTGTATTAAAACATCGAATGGGTCAAAAGACCGACTTGATTTTTTTCTGAGACCGTAAACTTTTTAAGATTGTTATAAAACAAACCTAACCTAACCTAATGGGTTCTGTATGATACCGTTTTAATAAATTCTGAGAAGTTTACGGTTTCAGAATAAAGTCGTCTCGGTCTTTTGACCCATTCGATGTTTTAATACATTTGGTCTTTCGTACTTCGGTATTGTAAAACATACCCAGGTTTACATATATATATATATATATATATATATACTTTCTAAACAGGTTTCATAAAACAGTGACACATCCAACCATGAATCCATATTAATTAACTAACTAACTTACCAATAATTTGTATTTAGTCACCAAAATTTATAGCATCTCGAATTATGAATGACGTTCGAAGTAATTTTACACCGTAAGTTTCTTGTTAAAGCTATAATTAAATACTTGAGTAACAATTCCGAATTAATTCAGAAGCTGATTTATATTCCAAATTGTATCGATTTCCGATCAGCTTAGTCAATATTCATGTTTTGTAGAGTTCCTCTTTAGTTGGTCCATCATGACCATAAGCTCAAGTGAGACAATAACATACTATAGCTATTTATAACAACAATCAATGTCAACCCAGCCGTCAAAGACCCGTTAAGTTCTGCAAACCGAAATTAAACTATATGTATACCTATCTAACATTTTACTAAGTTAAACGTTTATAAGTTAACGTTTATGGTAAATCTACTATACTTATTATGTGTATATGTTGTGTGTATTTTTTTGTGTTTAGTTTTTAATTGCGTCCCACTGAAAAACAACGTTGCGGCTTGCCCCAACATTATACTGATGCCCAATTTCTACTGTTCGATGATTTTTTATTTGTATCTTTTCCTGCCAAATGTTTTTCCTGTGTATCGAATATGTGTGAATAAATATCTCTCTCTCTCTCTCTTTCTCTTAATTATCGACACCTTCACGCCCAGTAGATAACACCCATCTGTCACTTCTCTTCCTATGACATAAGATTGAAGGTGCCATGTATTGGGTCAATGTCGAGCACAGGGACGTTTACCTAACGTGTACCCAAATTATGTATCAATGTGTTGTGTAACCTTAAAGTTATTTTGCATCATCCTGAACTCTTCTTCTACGGACAGGAAACCAGTGGCGTGCCTAGGGTATCAGGCTATGGCAAGTCGAGAGATATGTTTTAGTATTTTTTTATAATTTAATGTAGGTAAAACCATCTTGTTGCCGTTTTACTCAGTTTGGGCAAGCTTACCAAAGCACACTTCATTCTATTACTAGACAGAATTTTAAATTTTACAGACTCATTCTCACACGCAACGCACTAAAACAAGAATACCTATTTATTTTGTAATTACATAAATTCACGCATTTTACAACGCCTTGCATGGCATGGCCCACGATTCGATATAAACAATCGTGAAGTTATTCATCTCGCCCGCGCACTCGCGTTCTAAACCAAACGCAGCAAACTTCACACCGTAAGCCAGATTCAAAATTGCAAAGAAAGCGCTATATATGCAGCTATACATAGATATTTGCAAAACTAACGTTTTCCTAAGTATGAAGAGAGCGTTTCGAAGCCCCGTAAAAGCCCACAAGAGCGAGCGAGATGTCATGCTATTTATAACGTCGCTACTATCGCCTATCGCCGCGTCGGCCGCCGTACAGCGCCGCTGGGCCGCGCAGCGGATTTGTTATGCAATTCTTGGTATTTTACGTAAAATAAAGCGCGTTGTTATGAAAGTGATTTTATTAGAACTTTTTTCGTTTGAACGAGGTTTGGCTTTTATTTTTAATCTTGATTTGAGATTTATAAGGCAAGCCCGGCTTTTGGGCTTCTATGTAAGGATCGCCACTGCAGGAAACCTGGGGGGTTACTACGAAATTCGAAGTTCGAAGTTCGGATCGTGTGGTCCCTCTCACTCTCGTAATAAATACCATTAGCGTGAGCGGAACGGCATGAAACGAAGTTCGAATTTCGCGCTTCGTAGTATAGGGCCTAAGCCCGTATTGTCTAACGCGCAGCCGCTTGCTTACGCATTCACTATTACTTTCTCTCAAACAGTATGATAGTGACAGAAAGAGATGGTGAAAGCGATGTACTACACCGAAGAGGATTACCAAATAAATACAGAATTATGATTTCATTGAAACGCCTCTTAATGCACTTTACAATATTCAAAAAATCTATTAAACGAACATCGCCGAAGTGAGCGTTCTATCAAATAATTTTCTGCGAAAAGAATACCCCGAGAATTTTATACAATTTATAATTTCAGTAAAATAATACTGAACCCAATGTACATTCAAGTCGTTTCTTACTTTCTATTGCCATATAAAGACATCCCTAATAAGAAGTACCAAGAACGAAGGCCTGCATATTAAATCACTACTACCATGAGTCATGGTTGCGGTAACTCTAAAATATCATGATTATTCACTAGTTAAGCTACTGCATTCTTAAGTAATTTGTAAGTGCAAAAACTTGTGAAAAAAATTCTCAAGTATTTTCATCGTACACCGACTTGTTACAGATTTATTATATGTATAGATGAACCGCAATAAATGGCGCTCATGACAATTTCGAAAACTGACCGTTGCATATAATTGGCGACATCGAAAATAACTTTACTTGCAAATCAGAGCGACCACTAAATGTGGTCATATAATATAATTATATTTAGAAATATTAATTTTGGTAATATGAGTGTCGTCGCCCTATTCGAGACAATACGTAACTGCAACATTTAGTTATGCCGTTACGTGTTATTACGTCTAGATCATAGAGTCTATGATAGGTATTATGTAATAAATATTGCAGATATGTGTTGTCACATCTAGAGCGACTGTGTATAGTTTTTATAACTAACCGAACAAGATTATGGTTTGTGGAGAAAGAAAAAAAAATTTTGTCGTATTGTCACTTGGATCGACTAAGATTCCGGTGCGTAGAAAATAAGAGCTCAGTTCGTTCGTCCGTCATGTTGGGTGCTTCCTGTGCCACGTCAATCGGTCCACTGTTGCCATTAGAACCTTACTGCGCCATCAGCCGTTGGTTCCAAGAACAATATGCTCTGCTGCCTCTTAGGTGTAGCAACACGCCAAGCTTAAGATAAAACAAATTAAAAAAGAAAGAAAACATTTATTAGTGGCAAAATAAAAAATAGTAGATTGTTCAACAAGGGACTAAAACAAGCCATAATGACACAAGTCTGCTCGGGTGGCTATAATTCGCGTGTCATTATGGCAGTTTAGTCTCGCGTTAAACACTCTACTTTTCACTTTGAATGCGAGGAAAAAAACGATGTTTTAGGTATACTAATCTACAATATTACTTTTATACAACGTACGCTCAATACGAGCAATGGACGTCTGTTCAGAATTCAAATAGCAATTAAATTTGTTCCGCGGTTTTTTTTTGTTGAGTGACGCTTTAAATATTTGCATATTTAGCCAACAGATTCAAACTTGAAAATTATTTCATAGCTAATTGGATTAAAAATGCATAATAAAATGAATTCATCTTTAATATAATTAAATAGATTAATATTCGTAATTATTCATGGTGTTTCACTAAATTATTATTTTTTAAATAATTTTTATACAGTTGTCATTTTGAGGTTATTTCCACGCCCTAAAGGCTTCCACAGACCGAAGCGCAGGGCGCTACGGAGCGCTACGGAGCGCTTCTGAGCGTCCGCAGCGCGCTGCGGTCTGTGGAAAGCTTTAAAATTGTCTATGCCCAGTCACTGAAAATGGCAATAATCCTCCATCCACAAACACCGTGATTGGCAGTTTAGGGGTTTCCAAAGTAAATTAAAAAAATTTACTTTAATCCCTAGAGATCAAAAAAGAGCTTTAGTCCCGATATACAGAGACTAAAGTAACATTTTAAGAGCATGAGAAGTGAAAAAAAAATTAATCTGGATGTCATGAAATGGACCCAGATCAGTAAAGTGCCGGTCTTGCGAAGCGCGCTGATCTTTCTTTGGGACCACCAAGTACTTGTAGTAGAATGTAGTACCTTTATTAAGACTGGTAAGTTTACCCAAAAGAAAACGCAATACCTATCGTAAGAATGCCAAAGCACGGGAATGAGACAGCGGTATTTCAATTAGAAAAGGAAGAACGCTTAATTGAAACCGTAAATATTGTGTGTGGACGCAATAGTGTTTTGTTTTCGCTCCGTTTGTGAAATAACAATTGCTTTCGAGATTAATTAGGCACCAGGGTTTTTATGTCGATCATATGAAAGGATTTGAAAAATCGTTTTATTTTTTCGTCGAGCAAGAAAGAAGAAAAAATTACAAAATAATTTTATTCGTTTTGGGCATAATAAGCACTTATTAATATCTAAAAATCTATCACCGGTTTAGAAAAAAACCCTGTGGTTATTTTTGTGTCAGAATGGAAAATATTCACACAAATTTTAATTACCGGAGTTAATATTTTGAACTCCGCCCATATTTCGACGGAGGCGAAGCAGGGATATAAGCAAAAGTGTTTCAAAAACTATAGCTGGTTTCTGCAACTTCTTCCACGTCTCATGAGAATTTGACACGTTCCCGAGATAAAACATGGCGCTTTTGTAATTTAATCTTCTAATAAATATATAAAAATCTCGTGTCACGGTGTTTGTTATCGAACTCCTCCGAAACGACTTGACCGATTTTTATGAAACTTTATTTTTTCTGTATTTGGTAGGTCTGAGAATAGGTCGTAGGCTATTTGTTATACCTACCCCTAGGTGATATATGGCAAATCAACGTTTGCGGGATCAGCTAGTATAATATACTAGTTTATGAGTGTATCCATTACAAACAAAAAAAAACACAAAATCATTTTCCTAATAAAATTAATTTAGATGACTGTATGATAAGGTAACAATGACGGTGGTTGCTAAAATCTTCTAATTTTTTGGTTCATTCTGTATCAATAAATAAGATCAGAATACCTGGTCTTCAACATAGTAAATTTACGTAAGATATCCACTGCCCTCGTTTTTCACAAACAAACTGCAAACCGATAAAACCGCATTCTAATCACAAACTTTTCCAATAAATCACTAACATTTGCCCAATAAATCACAAGGATTATCTCAATAAAAATAACGCACTAACGTCTCAAGAATAAGAAGTATATAAATTTTCCTTATCTGGACCTACGACGTTTTTTGTTTTCTGTATTTATTGTTTGGTAAAAAATAAAGGCCTTTTAACGCAATTGGCCATACATTCCTAATCTTTTATCCTCAATATTTAACTCATATTATACTCAATATTGTATTGCGAAATGTACCTATGCTTTTTTTATATTTTTTTATACAATATAGGCTTAATGCGTTTGACTACAATCACGCCTGATGGAAAGCGAAATGAGGCCTACGATAGAGCACGATTGCCTAATAAATGCTCATTATTACCCTAGACTTGGAATGTTGACCATACATTTCAAAATGTTACTCGCCAAACTCCTAAACTGCTTACTGACGCCATCTATTGAGACTAACAAAAATGTTTTGATTGCGTCTTATAATTTTCTAGGAGGGCTAAAACATTTTTTTCGTTTAGGTTCATTTCGTCCACATTCCCACTTCGTCAGCAATCCCATTTCGTCAGCAATCAATTCCCGATTCGTCCACTTCCCATTTCGTCCACATTCCCACTTCGTCCACATTCCCATTTTGTCCACATTCCCATTTCGTCCACATTCCCATTTCGTCCACATTCCCATTTTGCCCACATTCCCATTTCGTCCACATTCCCACTTCGTCAACATTCCCATTTCGTCCACATTCCCATTTTGTCCACATTCCCATTTCGTCCTCAATCCCATTTCGTAACAAAATAGTAACGAAATTGGTAGTGTATCTGAATAGTATTGACCCGCACCGTGCTTAGCAAGTATTTTTCTTAACATGAATACCTTAATCACAAAAATAATTGAAATATTCTCTGCGAATTAAGCTAAGTGATAGCGAAAACCGCATTAAAGTAGGCTTCGAATGTTGACTAAGTGCGAATGTGGACGAAATGGGAATGTGGACGAAACGGGAATGTTGACGAAATGGGAATGTTGACTAAGTGGGAATGTGGACGAAGTGGGACAAGGACGAAAAAGGATTGTGGACGAAATGGGAATGTGGACGAAATAGGAATGTGGACGAAGTGGGAATGTGGACGAAATGAACCTAAACGATATTTTTTTTATATAAATGTTTCTTGACATCCTTGATTAAATCATCGTAGCCTATTGGCAAACTGTCATTTATTTCTTACCATGACTTAATCAATGATCAAATTAGGTCAAAACCTATGGCAAAGGGAGGGTCGTGGATTCGAACCCGGGTATAGTATAAATCTTCCCAGGTGAACTTTTCCCTTCGAGCCCTTATCTTTCAAAACAAACTGTATCGTCATAGTATTAAGGTTCAAATTTAATGTAATGGCTTGAAGCGAAAAGTTCACCTGGGAAGATTTATACTATACCTCCGACTTTTTCTGAATTCAAAATAAAATGTGAAATTTCAATTGAAAGTTCAGTCAGTGTACAAAAATCTTTGTCAGTTAATAAAGTTATTCCATTGTCGAGTCATAGACTCTTAGCACCTTTTGTAAAACGGAAAACGTCAATGCGATATTCTGTTTCGTTTGAAATAAAATGTTGACAAGACTGACAATATTGCCAAGGTGCAAGCAAATGTCAACTTTAAGGTGACGAACTTATTCATACCCCGACTGTACCATGAGCATTACGGTGAAGACATTTATTTGGTGATTGTGAAGTTCTTAATCGGCACTGGGTCCGCGTGGGAACTCTATGCCCTCTCATTTTGAGAGGACGCGAGTAGGCTGCAGTGGAATGTAATAGTGGGATGATTATTGATTTAAGGTGTCGCCCACCCATGGACCAAATCCGCATGTTTCAAATTAAACTACGCGCTAGAATCTTGTCCACACAAAGTTAGCTCAAATCTCTAAGCCCTAACCCCTAGATTGAGGTGGGGGGAGGAGCTCAAGTGTAATGATTGATGATCTACCGGGCAGGCCGATAACGCTTAAGACCCTGGTTATTGATGCGTTTTGAGACTTTGATTGCGTTTCCAATGTATAGTCAAGCAAATCTCTTCGGAGCTAGAGTGAAAAGGCTGTTGTAACAGTAAGATACATTTATAGTGGAAAGAATGCAATGGAGGTCAATGGCTGATAAGTTTATAAAAAAAATGAATTTTATTGTTAAACCTAAAACCATGCCCCAAACTTTTTTTAAACATTAAATATTTGAAACAACGGCCTAAAAGTCAACAGGATTTATCTGCCGCTGTCACTCAAACAACAAAACATGAGTTTATGCAACGTTAATCAAATAACATTTTTAGGAATTCCCGCGGGAACTTTTTCGAAATTTCATTTCGACTGCCAAACGTTTAGTATATTATCTGGATGTAAAGTCTGGAATAACTAATATGTAGGATAGTTGTGCTAGTTTTAGAGACGTGAAATTTGCCAAGGGTGTTTTTTATTCAAAGTTAACGACCACGATTTAACGATTTTTGACTAATTCTGGAGTTCCCATTAAACTTGTTTACGTGAGCAAAGCTGTGGGTAAAAGCTAGTAGGTCCTGACTAATAAAGTAATAAATCCTTCATCGCGAGATATCGTAAATATCGCGACGAAACTCGCTTACGATCGCTTTCGCGGAAATCTATCGACAGGATCCTGTCTCATGCGCAATTAATTTGTGATTTAATGTATGGCCCAAGTTATAAGCTGCCGTAAAAGGTAGAACGCGGCAACTTGAGTTACCGCGGCTTAAGTTAGATTGCACTGAAAGATTTCATTAACAATTGGTGTATGTATCTGTCTAAATTCAGCCGGTACAAAAGTGTCAAAAATCTCTAATTTCACTCTTGGCAAACCAAAACATTATAATTCCAATTGCCATGTAAGTAAATCCAAGCGGTGATGCCATCCTACATAAACTTTCAAGACCACGTTATGGTCCTATTATTTTAATACATATTAGTTTGTATTTATCTACCTCAATATTTGCTTTTACGAGAAATGTACAAACCATGAATGAAGATAAACGAAGAAATATTTTTATACTCAATAAACAACTTTTTTAATTGATAATAATAATATAATAATCGTGCCTGATACTTTCATCATTATGCCGCAAACGGACATTGTGTCCAGTGCAAAATTATAGCAGATTAAATGGCTGAAACTCCCAAAAATGCATTGCATTATTGGGAACAAATGAATTAAATGTACTTACATTGCCTCACACTGAATTACTTAACCAAGTTTAAACCAGCAAGAAAAATATTGCAAGATGCATTACATTGATCGCCACAAGGCGAACGAGTGTGAAGTGGTCACTCGAGCTCCACAATGTAGGTAATGCAACTTGCACGATTTTTTTGCACATCTAATTGGGCTTTAGACTCCCGCTTGTAACTTGCATCGCTTACCCTTCTCTCTTAAGTCAAGACGACTTGAACTTAACTGGAAGCGATCTCGGACTCAGGTTATGAGTCAACTGGGCGATGTATGCCGTTAAGGATAAGTTATGACCAGGTAGGTGCAGACACGACAGTATTTAGAATTCAAAGTGTTTTTACAGTAATATTAAATTCACATATTTGCAGTAGTGATATTATTATTATTATTTATATTATCAGGGAGGCAGTTGGGGGCAACTGATAGGAGCCTGTATCGAGCTGTTTCTTGGTCAAAGTATTCTTTGTACTGCTAATGTGTTGGTCTTGCCGGTTTTTAAATTGGTGGCCTTGCATGCGACTGTTGTTATGAATAATTAATTAACTGTTGATATTCTGACGACAAATACTAAAAATAAAAATACATTCATAAATCCCAGTGGTTAAATACGTATATGTATGCGTGCGTATGTGTGTTTTTTACTGCGTCACACTAAAATGGTTAGACGGGTTGCGATAAGCAGATTTTTGAAGGTTACTTTTTATCTTGATATTCCTACGCGATTTATGTAAAATCCCAAAATATTCACCGCCAAGTCTAAGCAAACGAACTAAAAAACAAAGACCATGACATAAGTTTCAATGTTTCACTTATGAATGTTGAAAAAAGAAGAAAAATTCGGCAAGAAACACAACACCAAGGTATATTTTTAAGATGTTTATGTTGTATTTTGTAAGAATAACCAATGTATTAATTAATGATTGTAAACATTAACATACTTTCCTATTTATTTCGTTAGCGAAGAACGTTCAACTTTATGTCAAAAACATAGGTACAAAATTACATTTCCAATAAGACTGTCGTTTCTCCTCCCCACACTTGCTCTATGTCTTATAAGGAATAAACTTATAATTGAATTTCTGTTAACAGCTCCCTGCTGACTGTTAACTTGGCCGTAACTTGCATACGTCTTTGTCCGGTACAATGTATGCAGTAATGTTGCAACAGATGCATTAAAGTTGACGCAGGATATAAAGCAATTATTATATGGGATGACAAATAAGCAAGTGGTTCATTTGATAGTGAATAAAACCACTTACGGACACTTCGTATAGCTGGCAAGGTTTTACCAGCAAATCAAATCACGGGTCAGTTTTATATAAAAAAAATATATATGGAAGATACTTACTTAAGTTGATTAGTCAAATTTAAGATGACTTGTATTTGAAAAGAAGCCAGTTCAAATCTTAAAGCTTTAATTTAACATAATCATTAAATCTATGCTTAAGGTCTACTATCTGTCATCTTGTAATAATTAGCTTTGTTATAGTTTATTTATTTATTTATATGTGGCTGTTTATCCCACTGCTTATATTTGTTTTAGACGTGTACCTATTATAATGTAAGTACTATATATGCATGAGTAGATGTACTATTTTTGTTGCGTTTTAATTTTCTGATCCACTGTTGATGCACCACCTGCAGTGCTGTAAACTAGTCCTTCCTTCTTTCTGTTAAAGGGTTGCCTGGAAGAGATCGCTCTTAAGCGATAAGGCCGCCTATTGCTTACCTTGTTTTGTTTTGTTTTCTGTATTGCTTACTATTCCTGGTGTACAATAAAGAGTCATTGTATTGTATTGTATTGTATAATCTGCCTTATGTAAATTATTCGACAGCTCCATTTAAGAATTAATATTTTAAAATATCAGAAGCCATATTATATGAAGCCGTGGTGGCCCAGTGGTTTGACCTATGACATCTCAAGCAGAGGGTCATGGATTCAAATCCCGGCTCGCACCTCTGAGTTTTTCGGAATTTATGTGCGAAATTACATTCGAAATTCACCATGAGCTTTACTGTGAAGGAAAACATTGCGAGGAAAAATGCACCCTGAAATTCAATGGTGTGTGTGAAGATTCCAATCCGCACTGGGCCCGCGTGGGAACTACGGCCCAAGCCCTCTCATTCTGAGAGGAGGCCAGTGCCCTGCATTGGGACGTATATGGGCTGGGATGATGATGATGATTTGTTAATGGTGTTTCTTGTTCTTATAAATAGATTTCAGGATTATTTTCAGAACTTGGCACCAATTTAGATCTCGATCCTTGTGTCGGTGAAATCCACCCCTACAACCAAGTATATCATATTTAAGTATGTTTTTGGTGGGATAGATCAATTACTAGTTAAGAATCTATAGTAAATAACTTTTGGTGCTCTGAGTAGTATTGGAATTACAATCTTCATTTTTGTAACTCTTTCATTGTAAATCCTAATTTACACCCCTTGCTAGCTATTTTTTCGTCGCTACACATGCATCAAATTAAACGGCAGTGTAAAAGGTTTTTTTAATCCACCAACTTTACACTTGCTGGAGTGTCAATCTGGCTGCTTTGTTGGAGTGTTCTGGAGCGAGAATATCATTTATTGCGAACCTATTGAATTGCAGTGGACTGGATTGATTTGAGCTTAAAACGCTTTGTTGTAAGGTACTCTGTGGATAGATTTGGCAGTAGTTTTTAAACGACTTCGAGAAAATTATTGATTCAGGTGTTACTTTGCGGGCTTTTATATTTATGCAGGTAGAAAGCCGCCGCCACGTGGCCGCCGCTAACCATGAGCCTCATAAGAAAGCTCAAAGTCACTCATAGGGCGATGGAGAGAGCTATGCTCGGAGTTTCTATGCGGGATCGCATTAGAAATGACGAAATCCGTGCAAGAACTAAAGTCACAGATATAGCCCGAAGAATCACCAAGACTCAAGTGCCATTGGTCAGGGCTCATCGCTCGTAGAATTGACGGCCGATAGGGCTGAAATGTTCTCGAGTGGCGTCCACGGACCGAAAGATGCAGTGTATGTAGACCTAAAACAAGATAGAGCAAGGCAGAGTGTTCAGCAGTAGACGTCTTTCGGCTGAAAAGATGATGTTTAGGTAGAAAGGTACAAGTATACTTCAAGTAAAAAACAGCCGCCAGGCCTAAATAGTATTGGGCTGGTCAGCCAGATACGCACAGAAAGGTGGGCGCGGGTTACCACTGATTGTGTGCCCTAAGATGGTTATCGGCGCCGCGGTAGACCAAGGCCGAGATGGCGGGATGACTTAGACTCGTTCTTGGGTGGTTAGACGGACATAAGTGGTGACAGGGCGACTTGGAAGTCCAGGGTTTTTTTCTCAGCATTGGTCCTTTTGAGCTATTTGTTATCACTGCACTTGTATGTATGTATGTATGTAAACTCTTTATTGTATATATTATAAATAAGGAAAAAAGAAACATTATTGACAACTATTGAAATGCATGTACACAGGCGAACTTATCCCTTTAACTTTATTTTTCTTTGACTTTATCCTTTTTTTTACTTTTTTATTTGTGTTTTTAGATGCTTTTTAGGTTTTTAATTTAAATTATTATACTGAAGAAACTGGTCTCGACAAAGTTGCGGGCAATAGTTAGTTGTAAATAAAGCAACAAAAGCGCTGACTTGTCATTGTCATTGCGCGCGAGTGGTTTCGGTGACAAGTGATCGCTCATATTAGGGATTAGTATTCTTCGAGCAGAATTGGAATGAATCTCATGTCGCACGTCTGTACATCTGTTCAATTTGGGTTGTTATTTGGTTTAATAAAAGCATTTAGTTACTTTTAGGGGCTGTTTCACCACTTTTTTTAAAGTTCGGATTAGCTAAATCATAACCTTATTTGTCAGATGGAATAAAAATTTCTGTTTCACCAGTCTTGATTAGCGCTAAGTGACGGACAAACTATTTCTTAATTTGACCATCAGATCAGGTGGCATTTAGCTTTATTATCCGTCACATAACTTTTTAATTAGTTAGTTTATTTTTTTGTGGCCATGGTTGGAGAGACCTTCAGCCGGTTTCAGAAAAATAAATCAAAGTATTTTTTATTTTTTAAAGAAAGAAGTCATGCTAAATTGCAAACGAGAATTAAAATTTGATTAAAAAAATATAGGTACGCTTTAAGTATGTAAAAATAAATCCAGAATTTCGTAATATTTTTTAATTACAGACTTTTTTCAGTGGCACAATCGTTTGTTCTATCTGAACTTGTACATCGCCATTAAAAAAAAGTTAATCTGTCAAATGGTTTGGCGCCACTTTTCGATTCGTTTTACGTGATTTTTTTTTTGTTATTGTTAACAAATTATCGTAAATAAATACCGTTTTTGGATTAATTATAATGCTACACATTTGTTTATGCAAAAAAATAGGTGTATTCAAAAATTACATTTCATTTCATTTAATTTACACAGTTTACAATTTCTTTTGCTTTAATAATTAGCGACTCTTAGAAACGAAAATGTGCGAACAGAGGAACGCGTGGTCGTGAAATGCGACGTTGCCATTCCGACTTTTTGTTAAACCGACGATTAGTTAAGTGGTACTTAGTTTGCACAGGACCGGAGTGGTGAAACTGAAAAAACACTAGCCGACAGATTTGTTCAGTACTTAGTTTATTCATTGGTTTCGTAACCAGTAGTTTGACAATAAGGTGGTGAAACACCCCCTTAATATTTTATTCTTTGACGTGACAAAACAAACGAAAAAGGATGACTCAGTGTAACGTACATAACGTATTGTCCCGTTACGCTCGAGCCGATGAACGATCGGAGCGAGAGCGCGGCACGAGCGAGCGAAAGGCACAATCGGCTTGAGCGTTCGACATCAATGTTTTGCTATGACGTTATCACGTTAAACTATCGTCCGTTAACCGAATTTACAGACAACCGGTTTTTTTTTGCAACGAAAAAAGCCGTGGTAGCCAAGTGGTTTGGCCTATCACCTCTCAAGCAAATGTTGGGCAATAAGTATTAAACACTAGGAACACAAGAAAACACGTCGGTTACAAACGCGACTCTTTAATTATTGCATTACATGAACACCCAAAGCACATACATTTATATTTATGTTTTAGACACACACACGATTTACTTTTAGATTACTTTCTAATCTTAATTAACCTAGTTCAATAATGAAGTGAAAATAAACGGATCCCTTCCTCTCGGAGTCGGAGCTACGGATTAGCCCGAAACATGTCGAGTTAAACTCGTTTTAAGACGTGAGTGATCCGTTTATTTTCACTATGAGTCTCACGGTAGTTTCATGTTCAAATAATGTGTACATTTTTTTTATACAACTTACGTTATTTTGGGGAGAAAATATGATTCAACAACTCAGATTTAATTATAGCGTACTTTATACAGAACCTGCAATTAAACATAAATTTTGCAAACTATCATCATCATCATTTCAGCCGAAAGACGTCCACTGCTGAACATAGGCCTCCCCCAAGGCTCGCCAAACAGATCGGCCCTGTGCCATCCGCATCCAATGCGTTCCCGCTACCTTCGCCAGGTAGTCGCTCCATCTTGTTGGAGGCCTACCTACACTGCGTCTTCCGGTCCGCGGACGCACGCCACTCGAGAACCTTTCGGCCCCATCGGCCGTCAGTTCTACGGGCGATGTGCCCTGCCCACTGCCACTTAAGTCTAGCAATTCTTCGAGCTATGTCCGTGACTTTAGTTCTCGCGCGGATTTCATCATTTCTAATGCGATCCCGCAGAGAAACTCCAAGCATAGCCCTCTCCATCGCCCTCTGAGTGACCTTGAGCTTCCTTATAAGACCCATCGTTAGCGGCCACGTCTCAGTGCCATAAGTCATCACTGGCAACACACACTGGTTAAAGACTTTTGACTTGAGACACTGCGGTATAACGGATGACAAGATATTGCGGAGCTTCCCGAACGCTGCCCAGCCGAGTCTAAACTAGCCGAGTGCAAACTATATAAAGGCCTAAATAGCAAGGATAAGGATTTGGCAGACTAAATGCGTTCTACGGTCGCGGTTGAACGCAGCTCGCATTATGTATGAATAACATTGTCGGTCTCTTTATAATTTGTATCGATATGCAATCTGACCGTGCGGTTCGCGCGGTCAGATCGCACGCACGCGCAATATATAGAGACCGACAATGGTTTTCATACATAATGCGGGCTGCGTTCCATTTGACCTGACCGCGACCGCAGAACGCATCCAGTATGACAAGTCCTTTATACGGTAACAATAATAAAGGTGCGACCAAACAGCCGCTTAAAAAACGGCGACGTTACGGAATCGCAATGACGCATCGTATACGCACCGTTTTTATCGCATGCCCTCCAAACCGCTGCTCAAAATACGGTGACAGTACGGAATCGCAGTGACGTGCCCCATACGAAAGATTTTTGACGTGAACGTTACGTTACGGATAAGATGCGTCACTGCGATTCCATACCGTCAGCGTATTTTGAGCAGCGGTGTGGGAGGCATGCAAAAAAAAACGTTACGAATGAGGGATGACTCCACGGAAACCGCGGCAGTGCTACGACGAAGGTCCGGCGCTCACTGACGGCATGGCACGGCACGGCATTTAATTACTATCAAGTTATTTTGAAACTTATTTCAATGAGTTTAGAATTCATGTTACTTTATTTCGATACCATACGATGCTGCGACGTGCCGAGGGACGACGCAACGCATAACCAATAAAGTAACATGAACTCTAAACTCGCTGAAATAAGATTCAAAAAAACTTGATAGCAATAAAATGCCATGCCGTGCCATGCCGTCAGTGAGCGCCGGCCCGAAATCGCAGTGACGCATCGCAGCGATGCGTCATTGCGATTTCGTCGTAGCACTGTCGCGGTTCCCGTGGAGCCGTCCCTGTTTACCCATCATACCAGAACGAAAACAAATTCAAACGGTTTTACTAGATACATGTTTTGATTTAAATCAAATTACTATTGTTTAATACTGCAGCCAAATAAATAATTAAATTACATTAATTCCACCGTAAAATGAGCGCTTTGTATATTTTTATTAGAAAAGTCTTATTTATACAGCTCAAAGTATTACGTCACAACCTGTCATCCAACAATTCAAGAATACTTTGGGCTAAATTAATTAAACAGGCCCCTTATTTATTAGAATCACAACACAAAGGGTCGTGGGTTCGAATCTGGGCTCGCACCTCTGAGTTTTTTGGAATTTATGTGCGAAATTATATTTGAAATTTGCCATGAGCTTCACAGTTATGGAAAACATGGTTCGAACTCGCTACACTACTTGAGTTGCCATAGTTTACGTTTACCACGACTTACCATCTTTATTGCAACGGCCGAACCACAATACGATACACAGGGAAAAACAAAAGACAGATACACCCCAACGCAAACCCCTCGTATCCTAAAAAAATCACTCCTAAACTGTTTCACCCATTAACTGTCCTGAACAAAGCGTCCAATGATGTTCCTGAAATAATATTTTTATTGAACAAAGATCACGGTGTGTTTGTTGTGCAAACACTTAGTGAGATATCGGGACATCGGAACACGAGCTAATTGGGTTTGTATAAGAACTGGGCAAATAACGAAAAGGTGCTATAAGGCTTTGAGAGGAATTAGAGCCTTTTTCTTTGTTTATATGAAGAACCAATCCATACGAATTCGAATTCTTATTGAATAAGTGATTTTTTAGTGAGTCATCATCATCATCATCCCAGCCTATATAAGTCCCACTGCAGGGCACAGGCCTCCTCTCAGAATGAGAGGGCTAGAGCCGTAATTCCCACGCGGGCTCAGTGCGGATTGGGAACTTCAAACACACCATTGATTTTCTTCGCAGGTATCCTTGAGGTGTTCTCCTTCATCGTACAGCTCAATGTCAAATTTCAAATGTAATTTCGCATGTCAATTCCGTGAAACTCACAGGTGCAAGCCTGGGTTCGAACCCTAGACCCTCTGCTTGATAGGCCATGGGTTAAACCACTAGTCTACCAGAGCTTCTTCAATAATAACTTTTTCTAAACAAAACAACAATTATCAATCTGAATCACTTAAACAAAACACTACAGCGTCAAATGTTCACAATCAAAAAGCCATCACAAACCTTTTTAGGCAAATACATTTTTAATTTAATAATTGCAGTTCTTCATTCGAATTTACGTAATAGCGTCAAATTAAAATGATCACGTGACAAATATGTCAAAGTGACAGATGCTGGGTCGCCTAAGTTAGAATTATGGTTTTACAAAAATAACTCCATTCCACAAAATGCGAGGTAGATTCTAATGCATGGCGTTAGGGTTTTATATTGAAGTTACTTTTGAAGATTGGCTGCAAAGTAATTTGTTGCGTTATAGTAGGGTCAGATGAGTGTGTCATTATTTTATTAGTTGATTGTTTTAAAATTAGCTTCTAGTTATAATTATGTAGGACGGCATGTTTATGCTGTTATTACATAAATAGGGAGGAGACTTGATATTTAGATTAATGGTTTTGTACTCGATATTATTAAAGGTAATCTTGGGTACGTGTCATTCTAATTATGCATTCAGAAACATTATACGTTATAAATGCCACATCATCGGTACTAGTGCAAATCCGCTTCATTCATCGTTTTTTTCTTGAAGAATTTACATGTCAATTTTACATATTTTCTCTAGTAACGCAAAGACAACGTTTTGCACTTACGTCACTAACGAGTATGATAGGATTAGTACACTTTTTTTTTAATTTCAGGTGTTCTGTACATTTTTTCTTTATCAAATGATACCATTAAAACAATGCAGTAATAACAAGGTGCATCGCTGTATCTATTTCACTTAATTAAATGAAGAACATCGCGTGACTACGTGATACTTGCAAACTGAAAACGAAATAACAAGCATTTTTAATGCACCATGTGTTTCGAGGGACCGATAAATATTTCAATACGTTTGATGGTAGTGTAATAAAGAAACTGTCACTATTTCTAAAACATCAAGTTAAAGTTTAATGAAATTGTGTTAGTTATTTAATTTAAAAAGAACAGAATTTTAGTATTCATAAGAGGTATAAAAATATAATGTTTTAAGCTTTCGCGATTCTCACTCATATGTAATATTTCTCGGGATTTAATAACGAACTATTTATCGCTAAAATTATCTTCTCAAGAGTCGACCGGTCGGTCAGCCGCTGCAATAAGGATTTGCCACACTGCGTTCTGCGTTCGCGGTCAGGTCAAATTGAACGCAGCCCCATTATATATGAACAACATTGTTGGTCTCTACATATTGCGCGTGCGTGCGGACCGCACGGTCAGATCGCATATCTATACAAAAAACAGGGTTATTTGTAATTCACTAGCATCCTTTTAACCCTAAACTCCTACCACTTAAACAAATGTTTTTGTGTTACGGCTTTTGTCATAACTTAATATTTTTGGTGTAATAACGTTTTGAAAATTTGAGATTTCCTCTTATTTTTACGATACTCTGTGTATTTGTATGGGAAAAAAGTGCTTCATTTTAAAAAGTCGTTTAACAAAAAACATTTGTTTGAGTGATAGGAATTCAGGGTTATGAGGATGTCAGTGAATTAAAAATAACCCTGTATATAGAGACCGACAATGTTGTTCATACATAATGTGGCCCACGTTCAATTTTACCTGACCGCGACCGCAGAACGCATCTTGTGTGGAAAATCCTATATGGTCAAAACGTTGAGGTAATTTTCGCAACAAATAGTTTTTGATTAAGTCTCGGGGAATATTAGTTATGAGGTATTGAAATGTCGATTATTTAAGCCGTGATAATCTAGTTAGTGATTTTCCCTGTAGCCTCTCAAGCAGAGGGTGGGTTCAATCCCGGGCTCGCACCTCAAAGTGTTTCGGAACGACCGCTTTAGCCTAGTTGGTAGTGACCCTGCCTATGAAGCCAGAGGTCCTGGGTTCAAATCCCGGTAAGGGCATTTATATGTGTGATGAGCACGTATATTTGTTCCTGAGTTATGGATGTTTTCTTTGTATTTAAGTATTTATTTATCTATATATAAGTATGTCTATCGTCGTCTAGTACCCATAGTACAAGCTTTGCTGAGTTTGGGACTAGGTCGATTTGTGTGAGATTGTCCCCTAATATTATTATTATATTATTTATATGCAAAATTTTTAAGAGGAAGCCTGTGCTCTACAGTGGGATTTATAAAGACCGAGATGATGATGATAGAAATGTCACGCTTATTAGAAACGCAACGCCAAAAAAAGCCATGTACGGTCTCCTTTTTGGAGTTGTTCCTTCCAAGTCAGGGACCAGGTTCATAGAAGAACTCAAATTAATACATAATAAATAAATAAATAAATATCACGGGACAATTCACACCAATTGACCTAGTCCCAAAGTAAGCTTAGCAAAGCTTGTGTTATGGGTACTAGGGAACGGATAAACATACTTATATAGATAGATACATACTTAAATACATATTAAACACCCAAGACCCGAGAACAAACATTCGTATTTTTTATACAAATATCTGCCCCGACACGGGAATCGAACCCGGGAACTCAAGCTTCATAGTCAGGGTCTCTAACCACTAGGCCATCTGGTCGTCTAATGACTACGTATAATGACTTAAATTTTGTAATATTTATAGATTTGACACACGTCAATACGTTTTTCTTGGCATTACGGTATAGCCTAAGCAGCTGCGTTTCGGAAATGAATCGCGACGTCTTTGTGACGTCACCGTGAAGTACACTGAGCCTGCCTTAAAGGTTGTGGTATCAAAAATCCATAAATAAGTTAATAAACTA
Organism: Archips xylosteana; assembly: GCA_947563465.1. NCBI lineage: Eukaryota > Metazoa > Arthropoda > Insecta > Lepidoptera > Tortricidae > Archips > Archips xylosteana. The sequence goes on along the minus strand of OX387364.1, from coordinate 14,744,367 downwards.
CAGACAAGTCACAACAAATCATGGGGAAGCATCTAGCATAAGATATCGTTTAGACGAAATCAATCAAACGTTCGTCGTCGTCGTTCGTCGTTTCGTTTCAATGAAGGAGGACGTCCTACGGTTGAAATGATGATGATGAGACGAAAAGCTGTTTTAGTTGTGAAGAAACCTTCATCATCATCATTTCAGCCAAAAGACGTCCACTGCTGAACATAGGCCTCCCCCAAGGTTCGCTAAACATATCGGTCCTGCGCCATTTGCATCCAACGCACTAACGCAACCTCAACCAAATCGTCGCTCCATCTATAAATATATTCACGAGAATAAGTAACAAGCGAAGAAATTGCAATTCATCAGAAACATTGCAACAATAAAATTGACATTAGGACAAAAGGTTCCACACCCCTGGCTGAGAAGACAAATTGTAATTAATTAACCGGTCACCTAATGTTGCCGACCCCTGGTCACTCGGAACTGCGAATTATATAACCTCGCCAACTGTGCTTAACCCGCGATGGAGTGTTGCGGTCCAAGTGAAAGAAACACGACGGTTGAAACGTGATATTTACCGAAAATAGGCCAATCGGTCAAGGTTTATCGCCAGATCATTTTTTATTAAACAATGTGAAAAATACTTGCTGAACCTAACCACTCACTTGATTTTATAAATTTACTAGCTGTTGCCCGCGACTCTGTCTGCGAATAATAGGGGGTATAAAAATAGCCTACGACCTTTTCTCAGGCCTACCGAATACAGACAAAAAAGTTTCATAAGATTCGGTCAAGCCGTTTCGGAGGAGTTCGATAACAAACACCGTGACACAAGATTTTTATATAATAGAAGATAGCTGGTGCCCGCTACTTCGTCCGCGTTAATCATTGATAGGTACTGTTCTCCTATTAGTTGTAGTGTGATGTTATACAGCCTATAGCCCTTCCTAGTTAAATGGACCATTCAACACAAAAATAATTTTTCAAATCGAACCAGTAGTTCCTGAGATTAGCGCGTTCAACCAAACAAACAAACAAACGGACAAACACTTCAACTTTATAATATAGATTTGAGGTTACATATCGGCTTTTTAATGAAATTAGGTACAAATGTAAATTCTGAATGCTAAAACTAGAGCTAATGAATAGTTAGGAAAATAAAAAAAAACATTACCTAAAATATTTCGGGCTATAATAGGATAATCATTTTTACAGTATTTCAGTACTGATTTAAAAATGGCTTTGTGTGTACCATTATTCAAATTAATAGTCTTAAGTTCGTAACTTTGACCATAAAGTTAATGTTTATAGCATAAGCGAAGAGAGAAAAGCACTTAGAGTAATTAGATTGCGGAAAATGCTTGGACTTTGCCACCATGAACCTATTGATACAGGGTGATATTGTTTGCCGATTTCAATATTCATTTAAACTGTTTATGATTATTTAGTTTCATATTTATGGTAAGCCTACATGTTAAATGGCTTTTAAAGGCTATAGTCTATAGTTATAGCTACCTATAGTTCTGATCCGTGCAAGTTCAAATTGTCCATAAATTTATTTATTTCATTAATAATTATTAAATTTGAATAGACGGATCACTCACGTATGTAAGTGGGGGTGTGCCCGACATGCAGCCGAGAATGATGATGTTATGTGACGACTTACATACTTTTTCTATCCATACGATCTCACCTTGACAAAGAACCTCGGATTAGTACGAAACTTCGAAAGGGTTTATATTCCTTCAAAGGCTGGCAACAAATTGGTGACTCTTTGAGTTGTTGATATTTATAGGCGGTGGTGATCAGTTTCCATCAGATGACCCGCTTGCTCGTTTGCCTACCTCTCACAATAAAAAAATAAAAAAACTTGTCGGTCATACCTCAAAAAATACGTGAAACACTTAAAAATACGCGAGTGACCCGACCCATGTAATACTGAATTTTGTTAATTACTATTAATTACAACCAAACTAAAAACTAATTACCTCATAATAAAACCAGTTTAAACCAATTCCATGCGGTTCAGTCAGTTCCAAAAAGTTAAACACGAAATTTAGATTTCGAAAACTCGGTGGCGAAATGTCGTAAGCGCCATGACTGCTTGCGTCTTATACGCTATTTTGCCAGACGGAGATTTATTTTAGTTGAAAATGCCCGTGAATTGTCTGTCTGTATAACTGGTTAATTAAATGCCAGTGCAGGCTTCCCTTTATTTCTTGCACGTACGTTTCTCGAATTAAATAATTGAATATTGTTTGGAAACAGAACTGTGGGTTTTTAGTGTGTAACTAGCTTTATTTGTGTTCGTACCTACTTCACAGGATTCTGGTTTCTAGTTAAATTAACGGGAACAGTGAGTATGTTTTTTTATATGATATCTTATGCGTTTTTGTAGTTTTATCATCATCATCTCAACACATACATACCACTCTTAGGCACAGTTTTCCTCTCAGAATCCCGTTGAAGCCGAATATTTCTCGTATGTTAAAAGTTATCTTTATCTTTTTGGGCCGGCCACGTCAGCCAAATGCAGCCACTGCGGTGGGCTAAAAATGCCACTGAGTGGGCGCCGCAGGATGGATGGCGACGGCGGAGTGCCCAGACGGCGGTGGCGGGACGACCTGGACATATTTCTCGACGACTGGCCTCAGGCTGCTTTGGATCGGGAGAAATGGAGGACATGGGGGGAGGCCTTTGCCCAGCAGTGGGATATCAATCCAAACTAGATAATAATAATATCTAGACTTTAATTAATTTTAAGTCCTGAATTGGGAATGTCTAAAAAAAATTATCAGTGGTTTTTATATTTTTAAGCTATTGCCACACGGCGGACACGACGCACAAAACACGCGTTCCTGAATCCACACAAGCACGACGACGTCTGTACACGCGTCAATGTGTGCGTAAGATGCACAGGGCTGACTATCGCAAAAAGATAGAAAGAGATAGCTGCGGAAAGTGAATGCCGCGCCGTTCGTTGAGCGCGAGCAACATTGTAATGTAAAATAAAATGAGTAGGTAATCTAATTATCGTAGTACTTATAATTAAACTTATCGTTTGTCTAAATTAAGTGTTTAAAAATAAGTGAATGAGTGTATACCTAATTCATTTTGTAAAGACAATTAGAGAATGTAATTGTAGATATTGATAGGAAATAATTAACAAATTAATTTTACTAATACCTACCTACTAATATAAGTCTATTTATAAATTATAGGTAACAAACTTTTAAACCTACTTTCCCTAGTTACTAATGTTACATGTTGCTAATTGAAGTTGGTTATCTACCTTCTTTCGTCCTTCAGAAATCGAAAAAATCTCCTTTCCTTGTCTTTGGTTGATGCCAAACACCCATACAATGCACAATATATTCCCATTTCGCAAAAGTTTAGTGCCGTGCGGCCACGGACCAGTTGGTCCGTGCGTGCGGCCGACATGCATCGCGTCGCGCACCCGACTGGTTTCTGGCGGTTTCTGGCTATCTGCGCCTTGAGGGGTGGGGTAATTCGAATCGGTGCGGGGCGGACCGTTTCCATTCTGTACGTCAGTACTATTATATATTCTGTGCTATTGCATAGCTTTTATCGCGGGCTTTGAGCGTGGCTACCGAATCAAGAAATTCCGTAACGAAAACACCTAACACTCTGGTTTGGTTGGTAGTGGGTGAGGGTGCGGGGGTATCAAAGGGGGGATGAAAATTTCATTGATTTCACCGAGGGGCTATGCCAGGGGGGTGAGGGTGCGGGGGTGCCAAAGGGGGGATGAAAATTTCATTGATTTAGCCGTAGGATGCACGGTTTTCAAGATATTTGACATAAACACCGAGGGGGTGGGGGTGGGGGGGATGGTTTCGAGGAGGTGAGGGTGCGGGGGGGGATTGAGAGGGGGTGAGGGTGCGGTGGTGTCAGAAGGGGGATGAAAATTTCCTTGATTTTGCCGTAGGATGCACCGTTTTCAAGATATTTGACAATAACATCAGGGGGTGGGGGGGGGGGGGGTTGAGGGGGGTGAGGGTGCGGGGGCATCAAAGGGGGATAAAAATTTCATTGATTTTGCCGTAGGATGCACCGTTTTCAAGATATTTGACAAAAACACCGGGGGGTGGGCGTGGGGGGAGAGGGGCGAGGAGGTGCGGGGGTTTTTTGAAGTTAAACTTCTATAGGCACGCTTGACTTAGGACGTACGAAGCTCGCACGGATCGAGACGAGCTGCTCCGAAATCAGACGAATACGTAAGCAGCTGTTTGTGAAAAAGTATATAGTTGTATCTATCATCTATGTACAAGAGTGAATAGCTGTACGCGTAAAATTTGTGTATAAAGCATTTTTAATATGAATAAACAAGAATAGAGAATACTTGAATTAATATCAAAGAAAAAAATACTGCATAAATAATTTTTTGTATAGAATAGCCAAATGAGAAACTAATTTCAATATTTTGTCATTTAGTTTACTACTTTTTTCAAAATTAATTGTTGAAACTATTTTGGTTGATGACGTCAGATTATAATTGATTGCTCCCACACTGTCGAATTTATTATATTTATTTAATTATTTTTTGCGTGGGGTACACTGTAACTAGTGTCACTTTACTGACGCTGTCAAAGTGCTAGATGTCAGACAGCGGGTCCAAATCAAACTCCGTAGTATAATCCACGCGTAACTTATGAAAAATTCTAACCATACAGAATAAAGTACGACTTGGACCGGTCACGCAATTTACACCAATGTCAAATGAAAGTCATTGCTTATTTGTTATGTAATAAATTCATTACATAATATTGAAATTAAATAACGACAGAAAACGAGTTAAAAAGCGTTTATCTCGAAATGGTTTTCGATTTACAATACATTGCAAGAAAATAGACATCCCCAATTGTTAGTCTTATAACACTTTAGTTACTATGCCATGTCTTAGTTTGAAGAATAAAATAATAAACAAAATAAAATAAATTATTTAAGATAACTTTGATCCAATATTGGTTAGTAAAAAATCGTTACTACTATGTTAGTACCTTATTTCTAAAAGAGATTTAGTAATGTTAATCATATGTCCGATCAGTGGACAATCCCCACAGTCGGCTATGACTTTCAGTACGCTGTTACTGCTGCTACGTACCCTACGCAAGAGAGAGGCGGATTTCTTGCGCATGACAGCATCAAAGCTATCCACGTCCGCTAGCGCAAACATTGTGGACGCACTTCAAAAACGCGACAGCCGCAACAGCGCCCTAAAAGCGTTATTATATTGAACACGTAGGGCGCTATAGGCCTTTTTGGTGTAGTTGACCCATAAACTACTTGAGTACAAGGACGTGCAGTATGCTTTAAAAAGCGTAATTTTAACTGCGTCTGAGCAACGACCAAACCTATGGATCAACATATTTGCCCAGACCGACAGCGCCCTACGTTCCCTTTCCATATCTTCATCGTCTTTAAGGCTATCAGTAACTACGTGCTGTAGTGTGAGTTGCAACTTATATAGTGTACGTTGGGAGAGTGTGTGTGTGAGGCGCAACTCACACTACAGTGCCCAAGGTATTTAAATTGAAATACTCTTTCAAGAGGTTTGTTGTACAGTGTTGTATGTATGTAAAACTCTTTATTGTACGTTAAACATGAAAAAAAAAACAGTTAACAAACAAAACAGATGTACAAAGGCGAACTTATCCCATAAAGGGATCTCTTCCAGTTAACCTTAGAACGATTGACAGGACATCAGAGACAAGAGTAGGCATACAATGCTGAGTAAAAAGAGTCGAAATCAAAAGTAAACCCAAACCAATATAAATGAACTAAAACAATTACTTTGCTCACCCGCGACCTTAAAATAGTTACGTTTATGCAAGAAATGTGTGTTTATGCAGTTCCTCCACCTCCACACTGTACGAACACACACAAATCACATAAAAACAACTATCACCACCACCAAGCTACACTGACGCGTTTCGAACTCAACCAGAGCTCATCCTCGGAGTTACCACAACCGTATGCTATGCTACCAAATGTTAAACTAACAAACCAAAACAAATGTTTTAACTTGTCACTGTAACTTCACAAGTACCCACTTTATTTTTCTTATTCTCAAACTACCCCACAAAAATTAACTTTTATTGACATATTGTTACGAGCTGTAGGGTTCGTTAGATAGATAATACGCCTTTAACGTAAAACTAATTTAATTGAACAAAAAGGAATCTCTTTCAACACTAAACTTATTCACTTAAATCACTTAGTAATCACTTTGATCTCTCTTCGATGTTTATCTTTCGGTATCTCTTCCAAAACTGCCTCTGTCGGCACCTTGTCTGCCTTTATATAGGTCCAGTGAATCGGTCCACAAAGTTCGAGAACATTCCAGCTAGAACTCTCTGGCACATACGTCTAGAATATTCCGGAAACAGGATCATCTGTCTGTCTCTTTCACGAATACGCTATGCTATCCCGCTCGCACACTTTCTAGAATGTTCCGGAACAAGATCGTTTGTCTCTTTCACACATATAGGCTATCCTTGTCACACACCTTCTAGAATGTTCAAGATCGTCTGTCTCTTTCACACATATAGGCTATCCTTGTCACACACCTTCTAGAATGTTCCGGAATCAAGATCGTCTGTCTCTCTCACACTTATAGGCTATCCTTGTCACACACCTTCTAGAATGTTCCAGAGACAGGTGGACTGTAACTTGGCCTGAAACGGCCTGAAAACGGGTTTTCAGGAAATGGTGTCATGTGACAGTTAGTGTCCTGAAACGGCCTGAAAACATGTTTCAGCCTGCTGAAAATAATGCTAACTTGGGGTAATTTCTGATTTACCGTTATGTGTTAGGACTTCTTCCAGAACGGCCTGAAAACAGATTTCAGCCTGCTGAAAACGACTGCAAGCGCTACTAATTTCATAAAAATGTTTTTACTGGTTTCCCGTTGACCCATCTCCGTAACAATATTATAAAACTACCTTGAATTTTTGTTTATTTATTTATAAGGCATATTTTATCTAATACCTTTAAACGAGCAATTCTTGTATATATGTATATATATATATAATCAGGATCTCGGAAACGGCTCCAACGATTTCGATGAAATTTGGTATGTGGGGGTTTTCGGGGATGAAAAACTGATCTAGCTATGTTTCATTTTCAGAAAATCGCTTTTACTCGTGGTTTCCGGCTATTTTTGTTTGCATTAGAATATAAAGCTAAATTTCGCCCACTTCGAGCAGATTATAATGGCACATTAGAAATCGGGTGGTCGCGGATCCAGCCGACCTCGGTTCGAATCCACGTTTTTTTTCAACATTTTTAGTTTTTTTTTAAGTTTATTTTTCATTAGAAAACGTCAAGTTTCTTCTTTTGTGAGAAAAAGTTACTTTTTTGTGAGAAAAAGTTACTTTTTTATTAGAAAAAGTATTATAGGGAACGTGCAGTAACAATAGGCGGCAGCACTAATGCGACAGAAGAGACACTATGCGGACAGTAAAACAAACTTATCAAGGTAAAACATTCAAATTGATGGCACCCTTATGGCACCAGTTGGCAGCACCGTCTATGTGCACGTTCCTTATTGGGAGCACAGAACAGGAAAAGCCGGTTGTCTGTAAAGTCGGTTTACGGACGATAGTTTAACGTGACTCACCCAACCTCCGGTGTTTTTGTCAAATATCTTGAAAACGGTGCATCCTACGGCAAAATCAATGAAATTTTCATCCCCCTTTAATACCCCCGCGCTTCCTCCCCCGCATCCCCTCCCCCCTCTCACCCCGCATCCCCTCCCCCCCTCTCACCCCCCCCCCCCCACCCCTCCGGTGTATATAATCAGGATCTCGGAAACGGTTCCAACGATTTCGATGAAATTTGGTATTTGGGGGTTTTCGGGGATGACAAATTGATCTAGCTTGGTCTTATCTATGGGAAAACGCTTGGTACCGAGTGTCTGCCCGAGCAGAGCTCGGTCGCCCAGGTACTTTATACTAACTGTTCAAATTAGACCCAAGCCGCAAGCCGCAGTAAAGGAGAAGATACTAAATTTACCTGTTCATTAATAATAGACCCCATAGACCTAATTATTTCCATGCATTCCAGAGCATCCAGACGCAACCCCTTGCCGCAATAATGTAACACTTCATAAGAATCTGAATCTAACAATGAATGATTTGATTCCAACAAATGTTTTGCAAAATTCGATCTATCTGGATGCTCATTCCTATATGCCGAAACATGCTCTTTAAATCTAGTATTAAAACTTCGGCCTGTCTGTCCTACGTATATCCCATTGCAGTCATTACAAGTAAGCTTGTATACCCCCGATCTAGTTCAATATCTACCTGTTCTTTGTGGTTACATAGCCTAGAGTACAAAGAGTTGTTAGTCTTAAAGGCTTATTAATATAATTAATATAATTAATTAATATTGTTTGATTTTAAAATGCCATAAATCTTATCAGACAAACCCCCAACGTAAGAGATGCTAGATCTATATTTGTTAGTAGACTGAGAAGGTAACGCAGCGTAAAGCATGCTATTTACTAACCGTGCCTGCTTCTTTTGAACTAAACTATCTACCATTGATTTTGTATAACCATTTGAGATCGCTATCTGATAAATAGTACTCAACTCTAAATCAAAATGTTCCTTAGAAAGAGGCACAGTCAGCAATCTATTAACATAACAATGGAAAGCAGCCAGTTTATGCTGCCACGGATGATTAGAAGATGCTGGTATAACAGCATCTGTGTACGTGGGCTTACGGTATATTTTAAATTGATGTTTGCCATTTAATTTTGAAATCGTTAAATCCAAAAAGTTCAACGAACAATTTTCCTCCAATTCTTTTTTGAACTTTATCTTTACGTGCCCAAAAAAACGTGCTTCAAAATTAAATTAAATTAAATTAAATGGCAAACATCAATTTAAAATATACCGTAAGCCCACGTACATAGTTATGTTTATGTGATTTGTGTGTGTTCGTACAGTGTGGAGGTGGAGGAACTGCATGAACACACATTTCTTGCATAAACGTAACTATTGTAAGGTCGCGGGTGAGCAAAGTAATTGTTTTATTTCATTAATATGGACCTCCGCAAAGTAACGCCTGATTCAATAAATTATTTTCAAACCAATATACTTAACATAAACAATACACATATATAAAAAGAATACACGCAACTACACACTAATATATTATATACTTAATGAATACAGTAGACTAATACATATCATATCAACATAAACAGACTACCTACATAAAAACATTAATATACGCATATACACTAAACAGAGAACACAATAGAGGTTGTCTCTATTTAAGAGGAACTGTCAAGCCAGTACGCCCTTAAGCGACTCCGGAACATAGCTACCGACTGCGACCGCCTGATTTCACTCGGCAACCGATTCCACAGACTAACAGCGTGCACGGAGAAGGATTTGAAATAGGATTTGGACTTAGTTACAGGAAAAGCTAACAAAAGATTACTACTTGACCGCAACCGGTTCCCAGAACCAGCAGCCAAGTAAATAAATCTTTCGAAAAGGTAGGAACGGGACTGTGGTTTAAAAAGGACATTAAAAAGCAACGATAGGATGTGAACATTACGGCGCAGGCGAATTGGGAGCCTTTTCAGCTGAGCGCGAAAACAGGACACGTGGTCGTACTTTCGGAGACCGAATATAAAGCGTATGCAAACGTTTTGAAGACGCTCAAGCTTGTCAAGCAGTTGCTCAGTGAGATCGAGATAGGCAATATCGCCGTAGTCGAGGAGAGGGAGAAGAAGGGATTGAGCCAAAGTAATCTTGGTATGAAGAGGGAGGAAACTTTGCAGGCGTCTGAGAGAATGTACCAAAGCAAAGAGTTTGCGGCTGACTTCCGAGACATGAGCCGACCATGAACCGAGTGTTATAGGGGGTATGACTTTAGGACACTTATTGCCAGCCTTAAAGACCATGAATTGCGATTTATTCGTGTTGTACCGCAAGCCATGAGAAACAGCGTATCTTTCACAAGTACCGAGTAATTTTCTAAGCGCACTGACCGAGGACGCCAGCAGCACCATATCGTCTGCGTAGTTAATGTTGTTGACGCACACGCTGCCTATATGGCAACCGACCCTCGTGCCGCTGAGCTCCCAGACCAGTGCATCCATGTACAGGTTGAAGAGTTTTGGTGAGGTTAAACCCCCTTGCCTCACCCCGCACTCCATCCTGTACTGCTCGGAATATTCGTCACCCCACCTCACATAGTTCACTTGGTTACCATACCAAAATTTTAGTATACTGATGTAGCCATCCGGAAGATCGAGATTGGCCAATTTGCGCCACAAGATGTCGTACGAGACCAGATCGAACGCCTTAGACAGGTCCAGGAAACAGGCGTGCACAGGTGTACGCCTGCTTGTGTAATACTTGACAGTATGCTTCAGTCTTAACCTTTTCAACGCCAACGACACATATATAGGTCACAAAGTACAGTGTCAAAGTGACCTTGACACAATGACATAAGATTCAAAGCAGGTTTACGTTTTGTCGAGGCGCGGCGGTGAAAGGGCTAATATAGCAGTTTCCGTTGATAAGCTACGCCTGAAACCATGCTGACTATCATGAAGCGTAAGATGGTTTTCCAACACAGTATTGAGCACACTGTCAAGTACCTTAGATATTGTAGTTGCTAGAGAAATCGGTCTATAGTTCGATCCGTCCGATACGTCACCTGTGCGATCAGCAAGATCAGCAGGTAGGTACGAGTGAGCAATGCAAACATTAAATAACAGTGCCAAAACTCTAGGTAGATGTACACCTGCATGCTTTAAGTGCTCAATACTGAGACTATCGTGTCCCGGTGATTTACCGCTAACCATAGAGCTTATAGCACATTTAACCATCTTAGCACTGATAAATATTTTTAATTCACTTTTTGTCTCAGTATTATGCACAGAAACTGACTGCCCTAATGGCGACGCAACCTGGAACTGTTCTTTAAACAAGTCTGCTATTTTCTTTGCAGCACTCACCCCCCCTACGGTTTCTGGAAGTCTAAGTCCAGCGTTAAGCCGATTAGTGAATTTCCAGAAGTTTTTGAAATCACATTTAGAGTGTTGAGCAGTTAAAATATCCATCTTTATTTGGTTTTGATGGTTCTGGCACCATTTTAACCTGCCTTTAAAAACCTTCCTGCTAGCAACCATTTCATTGTGAATAGAACCTTGCCTTGGTCAACCACTCCATACCCATATCATGAACTTGGACCTAGCCTCTGCGTGCACCTCTTTTAAATGCTTATTCCATCCCACCAGAGGCCGCCTCTTCTTATTACAAGTATTCCTGCAATAAGATTCGACGGCCGCAGATGACAGAATAGACACTATAAAGATTAGATTATCTTTCTATCTCATTAGAAAAACGCAAATATCTCCACTTTTACCATGTCAGCTTGTAATATTTATAATAAAATCACGAGGAGCTATTTAAAACATAATAACATAGCTCGAAATATAATTTAAGTGGCTACAAATAAAAATCACCCTGTAGCGCCACTACATCACTGTCCCCCGGGAGGTATTACCGTCCATCGCCGGATCCACCATTTTTTGCAGTAAATCTAATTTATTTGTATTAGTTAATGACTTATACACGTCTACCGGACGGCCGTATAACTCTTTCGCCTGGAAAATATCACTGGAACATTTGGTTTTGATACTTTATTTTTTTAACCCCCGACACAAAAAGAGGGGTGTTATAAGTTTGACCGCTATGTGTGTGTGTGTGTGTGTGTGTGTGTGTGTGTGTGTGTGTGTGTGTGTGTGTGTGTGTGTGTGTGTGTGTCTCTGTCTGTCTGTATGTGTGTCTCTCAGTGGCATCATAACACTTAAACGGGTCAACCGATTTGGATGCGGTTTTTTTTATTGGAAAGCAGGTTTCTTGGCAATGGTTCTTAGACATGTTTCATAAAAATTGGCCTAGCCGTTTCAAAGTTATCAGTTCTTTTGCATGCTGCGGAAGGGATCTTAGACTTAATTACGTTGAGGGTTTTTAAAATTTTTAATTTATAGTTATATAACAATTTACTTTTGCTGACTTACTGTTCTACTTGATACATTTTAAAAAATAAGACCTTTTTTTAATATTGTTTTGCATGGTTTGACCAACTCAGAAAATAAGTTTTTTTTTGTAAAAAAAAATAAGGAAAAAATCTATATTGTCACTACGTTAATAGATTTTTTTTAAATATCTAATGCTTTAAATGATATATGTCGACGCAAGACCCACAAACGCGTCAATTACTGTTAAAATGTTATTTTTATTATGCTTTAAAATTCATCTTCCTTAATATGAGTACCTATCCTTATTTTGTTAAGGTGAATATGAACAAGTGTCTACTTGCGGGAGCCCCTTTTCTCCCATAATCTTTTTTATCCGAATTTTGAAAGTCAGAAATCGATGTCCATAATATTCTTGCTCATAAATATCGATGGTCATAATTTTTTTAAAGCATATCGCTTAATAGTTCTAACTGCAATTATCCATAATCCTATTGATCATAACTTTAAAAAGACATAATATTGATATCAATAAAATTTAACGGAATATCGTTGATTATTCAGAAACATTGTAAGGCATATCGCTGGCAGCGAGCGAGCGAAGCGAGCGAGCAAGACCTTTTAGGGCAGAAGCGACTCGGACAGGTTAGGTTCAGAAGGCTAAGGCGGGAGCGAAGCGTAGCGTAGCTCTCGCCTTAGCCTTCGATGTTAGGTATTTTTTTTATGACAGCACAGAAAAGGATTATTACCTTTTATATTATGAAATGTCATACAACCATGACACTGAATGTTATTACAAAGTAATATTATGCCTAAAAATAATTATGACCTGCGGTAAAAGACCATGCAATAATTATAATGAGTGGCATTCTTACCTTTAACATTATGAACAGTGATGCATTCATGACACTGAATGATATGACTTTAATTATTGTTCCTTACAATAATTATGACTTAAGAAAATAGTAACTCCAATTTATGTTGTTTGATATTATGACTTGCGATAATATGACGAAGAAAAATTATGACAGAAAACGTTATGGGCTTGAAAATTCGGAACAAAAATTTTATGGGAGTCATTATAGACCCGTCTACTTGCACATACAAACTGTTAATATTCCATTACTTTTAGATTCCACATTTAAAAGCTAGCACTTGTTCATATTCACTTGAAAAACCTAGTTTTTAGTTTTAAGCGCCTAGTTAATAACATTCATATTGAGGAGAAATATTTTTACTGGCAACAAAGCATTACATTTCATAGTATTTAAAAACTTTAAATTATTTAATTTAGAAATAATAATAATCAAACTTCTAAAAATGTCTCTTAAATTGTAAAAGAATTAAAACTTATTAACGATTGATTTTAAAACTCATTTTAATTATAAAAAGAAAAAGAAGTAAGTGAATTGACTTTGGTATGTCATTTTTAGTTAAATTCTGATTAAGGTGGAACGGCACGCTCTAGGCGCGAAATTCAAACTTTTTACAGTTTTTAATTTATTTGCGCTTGTAAAACAGTGTTATTTATATTATTGTGTAAAGTTTTTTAACAATAAAACTATTAGCTTGAAATAAAAGTTGTCAAAGCGATGAAAGTCCGAATTTCTTTGTTTGACAACTTTTATATCAAGCTAACAGTTTTATTCTTAAAAAGCTGTACACAATAATATAAAAAACACAACAACCGCAAATACCATATGAAGTTAAACAGTTACACCGTTTACCCACAATAAATTAAAACCTGTAAAAATTATGAATTTCGCGCCTAGAGCGTGCGCTTCCACCTTAAGTGTGCTGCGACACATTCTTTGACGGGCCTCTGCCGAGGCAACACGCATTCTGTAAGTACATTACCTGTTCAAAATACTTAACCTTCTAAGATACTTCGTTTATTTGTGCTTTTGTTACATTGCAATAAAAAATTGTGCACTGGTTTTCATCTTTTGCAAATGAGTGAACCTAACGATGTAAATGGTGACGTGAGGCCTACTGATGTCACCATTCCCATCAACCCAGCTGGCCAACCCTCGCCGTTATATATTATGTGGCTTAACTAATTAAAATGTTTTTGTTCCTTATTGATCGGAACTAGTATAAATGGACCTCTCAACCCGTTACTCATAGCTCCTAGTCTAAGACCCATACTAAATGTTTTTGTTAAGTGTGGACCTACACATTCTGTTCTCATAAAAATTAAAAAAAAAACAAATAGGGCACAATGCTTTTTCATCCTACTTTGACCTACATCTTTCTTCCCCGAATAGTGCGATATATTTTGTTTCTCTTCTTCTTCTTTTCTTCATCAGCGCGTTTTCGCCCACCGTAGTGCATACAACCTTTTTCGTCCTTCAGACTGATCCTACTGTTTCCCTAATGCCATCGGACCATCGGGCAGGCGGTTTGCTTACACATCTTGTGCCGGGGTCTCCACTCCAGAACGCGCTTCCTCTACCAGAATCAGAATCAGAATCAGAATCAGAATTTTATTTGTCAAAACATGGGTTTATACAGATTTTAGGTTTACATTAATTTGTTTCACTATGCTTTGCCTACCGGTCATTTGTTTCACCGGTCGTCGTCTCGATATTTTGTTTATTTATGTAATCTTAAAGACCCAAGTATCAAACTTGTTTTCTCCCCAATAGCAGTGGAGGGCTCCAATTATTTTAAGTTTTGTTCCTTGTACGTCCGCGGTTTATTTAAATAAACTTTGGATTTAAATTGGTTTTAAATTTTAAGGTTTACCCTGGAATGCTATTTGGATCGAAGGGATTCGAGGTATTGGGTAATTGCACTATTTTTTTAAGCCCCCGACACAAAAAGAGGGGTGTTATAAGTTTGAACGCTATGTGTGTGTGTGTGTGTGTCTGTCTGTGGCATCATAACTCTTAAATGGGGAAACCGATCTGCATGCAGTTTTTTATTTGAAAGCTGGTTTCTTGGCAATGGTTCTTAGACATGTTCCATCAAAATTGGTACAGCCGTTTTAAAGTTGTCAGCTTTAATTACGTTGGGGGTTTTTTAAATTTTTAATTTTATATGAAAGCCGACGTGGGTTAATCAACTTTTTACTGCCACCCGTTGCTACGGTTACACAATTTTTTTCTCATGGACAACCTAAGCATTATTCTGTGCAACAGTATGAAGATGTCACTTTGACAACCGGGGGGGACAAACTAAACAATACTAAAAAGTTTATTCACCCATATAATGAGCATGCTTTACTAAGTAATCTGATCACCGCCGCCCATGGATACCTACAGCATCATAAAGAAGAACCAAAAGGAAGACCAGTGCTGGTTTTTAACTAGCGACATGCTGAGCCGGGACCCTTTTTGTAGCAGCACTAATGTACAAGCATTGTACAAGTATTGTAAAATAAAAAATAAAAATAAATATTAGGGGACAATCTTACACAAATCGAACTAGTCCCAAACTAAGCAAAGCTTGTACTATGGGTACTAGACGACGATAAACATACTTATATAGATAAATAAATACTTAAATACATAGAAAACATCTATAACTCAGGAACAAATATTCGTGCTCATCACACAAATAAATGCCCTTACCGGGATTTGAACCCAGGACCTCTTGCTTCGTAGGCAGGGTCACTACCAACTAGGCTAAAGCGGTCGTTGTACATCATTTTAGGCAACAATGCACGCGTAGCTTACGCTAACATTATTTAATGTCATTCACTTTGCACGCGAACCAATATAGTTTTGTGTAATTGTAAGCATATTTTTTATAATTTGACTCAGTGTACGATTGACCAGCTTGAATATAGCTCCTCTACCATATTCGCGGTCTTTTATTCCTCGGCACTCTTCCTTGAGCGACGACCTGGTGAAGGTAGCGGGAACGCATTGGATGCGGATGGCGCAGAGCCGATGTGTTTGGCGAGCCTTGGGGGAGGCCTATGTTCAGCAGTGGACGTCTTTCGGCTGATGATGATGATGATGACTCTTCCTTTAGCATTTGACATTGACATTTTATTACATCTTTATACAACTAATATGTAATGTACATTCCTGTGCCTATGTCTATGTTTGTACTCTTATTTTTGCCTGTGTAGGTACGTGTTATTGTTGTTA
The DNA here is from genome assembly GCA_947563465.1 of Archips xylosteana. Classification (NCBI taxonomy): domain Eukaryota; kingdom Metazoa; phylum Arthropoda; class Insecta; order Lepidoptera; family Tortricidae; genus Archips; species Archips xylosteana. The sequence continues at coordinate 14,728,245 of OX387364.1, read as the reverse complement.
AAAATAAATAAACATTTATTATATCTTTCTTTCTTTTTCTTTCTTTCATCATTACGGCAGGTGGTTGCCGGCCTTGTAAAAAGTCTTACATCATCATCATCATCATCATCAACCTTATAAAAGTCCCACTGCAGGGCACAGGCCTCCTCTCAGCGGTTTAAGGGGCAAGACACACAGACGTGGGACGGGGGCGCGTCGCAGTCGCGTCGTTTGTCCGCAGGCCGCGTCTCCGCCCCGTCTCTTCTGTCTGCTTTGGACCGCGACGCTTCTATACATTTAGTATAAAAACTGAAACAAGGGGCGCCGTGACAGCGACGCACCCCTGTCCCACGTCTCTTCTATGTGGCTTGCGCCTAAAGCTAAAAACCGACGTTTCAACAATTTATTTGACAATTGAAAAACCATACAAAAATCACGTGCCGAAATCAAAGTCAAAAACAAAACAGAATCGCCATTCAAAATTAAACAATGAAGTCAAAAGCGCTCGAGGCGACATGTGGCCATTTAAGTGGCGGTGACAATTTAACAAATAAGGTTACGCTTAAAAGTACTAAATTCAATTATTTCTAAAAAGCACCCTTAATTTTCAAACCTGATTTAAAAGCCGTCGTAAGTTCTACGATTTTGAGTTGATATTTGAATGCGATGAATGTGGAGTTGGTACAGTTGAAGCCCCTTTTCGTGTTAAGTCAATTGAAATGAGACCATATTCAAATGTATGGATGATATCGGTGGAAATGTATGCAATTAAATAGGGTGATCGGAGGCCAAACGTTATCGTCTTGTAATCTTTGACCAATTATAACTGAAGATACACATTGCCGAACAAAATCCCCTTCAAAGAATGTCCGAACTTTTTTATTTGGTTGCGTAATAAATAAAATTTATCACCTACACAGAAATTTGAACCTAGTCTTTACTTCATTACAGTCGAATTTCAGTAGCGGCAAAACTCCACTTGACAGCTAAACTTGACAATTTCACGCAACGTTCTGAAAAAAAAGAAGGCCACTTTTATCAAAGTGGCGCTCATTTGGCTCGGACATTTTCGGGCGCGCGACTGTGGATCTACAGTTATACTTGATCAAAGCTTGTAATCGCCTTTGTTTTTGGTAAAATTTGAGTGGAAACAGACCCATAAGATACAGCGACAAAGTACTAAGTAGTTTACGCCTTCTATGCTTGACTGTAAATACTAAGTAACCAGACAAACTTATTGTTTTCCAATGATTCACAGTTAACATTAGACAATTTTTCTACGAGATATAGCTCCCAACTTTGATCAATTATAACTGTAGATCCACAGTCGCGCGCCCGAAAATGTCCGAGCCAAATGAGCGCCACTTTGATAAAAGTGGCCTTCTTTTTTCTCAGTACGTTGCGTGAAATTGTCAAGTTTAGCTGTCAAGTGTCAACCGAAATTCGACTGTAATGAAGTAAAGACTAGGTTTAAATTTCTGTGTAGGTGATGATTTTAATTGTTATGCAACCAAATAAAAAAGTTCGGACATTCTTTGAAGGGGATTTTGTTCGGCAATGTGTATCTTCAGTTATAATTGATCAAAGGCTCCCAAAATCTGTCTTCTTCTTCTAATATATAAAAATCTCGTCTCACGGTGTGTGTTACCAAACTCCTCCAAAAAGGGTTGACCAACTTTTTTTTGTATTATGTACCAGATACATTTGGTAGGTCTGAGAATAGGTCGTAGGCTATTTTTATACCCCTATTCTTCGCAGACGGGGGCGGGGGCAACGGCTAGTATTAAATAAACTTAATTCATAATATACAGGTTATCCTAAAATGCAACGTTAACCAGGTATTCAGCGAAAGTCCAAGCTATACCAGTTCTGAAAAAAATAAGAGAAGTAATCGCTGTGTCACTCATTTAAGTGATAAAAGAGTCACATGACATATCACTTTAAGTAGGTAATTGATATTTTCGTAAAAATTTCTATTATCGCTAATTAAGTGAGTTAGGTTCTTTTTTTATTTTTTCCAGATCTGTTATAATTTGGCGTTTCGCCCTGTACTACCAGGTTATCTTTGAGTTGTACCCTGTACCTTGTATGTTGGATCTTCAGAATTCATCAAAATGTTTACAAAAGTAACAAAGCGTTTAAGTCAACGGCAACAATCCAAACCCAGCTTAACAAAAACGTGACAATTACAATCCCATAAAAAACATTCTCACGGTGTCAAACTCTTGCGCATCATTATAATGTAAATTTGACACCCAATCAAAACGCAGACACGCTCCGACACCAACAAAAACATAGAAAAAGATAACGACAATCACAACAAAACAACAAAAAACATTACAGCCAAAGAGGTTGTCACTCGCAAATCAAACCAAATAAAGGTCCGCCATGTCTAAGTGAGTGAATGAGTGAATGGATGAACAAATGGAAGTGTGTGAGTAAATTGTATAAAAACAATTGCACGCGTAGTGTTTTACGATGGCTTTGACAAAAATCAGAATCGAATCAAGCGCACGTGAATGGAAGGTTTAGAAGTGCGGGATAGAAAAACTATGGAGCATTGCGTTTAAAAATTTTTGTCTTTTGAATTGTTTTTTTTTTCATGACTTCAATAAAAAGGTTAAAAAGAAACGGTCAACTGATCAAAGACAAATTGAAAAGCCTCCTTATTGACTAAATGTTACCTACTGTAAAATTGTCGACTTTATGGGTGCCACATCATTTTTAGGGCTCCGTACCCAAAGGGTAAAAACGGAAACCCTATTACTGAGGCTCCGCTGTCCGTCCGTCCGTCCGTCCGTCCGTCTGTCACCAGACTGTATCTCGGGAACCGTGATAGCTAGTAGAGAGTTGAAATTTTCACAGATGATGTATTTTGGTTGCCGCTATAACAACAGATACTAAAAAATGGAATTAAATAAATATTTAAGGGGGCTCCCATACAACAAACATGATCTGTTTATTACAGCGCCATCTACAATGTATTTGCCGAACTAGTTGGCTTGCTAATTAACTAAAAATCGATGCCGGTTGACAACCAATCACCTCAGTAGTTCTAATTTTGCACACATTTTGTGGTGGCGCTAGTATATAGTTATTTTGCTCGTTTTTGCTCGATATTGATAACGGCAACAGGTAGACACTTGAAATATTCACAGAATATTTAATTATATATTGACTTTAAAAATAAATCATTACATTAAAATAAAAAAAATATTAAAGGGGGGCTCCCATACAACAAACGTGATTTTTATAGATAGGTAATTGTACGGAACCCTTCGTGCGCGAGTCCGACTCGCACTTGGTCCGTTTTTAACATAAAAAATCCCAAAAGTAGATTTTAACAACGTATAATTAATTATAATTACAGTAGTTTAAGAAAATTGACATTAAAAATGAACATACAAATTCTATTGTCATGAGATAATTATTCCTTATGATAGATGTGTCAGACTTACGAAGATTAGAGGTGGAGATGGTTGGTGGTGGTGGTGGTGGAGGTGGATTGACTTTTTATTTTACCTTGTTGAGTTTCTTGCCGGTTTCTTCTCAACACGGTTTTTCCGAACCGGTGGTAGATTCTTCGACGTTCATAGGAGCATCAATTGATACCTAAATTGAATAAAGAATTTTGACTTTTGACTTTTATGAAATCCCAAAATCTTTACAACGAATGAAAATATCGTATTTTTTGAACTCAAATATTAAGAGCTTCTAGACAAAGTTTGTTAACACGTTGAGTGCTGTACAAGTCATTTTTGACTTGCATTAGACTTTTGTTTGGTGCGGCGTTGAAAATAGGCGATCTCTGTCTGGTGCGGCGGTGATTTGACATTGAAATCCCTTGATTCAGAAAGAGACAAGTATACATTTAGGTTTGTTACTTCAAATTATATCCAATAGGTAGGTTCAAAGTATACAAGACAAATTCGACTTGTACCGCACCAGACGATAAAAAATTGTAATTGGTGCGGTACCAGCCAAAACTGTCTTGTAAAGTACCGCCTTGTATCGCACCATGGGAACTGGCCAATGCAGGCTAGTGTTGTGATTAATAACGACTTTTTTGTACGTAGTTTCGTTCTCAATGAATGCACCGAGAAATAGGCCGTAGAAAACATTATTAAAAGTGTTTGAACTCACAGAAAAAAGTGACCAAAGTAGCTTTGCGAAAACTACAATACGATAATGATGGATTTATTGCCGCAAAAAAGGAATTCAACAAGTTTCAAAAAGGTACCAGAAGTAAAATGTGCGTTGACTGTTATAAAAAAAAATAAGAAAAACAATAATGCTACAAAAAATCATATTTGAACATTTAGTTTAGTAATTTTTATTAAATAATTGTGAACATCGATAGCGATATTTTGTTTCATTATATTTCCCTTCTCTATAAAGTTATCGACATAACAAACCTTGCCCTACCCCCGTGATGCGGTACAAGTCGAATTCGTCTTGTTATTTAAATGTCTTATAACTTCCAAATTAATGTCTGTATTCTGTGGCGACAGCAAACTTATCTAATTAAACATATCAACTTGCTATTGCAATCATAAAATTATATTTTTTTATAAAAAACAAAGAAATATTGGGGAAAAACTTAATCTTCTGCTTACAAGTCACTATCGTCTTGTACCGCACTATTAGAAAAAATGTTACAAGTCAAAAATGGTATGTATAGCACTGAACGTCAGTTGTAGTAAAAAAGTCCCGCATTCATCGTGTTAAATAATTTCAAATTGAAAAAAAATATTTTACCACCGACTCCACCCCACCTACTCACCACACATCAATTTTCCGGTGCCCATCACGCTACGACCACGTGCCGGTCACGTGACCATTCCATCACCCCTGTCTCCTGCCTCCCCACTGTCCTCGCGACCCCGGCCTCCCCTTTTGTTCTTCGAGGGTCGTGGACTGATCTAAAGTTTTGAATAAAATGTTATTTTATTTATCGTTGTTGACGTTGTTTAACTGTGTTTAAATTAATCCTTTTAAAATTTTTGATATGAAGAAATATTACATTATTAGCTGTTATCCGCGCAACTATCAAATTCAAATTCAAATTGTTTATTAATATAAATAATTATTTACACGAAAAGACGTTAGTAAGCGCTGAGATTATGTCTATGTGTTAGTAAACAAAGACCGACAAACTAAAGTACTGACTCGATACAAATTGACCTTAATGGAACACTAACAACCTAAACATAACAAAATAAACATAATACAAACAATACCGTGCTATATTCATGCTATATTTCGCGGGAACTCGCTCGATCCCGATATATTATTTGAAATTTACCATGAGCTTTACGGTGAAGGAAACCATCGTGAGAAAACCTGCATACACCTGCGAAGAAATTCAACATTGGTGTGTGTGAAGTTCCCAATCCGCTGGGCCCGCGTGGGAACTACAGCCCAAGCCCTTTCATTCTGAGAGGAGGCCTGTGCCCTGGAGTGGGACGTATATATAGGCTGGGATGATGATAATCAATATCATCTGAGACATGTAGCACTTGCTACGGCGCGTCGGGCGTAGCTACTACGTAGCTTCTACGTAGCCAAACTAATGAACTCGTAGCACCATCTACATCTCATAGAGCTCATTTTGAAGAGCCTTATTGCAGGAGAAAATCGTTCTCTTGTTTTTAGGAATCCTTACCTAAAGAGTGCAAAAAGGACTCTATTACTGAGACTCCGCTGTCTGTCTGTCTGTCACAGGGCTTTATTTCTGGAACTGTAATAGCGACACATGTATATTTCACCGATTACGTATTTTCTGTGGTTGCTATAATAACGAATACAAAAAATAAAATAAATTTATAAATTAACTAGCTGGTGCCCGCGACTTTGTCCACGTTAATAATTGATGCTCCGCTCCTATTTAGTCGTAGCGTGATGTTATATAGCCTAATAGTCAATGGGCTATCTAACATTGAAAGAATTTTTCAATTCGGACCAGAAGTTCCTGAGATTAGCGCGTTCAAGCAAACAAACAAACTCTTCAGCTTTATAATAGTTTTTTTTTCAGCGTTTTTAACTCCGGCGCAGTTGCTAGGCGACAGCCGGCAGTTGCTAGGCAACGGGAGGCATACCTATAAGTTTGCGATTTAAGTGCTTACATTTCGGCGATTTTTAACTGAATTGTTTTTACGTTGCACGGAGCTACGGAACCCTTCATGCACGAGTCCGCCTCGCACTTGACCGGTTTTTTTAATAAAGACGCCATGAATACAGTCAATTTACTTATCAAATCAAAACCCAATAAAGCTTTGTTTAGCATCAATTTTGCAACAAACAAAACGCCTATAGCCACTTCAGCCCACGGGGCGCCTGCGCAATGCAAACTACAATTACGCGCGTGCGCACTGTGTGTTGCCTTAGGACAAAACACATCAAATACAAAAATCTCACGGTAAAACTTTGCAGTGAAAAAATGGGTCAGTTTTTAGTTATTTAGGGCTTAGGCCCGTAGTCCCCACGCGGGCTCGGTGCGGATTGGGAATTTCATACACGCCATGAACTTCTTCGCAGGTGTGAGCAGATTTCTTACGTTGTTCTGGTTTACCGTGAAGCTTATGGTTATGGTAGCCAGTAGACACTCACTTCAACATTGAGGAGATGAGGAGACCCTGTATTTAGCAGTGGATGATGATAATGATGATGAGGGTCTCATTCTAAATCCCTAACATCGTTTGTCCTAATGTAATGTTTTTTTTTTATTTAGATAGGCCAGACAAACGAACTAGTGGGTCACCTGATGTTAAATGAACACCACTGTCCATAGACACCCGCAGCGCTTTACACGATGCCAGTGCGCTGTCGGCCCTAAAGGAGAGGGGTGAGGGAGGGGGAGAGGGTAGGGGTGAGGTATTGGGCCCCCGGCACTCTCACTGACCGTACGAAACGCAAGCAGGATTACTGCTGCTTCACGCCGGAGTTCTGTGAGAGGGTGGTACTGCCCCGGACGTGCCGGCCCATTCGTGATGCAGCGGCTAGCTACAACATGGCTCTACCACTACAAAAAAAATCCTAATGATGATGATTTTTGTCCTAATGATCGTTTGTCCTAACACTTTTTTTCTCAGAAACCGTGAATTTTTCAGGAACTTTTTTGGGATTATCCTCTAGAGCTCTATAGGTTAGGTTAGGTTTGTTTTATAAAAATCCAGAACAATTAATAGATTTTAAACAAAAAGAGTTAGGACAACCGATCATTAGGACAAACATTACATAGGACAAATAATCATTAGGGATTTAGATATAGAGCCACTACACGATCTGTTTGGCGAACCCAGGGGGAGGCCTATGTTCAGCAGTGGACGTCTTTCGACTGAAATGATGATGATGATGTTGATGATTTTGTATTCATCACGTTCATCCTCATCATATCAGCCGAAAGATGTCCACTGCTGGACAACCACACACATCAACACTGCTGGATAACCTATCGTTCAAATCTCATAAAAAAACAACTTAACAAACTCAACCCCGCTAATTCCCACGTACAAATTATCGGCAATAAATAAATAATTTATTAACACTCCAGCGCGCTAATTTTCAAACATTGACTTTGTTATTTTGTAAAGCGCCACGCGATCGCTCCCGGCGTTTTTAACAAAAAAAGTTAACAATAACGTTTTGGAAGTGGGCTATGAATAAAACATTAATAATTATTAAAAGCGATCGGTAGGCGGGTTGTGTGGTACAATTATATCATCTAAGTTATGTTTTTTTAAGAAGTTTTTCGATATATTCCGCTTAGGGTTGTATGCTTGGCAAAGTGAGATATAACAATTATGTTTAAGTAATTTTGTTATCATTATTTGCTTTTATAATCTAAAAGTTATTTATTTACGCTTGTAGTCTTATGTAGCTGTTAATGTGCAGTTTACTTATCTATCTAAAAAGCGATCCGGGTGTCACCAACGGTACTGGCTAAAAATCAGCGCTGGGGTGCTATAAACGCCTCAGCATTATGCTGAGCCAGTGTCCGATTGCAACCGCAATGACACAATCTATCTTTAACTTTCGTATTGTCTTTTGTTTTGAAAAATATTGATGATGTGTCTTGTGTTGTTGTAAAGAAATGTATTTTCTTTCTTTCTTTCTCTCTCTCTCTCTCTGTCTCTCTCTCTTTCTCTCTCTCTCTCTCTCTTACCACAATAAGATGGACCAACGATCTGGTAAAGGCCACGGAAACCACTTCATTGCGGGAAGGCTGGACTGCACATGATCGTTGAGAAACTCTTTGGGGGAAGCCTTTGTCTAGCTGTGGACGTCTTTTGGCTGATATGATGAACTCAACCGTCTGATCGTCCATTATCCGTCCACTACTGGACGTGTAGGCCCCCCTCATATTGCGCCAACATTCGCAATCCTGGGCTTCCCTCATCCACCCGCATCTGATGAAATATTCCAGACTAGCCTTCCGTCCGCATCTTCGCCCGCGATAAATTAATTTTCCCGTAGAAAAAGGTATTTTCCCGCGGTAAAAAGTAGCCTATGTCACTCAGTGATAATGTAGCTTTCTAACAGCAAAAGAATTTTTTAAATCGGTCCTGTAGTTTCGGAGCCTATTCAATGCAAACAAACAAAGAAACAATCAAATCTTTCCTCTTTATAATATTAGTATAGAAGTATAGATAAATTTTGAGACGCCGTCTAGAAACTAACTGATATTATGATTATGATAATATACAGCCCCATCCCATTTTAACATGATGAAACATTCCAGATCAATTTTGAGACGCCTTCTAGAAACTGGCTGATATGATTATGATAATTATACAGCCCCTTCCGATCTTAGCATAGACTATTTTCTAGCCCAAACACGAGACAAAGTTGCAGACAGTAATTATTAAACTAATCGTCTTTTAAAATTCAGATAAAAATAGTCAATTTTATTTTTCTCGAGACACAATAAAAACTTGCCGCAATAATAAAACCCCAATATTTTTGTCACACAATTGCTTTCCCATTACTTATGGGAGAGCTGATGTGGGTAGTAACCTGAGGCGAAACGTGCCGACGCGGAAACGTGTTTGTTAATTTAACAATAGTGTACACCGTAAACATGCTTACGCAGAAATGGGTTAAATTGACACAGGGTGATACGAAGATTTGTGGGAACCAGCGAGATTTCCATTAAAAAAGGGTGTTGGAATTAATTTCAATGGACATCTTTCATTTTTTTTGTGTTTTATAATTACTTAAGTTCTAGAGATTACTCTCAAGTGATAAACTTGCCTATTATTGATGTAATTATTGAAATAAGAATCACGGGTCACTTACGTATTCGTAGTCGACGTATGCCCGAATTTTTTGTGAACCAATCCGTAGTTCTTCTTCAAGATTGTTTCCAACGGACAAGCGGAAGAAAGTTTTTGTTGCGGAGCATAGTTTGGCTTTCCGTTCGGACAAATGAGAAGTATGCAAGTAGTAATGAAACAACCCGTACTGGAGCGATGCTAGTTCATTACTGCCGTGTTGGTACACAAATATTCATTCCTTCACCACGGCCATATGCTTGAGAGGCAACCACAGGCCACCACGGCTATATACGGCCAAGAACTGACCACAGTTTCAAGTGAACTCAAACTGAGATCAATTAAATAATCATGGGACCATTGACACCGATTGATCTAGTCTCAAACTAAGCAAAGCTTGTACTATGGGTACTAGACAACGGATAAACATACTTGATATAGATAAATACAAACTTAAATACATATTAAACATCCAAGACTCGAGCACAGATATTCGCATTTTTCACACAAATATCTGCCCCAACCGGAAATCGAACCCAGCACCTCAAGCTAGTGTTCCAAAGGACTCGAGCCTTTTAGCTCTTTTTTTAAACCTGGCTTCGGATTTTAACGCCTAGAGGGCTAAAAGCCTTTAAAGCTCTTTAGCCCCCAAGCCTTTTTATATTAGGCAGCCTTGACTCTCGGAGCTCGTAACCTTAATAAAAGGCTATAATATAAAGGGTTATTTGAAATTCACTAGCATCCTTTAAACCCTAAACTCCAACCACTCAAACAAACGTTTTTTTGTTTTACGGCTTTTGTCACAACTTAATATTTTTGGTGTAATAACGTTTTGAAAATTTGAGATTTCCTCTTATTTTTACGATACTCTGTGTATTTGTATGGGAAAAAAGTACTTCATTTTAAAAAGTCATAAAACAAAAAACATTCGTTTGAGTGATAGGAATTCAGGGTTAAGAGGATGTCAGTGAATTACAAATAACCCTGTATATTTTTAGACTTATATAACGACCTCCGAGAGCCTTGAGAGTTACGAGCTCCGAGAGTCAAGGCTGACGAATATAAAAAGGCTGTGGGGCTAAAGAGATTTATAGGCTTTCAGCCCTCTAGGCGTCAAAATCCGAAGCCAGGCTTAAAAAACCGGCCAAGTGCGAGTCGGACTCGCGCACGAAGGGTTCCGTACAATTATCTATAAAAATCACGTTTGTTGTATGGGAGCCCCCTTAAATATTTTTTTTAATTTTAATTTAATGATTTTTTTTGATGTCAATATAGAATAAAATATTCTGTGAATATTTCATGTGTCTACCTGTTGCCGTTATCAATATCGAGCAAAAACGAGCAAAAAAATCATGTTTGTTGTATGGGAGCCCCCTTAAATATTTATTTTATTCCATATTTTAGTATTTGTTGTTCTAGCGGCAACCAAAATACATCATCTGTGAAAATTTCAACTCTCTAGCTATCACGGTTCCCGAGATACAGCCTGGTGACAGACGGACGGACGGACGGACGGACGGCGGAGCCTCAGTAATAGGGTTTCCGTTTTTACCCTTTGGGTACGGAACCCTAAAAAAAGAGCTAAAAGGCTCGAGTCCTTTGGAACACTACTTCAAGCTCATATATTTTCTCTAGCCACTGGGCTATCCGGTCGTCTAATATTGATCGGGTTATCGTCATTGCATCCCAAACAGTAGGATATCGTGTAACAGCAATATTAAGCCACCATGTTACAGATATCTTCAGTCTGAAATTGACCTGCGCTAGTTTTGACTTACTTACATTGATGTAGAGAAACTAAATATGTTATATACATGGCTGTTTCATCATCATCATCATCATTTCAGCCGTCCACTGCTTAGATAGGCCTATCCCAAGATTTGTTAAACAGACCGGTCTGTCCGTCCGGCAACATTAACCAGAACGTCGCTCCACCTTGTTGGAGGCTTAGTACGCCACTCGAGAACCTATTGACCCCATCAGCCATCAATTCTACGAGTGATGCGCCCTGCCCACTACCATATACCACTATTATTGAGTCTGGTGATTCTTTGAGCTATTTTGGTGACTTTTCTTGCGCGGATTTCATCATTTCTCATGTGATCCCGCAGAGAAACTCCGAGCATAGCTGAACCTTGAGTTTTCTTATGAGGCCAATCGTTAGCGGTCACGTCTCAGTGCCATAAGTCGTCACTGGCAGCACTCACTTTTGACTTAAGACATACAATTTTGGCTAGGGATTTATTTTTAGGGTTCCGTACCTCAAAAGGAAAAAACGGAACCCTTATAGGATCACTTTGTTGTCAGTCCGTCCGTCCGTGTGTCCGTCCGTCCGTCTGTCTGTTAAGACCCTTTTTCTCAGGAACGCGTTGAGGTATCAAGCTAAAATTTATATCAAATACTCAAGTCTACTGTCCCTTGGAGCTGTGAAAAAATCAAACATCTAAGCCAACGCAATCAAAAGATACAGCCGTTTATGACGCAAATTTCCGCATATTTTCGAATCTCGCAAGAGAATCAAAACCTACAGGGTACTTCCCGTGAACTCAGAATGTTGAAATTTGGTACGAAGCTAGGTCTTATAGCACAGATAAAGGAAAAATTGCGAAAAGCATAAATTTTTTTGTCTGTCTGTCTATATCAGTAACCAACGCACATTTTCGACACTCGCAAGAGAATCAAAACCTACAGGGTACTTCCCGTGAACTCAGAATCTTGAAATTTGGTACAAAGCAAGGCCTTATAGCACAAATAAAGGAAAAATTGCGAAAAGCATAAATTTTTTTGTCTATCTGTCTATATCAGTAACCAATCTACAATGATCCCACACTCTGCACATTTTACTTAGGAGAAGGGGTCTGCTAAGACTGGATGATCATAGATACATATAAATTTGTATGGAACCCTCGGTGCGCGAGCCGACTCGCACTTGGCCGGTTTTTTTTTAACTCCTGATTAAAAATCACCGTGTATTACCACTACTACCACGACCTAAAATATTAGATTTAAATAAGTCTTTGTTAATAATTTCATTCTAAATGCAAGCTTTTTCACTGTCTGTACTTTTTGTTTACTGTTCTTGCATTGTCACCCAACCTACATAAGTATACCAAATTTCAAGTGAATTCGACCACTGGAAGTGGGTCAAATTCGACTTCCAAGATTTGACCCGTACAACCTAACAAATTTTGGGTTATTTCTACTCAGAATCACAAGCACTATCGATTTAAGCAACAAAAAAAGTGTCCCTCTCTTAATTGTCAGTTTTGTGACGCATTTAACCATACATTATGTTGTATGGACCGTCACAAAACTGACTAATAAATTTTGTATGGAAAATTAAGGATAATTAAGGCAAAACGTGTACATTGGCCTACCTGATACCGAGAATCCTAAACAATATCCCTTCGGAGGAAGGCTGCATTAGTTTACGTTGTTTTAAAAATAAAGTAAAGTTGTTTTTGCTAAGTAATCCTATTAGTAAAACATTTAGTCCTTAATGAAATGTATTAAGTAACTATAGATATAACCCACAGATGTACCCACTATCACCTAGTATCAAATTTAATAAGTACCCACCTGCTTTTTTATATAACTCCAACTATGCATGCAAATGTAAGCTAAGATTTTTTTCTAGGTTATGTAGTTAGTTATATAGTTTTTGCACAGTATTACATGGAAGTGTTTTGAGTGTTTTATTTCGCCAATAAACTGTCATGCAGTTTGGCGAAAAATGTGTTAATGTATACGCTGTGTAATTGTTATTTAAATAAATAAAAAAAAAAAAATATTTTCTGAAAACTCCCATATATACCCTTATATACAAGTTAATAAAAGCTTGTAAAATGATGGCAGTGAATGTATTATGTTATTGTCCCACAACCTGAATAATTTTAGTTTGTTCTAGCTCACTCCTTATCCTTGTAGGCATTTGCATAGCCGTCAGTTCAGGATTAGGCCAGAGCTTTAGGCGTTCGTGCGTTTGTATGTTTGTCTGTATTTAGCGTTCACGTCTTGGTGCATGCACAAACATCTTTGAGGCTAATAGTTAATCTGCATCTTGTGCGAATTGAATTGATTCAGTATCAACGGCAGCTAGAATTATTGCTCTATTGAGCAAAATTTAAGGATTTAGAGGGAGAGAAAGAGAGATTTATTTACACATATTCGATACACTGGTAAAAATAAACTCGGCAGGAAAAGATACAATCAAAAAACATGAAATAGTGTAAAGGCCTCGCAGCATAGTTAAATATATTAAAATTACATTAAATTAAATATTTGAAATTATTCAGAAAGTCGTGCCGGGTAGCCTTTTGGTTTAACTTATAGTCTCTCAAGTAGAGGGTTGTGGGTTCGAGCCCAGGCTCGCAACCGTGAGTTTTTTGGAATATATGTGCGAAATTACATTTGAAATTTACCATCAGCTTACGGTCAAGGAAAAAATTGTGTGAAAACCTGCACATACCTGATAATATTAAAAGTAATCTGTATACAAATTATAATCTAGTTTTTCACACCACCTGCTCGACAATGCCTTATTATATATCATGCAAACCTCTCTCAAAGTAAATCATTATAGCCCTTGGCATTCGCCGGGGCGTAATGTTGTACTGAATATCATTATAACCCGCCGGGCAGTAATGTGATTCTCACTTCTCGTAGTTCTTATTGGTATGCACTTAAAGTCTAATTTCAAAATCGCCCGGCGTGCAGGCCAGCGCGCAGCTCGTGCTGGTGCTGGTGCTCAACGTGGCCAGCTCCGCGGGGGCCGCGCCGCGCCTCATTTATTTGCAGTTTCGCGGCCGAACGAAAACAAAGTCAAATACTTAAACAAAAGCCGCGAGTGTTTCAATACGCTGCAATTTTAAGTATCAAAACTGCAAAAGAAGATAAAACATTAAGAATATATCGAGTGACGAAAGTGATTTGACTCCTGATTCCATTAAATTAGACGCCTTAGGACCACTTGCACAGTTCAGGGTAAAAAAATTAAATCGGTAACCCTGGGTTAAGAATGACAGTTCCATACATTTTGACACTTGTTAACCCTGGGTTAGCAGTTACCTCGCTCGGAGTTAAGTAGCTTACCCAGGTCTGCGCAAGCCAGCCTTAGAAATTGTTAATAATGTACTCCCAGAGAAGTCGAAGGAAAAATACTTAAAAGCTTACAAAGATTTTGACAAATGGAAAACTGCGAATGGCGCAAAGTCAGTGTCAGAATCAGTGCTTCTGGGTCTATTTCGAGTATTTTTCTAGTAGCCTTGGTTTTTATTGTCTCGCAAAAGGTGAGAAAAGTTATACTCCTCGGGGATAAAACTGATTTTGCCTTGGGCGCACTTAAATCCTTCACTGCTCTCAGGACTCCATCTTAATTCCCTCGCTTCGCTCGGGAATCAACTAAAAACCCCCTCGCTACGCTCGGGAGTTAAATCTGGAGACCCTCGATACGCTTAGGATTCAATATCGCGCCCGTGACATAATGCAGTGCTTTATCCCCTTGGTGTACAATCTACTATTAGTACCTATGTGCAATGTAACATGTGATATAAGTTATAATTTATTGTATTTCAAACACACTTTCTATTGTTTCTGAATAATAATAAAAAAAAACATTCAATGGTGTGTGCGAAATTACCAATCTACACTGGGCCCACGTGCGAACTACCGCCCAAGCACTCTTATTTTGAGAGGAGGCCTACATGGGCATTATATAGGCTGGAATAATGAGGATGATGTAAAATAATTAAAAAAATTGCAGGGGTGCTGATCAAACTAACTACTTGAAATATTATAGATCACTACGTAATCATCATCACTATCACTACCACTACATAGTATAAAACAAAGTCGCTTCCCGCTGTCTGTGTGTCCCTATGTATGCTTAGATCTTTAAAACTACGCAACGGATTTTAATGCGGTTTTTTTTTATAGATAGAGTGATTCAAAAGAAAGGTTTATATGTATAATACATGCATAATATAGTAGAGAAAAACTGATAATTTTTGAGGTTTCTAATGTGATGTCGTAATTAAACACATTTTTTGCGCTTACATTGCAAACGCTGGCTGAACCCTACGAGATAGATCAAAACAATGTACTACAGTATTGTAGACCTTAAAAAGGTCTACAAAAAAATCCGCAATGGTATATGTCTATCTCTTAGGGATAACCCACAATAACCATATTTATTCTTTACTTTTTACGAAAAATAATGGCTTATTTACGAGCGATTTTAAGCAATACAGCATTAGTCCTTATCCAATTAAGTACCTTAAATACATTGTGCATGTAATATAGATCAATATAGCCCATTATAGCATGGAATTTAAATTAATATTTTCGAAGATATTACAGATTTAAAATGCAGGGACATAGCGGGCGGCGCATGCCTATAAGGTCTAATGACAAAAAAGCTGTGAACCTTGTAATATAAATAAGGACATTCTGTAGTATTATTTAGTATCAGCATTGTACCCGAGCGAAGCCGGGGCGGGTCGCTAGTTCATTATAAAACATGTTGTATAACATCGGTAAATTTGTCACCATTTTGACTTCACAAAACACAGTTTCACTAAATCGTAATTCTATTCAACACTTCAAAATTAATAATTCTCACGTCAAACTCAAGTGGCAATGAATTATCGTGTTCCGGACATTCCCACGTCATTAGACACGTGTTAGTGTCGATGGTACTTGTCCCGGCAAATATTGTCTTTGAGGACACCCTACTTGATTGAATCGACTTGAATTGTTGGGTTGGCGACAGTGAATTTGAATCCTTTGATGGCTGATAAATTGGTGAGTATAATTTCATAAATATTAAATAGAAAATACATATCACTACACAACGCACTCCAATTGACTTAGTCTCAAAGTAATCAAAGTAGGTATGTTTCTTAACAAAGTATAAATACGTACGAAAATCTACATTTTAAATAATATCAGCCCAGTGAGAGTCTTAGTCGTTCTTCTTCTTTCTTACTTTTCCTTCACCGTAAAGGTCATGGTAAATTCCAAATGTAATTTCGCACATAAGTTCCGAAATTTTTTATCACTGGTGCGAACCCGGACTTGAACCTACGACTTGGCTACCGCGGGTTTTTCTCTGTCTTCATATTGGTGTTATTGATTATTTTGATAATGGTATACTAAGAAAATATACATAAAGAAACAAACATACATAACTTCTCACCTTAAGCGCAATATACCTACCTAATACCTAAATCTCCGTTCCATCATATCATAAGTAATAAACTAATAAATTACTTATGAGATAGTCTCTACCATAGATACATGAGTTTCAATATAAATAGGTACTAGTTTAACATAATCGCCAAATATAAGCCCCACTAATAACGGCGTAACTACCACATAATACCGTCATTACCGAATCCCATCTTTACCTAACAATGCACTCCCTAGTAATTATAATTGACATATTTCGAACAATTTGTCGGTCGGTCGCGTGCACGAGTGTTTGTATTGATGTCCACTCTCGTTAGCCCAGTGTTGGGTTTCTATGGCCGTGGGCTGATTGTATGGAGAAGTAATTGCTCTTCAATATAATCTTGGGGTTGGTCATTCAAAGAATGGGTAAGAGTTTGAAAACAATTATGAACGCGGAATTCGTTTGTATTATAAATCTTTTTAATTAAGTTTATTTACATGCAGATTTTTTATTTGCTTTGATCAATTATCAATTATATAAAGGTTGACCAATAATAAAATACATAAATTATTAGAAACTTTTATTGCTATATTATTTTTATATTTGCCATAATATAAATAAAATTATAGCCTACTACCTATTTTCAGACCCTAACAAATACAGCAAAAAAAAATGATAAAAATTTGTCAAGCCGTTTCGGAGAAGTTCGATTACAAACACCGTGACACGAGATTTTTGTATATTAGACTAGCTGTTGCCCGCGACTCCGTCTGCGAAGAATAGGGGTATACAAACGACCAATAGGTCAGACCTACCGAATACAGACAAAAAAGTTTCATAAAAATCGGTCAAGCTGTTTCGGAGGAGTTCGATAACAAACACCGTGACACGATATTTTTATATATGGTCGTAGGCGGACGGAGTCGAGGGCAATAGCTACGTAATATATAAAAATCTTAATTGATGCAACTATGCACCCTTTACCATGTACGTACCCTTTAGATACATTGAAATTCATTTAAAAAACGAAAAATCATCAAAAGTCCATGAGTTGTGGTTTATAAAACGAATGTCATATGAATAAATCCTTTATCCCAACCTTTTTTAAACCGATCATCAACTGTTTTAAGCGACTCATACGCAACCGCGAACTGATTAAAATGCCTGCACTTCATTCCTGCAACGCTGCGCGCAATACGGACCAGTAAAACATTTCGCGTCATTTAAAAAACCAAACACATTGAAAATAACGGACCTATGCAATCTCAAGAGCCGACCAACTGTAAAAATAAAAACGGCGTAACTACACACCGTAGAACTGCAGATACGTCCTTTTACTTCGGAGGGCTGTTCAACCCTTCCCCTGCCCGTGATTGCGAGAGTTGTAAAAATTTACAACTTCGCTTCCGCATCGACCGTATTGTCATGCTGATGCAGGCTGTTAAATTCTGACAGATTTGCTCTCTGGCGCAGTCGTTATAAATAATGTTGGTTTAGTATTTTGCTAGGAATATGTGAGTGACTAAAGGCAACGGTAATAATAAAAAGGAATTAGTTTCATTCGTTTCGACAGTTTATAAGAAAAAATAATACTTTTTGCTGCAATGCGGTCTTTACGGGATATAAAATTAATTATCTTACATATCTATGTCAGATTTACTATTTGATATTAGGAATTACCTGTCATACTTGTACAAAAACAAAAGTATGTGTTCCAGTGTATTGGTGAAGATAAACAAAATGACACTTATAAGTGACCAAAGACAACACTATCGCTTAACCATCTTGGCGGAATTGAAACTGAACGAAATTCTAAATAATCTATTTGAAAATCGCTGACTCATCTTTAAAACTGTTTAAACTCACGTTAACGACTGAGAACCGATGAAAATGCAGTTTTATTCGTTCTGATACCTAACGTAACTATAAATTTTATTGTTTTTAAACTTGATGAGTAAATGTAGAAAAATAGCAATTACGCTTTTAGGTTTTGAATTCAGTTCACAAATCCATCCTATTACATGTTTTTAAAATAAGATTATTAAAGGTTTTTGTCACTTTAATAAAAAGTAAGATGTAATTATTGACTAGGTACCGTAAATTCTATTTACTTTGGACCTGAAGTAATGTCGTGAAAGTCAATTAATTTCAATCGAAACGAAATTGGCTTAATATAACTAAGCAAAATATTATGGGTCGGGTTCAGTTGGCCTTAGGTACTTGCATTTCGCCTTGGCGAGCAGAGCACCTTAGTTGTATTTTGTCCGGGTAGCAAAATGCCTTGGTCTGTAAAACGCCCTCATTGCTATAAGCCGTAGTAGACGGAATGACTTGGTTATAAAACGACTTAATGTCATAATGTTTTAGTAGGTAAATGGTGTGGTCTGGTCTTGACAATCTATTTAATACAATCAAGACCTTACACAATTGAGTCTTCTGCCTACTTGTGCATTTAACGACCTAGACGTTTTGCTAAGTAAGTCTTCCTGAAACTAAGACAATTTTGTAACCATGGCATTATATAACCAAGTCATTTTGCATACTTGGTCAGTGTACTACACTACGGTACGGTGTAAGGACGTCCTCAAGCGCCACCTCACCGCATGTAATATCCCATGTGAGAGTTGGGAAGATCTTGCGAAACAGAGACCAGAATGGCGCAGCTCTGTAAATAAGGCTATTATGGGTTTTGAAACGCATCGCTTAGAGCACCTGGATGCCAAGCGCCTTAATAAAAAGACCCGTCCGAGACCTACCTACACTTACACATGTACAATGATAGTGGTCAACTACATTGCGCACTTTGTAATAGAACTTTCAAAACAAAGTTTGGCTTCGCCAGCCATATTCGGACACACAAGTAACAAATGAGCTTAAAGGTTCGCCTTTGTCGGACACGACATGGAGGACATCATCATCATCATCATCAGTGTACTACTGAGCCGTTTTGCTCGCCAAGGCTAAATGCAAGTAAGGCCAACGGGACCCGACCCACTATTATAAACAGAGACACTCTACGAAACCGATAACCTATTCAATACTACACCGTGGTCCTTGGTTAAAAAACACCAGACATTTCAAGAGAATACTTTAACCAGCAAAGAATGTTGACATCAAACGGAACCCTTTCGGTAACGTTTTTCGGAAGTCAATCGGCCGTGTCGTAAAAGTTTACGAGAGTCTTCCGCAAATTAACGTCGAGGATGCTGAGGACATATTGCTGTGATTTAGTTGCGAATTATGTACTTAACCCTCCTCGTGACTAGAGGCGTTGTAGTTACGTCATTGTTTACGGTAATAAATATTTTTCACAGTCGATTAGTGGCAACACACAAATATCTTTCAAAGAATTGTTAAAATCTGTTTCAGTTTCAATACTAGCCTCGAGACTCCTTTCAAATGATAACGCTTGAGGTGCAGTGTGACCAGTCATCACAAATTATTAACTTAAAATCTTTGATCAATTATAACTGTAGATCCACAGTCGCGCGCCCGAAAATGTCCGAGCCAAATGAGCGCCACTTTGATAAAAGTGGCCTTCTTTTTTCTCAGTACGTTGCGTGAAATTGTCAAGTTTAGCTGTCAAGTGTCAACCGAAATTCGACTGTAATGAAGTAAAGACTAGGTTCAAATTTCTGTGTAGGTGATGATTTTAATTGTTATGCAAACAAATAAAAAAGTTCGGACATTCTTTGAAGGGGATTTTGTTCGGCAATGTGTATCTTTAGTTATAATTGATCAAAGCTTAAAATACAACCTTTGATTTGATTCACAGGTTCATCATTATCCCATTACAGGCCACAGGCCTCCTCACAGAATCACACACACCATTGAATTTCTTGTCATGTGTATGCAGGTTTCTTCATTTTTTCCTTCACCATAAAGCTCATGGTAAATTACAAATGTAATTACGCTCATAAATTCCGAAAAACTCAGAGTTGCCAGCCCAGACTCGAACCCACGATCCTCTGCTTGAGAGATCATATGTGAAACCACTAGGCCGCCTCGGTTTTTTCAGTTACTTATTTTTAAAAGTACCTAAATAATTGCCAGTAAAAAAAAAATAATAAAACAATAATACGCTAAATCCTGTGCCATAACAACACGTGTCTGTCTTTTTATGAGTCGGGACAACATAAAAAAAATAAACAAGTGTTTTAATAAAAACTACAATCTGTATAATTTAATAACCATACTTTGTACTTCTAATATAGGCCAGAATTCTAAGCAAATAATCATTGTCGTCCCATAAAATTCAAACCATTCGAATTTAAGCTTTACGTTTTTTGCAATAGAACTATTTTATAATTTGTTTAGCGGAAAAAAATATTTGTAGAGTTGTAAAGTGGGCGTCGATATAATAAATTTTAAATCCATTAGGACTTGTAAGCATACACGTTGGGGTGGATGGAACACTCCATTTAACATTACGAGGTTTGAATTCGGTGAATTGTTACCTATCCGATTTGACGCTAACTGCTTTCCATTCTTTATTCTGTAATTGATTTTAAAAAAAAATGATATTTGTTTTATTACCATCACCATATTTGCCAAAGGATCTTCACTACTGGACAAATGTTAGCGCTAGCGGACGTGGATAGCTTTGATGCTATCATGCGCTAGAAAGCCGCCTCACTGCTGCGTAGTGACATCAACAGTAACAGCGTATTGAAAATCATAGCCGACTGTGGGAATTGTACAGTCAAGTGTAAAAATATGGGTGCATACAACTTGCTCATAAATATGTTTATAATTATGAGCGGATTAAATCGATACATATTTTTGCACTTGACTCTACAGTGTTCGGGCATAAAATATGATAAAAATTACAAATTTTCTGTTACAAATTAGGCACTAACATAATCGTAACGATTTTTACTAACCAATATTGGAACAATGTTATCTTTAATAAAAAGTTTTTAAAGGCCTCGTCCCAAAAAGTTCCACGACAACTCCATCCATCTATCCAAGTGGTTCTTACAACCTTTACCAGATTGTCGGTTTCCCATGCAACGTCTTTTGGTTCACTGCCGTCACTCTAAACCACATGGGTTAAAACAATATTTGCAAAAATAACAAATGTCTTTAGTATAGGTAGTGTGTAATGTGTTTTAGTAGTGGTAGAGCCATGTTGTAGCTAGCCGCTGCATCACGAATGGGCCGGCTTGTCCGGGGCAGTACCACCCTCTCACAGAAAACCGGCGTGAAGCAGCAGTAATCCTGCTTGCGTTTCGTACGGTCAGTGAGAGTGCCGGGGGCCCAATACCTCACCCCTTCCCTCTCCCCCTTCCCCTATTCCTTCTCCTTAAGGGCCGACAACGCACTGGCATCGCGTAAAGCGCTGCAGGTGTCTATGGACAGTGGTGATCATTTAACATCAGGTGACCCACTAGTTCGTTTGTCTGGCCTTTCTTACATAAAAAAAAAAAAAAAAAAAAAAATAGGTACAAAATATTTCTTAACCATGTAAATGCCGTTGAGAAACGGACAAATGTTATTTATCTTACTAAAACACTTCCCATAATCCCTTAACACTCTTAACGGCTCGACACCCAATAATTTTCTTATTTCCCTTCGGTCACTCCAATTTCTGTAATATCCTTGCGTCAAAATTCGATTTAGGTGAAAAAAATAGTTTTTTCCCCTCCGTAATCGGTGAAGCGTGGAAAGCATTAGCGTCATTGCCACTGACTTAACCCCTTACTGCCGAAAAAAAACATTGAAATGGTTAATGTATGATTTTTAGTGATATATCGATTGTATTATTATCTTAATCGATTGTTTGTGGTAAAGCGATGGTGCTTTGGTTGGTTTTGTTCAATGTCATTTGTATTTTAAATTGCCACACCCTTTCGATTATTGTTCGGTATTATAAATAATTACTAACGATTAAAGATTTTTTTTTCTTAAACTTCTATTAATTATTTGTTTGCGTCTCAAGGGGTTGTTTTTTTGCAATATTTTTGCGGACATCTGCTATTTTTAACAATGTACCTTAATTGTAAAAAAAAAGAAAATCTGTGCACCCACATTGTAACACTTGTTCTCAAAACACATAAATATGTCAATGTTGAGTAGCCAAAGCGAAATTTTGGCTATTTTATAAATTTGACCCCTGGTGAGGCATTCCGGAACTAATTTTATCGCAGTTACATTAGTATTGTCCTTTAAAATACATTGTCCGTAAACTTTAAGGGTCATTTCGTCCGGTCACACTCGTTGTAGTGTTCAATTGGAAAATGACATTTCAGTGATTTAAGACATAGCTGTCACATATTTCTGACATTATCTCACAATATCTAATCTTTCAAATCAAATCCATCGACTGAAATAACCACAGATAAAATAAAAAATGAAATATTAAGGAAAAAGTAAATAAAATTGACTTATAGTATAAATCTTCCCAGGTGAATTTTTCGCTTCGAGTCATTACATTAAATTTGAACCTTAATACTATGACGATACCGTTTGTTTTGAAAGATAAGGGCTCGAAGCGAAAAATTCACCTGGGAAGATTTATACTATACCCTATGTGATGATCGTTAGTAAATTTTATAGTTAATGTTTTAATTTCCAAAAATAACTACAAATAAAGAAATAAAGAAATATTTCTTTGTCAATCAATATGTAAGTAATATTTTACTGACCAACAACAAAATCTTCATGGGTCACAAAATACTTCAAGTCATGACATCCTCCCATCCATTCAAAGATTGATAAGAAGAAATCCCTGAAAGAGGCTAAATAGTTCGCCTTTGTACTTAAATTTCAAGGTTTGTCAATTGTGCTTGTTTCTTTAATTTTGTACCATGTATGGTCATTTTAATTTTTGACTGTCCATACAACAACACGTTGAAAACATAATACTCAGGATTCGAAATCAAGTGGAAAGCAATTAATTTCGCCACTTTGGTCATTTCACTGACCAATGACCAATGACCAACGACACTATAGCCCACAATGTCGTCACGTCTGATCAAGACGTCACTGACAATGTAAACTGTACCACGTGCGGCCATTTTGGTCACGGGACATTGCGCGATTACGCTGAGGCAGTGGGAGGGTTGGCGGTTAAAATTTTACAATTGTAATGTCAATTTGTTGGATTGTCATTTTTGTTGAATGATTTATTTCTGGACCTATTCGAAGAACTGATGTCCGTGAGACTGTATTCGCTGTTTTATGTGAAAGAAGAAATTTATAATGTGCTTTATGATTAGTTTTACTGGTACTGCAAAATTTTATTTTTCCAAACAAGAATGCGGCAGCAAAAATGTATCTTCTTCTTTAATATACAAATCTCGTGTCACGTTGTTTGTTATCAAACTCCTCCGAAACTGCTGGACCGATTATTATGAAACTTTTTTCTCTATATTCAGCAGGTATGAAAATAGGTCCTTGGCTATTTTTTGTATGCCTACTTCTATTCTTCGCTGACGAAGTCGCGGGCAACAGCTAGTTATATAATATTTCTTACCATTAAAATTAAACTAATTGTAAGTTATGAAACAATCGTTTTTTAAATAATTAATTGATTTAGCCGTTACTTTATCTAATTGACAAGATTTCATTTTTTTGACACCTGAAAATTACTCCAGGAATCGAAAGAGTTTTGTCTCCTAAATACGGAAAAATATTTATTATAATTTATTTCTCCATATTTAAAAAAAATACAAGAAATTAATAAAATATATCTGAATTTACCAATACTGCCACGGTATAGATATAGGTATGTTTCTTTACCCTCACGAAGTTTTCCTTCACCGTAAAACTTAGAGGTGCGAGCTCGGGATCGAACCCACTACTCTCTTCGTAAGAGGCCTATTCTCAGATCTAACGAATACACAAAAAAAGTTTTTTTTTTTTTTTTTTATTTATTTACACAAAAGCAAACAAAAGAAGTACAGAAATACTTATGTTAAAATACCTCTGCCAAACTGCATAGCAGTTTGTTGGCAGAAAGTTTATAACTCTCACTACTTAAATTAATAAGGTTCCGACACTCACTTGTCCGGTTTTATTAAAAATTCAAACCCATAAAAATCGGTCAAGCCGTTTTGGAGGAGTTCGATAACAAACACCGTGACATGAGATTTTTATATATTATATTAGAAGATTAGGACCATAAACACATAACTCGGTGCAACTCACACTTAAAGGTTTTTAAAACCGATTTTTTTTTAATTATTCGAAACCGTTTGTTTGCAACATTGTTTGTGCTGTATAATTAATGTTAATTCGACAAGCTAATCAAATTAGTGGTGTTATCTGTTATCAAAATCGAAGCTATTAAAGTACTTTGCCTATTTACTAAGTGCGTGTGGCCGATGTTACCCTATGAGTGAAACTAGTAAATAATGAACCCTGCTAGTGGTCGATGGTTCTGTACCAACAATATTTTGTGTGCATCAATTATTTATTTAGACTATTATTCGGCTAGTTACTGAAAATTTCACTTGTACATCAACTATTTTAATTTTGCACACTGGGCATTGTAGGACAAAACAATGGTAAAAACATTTTTTTGACGTTCAACTGATCAACATAACACCAGGCCATTTGGTCTTCATTCATTTTAAAACTAAGCAAGTTACTTTAAATATTTCACCAAATATTCGTTAACGTAAAAAAATATTTAAGCTTTTGTTTTTAAATAAAATCAAAAACCTTTAGAAAAAATCCACGGTACCTTATTAGACCCAAGCAAAGGGTTGAAATATAATTAAGAGTAATTAATTAATTAATTTGCGTGCGATTGCGATATCATCTTCTATTAAGTGACAGTTACATGACATTTTGACGTGATGTGGGTAATAACTTGAATATTAATCAGTTTTAATGAGTGTTTAAAATATAATGACGACCGATTATCTCTATAGGTGAATTTTAAAACAACATTTCTTTTTTTAAATACCAATTTACAATTTACTATATTTTCTCTTAAGGGATATTATTATGTTTTATTTAGTAATTTTGCTAACATTTTTTTTCTAATTATTAGAATTTGTTGTTATCTTTATCGCAAAAAGATCTGATTAATTAAATTAATATTGAAAAATGTAACGTATCATAATTTTAGGACACATTTAATCTCTACATATATAAAATCAATTGCCGAACATGGATGTTTTAAACGCTTCAAGTCAGAACGGTGACATCTATTTGGACATTTTTTTTAAATTGAATATATGAAAAAAATAACTAAAAATTAAAAATAAATTTTCTAAATAAAGTGTTTGAGACAGCAAATTTTCTGTATTAGTACAACCGAACGAAGTGGCAACAAGAGCAAGTTTAAAAATGAAATATTAGTTTGTTTGTAATATAAATAACTCAAATTTTAATGCATTATCAGGTTTTCAGATTTTTTTTAATACAATTACCATCATAACTACATTATCTAATGCACTGGGACATTATAAAAATGACATCAACTATAAAATGCAACTGTCAATTACAGTCAATCGATGGATTGTAAACTGTCAAACTTCCTTTATTACGAAGCTTAATGGACTGTCAAAACATATACAATAGTAATGACGTCATTGCAAACTATATTGAGAATTGCAGTTGATAAATGATGTGATGAAAGATTTTGGAGTTTCTCAGGGATTTATTGTGTTTAATGATTATAAATATTGAGTATTTTAAAGTTTTTACGTTGATCCTTTTATTGAATTTGAGGTTACTTACTTTACCTTATTTTTAAATTTTAATTTCAAACTTAAATGGATTGCTTGTAATGTTAATGTTCTTGCAAACAATTTGATTAATTAGAAATTTTGACAACGACACAGGACGAAAGCCACGGAATCGCATTTGTGTGTTGCCAGCACTGAATAGGAAAAAAACTATCTTTGTACTCAGTGTTTTGCCAATTAAATACATACTATAACTATTTCAAACGAATTAAATAATGGATTGCAAGGAGATATTGTCTCAGCGACATTTTACCCTAAGTACACGCTGTAATTTTTCCTTTAAGAGTTCAAACTCTTATCGTCATCATCAGCCTATGCTCGTCCACTGCTGGACATCAGGCATCTCCCATGGCACGCCACTGAGCACGATCCGTGGCCACTCTCATCCGGCTCTTGCCAGCCGCCTTGGGAAGATCATCGCTCCACCGAGTCTGAGGATGTCCTACGCTACGTTTGCCGATCCGTGGTCTCCACTCAAGAACTCGTCTACCCCAACGGTTATCAGTTCAAACGCTATCTAGCCCAAAATGTCGGTTAGTCAATGTCTACTTTTAAGCATGGATACATTACTTTCTCGCTAATGGTTAAAAACTTTTTTCCAAAACAAAAACGTACCGTTGTTATCGCTAAATATTGCCTCTAAAACAATTCCCCGACCAAACAAATGCCAAGGAACGATGACAGCCGTACTTTTTTAATAAAACCGTCCGACACTGGCGTTAATCCCTAGGGCCGTAAATGTTTACGACTCGCGGTGAGCGCGTCTTCACGACGCCAGTCAGTACGCGCCCTTAGGACGGAGGTCTAGTGAGAGGTTTTTATTTATACCTTCTTTATCAACAACAACGATGACTCTTTTTTGAACATTACAAATTATCTAATACAGAAGACAATTACATTAAAAAAAATACAAGGCAAGTAAGAGGTGTGGCCTTATTGTTTCAGAGCAATCCCTTCCAAATAACGGTTTACAAAGAAAAAATAAATAACAGCTAGTGGCGCAATTTGTAGTAAAATAGAGTAATCAAAAATACGTCAAAATAATTATAATTGTTATTAAATAATCGTTATAAAAAAACCCATGATAGCCTAGTGGTTAGACCTTTCAAACGGAATTGTGAGTTTAAACCCGGGCCTTGGATATAACTTTTTTTAGGCGATATTTAAATTGTTATTGATTATTTAAATTTTACAATAACTTAACTTTATTCCTTTGTGGTTAACATGATATGACGCTCTTTTTTATCTTTTTCTTAGTAATTATTTAGTGCTTAGTAGGGATACATATTTTATAGCCCGAAGATAACTCAACTCTGGTAATAATTGTAACAGGCTGAAACGTCGAGTTAAATTAACTATAGTTTTCTGTACGCAATCAAGCTCCATTAAATCAATGTCGTGAAAGACAAAAGTTGTAAAAAAATGTATGCATAAAGTCTTCGTTGTACCTACATGTTTTAATGTTTATTTGGGCACAAACGGTACAATTATACTTATATCTAATATGCATACATCTAACATTAACCAATAAAGATGCCACCATTAGTTAACACATAAATACAAGTTGGGTGAATTGGTGTTCTTAGACTTATCTAACACAACATACACGACAATCTAATAAAATTCATGTTCATGAAAGAGAAAAAAAAAATACTTAAAGAGGACAAATTAAGTTAAGCCACCAAAAAAAAAACCTAACGATTAATTAAATCTAAGAGGGAAGCCTTAAATTTAAACAAGGAGGTGTTAAACAAATCAATTTCAAAAAAGGATGAATTGTAACTATGGCGTGCTCTACCAATAAAAGAATTACCTACATAATTGGTTCGGGCAAAGGGGACACGAAATAAGCAATTAGTACGACGACTATTAAGCCGAGGAACTCTAAAATCAATTTTACCAAGAAGGTAAAGGGAGTCAATAAATCCACTAATCAATTTAAACAAAATAAACACAACAAAACAAACATAACAAATAAATAATATAAATACCTTGTACCTTGGTACATACGTATTTTGTATCTAATTTACCCCTCCTCTCAGTGCACCCCCAACTTTCCCCCATCCGCGGACATTTCCCGTCTCCAATATTGCCACTTATTGTATTTTGTATTATTTACCCACTTTTACGAGCTGTATCCTTCATATTTTTGAGTAAGTCCAATCTACTTAAATTTTTATGTGACAGTTTTCCGCGTCAATAAGGCCGCTATATTTTATGATCGGGCTGGGTAAGGTTTTTCTTTTCTTTAATTAGATATTTATTATTATTATTATCTCTGTAAACTATATATAAAAAATAAAACCGACTTCAAAAAACACCCAAAAACTAAAACGCAAAAAATAAAATAAAAATTGAACCGACTACAAACAAAAAGCATAGAAATATCTTTCTTCTAACGGTGAAGCCACACGAGCGTAATTTTGTGAGTCGTGAGCGGCAGAATTTCGGTTCGCGCCATACAATATGCGGGCCATCCCGTGACACTCACATGACACAATGTATGGCGCAATCGAAATTCTGCCGCTCACAACTCACAAAATTACGCTCGTGTGGCCTCACCCTAATCTGTTTGAAGTCGGTGCCTCAGCTCGAGCCAGCAGGAGTGGTAGAAAGAAACCCAATAGATAGTAAGTACGTAAGGTCGATGGCTAGGCCCACTCCTGCTGGCTCGTGCTGAGTCACCGACTTCAAACAGATTAGGGTGAGGCCACACGAGCGTAATTTTGTGAGTTGTGAGCGGCAGAATTTCGATTGCGCCATACATTGTGTCATGTGAGTGTCACGGGATGGCCCGTATATTGTATGGCGCGAACCGAAATTCTGCCGCTCACGACTCACAAAATTACGCTCGTGTGGCTTCACCGTTAGAAGAAAGATATTTCTATGCTTTTTGTTTGTAGTCGGTTCAATTTTTATTTTATTTTTTGCGTTTTAGTTTTTGGGTGTTTTTTGAAGTTGGTTTTATTTTTTAATTAAAAATTATTTTATTTTTTGCTTTTTAGTTGTATTTGTACATACGTATTTGTTAGATACGTAGGATAAAATCATCAGTTTGACCTCGAAATAAGTTTGTTACAAAATCTATTTTTAATACAAGTTTTTTTTTGCTCACTGTACTTTTTGCCCCTGGTTACCAAAGTACTCATAAAGACAAATCCAACGAGAGCAAATTTGATAGGGTTACGTCGTTTTATTACGGAGTTCTTATGGTCACTTTCCAGTTCCATGTTCAGACCCTGGTTACCATCTAGGATCAAAGTACTCGTCAAGACGAATCAAACGAGCCCAAACTCGACGGGGTTGTGTCGTTTTATTGTGGAGTGCCTTTGGCCATCTTCCAACGCCATCATCAGACCCTAGTTACCATCTGGGATCAAAATGCTCGTCAACACGAATCACACGAGCCCAAACATGACGGGGTTGTGTAGTTTTATTGTTGATGGCTTTGGCCATCTTCCAGCTCCATCATCAGACCCTGGTTACCATCTGGGATCAAAGTGCTCGTCAAAACGAATCAAACGAGCCCAAACTCGACGGGGTTGTGTCGTTTTATTGTGAAGTGCCTTTGGCCATCTTTCAGCTCCATCATCAGACCCTGGTTACCATCTGGGATAAAAGTGCTCGTCAAGACGAATAAACGAGCCCAAACTCGACGGGGTTGTGTCGTTTCATTGTGGAGTGCCTTTGGCCATCTTCCAGCTCCATCATCAGACCCTGGTTACCATCTGGGATCAAAGTGCTCGTCAAGACGAATCAAACGAGCCCGAACTCGATGGGATTGTGTCGCTTTATAGTGGAGTGCCATTGGCCATCATCCAGCTCCATCACCAGACCCTGGTTACCATCTGGGATCAAAGTGCTCGTCAAGACGAATCAAACGAGCCCAAACTCGACGGGGTTTGTGTCATTTTATTATAGAGTGCCTTTGGCCATCTTCCTGCTCCATCATCAGACCCTGGTTACCATCTGGGATCAAAGTGCTTGTCAAGACGAATAAAACGAGCCCAAACTCGACGGGATTGTGTCGTTTTACTTTGGAGTGCCTTTGGCCATCTTCCAGCTCCATCATCAGACCCTGGTTACCATCTGGGATAAAAGTGCTCGTCAAGACGAATCAAACGAGCCCAAACTCGACGGGGTTGTGTCGTTTTATTGTGGAGTGCCTTTGGCCATCTTCCAGCTCCATCATCAGACCCTGGTTACCATCTGGGATCAAAGTGCTCGTCAAGACGAATCAAACGAGCCCAAACTCGACGGGGTTTGTGTCATTTTATTATAGAGTGCCTTTGGCCATCTTCCTGCTCCATCATCAGACCCTGGTTACCATCTGGGATCAAAGTGCTTGTCAAGACGAATAAAACGAGCCCAAACTCGACGGGATTGTGTCGTTTTACTTTGGAGTGCCTTTGGCCATCTTCCAGCTCCATCATCAGACCCTGGTTACCATCTGAGATCAAAGTGCTCGTCAAGACGAATGAAACAAGCCCAAACTCGACGGGGTTGCGTCGTTTTATTACAGAATTCCTATGGCCACCATCCAGCTCCATCGTCAGACCAGCTCCATGTTGCAATAATATTGCATTGTCATCCAATTTACACAAGCATGCAAAATTTCAATTCAGAAACCGGGAAGTGGGTTAAATTCAACTTGCAAGATTTGACCCGTTGAGGAGTTCCGTTGGCCATCTGTGATCTTCTTCATCAGATCCAGTTTACCAAATGACATTTTCTGAATGAAAATGCTTGACTAGATGCTAAAAATTCTAAAATCGTCATAGTTGTGCCTATAAAATTTGAGGGTTTCCGTCGATTTACCCAAGATTCCATCATCAGATCTTGACTTGGTGCCAATGGGACAACCTCGGGAGTATGCTCTTTTTTTTTTTTTTTTTTTTTTTTTTTTTTTTAAACTCTGCCTTCATAACGGATCACTGACTACCGCTTGCGGCAGGTTGGGGTCTGGTATGGAGCCGGTCACAAGCCCGGGTAAAAGAGGAGTGCACTGGTCGCGCTGACATATCGGTGTCATTCCGGTATAGCAGCGCGCCCCTAAAAACCCCCAGGGTCAGTGGTGGGAGGACGTGCCGAAGACCCTCACAGCCGGCTGTGGGCAGCGGGGGGTGGGTGCGGATTGGGCTCGCAAGCGGTCGAGGGGTGGGGTGGCAGGACCTGTGCTGTGTCCGTGATGGGGAAGGGGGAGTGTGCGGGAAGCCTTGGGGCGTCACTAGCGACGTACTTGGGGCGGATCAAACGCCTCTCGGAACCAGGAACGGAGCTGTGGGATGGAGAGGTGTGCGGGAAACGGAACTCTTGGACCTCAGGAGAGAGGTCCTTGGGGGAAACGGAACGCCACTGGATCCGGACCGCAGCTAAACAAGCGGTATAGGGGCTGCTTACTCCGGGCTTGCGAGCCTACTCGGCACAATCGCTGTCGGGAACGACTATGCGCAGTGGAGGTGGCGCTCACTGCGTATGGGAAATGTAGCTGGGGGGTGGTAAGGGAGCACTGCCGCCTTCATTAATCGTTTCTTCCCATACAGATAGAAAAATGAGTAGTGTATCTAGCAAACTTTCCGCACCTGCAACAAGGGCAGGAAAAGAAGAGAGGAGACCGGAGCCTACACCGGGATCGAGTAGGGCACCCCCAGATGTCCATTTACGGCTGGGAGGCCTTAAAATAGCTGAGGAGGATAGCTTGCTGCGATCGCCCTCGCCGATGGAGGTGGCTGCTGTGAAGGAGGATGAACCGGTTAGGGAGAACTCCTTCCAGCAGTACCGGTCGAAGGCGGAGAGGAAGAGGGCGAGGAGAGCCAGGAAGTTAGAGAGGAGAGTGAGTGAGGGGGTGGGGGCAAGTGGACCGGAGAAGCCGGAGAAGGGCCCCACTCCTGGACAGAAGTTGAAGAGGCAGGGCACAGATGAGGGAGGGCAGTCAGAGAGGCCTCCGCCGAAGCGCCATCATCTGGGTGGGGCGGCTGCAGCGGGAGCGCGGAGTGAGGCGAAAGCCAACCGCGATCTTGCTGTGGCTGTCTACCGGGAGGATGGGGTTTCGGTGGATGAGTCTCTGGCGAAGCTCATCCGGAAGAAACTGACCCACATGATTGAGGTGGAGGTCATGACCATCTGGGAGAGAGGGACTGGTTCGAGGGCTCCCCAGTTCGCGACGTCGGGACTGGTGTCGGAGGGATTTTTCCTTGTGACACCGGTTTCGGCGGAGTCAAGGGAGTGGCTCTTGAGTCGGTCCTTTGATGAGATTGACGGACACCGGATCAGTGTGAGGAAGGTGGACCAGAGTAGGGTGCAGGTTTGGGTTCCTGGAGAGCCGGACACGGAGAGGTTTTTGGAGATGCTGGCGGTCCAGAACTGGGATAAGCCAGAACTCCTGATGAGAGACTGGAGCCTGGTGGGTCGGGAGAAGATGGAGAAGGGCACACGGTTGTGCTTCTCGGTGCCGGCTTTGGTGGAGGAGAATTGGGGAGAGTCCAGTCATAGGATTCTCTTCTTCTCGGCCACCAAGGTCCGGGCGAGGCTCATCAGGTCCCAGTCCTCGAGGGAGAGAAGAGATTTTGAGCAGGGCAGGGGTGACCCGCCTCGTAAAGATCCCACACTGGAGCAGGGGGGGTCCGAATCGGATGATGCTCACTCGGAGGTTGGTGTGAGAGTGAGTGACGCCGGGGAGGACCTCTCCGAGTGAAGGTGTGGGGACAAATACACTTTACAATAACATATATCATGCTACATACACATAACACACTGAACAAACATACACACACAAAAACACAAACAAAGATTTGCCAAGTAAACCTCCAACACTGCAAAGATGCAATGTCCGAACTGGGACAATTTGTTGCGAGGAATAGAGTTGAAATCGCACTGCTGCAAGAACCATATGCATGGAAGAATCAGGTGGCAGGCCTGGGACATCTGGGGGGAGCTCTCTTCTACGAGAGGAACGGTGAGCGACCTCCCAGAGCATGCATATATGTGAGTGGTGATGTGAGGAATATGGGATGTGTAATGACCATATGTTACAGAGATCTCGTGGTGGTGGAGACTTTCTTCATCTGCGCGGACGGGAGAAGGCACAAGGTGGCAATGGCATCCTGCTATCTGCCGAGTGAGGAAGGGACGCCAACTAAGGAACTCGAGGAAGTGGTTCTGGAGTACAGAGGTAAGGGTGTACCCCTAGTTGTTGGTTGCGATGCTAATGCTCACCATGAGGTGTGGGGGAGCACCGACACCAATGACAGGGGGGAATCTTTGCTAGAATTCATAGTAAGTAGTGACCTAGATATAATGAATGTTGGTTGTGTACCCACTTTTGTAACTAGGGCAAGGAAGGAGGTATTGGATATTACGCTGGCATCGAAGGGTGTAAGTGAGAAGATTAGTAGCTGGAGGGTAGATACAGAGGACAGTATGTCTGATCACAGGAGGCTACTCTTCAGTATAGACTATCTAGTGGAGAAAACGAGGATAAGGAACCCCAGGAAAACAGACTGGGTGAAGTATGAGGAGGAACTGAGCAAGAATGTGACCATGACTGGGAGGTATGAGAGTATACAAGACCTGGAAAGGGGCGCATTAAAACTCAAGACAGATATAATGGAGGCATTCTACAAGGCATGTCCTGAGAGGGAGGTAAGGTCTGGTAAGGGGCAACCTTGGTGGAATAAAGAGCTGCAGAAGGTAAGGAAAGAAACAAGGAAGGCGATGAGGGTTGCCATTAAGAAGAATGATACCCGAAGCTGGGACATGTACAGGGTTAAGAGGAACAGGTACACCAGGATGAGGGAACAGTCGAGTCTCAAGTGCTGGAGAACCTACACGGAAGAGATACAAACTTACTCTGAGGGGGCACGGTTAATGAAGCTGCTAGCCGGTGAACGAACGTGTCAACTAGGAAGTCTGAGGGTGGGTGAGGACATGGTCACTGAGCCTGATAAGGTTCTGGAGATCATGCTTAAGGCGCATTTCCCAGACTGTGTAGATGATGAGATAGAGGATGAGGAAGCAGAGGGAGGCATACAGGACTGGGTACAGGCCGAGGAGGTGGTAACAGAGGAGAGATTGGAATGGGCAATCAGATCTTTTGCCCCTTTCAAAGCGGCGGGCCCGGATGGTGTAATCCCGGTGCTTCTTCAGAAAGGCTATAAGTTTATTAGAGACAGTATGATAGCACTATATCAGGGAAGCATAGCAATGGGGTATATTCCGAAGGAATGGAGAGAGGTTAGGGCAGTCTTTTTGCCAAAACCGGGTAAGAAAACATACCAGGATGCGAAGGCGTTCAGAAGCATTAGTCTATCATCCTTTGTGTTAAAAACACTGGAAAAGGTGATAGACACACACATAAGGAAAGGAATAGAAGGTAGCGATAGACCGCTACATGGTAATCAACATGCCTATGTAGCAGCGAAGTCAACGGAGACGGCTCTGCACAACTTAACGGTGAGAGTGGAAAGAGCCCTGGAAGCCAAGCAATACATGCTAGGATGCTTCTTCGATGTAGAGGGGGCGTTTGATAAAGCAACGTATTCCGCGGTTGAAGAAAGTCTAGTGAGAGAAGGAATTAGTCAGATCATAGGAAGATGGATCTCGAGGATGCTCAGGGGAAGGGCAGTAGTGGCCCAACTGGGTGGATCCACGAAAAGAATCAGACCTCGTAGGGGATTCCCACAGGGGGGATGTCTGTCCCCCCTTATGTGGTGTCTATTGCTGGACTCGCTGATTAAGAAGCTAAACAAAGGAGGACTCTACATGCAAGCATACTCTGATGATGGAGTGCTATTGGTACAAGGCATGGTTCTTAACATCGTCAGAGATATTATGGCAAAGGGACTGTCACAGACGCTAGAGTGGTGCAGGGAGAGAGGACTAGATCTAAATCCTACAAAGACGAAGTTGATATTATTTACCAACAAAAGGAAGATAGGAGATATGAGGCCTATAAGCATAAGAGGTGAGAATCTTGAATTGGTTAAAGAAATGAAGTATCTGGGGGTGATAATAGACACAAACCTTAGGTACAAAACACACATAAAGGAACAGGCTGCAAAGGCAGTAAGAACACTGTGTCAGTGCAGAAGAGCGGTTGGGAAGAAGTGGGGACTAAAACCTCGGATGATAAACTGGATGTACAAGGCGGTCATATTACCAAGGCTGCTGTATGGAGCTGTGATATGGTGGCATAGGGCACGTATTAAGGAGTATCAAAAGGAGCTGAATAAGGTTCAAAGACTGGCATGTCTGATGATAACAGGGGCAATGAGAACAACCCCAACGCATGCAATGGAAGTCATGTTAGGATTTAAGACACTTCATTTGGAAATAGAGAAGAGGGCCATGGAACAATGGCTGAGAATGAGGGCATGTGGGGAGTGGAGGGGAAACTTCACAGACAAGAAGCTTGCACTTATACAAAAGGAGGCGTTATCAAAGCTAGGAATGCTGGCACAGAATAACGACCTAATTAAGAAACAGAGGGTTTTTGACAAGAAATATAGAATTCATATAGGAGACAGAGATAGTTGGAAAGTAGACCTTGAGCATCCGACTACAATTTGTTTTACGGATGGGTCAAGGAAGAAAACGTCTCAACTTGCGGGAGCAGGCATAATAATACCCAAGATGAATGTTCGAGAGGCTATACCATTAGGCAGATATGCCAGTGTGTTTCAGGCTGAAGTGTGCGCAGTGTTGAAGTGCGCTCAGATTATACAAACGAAACTGAGTGACTATCGTGGTGTAGGAACAGTGGTGATTTACTCTGATAGTCAAGCAGCGCTGAAGGCATTAAACAAGCCGACAGTTAACTCCTCTTTGGTAAGAGAGTGTAGAAATGCACTCAATAGACTAGGGGAGAGCACGATGGTTACGGTGGCCTGGGTCCCGGGACATCAGGGAGTGACAGGTAATGAGAAAGCTGACGAGCTAGCAAGGGAGGGAGCGGATACGGGATTTATAGGTCCTGAGCCGGTACTTCCAATATCTGCAGACGTCACCAAGGGGGTAATTGAAAGACTGAAGGAACAGGAAGCAAACAGTGATTGGAGACAGGCTGTTGGGTGCAGACAATCGAAGATGATGCTGGATGGTATCAACCACAGAAGAACTAGGTATCTCCTAAATCTAGGTAAGAGTAGCTTAAGAACTATAACTGGCATAATTACTGGCCATAATTTGTTAAATAGACACTTAAGCATAATAGGTATTAAAAGTGACCCCTCCTGTCCACATTGTGGGAAGGAGGAAACGAGTAAGCACATCCTAGCCGAGTGTGTCATGTACGCGGCAGCGCGGCGTGATGTATTCGGGAGTGACGAGCTGAGGGAGGAGGAGCTGAAGGATGTCAGTCTCAAAGATGTCCTTATGTTCAGCAGGAGAACGAGAAGATTCGAGGAGAAATGCTGTGTGGGAGCGCTGCTGAGACAGTAACCGTCGGCTCCAACCACGGGGAACTGGGCTGAATGACTGTGCAAAACGGTCGACAGCCCGCCTGGCTCAGCGAGGCGTCCCCATACATCATTATCATCATCATCATCATGCTCTTTTAAACAAAAAAAGAATTTTGAAAATCGGCCTACAATTGGCGGAGATATCGATGAACATACATAGAAAAAAAAAAAAAAAAAAAAAAAAAAAAAAATGTAAACAGTGGAACATAGAACCTCCTCCTTTTTTTGAAGTCGGTTAAAAAGTAACCGTTACTGACTGATGTATCAACGCACAGCTCAAATCACTGAACGGATTGTGCTGAAATTTGGTTCACGGATAGCTATTATGACGTATACATCCGCTAAGAAAGGCTTTTTTAAAATTCCCACGGGATAGGAAATAAATGGGATTTATATTTTTGCTTCAAAATTGCTATATCTCCGTAACTATAATTATCAGATACTTTAAGTTTGACATGAAAGTATGTGATTATATCAGTGAAAAACTAATTTGCAGATTTTTGGAAAATCCCACGTGATAAGAAAAAAGCAAAATTTGCATATTCCACTAAATGGGACCCAATTTCAGTAACCATTCATTTAGGATGCAGTAAAACGGATTTTTGGAATTTCCCTCAGGATAGAGATCGGGAGTTATATTATAAATTTCGAAACTCAGAAGGAGCCCGGACTCGAACCCACGACCCTCTGCTTGAGAGACTATAGGTCAAAAGACTAGGCCACTTCAGCGTTTTATTTACAAGCTTTTTATTAACTTGCAATGTATGTATGTTTGTTCGGGTCGAATCTTTCAACTCTTTGAAGTAGATATCTTCAACCGATTGAGCTGAAATTTTGCATGCATGTATACCTAAATCCGATGACAATGCAATATTATTATAATCCAATATATTATTATGACGTGGAGCTGATCCGATGATGAAGCTGGAGGGGGACCATAGAAAACTCTGTAATAAAACAACACGACCGCATCGAGTGTGGGCTCGTTTGATTCGTCTTGACACTGGTAACCAGGGTCAAAAGTACAGTCAGAAAAAAAAGCTTGTATTAGAAATATAATTTTTGACAGTAACTTATTTGACTATTTATTTTTGTTATAGCGCGTAAATAAAGCTGCTAAAATCGCAATTTCATGCATTTCTATCAAACATTTTAATCCCTATTGAGGAATTGACCACTGTCCAGTTGTAATCCGATTTTGCGCTGGTCGGCGCCTGCGCCGGTAACGAGGTTAGCGGAATTTGTGAGAACTACGATTCTGACATGTTCTCAGAAAAATAACAAGCTTAACGTTCAATGTGGGATTTTTTTTTCCTTAAATAGATCCACGGCTTTATTAAACTAATTTGAGTCAAAATATTTAACTATTCATTTGAAATTTAACACAAGCTTTGTTTATTTATGTATGTACTTGCAAATCTCAAAATAAACAAACTAGCCACATATGTTAACCTATACTAATATTCTCTTCAGCTTTTTGCTTTTTATTTGGTTGAACGCGCTAAGAAGACACAGTGTAGGTAGGTCTCTAACAAGATGGAGAGACGACCTGGTTAACGTTGCGGGAATGCGTTGGATGCGGATGGCACGGGCCCGATCTGTTTGGCGAGCCTTGGGGGAGGCCTATGTTCAGCAGTGGCGTCTTTCGGCTGAAAGGATGATGATGATGAATGCGCTAAATATCGGGAACTACTGCTTCGAACTGATAATTCATCCAAAGCCTTCTCATTTCGAGAGGAGACCTGTGCTCTGCAGTGAGACTATACAGGCTGGGATAAGATGACTGACCGTAGCAACTTTTTCTCCATAATTTGAAACACAAAAATTGTAATTACAACAACATAAATTAGTGAAAAATGTTCCAGTTATTCAATCAGTGAACTATCACATTTACATACATCCTCTTTACGGCTCTTTCACACGGGCAACGTCCCGTTTTTTGCGGGTTCGGTTTTTTGCAGGATCCCGTTTAGTAGTATACGTGCTACCGAACCCGCAAAAAACGGGACGTTGCCCGTGTGAAAGAGCCGTAAGTGTAAACTTTTTTAATAGTTTGAGTTTTTCACAGACGTAGAACACGGGTTCCAAATTTAAACACTTGATATGTAATGGAATTTTATCAGGCCTCATGCATGCCATGTACTTACGCGCGATATTTACCTACCGCGGGGACGATCTGCTAAGATCGAAATTCCAGTAGGTTGTCACAAGCGCGCGCCGACGCACGTTCATTCGTGTTCCACGGAAAAAATACGCCGCCTGGACTTTTATAAGTGAATGGTGAAACAGGGGGCAAATTTTAATATGACTATGCTAGAATTAATAGCTAATATAACAATTTGGAAGTTCGTATCGTGCTGTCCCTCTTACTCTTCTATAAAAAGCTATAAGCGTGAGCGGGATGGCACGATGCGAAGTTCGAAAGTTGACCTTCGTATTTAGTATAACGCTAAGGTACTGTGAGCATGGCAATGTGTTCTGCGAATTACAATAAATATCCTTTTTTGTTAGGATTCCAGAGCTAAAATGGCAAAAACGGAACCCTTATAGTTTCGCCATGACCGTCTGTCTCTTTGTCCGTCCGTGGCTTAGCTTAAAGAATATTAGTGCTAGAAAGTTTGCATGGATATAATATATAGCAATTATCCCGACAAAATGGTAAAACAACATGTAGAAAAATTTTTTTAATCCAAACTGCCAGCCCTTGTCACTGTCGGCACGCACACATTCTTAAGGAGACGGAGTAGTATAATCTGTGGCTACAATCGCGGTAAGTACCAAGATTTTGTACGGGATGCAGTATCTGTTACGAAGTAACTATTAAGTAATCTGTGATTTTATACTTACTTCCTGGACACTAGCAGCTACTCTCCATGAGGATGTGTTACTTTCTCCGACGTTTTTAATGACGCAATGGCAACATTTCATACCATTTTTGAGAATAAAATTATTACTAAACCAAATTACCAACGTATAGCCAACGTAGCATATTTCTAAGACACCACCATTCATCGTGTCATAGCGAGCCCCAGTGCGGCTATCATAAATTCCCCGGACAAATATGATACCGCTCAATCGGATTACCGCACACTGGTCAGTTTTACGGTTTGTGGACAAAAGGGTTGTTTCCCAAATCTGGTGTTTACGTGACCACTGGGGTGCTTAGCGTCGGCGTGGGAAAGTTTTGGGACAAATTAATATTGTTGACCAATGATGGAATTAAGTAGATAATAATGAGAATTATGTTACATATAACAATCATCATCATCATCATCGCAGCTTATATACGTCCCATTGCAGGCCACAGGCTTTCGGAATGAGAAGGGTTGGGCCGGCAGCTCCCACGCGGGTCCAGTGCGGATTGGGAACTTCACACACACACACACACACACACACACACCATTAAATTTCTTCGCAGGTGTGTGAAGGGAAAAAAACATGGTAGCTTAGTAGTTAAGTTTGACCTATGCGTCGCGGATTCATCAATCCTGCGGATTCATAATAGAAGCTTTAAGGTGAAAGAAAACATCGTGAGGAAATTCAATGGTATGTGTGAAATTCCA
Organism: Archips xylosteana; assembly: GCA_947563465.1. NCBI lineage: Eukaryota > Metazoa > Arthropoda > Insecta > Lepidoptera > Tortricidae > Archips > Archips xylosteana. Next base: position 14,688,102 of record OX387364.1, on the reverse strand, counting down.
AATCTGCACTGGGCCTGCGTAGGAACTACGGCCCAAGTCCTCTCATTCTGAGAGGAAGCCAGTGCCCTGCAGTAAGGGGTAGGCTAGGATGATGATGATGATTTGTTAATAATGAGAATAACACACGTAACCTTTGATCAATTATAACTGAAGATACACATTGCCGAACAAAATCCCCTTCAAAGAATGTCCGAACTATTTATTTGTTTGCGTAACAAATAAAATCATCACCTAACCCAACCCCTGCCTGCCTCCTAACCCTGCCGTCGTTGTATATATTTGAAATAATCATGTAAGTAAGAAAAAAACATATGTGATTTTCCCACTAACGTCGATAAGCCAAAGGTTACTAGAAACACAGGGAAGCTTAAAGTTCCATCTTACAGACTGGCTAAAACTAAAAAGTCGTTTCTGGGAAGATGCATACGTTTTTATAATAAAATTCCGAAAACAATAACCGAACAAACTGATACAAAATTCAAATCCATTGTGAAGAAGACATTAATATCTAAGGCGTACTATAAAATTAATGACTATATCATGGACAGGGATGTTTGGAAATAATTCCGATCCGCATTGGCGATCCCTAGTCTCAAATAGCGTATCTACTGTGTTAAAAAATTTAATTGTATTAAATACTTTAGATGTATGTCATTTAATAACAATGTAGATCTGATTGAAAAAAATATACCTTGTTGAGTTTCTTGCCGGTTTCTTCTCAACAGGGTTTTTTCCGAACCGGTGGTAGATTTTTCGACGTTCATAGGAGCATCAATTTGATGCCTAAATTGAATAAAGAATTTTGACTTTGACTTTGATCACCTACACAGAAATTTGAACCTAGTCTTTACTTCATTACAGTCGAATTTCGGTAGCGGCAAAACTCCACAACGCTTGACACTTGACAGCTAAACTTGACAATTTCACGCACTTTTGCGCAACGTACTGATAAAAAAGAAGGCCACTTTTATCAACATTACACGGACATTTTCGGGCGCGCGACTGTGGACCTACAGTTATAATTGATCAAAGCACGTAACAATATAGATGCATTACACCCACCAATCGTACTGGCTGATTTTACAAAAAATCAAAAAAAATCAAACATCATTAACTTTTCAGCCCTTACCTTCTACTCACAGTGAAATACACCCCTAAATGGGTCCATCCTAAAAACACATTTCCTGCCACAAATATTTTTACCCCATATTTATATTACTAAAGGAAAAAGACAACAATAAATTAAGCTCACTGCCGTTATCACGAAACCCCACAGTTATTTGTCCAATAACTTGAATAGGACCCCAGGAACCTTCAACAAAAAGTGTGTTAACAAACAGAGATTTATAAGAAGTGGCTGATAAGTTCTTTACAGTGCGTACAATCGAGGAAAAACATTACATAAATATAGGACCCAATAAAAGTGGATGGTCTAATCTCTGTTCAATATTTTCTTAGCAATGTGGATTTTCCTTTTAGTACGGGGATGTGAAAGAATATTATGGACATTACGTCATTTTCTAATATTATTTTTATAAATAAATGAATTATTTATTATTATTTTATTTATTACAGAGATAAATCAAATTTACATAACAATAATATAAGACCATCGATAAACCAGAGTGGTTTGTCTCGGTGCTCCATTCCGCAGTTACTTAAAGTCTACTAACAAAATCATGCAATAGTTACACAAATACCTATTTTACAATTCATGATGCAAAATTAAATAAGTATCACGGGACAATGCACACCAAAAGTAAGCAAAGCTTGTGTTATGGGTACTAGGCAACGGATAAACAACTTATAAACATATAATATAGTTACTTAAAAACTTCTGAATAACATTAGGGCGTAAGATAATTTAGTATTGACTAACTAATGAACCTAAGTTATCTGAAATAAATCGTTTATGATTATTTATTAAACACCTAAGACCCGAGAACAAATGCAATAGTTTCATCGAAATAAATAAAACAAACATTATCTTTTGAACTATCTTTTTACCTAGAGGTACCTCTTCTGCTTACATACATGTACGACGGCTACACATTATGTTGTCATGGAAAATGAACGTCATTTGTATGAGAACGGTTGTGTGCCCTTTTTCGTCTAGGGAATTAATTCGTAGAGAGTTCGCAATGCGTCAGTATTTTGTATTCTGCATACGAGTATGTACGTTTTTCGCAGACTTAGTGAAAAGCTTGTAGCTTAAGTAGTTCATTAATATGGATATTCCAAGTTTTTTTTACTAATACATACATATTTTGTTACACATGTAGTATTAACTCACAAGCAGTGATAAAACTTATTTAATGTCAAAGCATATCCACACTATTCTTCGCACCCTCTGCGATATTTCCACGACGTTTCACGTGGTCGCCAATCGTTATTGTTGGAGATACCGTTACGGGGAGAATATTCTGGAATTTAAGAGCCAAAATATTGTAAAATTAATACTGAATTCCCGGATATCTTAGTGGTTGGTGACCGTGACTACTTAGTTTAAGGTACCGGGTTTGATACTCAGGCAAGACACATATGTATTTTGTTTCATTAATACGGATGTTTGCTCTCGAATTTTGGATGTTTAATGTGTACTTAAGTATGTTTTTATTTTTATAAGTAGTTTATTCGTTGTTTTTAATTAATTTGAGACTAGGTAAATTAATGTTAATTGTACCTACAAGATAAGCAGAATGTTCTAATAACTCAACAATATCCTGGTACCGAGGGAGAAGTCAATTTCTAGTAGTTCTGTGAAAATGTAAAAAAACACGTCATTTAGTCAAGCAACAGTAGAGCCACATAACTAAAAAATAACTAACTGAACTGCTACCAATTTGGTACCCAGTGAACGGTTGCGGTACTCTGAAGATTAGCTCTAGTTGAGTTCGAAACGCGTCAGTGTAGTTTGGTGGTGGTGATAGTTGGGTTTGTGGGATTTGTGTGTGTTTTTACAGTTCGGAGGTGGAGGAACTGCATGAACACACATTTTTTTGCATATTCGTAGTAATCGTAAGGTCGCGGGTGAGCAAAGTAATTATTTCAGTTCATTAATATGGACCTCTGCAAAGTTTCGCCTGATTCAATAAATTAAAAAAATAATAATTCTTAGCGTTACATGTTTTTGAAAAAAATGTCTATTAACGCTTAAATAACAATAATTGACATGGATTTAATTTCTTATTTTTTCCAAAACTATTATAACTTGGCCTTGCGCCCGGTACCAGATTTTCGTAGAGGTAAGACACCTTGTATATTTTTTTTCAAGGACAATAATGTTTTAAATGTATTAGAAAGAAACAGAGGAAAATTCGAATGAGACAAATACAAACAACTAATTTCTGGTATCGGGATGAAATTACTATTAATCCTTAACAAAAGCGCTTAAATTTAATGATGATGTGTCTGTGAACTGCCAATAATTACAATTACTAACCACAATAAAACCCATTTGCGTATCACCATAACTCTGTACACTTAGAGTTCGCAATTAACACACTGTCACAAATATAAAGCTTGCCACAGAAGCGGCTAATCGTAGCGACCCGCAGGCTTATTGTCTAACGCTTCTGACGCTTGCCTTCGCAATCACTATCTCTTTCTGTCAAACGGTATAAGATGATGACAGAAAGAGATGGTGAAAGCGAAATCAAGCGTCAGAAGCGTTAGACAATACGGCCTCCGAATGCATTGATTCCGAACGGAGTCATCCAAATGGTTGCTTTCCATATGTCATAATGCCTCATAAAATATTACACCTTTTACGCGAGTAGGTACCTATTGACTTTTTAACCCCCGACATAAAAATTTATAAGTTTGACCGCTATGTGTGTGTGTGTGTGTGTCTGTCTGTGGCATCATAGCTCTTAAACGGGTGAACCGATTTGGATGCGGTTTTTTTAATAGAAATCAGGTTTTTTGGCGATGGTTCTTAGATATGTTTCATCAAAATCGGTTAAGCCGTATTAAAGTTATCACAGCTATTTTGTTAGCTGCGGAAGGGATTTTATACGCATAATGGGCATTGAATTAATGTTTAAACATACGAGTGACATAATTGCGTAAGGGGTTTATAAAAATTTTAATTTATATTTATTATATAAGCCGTGAAATTCGCGCAAGAACTTAAGTCACGGACATATCTCGAAGAATCGCTAGACTTAAGTGGCAGTGGGCAGGGCACATCGCTTGTAGAACTGACGGCAGATGGGGCCGAAAGGTTCCCGAGTGGCGTCCGCGGACGTCCGATGGAGTGATGACCTGGTGAAGGTGGCGGGAACGCATTGGATGCGTATGGCGCAGGACCGCTCGAAGAGCATGGCGATCCGTATTGAGTTAGTAGGAGCGTATACTTATACCATATTGGTAAGGTTAATAGAGACTCAAACTAAAAACGTTTTGCACGCGTTCACGTTACCGCATCTACTGACAGCGCCTCTACACTGATGCGTATTGGCAACAATCTCATCTCAAATTATTTTGACACTTTAACGCAAACGCATTCGAGACATTTGTTACAACAAAAAATGACACTATTTAAAGACTTCTGAGACAATATTTTAGTTTATCTTCCAAGCTATATTCATTTTCTTTAAAAAAAATGACGAGCATAAATATTATCAAACTGGCCACTTACGCTTCGGCCAGTTGGAAGCGTCATCTATGGGAAGCTTTAACAATTCTAAAGCTCCCACAGAAGACCCCAGCGGTCTTGCGCTGTCGTAAAATTTTACGATAACGTGTGACGCGTGTGACGTCATATCGGACGTCGTACTGACATGTTTATGACGTCGTTGAAATGTTATATTTTTGTCCGAATTGTGGTTTCGGACTTCCGCGCATTAATGGGGAAATCTGAGCGGGATACGGATTTGTGATGAGATGAATTAGAAAACCAATGTGTTTTTTAAGCGATTGTGAAGTGATTAGAAGTCAAAGATGTGCAAGAACTCATTTGAGAAATGAATGTAAGATTATGAGTTTAAAAATATATTTTTAGTAGATACAAGGTACATAGGTAAATTTAGGTTTATATGTCTATTACTAGGCCTTATTGTATAAAAAAAACTACATAGCCAACCAAATTGCTAATAGGTAACTTTATTCTAAGTTGTCGTCAGCAAGTTTCCTACTAATTTCACGAGTCCTTATGTAGGAAAACACACTGCACTATTTGTAGTCAGTAATGGCCCTGAAACGGTTTCGTCACAAAGCCATTTTCCTTCAATTTCCCTTATAAATATGTAACAATGGACAGGCTGGGCCATTATCGTCCCACGCGTGGCTATGGACGTTTCACGGCGGAATTATCACGTAATCAAATTATAGCTCTGTGCGGTGGAGTACTGGTTCTAACAAAAGTCTTATGTATTTAGAAGACAAAAAAAATCAAAAGAACAAGTCGAGCTTAAACTCTGCAGTCAAACCTTGTATGATTTCACACACGACTACGTCAATCTCTATTCTTTTTTTAAAATAAATTAAAAATTTGTATTTTAAAAATAAAAATTAAATAAATTAATGTATTTTTCCGTAAAGTGATGTTAGAATAAATAGAAATCAGATTTACAAAATACTATAGTTAATGTTAGTCTTATTTGAGCCGTCTCTACTTAAAAATATGTTTAACTGTTTTATAAACTTACACAAAAAAATGTATCGAAAGTTACGGTTTTTTTCTATTTAGTGTAGTATTCCTACGTGTTCGGGTTTTCAGTTGCGGTGGTGGTGCTTCTCTTAGTCGTGGGTTTAGTATCATTTTTTATGCGGTGGGGGGGGGGGGGGGAAGTTGCATGAAAAAGTATTATTTCAACGCTAACGTAGCTATTTCGCAAGACTTAGCCTCACTACTTAGTACTTCGTAGAGAAGGAGAATAAGTATTCCATCTATTTTAATAAGGTATTCGTAATTCATGATACTAAAAAAACCCCACGTTAGAAAAAGTAAACGGTAAATAATGTTAAATAAAAAGACTGAAAATTATTGCTCTATATTTTGTAATATACAAATAAATTTTTCAAATACTTAACATTGCTGTGACCACAATGAGTTATAGAATTACAACACGTACTATCCAAAAACATAACCCTCCTCTTTGTCGCCACTCAAGTAAGAACGCTGTCGCTCACTGTACAATGGGCTTAACCCATTAGAAGATGGCGGATCGAGGTTTCAATTTGTGACACGGGGACGCCAAATTGGATTACTGGACTAGTCTTTGGCTTTATGTGATGAGAAGAGGCCATAACCTCAGAGACGAAGAGGTTATGGGCCCACGCGTTAGCGTTATAGGCCCAATTTGAAGAAAAATCATGATAAGAAGTTAAAAACTAAGGCAAAGTGGGGTTTTTGGCCGTGAAAGGGAGCCACTGGGAGTCCAGTCTGGTGACATAAAACTCTTACGCATAATTCATCATTTGGCATAACTTTTTTCTCAGAAAACATTCATTGTTTAGGAATTTTGAAATGGTTGGTTTACCTGACCGCACATTTTAATGTTTTTATTAGATCTTTCTATATAGTTTGCCCAGTGACTACAAAGTTGCCCTCCATATAGGGTCAAAGTTACCCGATTATTACGATATTTTTTTGAACTCTTAATATCAGAAGGCAGTAAGAAACTATAGGTACTACATACTTTACCACAAGTATCTAGGCAAGATAATGTAGTTAGTGAAAATCACATTAAATTATTTAATTCTTAAAAAAGCTCAGTATTATCATTAAGCTTTGAGAGAAATGATAATTTTTAAAAATCCTTATAAGGTTTTTGTGTTTCTACTACAAATAATAAAAAAAAATGCTGTGATATTACATGCATGAAATGTACTGGAATGTGTTACGAATGTCACTTAACAAAGTATTACATTAGCGAAAATTTTGGACCTTTCTGACTTATTTCGCTATCTATCAATCAGTGCAGGCAATTAGTCATGTTACTTCCTTGAATTCGTTTAAGCTATTTCATACAATTTATCATACACCTGACTGATTGAACCCTGTTATTAGGTGACAATGCCGTGACACACAGACCGATAACATTAGTCGCATATGTCGCTTTTTGTACAAATGTGCAGTTAGTTGGAGTGATTATAATAAGAAGTGATTGATTCTACAATACATTTTATAAGGCATTATAAAGTTTTCTATCGTAATGTAGAAATTGTGCAAAATAGTCTTCATTTTATTCTTATGGGTGCACTTGAGTTTGAAAAATTGAGTTAAATTGTTTAATTAAATATTATAAATTCCTTTACAGGAAATAGTTTCAAATAATACTATATAAAAAAAAGTTAAAAGAATAAAAGTAAACAGGTAAATTCTAAACATAATTTACTTTCTATAAGCAATACAAGAAAATAAAAAATCAAAGACAGCGAGAGAGAGATTTTTTAAACAGCAAAAAATACATCTGGGAGGAAAAGATACTTGAATATTGTAATTCATCACATAACCCTGGATAGAACAAACTTAAAATTATAAAATATGTAGGTAGGTATATTTTACATAAATAAAGATTAAGCAGCCGAAGGTATATAAATAAACAATATCATCGTTAGTAAAATCTAGGATAAGAAAACTAATCAGTTTAATTACAGGCGATCCAAGCAACATTTATTTCTTTTTTAAAAAATATAAAATAAAAACCTAACCCCTCATTTGCCGCGTGGGTCGACAAATTGCCATAATTACGTTTCCCCTGATTGTAAAGATAAAAATAATTCCGGGGCAAAATTATCCGTCCGATCACAAAGTGTCAATGTGTCACTCTGACAAAACGTAATTGATTAGATTATGATACAATCTTTTTTAACATCTTTGACGTTTGGTTACTATTGTAGAAAATTGGGATCTAATTTGTTATTGAGTAAAAAAGTAGGGATTTGGTGTTACAAGTTGAACTGAAATGCGATTTCCGAAAATGAATCCGATTTTTTTTTCGTTTAGATTATATAAAGGTCACCCGTGAAAAATAAACCGGCCAAGTGTTCGAGTGGCCAAAAGATCGAGTTAAAACGCTGAAAAAAAAGTTTCTTGTATGACGCCCCTTTACCCTTTATTTTTAGTATTTGTTGTTCTCAAACAACAGAAATACATCATCTGTGAAAATTTAACTATCTAGCTAATCCGTCCGTTCGTCCGTCTGTCACCAGGCTGTATCTCATGAACCTTGACAGCTAGACAGTTGAAATCTTCACAGATGATGTATTTTGGTTGCTGCTATAACAAAAAATACTAAAAAGCAGAATAAAAAATAGTATATTTTTTATCGAGGGACTAAAAGAAGCCAATAATATTTTCCCGAGGTGGTTAGCCACCCGAGCTTTAGCGAGGGTGTCTATTTATCCGAGGGTTTATATTGACTTTTAGTCTCCAGGTGAAAACTCTATTTTTCACTATGAATGCAAGATAAAAAAAAAAAAAGATTATCAATTATGTCTTTTGCTCTTTGCTAGACATCATAATTTTCACTATCACTTGACGACATTGTGAGAATATCAATTTAAATTTTAATAGTTTACGATTTACGCTCTACAACAATTTCAAAGTTTTCGCGGTAAGTATTTTTTTCCAACCAGACACAGATATAACAAAATCGCATCGGCGAAATGGTCCATACACAAACTGGAAAAAATAGAATGGCGCCACCTTCTATGCGGAAAAGTACAGAACTAAGACCACGTAGACTAAGAACGCAACATTTTCGTCATGAAAATGGTCTACACAATCTTATTTTTTTATATATAATATTGTTTTGCTACTAAGCAAGTACTGGCTGTTTGAGTTTGCCTAAGTCACTCGAAATGAATTAAAAAATTAATTACTTTTACTCCTAACTAAAGCACTCACTTTACTCCCGCCTCGTAAGACTATATTGACCTACTTTTAGAGCATGAGAAGTGAAAAATATATTTAAGGGTCTCCGATAGTGTCCTACTGTAGGGTCCTACTACAGACGTGAATTTTTTGCTCGTTTTTGCTCGATATTGATAACGGCAACAGGTAGACGCTTGAAATATTCACAGAATATTGAGTTATATATTCACTTTAAAAATAAATAATTAAAATAAAATAAAACAAATATTTGAGGGGAGCTCCCATACAACAAACGTGATTTTTTGCCGTTTTTATAGAATGGTAAGGAACCCTTCATGCGCGAGTCCAACTCGCACTTGACCGGTTTTTTATAAATTGCAAACAGAAATAGTATTTTATTCAATCGTTGCATAATGAAGGCTCTTAAAGTCGAGTACCGTGTTTAGGCCACGAGGCTTGCCGAGTGGCCTAAGTAAGGTATGAGATTTTAAGAGCTAATTATGTAACTATTGTATACAATACTTTTCTACGAGTCATCATCATCATCGTCTATCGAGGTACATACATAACCTTTTTCGTCCGCCATTCCATGAAGTTAGCATAACTCCTGTTGTATAGCTTTTTAGATTTTTTTGGCAACAAGGTAAGCGTTGCTACCTCTGCAATAGTAGTTATCTCCTCTGGAGTAGCGGCGAAACTAATCTCGTCACTGTCACTGATGTTTAATTCGAATTAGGGATTATTTATTTAACACCATCGATTTACGTCGTCAAATAACAAACAAAACTTTTAAATTTTCGTAGGCTCACAAAAAAGAACTAATGAGACGTCGTTATAAGACTGTTTCTGATTGGCCAATTACTTCAATTACTAACCAATCAAGTAACAGAAGAAAAAAGTTAGTGTTTTCAAATGGAAGCAAATTTGCCAGATATTTCCAACTTTACATTGGGTGCGTTCCACTAAGCGCTCACGACGCTCAATCGAAGTACTAAGTTCTAATTTTGAAATTGTTATAGTCGTCTAGAGCGTTGTATAATAATCATTATAGTTGAGTCCGAAGTGCCATAGACTATCCATGATTAAAAAGTATGTGATTGCAATTTTGTCTATAAACACATAATTGACAGATTAAAATCAACGAGTAGAAAAATTCAATTATACTTTAGCATTAAAATTCATAATGTTTTATTGTCCTACCAACAGCCATAGTAGTAAAGAAGTTGTAAACTGCTAAGAGGACATAAAGCTGGCAAAGGGTTTAACGACTATTACTAAAGATGGAACCTTATTACATTAGTGGTTGTTAATTTGTTTGTCTTGTTTTAATCTTATTTGCGGAAGTTCGTTGTACTGAGCGCATTTAAACTCTTTACATTGTATGTAAAACCAGCTGTCAAAGCTTTTTACAATAAGTCATATTCCCATCCTATATACGTCCCATTGCAGGGCACGGGGTCTCAGAAAGAGAGGGCTTAGGCCGTAGTTCTCACGCGGGCCCACTAAAGATTGGGAACTACACACACACCAATGAATATCTTCACATGTGTGTGCAAGTTTTCTCAAGATATTTTGCTTCACCATAAAGCTCATCAAATGTAATGTCGCCCGTAAATTCCCGAAAACTGCCGCGTCCTTCCTAGTAAAAATTGTGTGCTAATAAGAATTAAATTCATAAAAAACCAGTTAAGTGCTAGCTGACTCGTACATAAAATTATACGTACGTAAAATTATTAGGTTTAAAGACATTTATTCTCAAAAAAGACACAAGTCACTTACATGAGAACAAATTAAATTATTAAGGAAATGAGCGAAGAGGCACAGACTGATTGTCTTGTACAGCAAACACCTCAGGTTTCTGACAGAATATCAGCACTGCAGGTTACTGCAGTACATGCTGAGTCAGCGCCTATTCGTAACATCATCGCATGGCTCTTAATTTGGGGATTATGTAAGAAAATTTATTTCATTTGTCTAAATTTAATTTCGTTTTCTGTTTTTGTGAATTTTCTGTGTAAATTATCTATTTTTGAGCTTTGTACGTGTTTGTTGTGAATAAAGTTTGTATCTATCTATCTATCTACATAAAAGGTTTCGTACCTCTCCGTACACTGTTTTAAAAATAGTTCAATAAAATACTTAAATATACTTAGATCGAGTTAAAACGCGGAAAAAACAAGTTTCTTGAATGACGACCCCTTTAATTTTTAACTTTATTTTATTTTTAGTACCTGTTGATATAACGGCCACAGTAATACATAATCGGTGAACATTTGAAGTGTAGAATAGGTAAGGTATTACGGTGCAAGCGATAAAGCCTTTTGACAGACGGACGGACAGACAGACAGCGTAGTCTCAGGAGTCTCTTCGGGTACGGAACCCGAGGAATCGATTGGAGTCAAATTCATTGTCAAACAGTATCTTCTTCTCCTTATAGCTCTCTATTACTGGATGTATGCCGACAGCTCTGCGAACTGTTTACGGTTTCTTGCCAAGCGAAATAGCTCTTCAACCCTGGCTATTCCTGCCCATTCGCGGATGTTGTGAAGCCAGGACTTTTTTCTTCTCCCAGCATGCCTTTTTCCCTCCACTTTGCCCATCATTATTAGCTGCGACAGTTGGTAACTGGGATTTCTAATTACGTGACCCAAGCAGCCAACTTTACGTGATTTGATGGACATTAATAGTCTCGTTGGTAATTGTCTGGGTCCAACTGATGCGAAGCATGCGTCGGTAGCACCACATTTCGAAGGCCCCCAGGCGCTTACGCTAGAGGACACGCGTCTTCTTTTATGTTCCAGGCCTCGCAGCCGTAGAAGACCACAGGCCAGATGTAACATTGTAGCACGCGTGTTCTGAGCTTAATGTTTAGCTTCCGGCAACAAAAAAATTTTCTTTATATTAAGGATGCTCGGGCTATTTCGATTCGGGTTTTTATTTCCTGATCGCAGTCCCATTGGTCATTTACTAGGGCTCCTAAATATTTGTATTGCCGGACCCGCTCAAGGTTGAGTCCATGGATCGTTATCTTTGGGTTGAGACCATTGTCTTTGGAAACTACCATAAGTTTTGTCTTATCGATGTTAATACCTGCAAACAAACAATATAATATGGTTTATTGAATCAGGCGTTACTTTGCGAAGGTCCATATTAATGAACTAAAACAATTACTTTGCTCACCCGCGACCTTACAATAGTTACGTTTATGCAAGAAATGTGTGTTCATGCAGTTCCTCCACCTCCACACTGTACGAACACACACAAATCACATAAACACAACCATCACCACCACCAAGCTACACTGACGCGTTTCGAACTTGAGTTTCAGTGTAGCTTGGTGGTGGTGATGGTTGTGTTTATGTGATTTGTGTGTGTTCGTACAGTGTGGAGGTGGAGGAACTGCATGAACACACATTTCTTGCATAAACGTAACTATTGTAAGGTCGCGGGTGAGCAAAGTAATTGTTTTAGTTCATTAATATAATATGGACCAAAATCGTCCAAATAAATAGATTAAACGAAGCGCTTTACTTTTTCTTTTCCAATTACAGTACAAGCTACGTAATGGTTGATAACCCCTGTCTACTAGCCCTGCGCGGTTCCGAGTACACAGCGATTAAGCCGGCCAGATGTTGTCACACGCGGGTCGTAACTCCTTTTTATTCGCTTTACTAAGTGAACGTTTTACGTCTGCCTCTGAGGGATTGCGGGGTAATTAAATTATTTTATTTGGGAGATTTTGCGTTGTTTTCTGCCCGCGGTAAATAGTATGACACGCTCATTTGTTTCTTACGAACAAAGGATGATGGACAGATAATAATTTATGGAACCCAGCTTGATTACCAATATGATTATAATGTATGTAGAATTATCGATCCTACCATTTGCTATAATATTGTTATTAGGACGACTAGGATGTGTAGGCTGGGCAAATTTACATAGATATAAGACGAAAGCAAACAAATATACTTAATGTCTTGTAAACTCACGTATTTGAGGGCTGATAACTCGCTTCTACGGGGTTTTAGAAGTTTGTTTCCATGTTAGAAAATTAAGCTTAAATAACTAGCTTACACATGGTGTGCATGCGGTTCGTATTGGGCATGCAAGCCAATTTGCCCATCATTCTTTATATATATAAAAAATAAACTATAATAAATATTATAAATTCGAGTACAACAAACACACAAGTACAGACAATGAATTTAATTTCCAACTAATGTAAGTTTGATGAATATCGAACAACAAACAAATTAAGAGCTAGCTACGATGTTGCTTTGACGTGTTGCATTTGACATTTCGACCTTAATTTATTTAGGTATTGCAAATGTTTAGCGACATTATTACGAAATCTGTAGGGAATTAAATTCCTTGACCGTACTAACAAACTTTCACATATCTCTGATATACTTTCTTTCCATAGACCTAATAACATTCTTAGCGGAATACCAAGAAACAAATAAGGGCCGAATATACCTCGCAAATGCAAGCAGAGACGTAAGCATTTATATGAAGACGGTATTTTACTTAACAAATTCAATGCTGATAGCCGTGAAGGGGGATGGGAATTAGGAAAAATAAATAGCTAAGGGTCATTTTGTACGTAATATTGTAGACAAGAATATAACAGTGTCAGCGGCCAAAACGCTTGCAGCGAATAGTCCTCAATGCTGATGGACATTTTTGGACACTTAGGTATTTGAGGCACGCTGAAAACTTGTCTACTTAACTTTTTCGACGCCAACGACACATATCAGCACCGCAGTACGCTTAGTATAAGTTTTACTTCACCAAAATACTTCTCGATCGCGTTTACGTAAATAAATCAATTCTATGGAAACATGGAAGCGCGCGCGCGGAGACGCTGTCCATGTTTCCCTAGTAATTGAATTTTTTACGTAAACGCGATCGAGAAGTATTTTGGTGAAGTAAAACTTATACTAAGCGTACTGGTTCTACGCCAACGACAGGTACCTATATCATTCACGGCGTGCAGAGCGAATTACCTACATGCATTTCTGTAAACAGAAATAAACCAATTTATGACTAATGAAAATTATGGGAATCCATATTGCACATGAAATTCGGGCAAACGATAGATAACCAAGAATAACTAGTCCAAGTCATAATAATTAAATTACACAGCTAAGCCTAAAACATTAATTAGTCACACCATGCACTATTTGAAAGTTTCGCACGAGTCCCAATTCTGCACACACTTCAAAATGTCAATCAGAAACTTATGCAATTTGCAGTACTCCTTTCATCTCGGACCGCATCGAATGCTGACGGTTTAAAAATGTCAACCCTTTCAAAAATCGAATCCATCATCGTGGGAACTGGTAATTTACAGTTTATTTTTTTTTAATTTTATTACTAACAAGCCTTTAATTTTTTTAAGTTTTGTTTTATTACCAGCCTTTGCTCACGGCTTTGCAAGGGTAAACCATTTTCGGGCCGGTTTTTATTTTATTGTATGTTCTGACTTTTTTTTTAATTTAGAATATTGTATGTGATTTCTGTTCAGAATTACGAACTTTTTCGATCCTACTAGGAGCAAAAAGTATCCCAAAACTTCCATATAATTATAGACTTTTTTTAGTTGCGGTCATATATGTAAAGTCTATGAAAAATAGTAACTCAACGGGACAAAAACTTGGGGCACTTTTGTTCTCCTAATAGGATCGAAAAAGCTCGTGATTCTGGGCAGAAATCAGATGAAATTTACCAAATTAAAAAAAAAAACAAACAACAACGTAAAAATTGGCCCTTTCAAGCTTTGGCATTATGAATTTAAACTTAAAAAAATATACATGGATCCCTTGAGGATATCGGGATAAAAAGTAGCCTATGTGCTATGCCAGACGTCCAGCTATCCACATAGCAAGTTTCATTTAAATTCGTCTAGCTGTTTGAAGGAGTAACAAACACACACACACACACACACACACACACACACACACACACACACACACACACACACACACACACACACACACACACACACACACACACACACACACACACACGCGCGCGCGCACGCACATACTAACAAACTTCCCCATTTATAATATTAGTAAGATTTCTTCAGTTTTATTACTTACTTAGTTTTTTTTACACCGCAGCTGTTCAACCGTTTAGGCTAAATAGAGACATTGTTATTTTTTATGTGTTAACTTTATTTTATGATCGATACATCATTTAACTAGTAAAAGTCATCCCTTTTCGTCATTAACGGCACGACTTCATTCATATTTATCACCGTGATTATGTAAATTATTTCATATTAACAAATCAACCGTTACAAATTAATGTTTACCATCATTAGCATATTTTTTTAAAAACGCGTGTCATCCTCACCGAACCGACAATGCCAAAAAAACTGCCAGCATTACTGCGTCATAAAATTTTGAAAAAAGAATCGCTTTCAACGTATTCGTATTTACGACACCAATCAATCAGTCTTCGCTTCTGTTTATGCAAATTCAAATTAATTCTTATTTTAAATTTTTAAAAGTAAAAACTGTTCGATCATAAATTGTTATTTTATTACGTCACTGACTTAGGGTTGCCACCCGTCATTTGAAGCAATATCTTCCACATGAATTCTTGGTTCGGTGATTTTTAAAAGCAATACTTTTTAATGGTATGTCAAATTAATGTCGGTCTTTTGTGCCATATTGTCAATATGTCGATAGGGTTGGCAAAAATACATGGTGTTGTGCCAACGTACCCCTTTTAAAATTTCATGCTACGGCTTTAAATTACAAATCGAATGAACACAATGTGTCGATTTCGTTTGTCTTTTTTGTCATTTATTCTTGAATCTATGTAGTGTGCGTTAATTTAGAAATTTATTTGACGTTTATTATTTTGTAGTGAATTTAAAAACTCTGTCCTATCATTCTATTTTGTTGTAACACTAGCTTTTGCCCGCGACTTTAAAATCGATTTGTATTGAGTCCTGACTAAGACAAGCGGTATTTCAAAAATCCGTAAATGCAGTATTTTTTGTTTTAAACAATGAAGGAATGTCTCCTTTGTATAGATTGTGCTATTTACAATATTTGAGCTACTTGCCCTTCATATAGCGTTCGATCTTTCCAGAATGAACCCGGTGATGACCTGAAAAAATATCATGGAACTTTATCATAGTAAATAATTAGGATTTTCTATGTCAGTGCTTACCGAATGACGTAAAACGTCTCAATGACAAGGTTCTGTGATGGCCAAGGGACCAAACCGTTTGATAAATAAATAAATATTAGGGGACAATCTTACACAAATCGACCTAGTTCCCAAACTAAGCAAAGCTTGTACTATGGGTACTAGACGACGATAAACATACTTATATAGATAAATAAATACTTAAATACATAGAAAACATCCATAACTCAGGAACAAATATTCGTGCTCATCACACAAATAAATGCCCTTACCGGGATTTGAACCCAGGACCTCTTACTTCGTAGGCAGGGTCACTACCAACTAGGCTAAAGCGGTCGTTAAATATCGTCATGCTAACTTTAGTAACAGTAAAAACCTTTAAAACAAAAGAGATTCAAAAATTTTAGAACATCTGCATCGCTGCAAAGCGAACTTGATACGTCTTCTGATATCTCCGTTTCCAATTTCATTAATCAATTCAAACAATACTTCATATAACTTATCCGATACAAAACCAATTTCTTAGAAAAACACGACTGCACTCACATCTCGTATATTGGAAACAAACAATCGGTGAGAGGAAAATGGAAGAAAAATACTTACGCAACGATGTATGGAACAATAAACACAGTGAATCGTGTTTTGGAGATTGTTTTGGTGATAAAGGTGTAGCTATTATGAAAATACTATATTTAAGCTTCGCCTGTATTAGAGATAGTTTCACTAGAAAAGTATACAATCTTAGAGTGTGATCTGAAAAAAGATAACGGTAACATTTTAACATTGAAAATGTTTTTTTCGATCGCTTCTGTATAGCCCCCAATTTCGCTCAGAGTGCGACATCGCCCTAGTGTCGTGAGTTTTAGGGCTACGTGAATGATTGAGGTCTCAAAAGATGCCTCTTGGGGAGAGCTACAAGTTTAAAGAAATTTGAAAAAGTCAAAGACTTTTTTTGAAAACTGCAAAAATGTCGATAAATGTCGTATTTGCTACCATAACAAGAACTGTAACAGGGTGACCATTATTGTAGAGATTTAAGCTAATAACTTTTTAAAATAAAAGTAAAGAAAAAATGTGCTTATTTAACTTAAACAAGATGGTAAGCGATCCATCTTCATTTATTGTCGTGTAAAGTTGGTTCGGATCTCATTTCCCGAATCATCCTCTAGATATTCGCCTTAATCCAAATAAAAATGTAAGTGTCTCTCCTCGCTTCTCTTGAATTTGCATAGTCTCAGAAGCATTAAACTCTTTAATACTGAAGTGGATGGTAAGTATGCGGGCGATCTATGGATCAAGGGCCCTTTGACTTCGTAGGTATTGGAGATAAAGGAGGGTAGAAATGAGGACAACATTGATTATACATCAGAATATTGGAGTCAGATAGAGTCAAGAAAATATTAGATAACAGATATAATATGAAGATTTCTCTGATAGGCTAGTTGTAGAAGCCAATGGGAGCCTGGTGGTTTGATCTATGGCCTCTCAAGCAGAGGGTCGTGGGTTTGAACTCGAGCTCGTACCTCTGAGTTTTTCTAAATTTAAGACTGAAATTACGTTTGTAATCTACCATGAGCTTTACGGTGAAGGAAAACATTATGAGGAAACCTGCACGCACCCCTGCGGTGCATGTGTGTGAGTTTCCCAATCCGCACTGGGCCCGCGTAGAAACTACGGTCCATGCTCTTCCATTCTGAAAGGAGGCCGTTGCCCTACAGTGAGACGTATATAACGACACACGACGACGAGTCGTCAACGAGTGGGACGGTATTAGTTGGATGATGATGATGACTAAGCCATTTGTCGAAGTTAATAAATCAATCAATGAAAAAACAATTTTGTCCGGACGATGTTAATATTAATAATTTTCCAACCTGCTTCCCTCGATTCATAAACTTTCACCCCAATTTCACTAAGTCGACTTAGCACAGAGTTAGGATCAATTAACAGGAATTAATTACAATTATTAGGGTTCAGGGATTACTGGCGGATCCGATTCCAGTAATTCCCGGTTCGAGCTGGCATGTTAATTAGTTAGGATGATCCTTGGTAATAACATTGTAATTGAAAGAGCAATCATTAGTTCATAATATCAACCAAAAGAGGTCTGGTCAAACTCCTTGAACGTTACGTCGAGGACGTCTTACATACCGCGACAAGCCCTTGACTGGAACCTTCAAGGTAGAAGAAAGCGCGACCACCCCAAATTTTGCTCTATAATGGCAGAAGCGAAGTGCATCGGCAAGACGTGGAGCGGAATAAAGTGTGCAGCCCAAAACCATCCGACCTGGAGATTCATTGCAGATGCTCTCTGCCCAACCTAGGGGATAGAGGACATTATTTATTATTATCGTTTATTTCCATAATTATTGACACATACATTTTTACATATATAATTGTACTGCCAAACTGCGTAGCAGTTTGTTGGCAGTTCGAATGCTCTTGATACACCTTGTGTCTTACATCTAATTAGTTATATTCATGCATTATTATTTACTATTTATACAAAAATACTAAGCATGCAATTTGACATTTTAATTTTAGTGAGAACTAAAAGCAGTGAAAAGTGGGTACCGAATGAATACGAGTTACCCATTCTCACTGCCCTTTATCCCAATAATTATCTATAAAGAACTTTTTGACATTATTCATAAAATTATTTATTCTAACTTTCTCATCAAACAACTTCTGCGGTAATGCGTTATAAATTTTAGGAGTCATGTACTCAAATGTGCGTTCTCCATAGTAATTAGTTGCGTTATATTTATCAGGGAATAATTTAGGTTTTCTTCTTGAGATACAGTTATCATCCGGCAATTTGCATATGAAAGGTTCTTTTTTATAATTGTATGATGCCACTAGCAATTTAAATTTTTCACTTACAGGTAAGATATATAAGATATTTTAAGTCAAGTAAATCATCTTTGGTAATGAAGTTGTAATTAAACAAGTTAGCTATGAAGTATCTTTTTGTAATTATTTTTTCAACTTCATTTTTTTATTACTTTTACGGTCATCCCGTGAAATAATATATTTCATACTAAATACAAATGACCGTAAAAGTAATAAAAAAAATGAAGTTGAAAAAATAATTACAAAAAGATACTTCATAGCTAACTTGTTTAAAGTTGCACAGTAGCGCCATCTCTTGTCCAGGTGAGCGGTTAGTTCCGAAGGAGTGTTAAAATCTCTCGATAGAGGGTGTAACATAGACGTGCGCTTGTTACTGCATAAAGTGATGATTTAGCAGACTGAAATGTATGATGTATAGGAAAGATTCGTGTCTAATCTCTAGACCAATGGTGGTGTAGGGGTATGGCACACGGCACGGAATGCTGAGGACCTGGGTTCGATTCCCAGCATTGGTCTTTCTTTCTGGGGTTTTTTCTGTGCATCTATATTTCAGTTTGTATTTAGTATGAAATATAAGTTGTAATTGAACAAAAGATGTCTGGAAAAGGCTTCTCCATACGCTTGCGTCGAGAGACGTTTAACATACATCGACAAGCCCTTGTCTGGAACCTTCAAGGTAGAAGAAAGCGCGGCCACCCCAAAATTGGCGACGCTCTATAATGGCAGGAGCGAAGTGCATTCGGCAAGACGTGGAGCGAAATACAGTGTGCAGCCCAAGACCTTTCGACTTAGAGAAAGAAGCATTCCCACCGAGGGGACATTGCATAGGACAGTAAGTCAAGTAGTAAGTCATCCTAAACGGTTAAACGTAGAGCCTGCCCCCAAGGCTCGCCAAGCAGATCGGCCCTGCGCCATCCGCATCCAACGCGATCCCGCAACCTTAACCAGGTCGTCGCTCCATATTGTTGGAGGCCTACCTACAATGCGTCTGCCGGTCCGTGGACGCCACTCGAGAACCTTTTGCCCATGTACCATGTGCCCAGCCCACTGCCACTTGGGTCTAGCGATTCTTCAAGCTATGTCTGTGACTTTAGTTCTTGCGCGTGACTTTAGTTCTTTAGTTCTTGTGTTTCTCTACGGGATCGAATCAGAAACGAGGAGATCCGTAGAAGAACCGGGGTCATCGACATAGCCAAACGGATTAGCTCGTTGAAATGGCAATGGGCAGGCCATGTAGCACCAGTGGCGTAGCTAGTTAACCAAAGGCCCTGGGGCCAAAAATAAACTAGGGCCCCACCCAACCCGTGTTTGTTTACATGATAAGACAAGTAAGGATGAATGCACTTTAAATTCACTAGACTCACGCGCTTGTAAATTCACTAGTAGCGTTTTATAGCCGCGTTTCTCATAGGTCCGCGTTTATAGTTTGTAAGTCAGAGTCCGAGGGGCCCCCTGAGCTTGGAGGCCCCGGTGCACTGCCCCGCTTGCCCTACGGTAGCTACGCTACTGTGTAGCACGCAGAACAGATGGCCGTTGGGGCCCAAAAGTTCTGGAATGGAGACCACGGACTGGCAAGCGCAGCGTGGGACGTCCACCAACGAGATGGGCCGACGATTTGGTGAAGGCCGCAGGTTCAGGGTGGATGCAAATCGCTTCCAATCGTAATGATTGGGCATCAATGAGGGATCCTATGTCCAGCAGTGGACGTCCTACGGCTGAAATGTTGATGATGAGAGAAACTCCAAGCATAGCCCTCTCCATCGCCCTCTGAGTAACTTTGAGACTTCTTAAGAGCAACGCCAAGCTTAACAAAGCTTTACTATCAAAACTATACACATTCTAAAACCACCCGTAACCCCTAAATCAAATCACTTCAACAATCATGGGAGTGACACATTGAATTTGCATACAATTTCACCCAAGACGATGGGGGAAGGCAATAGAGATAGGAATCATTCAGCCCATGGTTCATTTGACTTCGATGGGCTCGAGTGTTCTGTATTGAAGTTGAATTTACTAACGGGTTATGAGTGTAATTGAATTTGAAGTTAATATTGAGATTTTATGATGGTTACTTGTCGTAATAAGTTGCACGATTCAGTGGTACCGAAGAGTGTCACAACTCCAAAAACTACCACAAAACCGTTGACAAAAATGAAATTAAACATTACTACTTTTGCAAACTTATACAGGGTTATTTTTAATTCACTGACATCCTCTTAACCCTGAATTCCTATCACTCAAACAAATGTTTTTTGTTTTACGACTTTTTAAAATGAAGCACTTTTTTTCCCATACAAATACACAGAGTATCGTAAAAAATAAGAGGCAGAATCAAATTTTCAAAACGTTATTACACCAAAAATATTAAGTTATGACAAAAGCCGTAAAACAAAAAACATTTGTTTAAGTGGTAGGAGTTTAGGGTTAAAAGGATGCTAGTGAATTACAAATAACCCTGTATAACTACTGTCTTATTAAACCGCACTGTCTAATAAAAAATAAAAAAAGCCGTGGTGGGCAAGTGGGTTGACCTATGGCTTCAAGCAGAGGGTCGTGAGTTCGAGCCCGCACTTGCATCACTGAGTTTTCAGAATTTATGTGCAGAATTACATTTGAGATTTACCAAGCTTTCCGGTGAAGGAATACATGGCGAGGAAACCTGCGCACACACCTGCGAAGGAATTTAATGGCATGTGTCAAGTTCCCAATCCGCACTGGGAGGCCCGAGCCTTCTCATTCAAAGAGGAGGCCTGTGCCCTGCAGTGGGGCGTATATAAGGTGGGATGATGATTATGATAACTGTCTAATTTAATTATACATAGTTTACAACACTTGTATTTCTAAAGTAGATAAACGCACCAAAACGCTTCACATAATATCAGAATAACAATTTCGGAAATCCCACTTACTGTTTTAAGAAGAGCAGAAGCCAACCGAAGTTTTTCAGGCACCAAATTATGCATACATACTTATTATATTATTTAGATAAATAGTCAACAATCGAAACACACCGACAAACAATCCCAGCCCACTTATGCATACATTACTGATTCACAAAGCTATGTCCGCGTCACGACCATTCAAACTCCGCTTTGAATGGTTCGAGTCTCGTATGGCATGTGTTCTATTCGTCATGGAAAAAAATTGCGGTAAAAATGATAAATGAGATTAGTTATCTGGTGACGAGATACATACATACCTAAGATGGTCCATAGACGGACTGCTTGGAGCAGTCGAAACCAACGGCACGAGAGCAGTCGTGTCAATTCATCAACCCAAACACTCTGAATTTTGTATTGAAACTGCAGATCACCCAACAGCGACCGCTTGAAGTTGTTTGCACTGACTGCTCTAAGCAAGTCCATCTATGGAGGCCCTAATACATAAAATCAGGCCTCCTTCCCAGCAAAGGTGCAGGCTGAGACTATTTGTTTCCATACGTGGTATGATCCTTTGATTTTTATTTTTGTAATGTCACTGTACTGTGTTTGGTGATCCTGATCAATAAAGAATATTTGTATTGTATTGAATACAATACGATCGATCGATTGATAGGATCAATAGATCCTACATACATCTTTCACCCATTAGTCTTTTCATACACGCTACACGTATCTACACGTATCTATTTAAGTTTTCAGCCCGCTGATATTAATATTTTATATTCAGTATATTGATACTGCTCATCAAAGAGAATATAACCACTACGTTCTGCTCATTGGAGGAAGACATCTGTCTAGAAGTGGACGTCGTACGGCTGATACTATGATGATGATGATGATGATATTATTTTCTGTATCTTTATGGAAGTCTAGAACCGATAGAACTTGCACTAATTTGTAGGGACCATTCAGAGAATGACAAGGAATTATTTTTCGTACTGCTCAAACACAATTTTTTTTTCTCTTGTGTTGCCCAATCGGAACGCCCGTAACGGAAACAGCCACAACCTCAATTCACTGATAAAAAACTTCACACCCTTTGAATCAGCAGAATCAGGGTAGGCGTTCGTTCGCGACCAATCTGCCCGCACTTGTGGCCCTTTTGTGGGCCTTTGGGGGCCCTTTTTGGACGCAGGCCCTTTGAAGTGACCACTTTGAGTTGACCGGAAAATATTGGACATCAGCTGGAGGTGGCGTGTTAAGAGTGGAATAGTTTTGTACTGGCTAAAGCGGCCCTTTGAATAGGTAAAGAGGTAGTGTTTTGTTATGTTACTTATGTTTTTCTAAGCAAAATATGGGCAACTAGCCTTCCGTCCGCAGCTTCGCCCGCGATAAATTAATTTTCCCGTAGGAAAAGGTATTTTCCCGCGGTAAAAAGTAGCCTATGTCACTCAGTGATAATGTAGCTTTCTAACGGCAAAAGAATTTTTGAAATCGGTCCAGTAGTTTCGGAGCCTATTCAATGCAAACAAACAATCAAATCTTTCCTCTTTATAATATTAGTATAGATAATTGATATTTGACATGTACCTAATTTAGTGTAACAGGGGTATTTTGTTATTTTGTAACTTAATAATCTAGTAATCTTAGCATTTGCCACTGCGCCAAGCAAAAAATGTCGTGGTAATCGAGAGGGCTCCATTCTGTACATTCTGTACGCAACGCTAAGAGAAACGTCGGAGGACCGTTGTAGCGTTGTGTAACTCTTGCTTTTTAAATGAGGATGAGGGAGTAACTCGTTTTGCCTCGCGAGGTACCCCTCATTTGAGGTGAGGTGAGGTGTGAGGTATTAAAACGATCGCAATTCGCAATGAGTTGAATGAGTAACGCGCACATCGTTGCCGCTTCGTATAGTGAGTTATCTGTGCTCGCGCCTCGCGCCTCGTTTATCTGTGCTCGCACCTCGCGCCTCGTGCTCTGTGCTCGCGCCTCTTGATAGAAAATGAGGAGCTAAATGAGGTGGTTCAAAGTTGCAATTCGAGTGCTCCCTCATTTTGTCGCGATGAGGAACTCAAACGAGGTACCTCACGAGTGAGGGACTCATTACTAGACCGTTGCTCAGATTTAAGACGAGCAAGTGTGATGAAAAGGCATATTGTAGGCGATAGGCTGTCTGTCACTATTATACCACTTTTATCTTATTGCTAAAACTAGCAAAATGTAAAGTAGCGTTTCGTGTGCTCTGGTTACCCCCTTTGGGGATTCAGGCTTGATGGTGTGTATATTTTGCCGGAGGAGTAGGTAAGCCCGCATTACCATCTCCTGTCGTTAGTGCTTTAAGCTAAAGGTAATCATTTAGATAGGGATTTACCAGAGGGTCCAAAGGGACTAAGAACACGCGTGTTTTAATTAGTTTCGGATTACCGGGACGATGATTAATGAACTGTGAGTTTGGACGTGTCGGATTAAAGGTTTAGAAGTCAGATTGGAGATAGTTATTTGGAATGGAGTAACTAGTAAACTCATGCAAAATATGTCATGCATGACATGCCAGCCTTCAAAGGAAGTGTTTGTGTTTCATTAGTACCTACCTAACAATGACAAACATTTAATTTGAACAGTTATAAGTTTGCGTTTAATATTTATATCACAATAATAATAAAACAAAAAACAATAAAATTAAACTAATTGGAAGAATTATTGTCGAGGTAAGTAGGTACAACAAATTTTTCAATGAAATGGTAACTTTAAAAGTGTAAAATATTTCCAGTCACATTATTTGTCACATTTTTTTTAAGGCACTTTGCTCGTTAAACTGATGGCCGAGGGGCAAAAAGGTTCTCGAGTGGCGTCCACGGACCGGAAGACGCAGTGTAGGTAGGCCTCCAACAAGATAGAGCGACTACCTGGCTAAGATTGCAGGAACGCGTAGGATGCGGATGGCGCAAGACCGGTCTGTTTGGCGAGGCTTGGGGGACACCTATGTTTAGCAGTGGACGTCTTTCGACTGAAATGATGATTATGATGAAGAAAAAGAACGACGATAACGTCGGGATAAACCCAACGTCCAACATCAAAAAGTCCAAAGACTGAAAGAAAAAACAGAAAGATAAGTGACTATTGCACCACCAACAAGAGTGCAACATTTAACAAACTACTCGGATCTTTACCATGTCGTCTCAAGTAACAAATTAGTATCACCAACTTTAAGCAAAATTATGCAAGTCTTATGTTATTTTCCGGAGCTCCTTGACAAAGTTAGAAACGCCGGAAACACATTTGGTTCCGTACAGGTCTCATGTACATTAACAGCGCAAGAAACAAAGTTTGTTCAGCAAATATTCTCCAGAGACTAGACTGCTCGTCGCAGAAAATATGGATATCCCCTAACATTTGTTTGTGAGAAACGATTAAATAATTATTCTTAAGTTTATGTGACAATCTTTTGATGACCGGATAGCTAGAGGTTTGACTACGAAGCTTGAGATCCCGGGTTCAATCCCTGTCAGGGCAGAAATTTGTATGAATAACTATGAATTAAAAATTTTAAAAACCCCCAACGCAATTAAGCACAAACAAAAGTGCTGATAACTTTGAAACGGCTGGACCAATTTTTATGAAACATATCTGAGAACCATCGCCAAGGAACCTGCTTTCAAATAAAAAAATCTGCATCCAAATCGGTTCACCCGTTTAAGAGTTATGATGCCACAGACAGACAGACACACACACACACACACACACACATAGTGGTCAAACATATAACACCCCTCTTTTTGTGTCGGGTGTTAAAAATACGAATGTCTGTGCTCGAGTCTTGGATGTTTCAGTATTTATCAATGTACATAAGTATGTTTATCCATTAAGTAGTACCCGTAGTACAAGCTTTCCTTAGTTTGGAACTATATAGGTCAATAAGTGTCAGTCGTCCCATGTTTTCGATGTTTGATTGTTTCCATGTTGTCGAATAGCCGACTGGTTAGAGAACCTACAACAAAGTTTGAGATCAGGGGTTCGAACCGAGTCAGAGATTTTTTTTTTTTTTTTAATCTTTATTTTAAGGAACTTTGATCAAGTAAATTTTGAACATGTCAGTTCCAATAGGCCTTAACTCGATAAAAAAAACTACCAACCTTACAATTAAAAATATGGCTCAAGCCAAGAGGGATACGACACGTCCCCCAAATCACACCGCCGAAGCCCCCGACACAGACCGCCAAACCCGAACACGGAGTCGGAGCAGATAAGATGATAAAAAAAAATTCACAATTCATGGTTGTTGAATATCTATTTAAGTATGTATCTAATCTATCCATTTAAGCAAGTTAGCTTGTCTTTGGTTCATTATCATGATCACCATCATTTCAGCCGAAAGACGCCCACTGCTCAACATAGGCCTCCCCCAAGACTCGCCAAACAGATCGGTCCCGTGCCATTCGCATCCAACGCCATCCCGCAACCTTATAACCACGTCGTCGCTCCATCTTGTTGGAGGCCTACCTACACTGCGTCTTCTGTTCCGTGGACGCCACTTGACAACCTTTTTACAAATACAAAAAAAAAATACAAAATAATTTATTTGACATAAACAACATTTTACATAAACATAGATATCCATCAGACACCAAACTAGGCTAAGCCTGTATTTTGGTCATCTGCGAGTGCGGTTAACAAAACAATGAAATAATATGATTTCATCTTAAAAACTTTGAATAATTATTTGTTATAGTACATTAAATACGAGCAATTACATATATGTGCGAGTGTTAGTGAGTGTGTGTGTGTGTGTGTGTGTGTGTGTGTGTGTGTGTGTGTGTGTGTGTGTGTGTGTGTGTGTGTGTGTGTGTGTATGTGTGTGCATTGCTTTTGTTTTCGGGTTGGGATTTATTAACAGTGTTGGTAGGCCCCCAACAAGATGGAGCGACGACCAGGTTAAGGTTGCGGGATCTCGTTGTATGCGGAAGGCACTGGGCCGATCTTTCGGCTGAAGTGATGATGATGAAGGGATTTATTTTATCTTTGTGGCCCTAATAATGTCCCCAGTTTCACAGTAACTCAATGTATTTAAACACCTTTTCACCATTCTTAGTGCACTAGGAACTGCGAGACGTTTTATGTTGCAATAATATCTGCAGATGTAGTTGTATATACAGCAATGCGAATAGGCGGGTGATCTTCTAGCAAGAGCTGATCTACGTGGAGGGAGCGGAAGCTTGTATTGACGTTTTCTAAGGATTTTTTTGCCCCATCGGCCTTCAGTTTTACGAGCGATGTGCACTGCCCACTGCCAGTTGATTCTGGCTATTCTTCGAGCTATGTCGATGTCGGTGACTTTAGTTCTTGCACGGATTTCATCATTTCTAATGCGATCCCGCAGAGAAACTCCGAGCATAGCCCTATCCATCGCCCTCTGAGAGACTTTGAGCTTTCTTATGAGACCCATCGTCGTGATTTGAAATTGCATTAAAAATAATACATTATTATCACACATGAGACAGTAGTAGGAGCCGCAAATGCAAGGCTATTATCATATGTCCCTAGAGCAACAAAGCGTTTGTCATTTTAGCACATTTGTGTAAACTAGAATCTAGAATATTCGCGAGCATTTCCTGAAAGAAGGAAAAGAATTTAAAAGGATTGCATGTCTCGGTCTTGAGTCGCATTGTTGATGACGAAAGGTGTTTTTATTTAAATGGGGCGAAATTTTCATTTCACTTAGTGCCTAAAGTACGGGAGTGTGCTGGTGTATTTTTGCTATTAGGATTTGAAAAGGCGTATTCTTTCTGTTTTGAAGACGTGTGTTCGTTTCTTACTTTTATTTGTGAACTCTTCCGCGAAAAATTTATCACGATTTTGTGCTAAAACTAGTGTAAGCTTAACAGTTTCGTGCATTTTGACACTAATAAGCTTTGATCAATTATAACTGAAGACACACATTGCCGAACAAAATCCCCTTCAAAGAATGTCCGAACTTTTTTATTTGGTTGCGTAACAAATAAAATCATCACCTACACAGAAATTTGAACCTAGTCTTTACTTCATTACAGTCGAATTTCGGTAGCGGCAAAACTCCACTTGACAGCTAAACTTGACGATTTCACGCAACGTTCTGAGAAAAAAGAAGGCCACTTTTATCAAAGTGGCGCTCATTTGGCTCGGACATTTTCGGGCGCGCGACTGTGGATCTACAGTTATAATTGATCAAAGCTAATAAGGCTAGCTTAATACTAAATATACATTTCCGGCTGAGCGGTTTCTCTGATTGATGACTGGCATGTATAGGTAACGCCATCAGAGTAGAGGCCACGCACACAACCACATCTCATGTAATGACAGCGGGATTTTGACGTTGTGTTGTCATTAAACGTCAACACAACGTCAAAATCCCGCTGTCATTACATGAGATGTGGTTGTGTGCGTGGCCTCAACTCTGGTGGCGTTACCTATACAGCCAACCAATTTGATTTTCGTGCCACTATAGAACCTTGTCGTAGTAAATAAAATATTATTCATTATCAACAATGTTTACCGATTATGTCTATGTCATAATGAAAAGTATCTATCATCTATTATATATCTAAAGCTCAGGAATCAAACTGGTTGACTGTAGACAGAGCTGACCGTAGAGTGAGAAACAGCTGAAAGTAACACCCGTCCAAATTAAAGGTTTTACTGTACCTAAGTAGCTTATATTTTACTAAAATTTAACGTATAATGTTACCTATTAGTCATACTCTCAACATTTACTGACACTTTCCCATCTTCGCAATCAAACGAGTAGGGTGACCATGACCATTCAATCAACATCGGGACATAATCATAAAGTGTCCGGCACGCGTTGTCGTAAATTCGCGTCCGGGAAGCGCTCCCGGACATTTATGACGCGGACCATGAAGGGATGTTATGACGCAAATCGTAGGGCGATTGTAATTGACGCGGAATTGGTTTTTTTGATATGGATATTGGGTTGCGGTCGAGTTGTATTGTGAATGATAATCGGTATTGTAAATTTTAGAGAACGTATGAATAATCTTGTCTGTTTTTAGGGTCATATACCTAAAGGGTGTCAGCGGAACTGAGACTCCGTTGAGTCTGTCTATCTGTCCATCCGTCTGTCATGGGGCTCTATCTTTTATACCGTAAAAAAAATACCGATTGTGTATTATTTGCCCGCTATAATAATCAATACTAATAAAAAAATAAAGATAAAAATTAAAGGGGGCGTCATACAAGAAACGAGTTTTTTTTTTCAGAAAATTTAAAAATCGATCTTTACAATGTCATTTACGAGATACTCAACATTTTCACAGAATATATGTTGCCATAGCCACTATTACAACAAAGAATTAAAATATAATTAAATTAAACATTAAGGTAGGTCCTGACTGACCACTATAAAAGGATCCCACACTGTGTACATTTTACTTCGAAGCAGGGGTCTACTGACACTGGATTATTAGCTACGGTGGTTTACGGCGTATATTTTGATATACCTAAAAATTTCTACGGAACCCTCTGTGCGCGAGTCCAACTCGCACTTGGCCGGTCTTATTATACACTGTGTATCAAATGAATCAGGAGTATTTAATTCTAGCAGATTATTGGGTTAGCTCTAAATATTTAATTTCAGGAATTTTAATTATTGTTGACAAATTATTTTTTATAATTTGTTTGATATTTAAATTTTACGTCATGATACAGATGACTTATCTTGAATTGGCAATTTCGATGGATAACTTTTTAGTGGTGTTAATTTAAACAAGCCCAAACGTCCTACTGAATTGTTCCGAAATAATTTGTCATGATGATGTTGTTTGTAATTTGTCATTCTGAGAGGAGTCCTGTGCCCTTCAATGGGACGTATATAGGCTGGGATGATGATGATGATGAATTTGCCATGGTATTTTTACTAGACAGTCGTCTAACCTACTTATTTTTACCAAAATACAATACATGTCAAAGTACCTAATATTGTTAAATTTTTTTTTCTCTAGACACTGTATGTACTAATCACCCTCTAAACCCTCTAAAACTCCAGCGATCGTCAAATAGCATTAATAAACACCCATTTGTACACATTAAAGCAACATTAACAACTCTCCCGTAAGTTACGATTATCGGTGAAACCGTAAAACCTGCCGGCCGCCGGTTCTGAACCGGGAACGTCCGTCAATAAACGTCAAGCCGGATAATGACGTCACGGACCGTATCCGAAATATTTTTACGAATGCACGGTGCACTCGTCGTAAAAGGTTTACGATCGGGACCTAGGTTTATTAATGATATATATGTGTTTATGTTTTATTGTGGGACGTTACAGTTAATTTGTTATAAAGATTCAGGAGGAATAAAGAGGAACGATAAAAAGGAGTTTCATTGCGTTTATTGTTTGTACTCAGATTGTAATAATATATTGTCATACTACTAACGTAAATTAATGTGCGAAATTACATTTGAAATTTACTGAGCTTTATTGTGAAGGAAAACATCGTGAGGAATACTGCACAAACCTGCGAATAAATGCAATGGTGCGTGAAGTTTTTCAATCCGCTCTGGGTCGGTGTAGGAACTATGGCCCAAGCCCTCTTATTCTGAGAGTAAGCCTGTTCCTTGCAGTGGGACGTATTATACCTAGGGCTGGGATGCTAAATGTCGAAATAAGTAACATAGTAAGTAATATTAAAGTCATGCTTTTAAATATCATAGTGGAGGATAAAGTCTCATTCCATTTTTATTCACACCATTAAGAAGATAAACTGGACATTTCAAATTTCTAAACAATCCACCCACATGTCCGGACGGCCCATTAAAACCTTAAAAAGCCCAAAATGCAAAACAATTCAAAAGCGTATCACACCCTTTTAGCAAAACGGAAGCCATCAATATGTAACCCGAAAACAATGACACCATACAAACATACAAAATACACATTAGAAACCTTCCACTACAAAAACATAAAGCTCAAATTGCAACTGGCAAGTTTTTTTAAATATGTATTGTCCGGTCGAAGGATCAATTAAAAATAGAACTGGTTTTATCACTATCAACTTTACTGTTCTAAATTTAAAGTTGAATTTGAAATTGTGAGTTATTTTTTGGATGTTGGTAGTTCTGGTCCAGTGAAATAAGGCGCAGCATCAATACGGTAATCTGCATTATAAAGGGAATATTTAAGTTATGCGGCGAGCGCGTCCCTTTAATTGATGGAAGCGTGCGATCAATTGCAAAAAAAAAAAACTTGGCTGAATGGCACGCTGGACCATTGAGTTTTAGGAATTTAGGAACTCATTAGAGTCGAATGGAGATTAAAATTTTAATTTTTTTTTTTACAATTATTCAATCTTATAGAATGCAGTAGGTTAGGTTAGTTTTAATAACAACTTTGAAGAACACAGCGTTTCAGAAATCTATTAGTTTATGACAAACGAAAATTATAGAAAACTCGAGCAACTGAGAAAGAACCTAGAACCTGTTTTTATTATTAAGTGGGAGAATTTGATATGAAAGAGTAGAAATGACATGAAGGTGCCTCTGGGGAAAGGCGTGTTTTTAGTTATAGCCCGAGCGTTACTTTAATTTAAATACCCCATCCTCGGTCATCCCTTTCATCTTGCGACGCTTCCATACACTAACTTTACGTAAAGTCCCAAAAATAATTAGTAAAAATTTGTCTTTAAAATGTCTGTGCCCTCAGTCCGCAAAAAAAATTATAAGATACAAATCGTGGTCCACTCTATACCACCCGATTCCACCCATAAAGGGGTGGCGTCCAGCTTTTGTCCTACACAAATGACCCCAAGTAATAATCATCTATTCACTACCCGATCTACTTTCCCATACCATGAAGATACGGGCACTTTGATTTGCTACCTAATTTGAATACCAGAATTAGTTAATTAAGCCGGCAATTTGATGTTTGTCCTCTCATTAAAGCGATGGGTTTGAGCCAATTTTGATGTGTGGAAGACTATAGGCGAATCAGATCGCCGTAGGTGGTTTATAATTAAATAATTTATTGAATCAGACGTTACTTTGTGAACGGCCAGGTGGTCATTATATCCATAATATACGTCCCATTAATGGGAAAAGCCGTGGTGGCATAGTGGTTTGATCTCTGGCGTCTCAAGCAGAGGGTCATGGTTTCAAATCCCGGCTCGCACCTCTGAGTTTTTCGGAATTTATGTGCGAAATTATAACTACGGCCCAAGACCTCTCATTCTGAGAGGAGGCCTGTGCCCTGCAGTGGGACGTATATAAGCTGGGATGATGATGAATGGGAACAGGCCTCCTCTCAGAATGAGAGGATTTGAGATGTTAGTTCCTAACTACGCGAGCCCAGTGCGAATTGGAGACTGCACACACGCCATCGAATTTTTTCGTAGACGTGTGTGGGTTTCCTCACGATGTTTCCCTTTACAGTAAACCTCATGATAAATTTCAAAATGTAATTGCGTATATGAATTACGATAAACTCAGAAATACGAGCCCGAGTTTTAACTAACGACCCTCTTCTTGAGAGACCAATAGGTTACACCACTAGGCTCTCAATACATTTCTGTGACTAGGCTATAACGATTTACTTACCTACTATTTTGTATATAAAACTACACAAATTTGAGGCTTGTGCCATTCTTCCGGCATTTTCTATCATACATAAACATTACTAACGGACACTAAAAACTAGAAGTCTAGGCATTCATTCATTCTTCGATTGCCACCTGTCCATCATAAAAAACCAGACAAGCCACCCTCAACCTTACGCCATATTCATAAAGTTCAGTTTTCTGTGTTAAGAAAGTTTAGGGTGACCACGTACCAGGTGTTTTCACGGTCGGTAAGCCACATGAGGGTGAACTCGTATATGACTCATTCTTAAGGTCAACTTGACACGTGGTCACTAACTTCTTGCTTAATTGGCAGCACGCGAGCAGATGCTAGACGATCGTTTTTTTTTGCGAAAAATGCTGGTGGTTAAATACTTATGACAGGAGATGGCATGTGTTTCCTCGTCTAGTAAAAATGTGATAGACGTAGCCTTAGTAGGGACGCATGTCGGGTAACCTTGTGTGCCCAAGAGCTGGGGATCTCTTCTGAATCAGTCAAGGGTGAAGAGCAGTGCTTGGGTCAGTGCACTCTGGACATCGGTCAATGATTTCCTGGCTAATTATGAATATTCATTGACAATCGTCTTCTACTTGAAACCAGCAGATTGTCCTCAAATTGATGACGCCATATTTATCAAAAAACTAACTAACATTGCCATTGTGGGTGGACAATGTTTTGATCAGTACTGTTCGTTTGAACCTAGGCTTCTATTAAGGAAATGTAGTTTAGAAATAATTTAAAGGCACCTCCTGTTGTAAATGTTTCTTGGTTAGCCGTTGTGTGTAAACAGTATTAAGTTATGCTACTAACGGCATCTTTCCAATCTCCCATTCGACCATATGATTGTGCATAGTTAGAGCTTCTTTTTGATGTTCGATTTTCGTCATTACAAATACAAATACAAAATCATTTATTGCCACAAAATACAAAGAGAGCACAAATAAGCAAAATAAAAACAATGTATATGACTACAAAGCATATTGTGGCAAAAGGAACCGGCTCAGCAATAGCCGAACCCGCGCGGCGTCGCGAGGGCTCGGCGCTGGTTTTCAGCCGGGCCCTTCCGACTCTGAGCGAATAAACTATTCCTGGGATAGTAGTTGACACAAAATTATGATCTATAATTTAAACAGAGAACATTTAATAATAACTTATTTAGAATTTAAAAAAATAAACAGGTTTCTTGGCAATGGTTCTTACATTATGTCTCATCAAAATCGGTTCAGCCGTTCCAAAGTTATCAGCTCTTTTGTTAGCTGCGGAAGGGATCTTATTTAGACGCATAACAGGCATTGACTTAATGTTGAAACATACGAGTGACATAAGTGCGTTGGGGGGTCATTAAAATTGAGAGTTACAAAATAAATTAGTCAGACAAATTACAAAATATGACGAAACATTTATCCTCAGTGTCTGTCATTTACCCGCTTTTTTTATACAAAAAAATCCTAGCAGAAAAAGAAAATCATACATTCATTTGATTCTAACTGCACACAGACGGTTACTCCAATTAAAAGTACAGTTCCACTCAATATAACATTCCAACAAAAAACTTGACCTGAAGCATTACTGCACTGCTAACATCTGTCTAACCTTTAGAATTTAAAAAAAAGGAACACGTGGCCATTTACCACACCTTGCGTGACGCTATGTAAGTTGAATGGAGTAATTACAAATGGCCGATAGAAGACGTTACATTTACATTCCCTACAAATATTGATTGAACTATCGATAATATTTTCAATAGTATCGTGACATCGAAAAATAGTCACAATATCGATAGGCCTATCGATACTATCGATTACTAACGATACTCCTCGCTTACAGTTATTCGCCACCACACTGGTAATTGAACCAGCAAATAAATAGCAGATGCGCTGTTCCAGTGACTTGCTATTTTTACCTATTACTACACGCGAAAGTTTGAACTGTCCGCCATTAATTAGACCTATGGTCTCCCTAGTGATTGAAGTAATTAAATAATTTAGTTCATAATGATTCGTTATTCATTTACTACTTTGATATTGTGATGCATCACTCAACCTTCGATAAAACAAACTTAAAATCAACAAAACATTTTTTGCGACTTTGGCCGTATCGATCTTTTTTTAGTCGACTGTACAGCAAATTCACGAACCGCTATCGCTTCAAACCGAAACACCTATACAACATTCAATCTGATCTGCCGACTAAAAATGCAAAACACAAACCTGAATTCCGTGCAATCAGCAGTTCCCAACCTTCGGTCGCAATTCTCATCAGACCAAAGATTTGTCACCCCTGCGCCAAATTAAATCCATCCCAGAAAATTGTGACAAACGCCATCCGTCATTCAACCCCTCATTTGCATGATAAAAACTGTTGAAGAACAACTATTTATCAAATGAGAGGACTTCCGGCGACCATGACAGTAGGCGCGACGCGCTTCCGCCCGCCATCTTTGGCTGTATCCGTTAAGTTCGAAAATGTATTGTTTCATCTGGAAGTGACGAAATTATATCATAATTCCTTTACATAAAACTTATTTCTTTTTTGTGTTTAAGTACGCAAAAAACATGATATAACAACTGTTATTTAACTGATAATTTCATGTTTTTGAGTACAATAAAGAGTTTTACATACATACATATTAATAATACGTTAGGTAAATATTAAGTGGCTAATCTTTGACCTGTAGATAAAGAGCACTTAGGAAGTTCTAAAAAAAGTAAATTTAGTTGCATTAAAAATGTCAGTATTTGTTTTTTCTTTAAAAATTACAGCCTTCTAGTTTTTGATTGTGGTTACTTTGTTTTTTTTTTCTAATATTTTTTGTTGTTTTACTTAATATCGCAAAATATTATATTATGTGATGCTATCAGTTCACCATCGTGACTTTTTTTTTAATTACTACCATAAGTTTGTTAAACAATAACTCGCAAAGTTCATTTTCCATCTTTCATCGTACATTACTTATAGTTGGACTTGGATATTAAATGACAAAGAAGACTGTTAATTGAAATTTATCATAACGTACCTATCTAAAATTTTAATTATACCGCATAATCTATTTATTAACTTTTTTTAAGAATTTTTATATTCTTTAGTTTAAGAAAAGCTTTTTCATCTCTCATACTCGGAAAGTGAGGCAAATCATATCTACATACGGGAGGATAACTATTATATTCTTCCCTAGGGTAGAAATTAATTAAAAAAAATAAAGGCATTGGCTGTCAATGGAACACATACGCATTCAGCCAAGCATTACGGCATATAAGTATACCTACATGGAATAATTAAGTATTGAGTTTTTTTTTCTTAATTACCTAGTCATATTACAAATTTTATAATGCCAGTGAAATATTATTAAATTAAATTATTAATTTACATCCCGATCCCGTTTGATCCCAGGGATAAAGATTTTGGATAAGGCAGAGTTGAACTTGCTCGGTGCTCCAATTTTTCGCGAAGGGATTACTTCAGCCCTTGAGGCCAAGAGGCAGGCACTAGTTTTGGCTCAGAGTCACCTCAAGCAGTTGTTTGCGCATGTTGCGTTGACTCTGTTGAGGAACTGCTTTGCCATGCCTCGGATGGTGTATTTGTTGAGAACAGCTCCGACCTGGCTCTTTGCGGATGAGGTTAAGTTGCTCGATGAGGCAATTAGGGGCGCACTGGAAGGCGTCATTAATGTCCACATTAATGATTCGCAGTGGTGTCAGGCTGCTCTTCCGGTTAGGTACCTATGGTGGTTTAGGGGTGCTGCGCGATGTCAGTCTGA
The DNA here is from genome assembly GCA_947563465.1 of Archips xylosteana. Taxonomy (NCBI): domain Eukaryota; kingdom Metazoa; phylum Arthropoda; class Insecta; order Lepidoptera; family Tortricidae; genus Archips; species Archips xylosteana. Next base: position 14,652,011 of record OX387364.1, on the reverse strand, counting down.
TTGCTTTTTTGGCTTCGGCTCATGGGGTGGGGGACCTCGTTGCTCGCATTCTTCCTTGTAATGGCAGTGGGGTCCCTTTGCCTTTTGTGCCGGATGCTCTGGCTGTTTGGGCGTCATCGGTGGCCGGATGATCGCGCTAGACAGAGGCAGTGGGATGACATCGTTTGCGAGTGGACTAGTGGGGGGTTGGTGAGTGATGCTTCGGGATCCGATGTGGCAGGACTCAGGGTGTCTATTCGTCCTGAATCGGGAGCTTGGTTGCAGGCTTTACCGTCGCCCCAGCTTGGCACCTTGCTGGATAATGACTCACTCAGAATAGCAGTGGCACTGAGATTGGGGTGCAAGGTGTGCGAGCGGCACCGTTGTGTGTGTGGGGTGATGGTGGAGGAGGATGGCCACCATGGCCTTAGTTGTCAGCGGTATGCTGGCCGGTTCTCGAGGCATCATTCTATTAACGGCCTCATTCATCGGGCTATGGTTGCGGCGAATGTGCCTAGCATTTTGGAGCCTCCGGGGTTTTTTTTTTTTTTTCCTATCGTCTAACCTCCAACATAATCGGAGACCTGTCTTGCTGGCTACCTCATTCATTTCAGTTCCATCAAACGCTACTTCTCGTAAGCCTCCGGGGTTGAGCCGTAGTGACGGCAAGAGGCCTGATGGTCTTACGCTGGTTCCTTGGCTTTGGTTGCACGTCGAGGTCTGCTGGGTCCGCGGATGAGAATGCCGCGAGGTCCAAGCACCTCAAGTACTTGGCCTTGGAGCCTCCGTATGACTTCGTGCCTTTTGTGGTCGAAACGGCTGGTCCCTGGGGTGCTGAGGCTAAGTCTTTAGTCTGGGAATTGGGCCTTAGGTTAGGGACAGGGGCGCCGACCCTCGCTCCGGGTCATACTTGGTTCAGCAGATTGCACTGGCCATACAGCGGGGCAATGCTGCTGGTATTATGGGCACTTTTGAACCAGGTATGGTGCGGGGTGGTGGTCCTTAGTTTTAGTTTTTTATGACTTTGTTTTTATTTTTGATTAGTAATCTTTGAAATTTCTTTTTGTTGTTCTTTGCTATAGTTTTAAGTTATGGACATTGTTTTTATCAATTGTTTTATTCATTAAATAAATGTGATTTACATTAGTTTCTTATTAAGTGACTTAAACCAGAGAAGTTAGAAAATGTTAAGAAAAAAACACGGTAAACGACAATGTTATTGTCCACACAGCCTATATCTATACAGCTTAACTCCTTGGTTCAAATTGATTACTTATATATTTTATAAATAAATTTACCAAAATACCTACTTTATCTACTGTTTTCATTGATTATTATATTGAACATTCTAAATTTTGTTAAATTAATTATTCCTTAACAATAAACTCCATTGAAATTGACCAGTTTAGACATTTTTATTTATTTATGCTTATATTTTCTTACTTTCCTTGTAGTCGAAATGAAAAGCAGAGTGTTTAACTCGGGAAAAACACCAATATCACCCTCGGAATATTGGCACCCTCGCTGTGCTCGGGTGCTAAGTAACCTCGTGTAATATTGGTTATTTTCCTCCTTTGTTGAACAATCTACTATTATCTGTCGCTTCCAGACACTCTACACCACAATCACCCCCAGCCACAGTACTCAGCCTCTGATTGGGGAGTGATCTCTATTTAGATAATTTACTGGTGCGCCCGCGATGAAATATTCGACGCATTCCGCTGATCTGCGCTGATGTTGTTAGCGTAACGTCTCGTTCCATCTTGTTTACTGGTGTCCGCCATCTTTGGATCGTTGAAGTAATTGTCATCTTGTTCTTAAGAGTTTTGTATCTGAAAAATAAATAAATGTCACAGAAAAAACGTCGAGAATAATCCTAATCTGCGTAACTGGCATTGGATAATTCTGCATAATTTAAGTAACCAATTTTATAATTTTACTATAAATTTGTGAAAATAATACTAATATGAAGTTAATGCTACCTACATACTATCCCCTGTAAAAGAAAGAAAGAAAACTTTTATTCGTGATAACATGAAAAAAAAAAACAAGACTAAAATAAAAAAATGCGTACCTAAATCACGAAATTGTCCCAAATCAGCATATTTATTTTAATTTTCGTAAGTACTTAATATCTAAAATCGAACTGAAATCGAACCTGGATCTCAAGCTTTGTAGTTAGGTCAGGTTCTCTAACCACTAAGTACACCATCCGGTCGTCAAAAAAAATCTACTTACTTATTGCGTTTTTAAAAAGATGACAAAAAAATTAAAATAAAAAGAGCTCACACCGCTAACCACCATATTCAGAGATATAGCAATTAACTGTATTAGATACAAATCTCAACGGTTACATAAACATAATAAATTACCTGAATAACTGTTATAATAAATTTCCAAAAAAATTATTTAAATGGTTACTTGACAAATGTTTTTACTCCCTTACTGAGTTTTTAAATTACGAAGATTTTCTTATTATTTATTATTATTGACTTTGAATAAGTAGTAATGTTTCTCTAATCTAGGTATTGTAGGAATATCTGTACCTACCATATGCTAAGAAATAAACAATTTCTATTCTATTCTATTCCATAGTAATATTTACGTAACGCGCTAAAAGTAATACAATACCTACCTCTTCACCTTTCCCTGCGACGATAAACATTTTAACAGTGAATGGTAAGCAATCCGAAATTTCGCTCAGTTCTGTACACCTTCGATAGCTCAGTTGGTAGAGCGGTGGACTGTAGTTGGCAATTAACGGGCATCCATAGGTCGCTGGTTCAAATCCGGCTCGAAGGAATGAGGGTTATCTATCTTTTTGTGTTTATTTTTGATAATTTTTGCGTGAAGTGAAGTTTGATAACGTAAAAGTGCTAGTTTATCTTATCGTAATGTCAATCGTACGCATTGTAGCAGTTTGTTGTGATAATAATAAGATTGATGATAATAATGATGATAAATTATTACTTGTATTATTAACCCATTCGAAGCCCGGCCTGGCCTGTCAAACGCCGTCAGGTATCAGGAACGCTTTGTTTGTGCGGTTAATTGCCTACAAAATTAGAATAGCAACACTAGTTGAAAGTCATGTTATGCATACACACCATGTTTTTTTTTACTTCCGTTAACTTCAAGGGAAGGTTATTCAGGTAAAAAAGAGTTAATTTGTCGAAGAAACTAGTGTCTTAACTCTTACTATTTTAGAGATATTCAATATAGTACATTATTGTCGTGGCCTGGAAGTAGGCAATTGCTGGCTGAGTAAGAGTATTAAACGGGCGAGCTTGCGAGTCCGTTTAACTAATACGAAGCCAGCAATTGCTATTCCAGCCGAGACTAATATAAAGCTTTTCTCAAAAATGGTGAAGGAAAAAAAATAGAATAAGTAAACTTTTATTAACTTAAATATAGGTACAAAGAATTGCAAATCACTTAAAATTAAATGTCATTAAACCCTTTCCCGCCTTTGTTCATTAAAAAAAAAAACTGCAGGTGTATTTTTCTGCCGAAAACACCACAAGCTGTTTAAAAAAGTCTGGAGTTCCACCAAAACAACTGATACCGGTCATAAGAATTGGCTGTATGCGAATAGTGCCAACTTATTACCATGGCCGTTTTAACTTTTTAAAAAGTTTGAGACTCGACAATAATGGAATTTGTATGCGACATTGTTGTCGAGTTTATCGAGCCTGCAATCTTTTTAACTTTTTAATTTTTTTACTGACCATAAACTATGCACTTCACGTTCTGATATGTAAAGAATAATGTCAACTTTTACGGATATTTTTGAGAAAATTAAATTTAATAGCTGAACCAGTGTAAAAAGTCTTTCATTACGTTCTATTATTATTTTATTATTTATCTTTTAAATTCCGTTAGTAAAGAGTTTTTTATTCATTGGTATTCGCTACAAGGAGATTATTGAGGCGAGTTCGTTCGACATTACATAATTTTTCTTTTATTATGACAATTATATTTCACATTAATGTCATAATTGATACTAACTTTTGTGTAACTCTAAGGGACCTTTTGCACTGTATTGGTTTATTATTGTACGAAAAACATTTTTTTTATTTTAGCAAAAATTGTAACGGAAATAAAAAAAACATGGTGTATATAATTAAATTACACGTGGACACTGAATGTGTTGACTGAGCAAGGACTGAGCTTAACAATATTTTTCTTTTGAATTTTAAAACTCCAGGAATTTAATAAAATCAAATGGGAATTCCCAAAATTACATCGTATTTCATTTACGTTGTAAATGGCATCAAATTAAAACTTGGAATGGGTAACGTAGTATAGGTGACAATGCAACTACAGTAAACAAAAAACTACAGTCAGCAAACAATTCCAACAACGCGCATTACTAATTAAAAGACTTTAAAAATCCAACCTCATTTAAAAGTTAACTGAAAATCCGATGAAAACGCAATCAAATTAGAGCAAATTCGATTGTCGAGGACCTGCACCGCAACGGTTGGACCGTGAAGAATCAATTACGTGAGTCCCTGATGTCTTCTTCTTTACAAATTAACTTAAATTGAAAAGACTATTTTTCTCCGTGCTCCGATAATCTTTTATAGGTCGAAATAAATTGTTAAGGATTTTTTTTTATCTAGCTTGCTGAGGGGATGACTGATTAGTTAGTCATCCCATCAGCAAGCTAGAGCAAGCGTCAGCAAGTTGCGGAGGTCAATATCAATGAACTGAAACAATTATTTTAGTTCCCAGCGACATTATGATATTTACGCTTATGCAATTCGAAACCCGTCAGTATAGTTTGGTGGTGGTGATCGTTGGGTTTGTGTGATTTGTGTATGTTCGTACAATGTGGCGGTGGAGGAACTGCATGAACACACATTTCTTGCATTTATAAGCGTAACTATTATTAAGGTCGCGGGTGAGGCAAGTAATGGTTTCAGTTCATAGGTATATTTAGCTTCAAGAAAGAAGTCAATCTGTGTTTAAAAAGTTGGCAACGTGTCAGGGATTCCCACAGTATTGCGGTGGCCATGGGCGGGGGAGATAATAATTACATTATTATTAAGTAAAAATAATGCGAGTAACAATTAAATAACAGTAGGTATGATATAGTTAATTTTATATTTATGAGAATGTATTTTACCAGTCCCGGTAATGATTTAACGTACATATTATAATAGTAGCGTTTCCGTACCTATAAATCTTCTAATGTATAAAAATCTCGTGTCACGGTGTTTGCGAACTCCTCTGAGGCGGCTTGCCCGATTCCTATGAATTTTTTTTTCTATATTTGGTAGGTCTGAGAATAGGGCGTAGGCTATTTTTATACCCCTATTCTTCGTAGACGGAGTCGCGAGCAACAGCTAGTGATTTATAAATTATAATATTTCCATGCCGTAACGTACTCGTATCGTGACCTCCCAAATAGGTACTTACATTTCATTGCCACAAAAACCCAGCCAATTATACGCAAATGAAGTTAACCCTTCCACTGCCTTGTGAAACTTTTTAATTGCCGTTAAATCGAAAAGGGATCGTATCTAAAAAGCGGATCCATTGTCAGAGGAATCATTAATCTGTGTGGGTGTTTCATGCTGTCGTGCTTGGCGGATTTGGAATGCGATATTGTTCAAGGGTTAATTATTTTTTTGGGTTGAAATGTTTACTGTCTGATTTAAATTCGCTTCAGAATCTGAGGGTCAAGTTAAGATGTTCCATGTTTGTTTGAGCAGATGGTCATTTCGTTAGCTGCACGACTTGTTTATGAAAAAATACAAATAGATATACAACCTAGGGCCCTTCAAGGCTAGAGTGAATAAGCTGTTAGGTACTGAATCGGTGAGACCTAATCTGCGCTTTTCATCATATGAGAAGGGTCATTTTTTTTGTAAAAAAAATGTATATACTTAGAACAATCTCTAAAATAAGACTATAAATAAGCGTAAGAAGTAAAAACCAAGTATGAGAAATACCTAGTGATATATGAAATGATTGATACGACAGAAGTTTTCATTTTACATAAAAACGTGGCGTTCAGTTTGGTCTTCCATTTCTTTTTTTGCCTATTTCATTTATTATTCGACCAAATAACGGGTATATTTATATCGGAGGCTGAAATCGATGGCATTAAAAAAACTTTAATTATAAGATCCATTTAGAGTACCTATTAAATAATAAAACATTTATACCGAGTTCAATATATCTGCGTGCACAATCATACACACAACTAACTGCCATAAAACACCGCGTCACCCCTAACCCTTCCACTGATTCATCTTAACCCGTCAACTGTTGATGGATCAAGATATTAATACCAGAAGCGTGGCGAATCTGACCAACTATAGGCATTTATAGGGTTCAGTCACGCGTCGTACAAAAAGGAACTTTAAATTAATTAAACAAGGTTCAATTTTGAGTGTTAGTTTCTGTCGTTTGAGCACATTGGATAAAGACTTTAATGTCTAGAGTTTATGGTCCTATTTTGTAAGAAGGGTATGGTTTTTGTATACATATTTTAACCCTTTCCATGCATATTTAATTCGGATTGTAACGTTCGGTCTTCTTGACTGATGAGCGTGATTTTTGCTTAAATTTCTGAGGATTAATACTTTGTCGTATTGTAATTAGAAGGATGATGCCCAACTCACGCCACGTGTTTAAGAAATTGTATGTGTGGCGATACGGGGCTTAATATTATGCAAAAGTTAAGGTTAAAGTTTATATTATGTGTCCTGTCTTTACGGGGCGTCATGTTCTGACTTATACATATTTTTTGACATCTTGATTGCTATGTATAATGACTTTACAACTATTAAATATAAACAAATAAAAACACTGTGTTATTCATTTCGAAGTTTTGGTTGCTGCAAACCTGCCACAGATTACGGAATAGTAAATTTAATACTTATATAAGAGTCTCGTGTCACGGCGTTTGTTATCGAACTCCTCCGAAACAGCTTGACCGATTATTATGAAACTGAGAATAGGTCGTAGGCTATTTTTTGTATACCTACCCCTATTCTTCGCAGACGAAGTCGCGGGCAACAGCTAGTACCTATATATAATAGATTTGACACTTACGTTTGAGAGCCACCTATTCACCGCTTAGGGTGCGGTGTTAGTAGCAGTCACAAAGGGTTTCACCTTTTTTGGCATAATCTCATATGCCATAGTATCATTTGGCATAATTTAATTATTATATCGCCGAAACGCATAACATCGGCTACTTTTACCACGGGAAAATATCTCATTCCCGCGGAAAAACACGTTTCAATCTTAATCAGCTAGTAATAACTGCAAGTGAAAATTGCGAAAGTTTAAAACAAAACCTAAAAATGTTGAGTTTTTGCGCCTATAGTTTTTGTCTGAGCAAAACTTCTTATCGTCACCTGAATGCTACCTAACGATTATTTGGCGAATAACGTTACCTCTTCGATCAACAAAATACATTACCTACTCTAATTGCCAGCAACATCATCAGCAACAAAAATAAAAAAAAATAAAAAATATATTATGGGACAATCTTACACAAATCGACCTAGTCCCAAACTAAGCAAAGCTTGTACTATGGGTACTAGACGACGATAAACATACTTATATAGATAAAAAACATTGTGTGAGTTTTACGTTTCTCAGAATGAACAGTATGTATCGTATGTAAATGAGAGATAGAATAGCTTTCTGTTAGTGCTTTTTTAATATCTCATTTACCTTTTTTAGGGTTCCGTACCCAAAGGGTAAAAACGGAAACCCTATTACTGAGGCTCCGCTGTCCGTCCGTCCGTCCGTCCGTCTGTCACTAGGCTGTATCTCGGGAACCGTGATAGCTAGAGAGTTAAAATTTTCACAGATGATGTATTTCGGTTGCCGCTATAACAACAAATACTAAAAAATGGAATTAAATAAATATTTAAGGGGGCTCCCATACAATAAACATTCTCTTTTTGTTCGTTTTTGCTCGATATTGATAACGGCAACAGGTAGACACTTGAAATATTTACAGAATATTTAATTATATATTGACTTTAAAAATAAAATATTAAATTAAAATAAAAAAAATATTTAAGGGAGCTCCCATACAACAAACGTGATTTTTATAGATAATTATACGGAACCCTTCGTGCGCGAGTCCGACTCGCACTTGGCCGGTTTTTAATACTTTTCAACTGAGTAGGTAAAATGCTTTTTCAATTAGAAAATTAAAGCAACTTTTTATCATTTTATACATTCTTTTTGGGTGTGATATGTCTACACAAATGTGTGTTGTTTTACTAAACAGTTACATAGTAATTTTCAGTATATAAACACTGTTTAAATTGGAAACTTCAACGCATCAGAGAAACTAGACGATTATAAAATAAAACTGTTTGTATAAACAAATTCATTCAATTCTTCTTAAATACGATTTCGCATGCGATTATTAATTCATTCATAGTTTAATTGCCCGCATAGCTAAATAGGACCGGTTAGATTACTACGCACAGGGTGTTCTTTTTAACAAGAATGACGAACTTTTTACGCTGTCTTCCAAAGTGCAAAAGGGTCGTTCTTCTTTTATACCTACAATAAATCGAAGTTTTTCCGTTTTTTGGGTTTTTGAACTATCGATAATTGTGGTTTCAGAGTACCTACGATTTTAAAAAAATTGTATTTGTTTTTTATTACAACTAAGTATAGTTTCCTTTACGCCCAATACTGTTTTTTAATAGTGTGACAGAGTGGTCCTTTTCAGCGGAGACCACATTTTGACTTACCACTCTGTCACGGCATTCTACGAATAACCGAAAGATTACATAACATTAATAGATAGAAAAATATGTATTGTACGACTATTCGAACATTATAAAACCGAAAATATCAATACTCTAATGAGATGCCATAATAAGACGAAGGACAGACTATTTTAGGTTAAAAAAAGAAGAACGACTCAAAAACCATTGTTTCATTCATGATTGGTAACTCATACTAATTTTTTCTAGTAATATAGTATAGTCAGGGGTTTCATTTCAATATATGCTTACACCACAATGTCTCAATCACAAATACATAAAGTATTATCTATCATACATAATATGTTTGACCTTTGAGAGACAAACAGCAAATATAACACAGTTGAATATAAAGATAACATAATATATAGGTATCTACATAAGCCAAAGTAGTTTCTACTTATAAATAAAAAAAAAATTTTTGTTGCTCGCGCGTTACTAGTAATTATGCAAAATAATGTTCATGCAAGTTAAATTAAATACACAATTATCATTTTAAAACAGTAAAAAAAACATAAAAATATTTTTGTACACTTTTTACCAATTTTGAATAGTTTTGTTTGAGAACTCTTATTATCTTCTTTTTAAACTAATGTTGCTTAGTCTTATTAAAGCTATGTATAGGTATTAGGTATACATACTTTAAAAAGAAGATAATAAGTAAACACGTATTTGATCCTACACCCTGAAAGTTAAGTTTTTGTTTTTAAGTGTGAACGCCTGAAAAGGTGAGGATTTAGTGAAATTTTATAATAAGAGTGCATTATTGAACACCTATGTACTGTACCTAAATTCTTCACAGTAAATTGATTATAAGGCTTCTTTTCTTTACACACAGTGTACCAGTCAGGTTTAGTTTATACAAAACCGTCAACCCATCGACACGACAAAAGTAGAGCATGCCGTGTGCGTATGAACTACCTACGAACAGAATAAACCCCTTGCTTATTAAATGAGCACAGAATTAGTATGCAGATGAGCTAAATAAGCTCAAGTTGATCGATTAGGCCCTCAATGCGCCCGCATCGGTGTTGGGTGACCACTTTAAACTTGCATTAGAGAAAATGGACCAATTGGCAAGTTGACGAGTTTAATGACAAAATGAACACCCTGTGAATTTAACAATGTACGCCACAAAACACCTATAATGGGTGATGCCTTTAAATGGCTTTTCGAGGTGTCAAGATAACGATAGGTGAGTAGTTAAGGGTTTAATCAAAACAAAATCATGATCGCTTCCTTTGTGTAACGAAAGTTAATCATACAAAATATATGGGTAACTTTCGTTACACAAAGGCATCAATTAAGTTTTGTTTTTATTAAATCCCGTATATACAATCACTGTAAGGATTCGATTTGTGAATGTTTCTTTTATTTAGGTTTTAATAATGCTAAACCTGACGCTTATTATTCATGCAGCTTATTTGATGAATGCAATATCAATCCGTTGACAATCATGGCCGCTAATGATGTCACTGTCATTGTAATTGTGACAAGCCTATATAATTTGTATTAATTATATTATAACTGCCCCTTTCGCAAGCAAAGTGAAGTTTTCAATTGAAATTCAACAAAAAATCAAAGCATCCGAGACGAATTGACATCATTTGTAAAATTATTTACTTATTTCTAACTAGCTAATGCCCGCGACTCCGTCCGCTAAGAATTCGTCATTACTATCCCGCGGGGAATAGGTATGCGATTTTCCGGGAAAAAAGCATTCTGTATATTTATCCAGGTTATAAACTATCCAGGTCCCAAATTTCATCAGAATCCATCAAACCATTTTAGCGTGAAAGGGTAACAAACACCCACACAACATATGGATGTGAATATATTATGTATGGATGGATACATAATTATATCCATCCATCAATCCATAAAAAACTTTCACGTTTATAAATATTAGTAAGACTAGTTCGCATAAACCATTAAATTCGGCAGACAAATCACGCCTCAATACTTTGTAGTTATTTTGGGATTTATTTCTCGTGGGAAAATCGGGATAAAAAGCAGCGTATATGTTATTCCCGACATCCAACTGTATCTATACGTGTATTATTTAATGTATATTACCTATTATTTATATGTATACGTACACATTCAAAGAAACTGAATCAAACTAAGTACCAAGGTGAACCCTTTTCATTGCACATGTCATGTTGACATTCCATACATCTGCCAAAGAAATCATCGTGGAATCGGTTGTGAAAAGGTTCCATCCTGATAAGCGATTCAGCTTCCTTAACTGTAGGTACATACCCATGTGAATTTTTATTGCACTATTAATTTAAGATTTCGATACCTTTAACTTTCCATTAAGTGTTTTTCTTTTTTCCGATGTCCTGTCAATCGTTCAGGGATAAGTTCGCCATTATAATATATCTGTTTCTCTTGTTATTTATTTTTTACTTTCATGTGTTTTTTTTTACAATACAGAGTTGAGCTTACATACAAAATCCGTTCAGACGTTTTAAAGTAAAGAGATAGCAAACACACATGCACGCAAGCACGCAAATTCTCACTAACTTACAAATTTATATTAATTAGTAGAATAGGATACCTTCAGAACATGAAGTGCATATTGTACAAATTAATTAGGTAGGTACCTATTCACTGGCATTATTTATTTATTTTATTTCAGAAACAATATACATTGTGTTTGAACACTAGAATTAATTAAATATGTACTACATTGTTAAAAAAACGAATGTCACAGATAATGCTATACTAATATACATGTCAATTAAAAGTCTACTAATTATTATTATTGTTAATTTCATTAATTACTATATTATACATAATCTACATACATTAAAACATTATGTTACATCTCAAACGTCTCGTAGCTGCATTCAGATGTAATACGTAATGAACAGATTAGATCGGCAAGTAATTACTGCAATTAACAGTTAATACGCTGATACGACTAATTAGCCATAGATTTGGTTATCTACTTTGGCATGTAAGCGCAATGTCGTTTAGACATGCACTTTGTACAGTCAAGGGCAAAAATATGTATACACTTTAGTACCTTGTCAATTTAATCACTGTGACAGTTCATATATGGCAGTTCAAATATGACGAAAATAGACAAGGTACTAAAGTGTATACATATTTTTGCCCTTGACTGTACTAAAATTAATTCGCGACATTTCAGCTGAAACTAAACTGTTCATTCTAATATATAAAAATCTCGTGTCACGATGTTTTTATCGAACTCCTCCGAAACGGCTTGACCGATTGTTATGATTTTTTTTTGTCTATACCTATTTGGTAGGTCTGAGAATAGGACGTAGGCTAATTTTGATACCCCTGTTCTTCGCGGACAGAGTCGTGGGCAACAGCTAGTCTTCTTCTAATATATAAAAATCTCGTGTCACGGTGTTTATTTTCGGACTCCTCCGAAACAACCTAACTCTTTGATCAATAACAACCAACGACCACTAACGACCGATTAACGACCGCTTTAGCCTAGTTGGTAGTGACCCTGCCTACGAAGCAAAGAGGTCCTGGGTTAGAATCCCAGTAAGGGCATTTATTTGTGTGATGAGCACGAATATTTGTTCCTGAGTTATGGATGTTTTCTATGTATTTAAGTATTTATTTATCTATACAGGGTGTTACATTGAACGTAATACAACTCTTGTTTTTTAATTTCGTCTCCCTGATGCTAAACGCCTCTACTAGGTCTCGTGTTGTTAAAGTCATCTTAATTAATTAATATTGCTGTTCAAATTTTTCCTATTTTTTGGTCTCATCGTGGTTACCCTAATTAGAGAGTTAAAAGAAAAAAGTTTGAATCTGGTTTTGTAGTGAACACTTACCTTTTTGCTTTCCTATGTTGATAATTTATGAGTAAAATTCATTCTGACACATTACTGAAGTTATTTGTCATAACAAACCAGCATTTCGTTTGATTCTTTATTGTCGCAGTTTAATTTTAAACAGAAGTCATGCCTCCTGCTTATCCGTTTACTAATATTCAGCGATCAGTGATGGTAGAACTTTATTTCACATCGCAGAGTACGATGAGGGCACAAGAACTATTTCATGAGCGATACCCGGAGAGTTCAATCCCCACTCGTCAATTGATCAACACAAGTGTACAGAATTTGAGAGACTATGGACAGTTTACGGTCCCAGCTCATGCCCAAGGTAGAGGCCGGCGTCCAAGGTACTCAGGGGTTTTTAAAACACGAGTACTTAGGTATTTTATCCGCCACCCAGAAGCCAGCACCAGAGAAGCCGCGGCACGATTTGGTACAACCCACATTTTTATTTGGAGACTTTTGAATGCCGAAGGATTACACCCGTTTCACTTTCAACGGGTGCAAGATATTGTCTTAGCAGATTATTCCAGGAGAGTACGGTTTTGTCGTTGGCTATTACAAAACCAACACCTTAACATTTTATGGTCAGATGAAGCTACCTTCACCAGAGTAGGACTGTTTAACATACACAACGAGCACTGGTAGAGTGATGTCAATCCTCATGTGACACGGCGAGACTCGTTTCAAACACGCTTCTCAGTTAATGTTTGGGCGGGTATTCTCAATAATTATGTCATAGGACCTTATTTCATTGAAGGTAATTTAAATGGAATTAAGTACGAAGCCTTTTTAAGAAACGAGTTGCCAATGCTGTTGCAACAAATTCCCGAACAAAATTTGCAAAACATGCACTATCAACAAGACGGAGCCCCAGCACATTTTTCCCTGCGGGTTCGGAGTTACCTGGACCAAGAGTTCCCTGGACGTTGGATAGGACGCAGTGGTCCAGTGGAATGGCCGTCTCGTAGCCCGGATCTAACTCCACTGGATTATTTTTTGTGGGGTGAGCTCAAAAGACTGGTATACAAACGAGAGTCTGATACTGTTCTGGAGCTCCGCCAAAAAATAATCCAGGCGTTTGAGGTAGTAAAAACCAACGAGTTCGTACTCGGCAGAGTGCAAAGAAATCTTCGACGACGTGCAGAGCTATGTGTTCAGGAAGGAGGTGGACATTTCGAACACTTGCTGAAGTACGTTTGAACTTAACAGTTAATTTTACTTTCTAATAAAAAAATATTTTTAACAGATATCACTTGTTGCTCCTTATCATTTGTTTTGATGTTTTGACACACTGATAACTGATAACAAAGCTTGAGGAATAGATACGTCAAGTAAACGTGACGTCATGATGGGTGACAACACTAGGAGATTTTAATTTCTTTATTCTGTTAGCAAATAAGCAAAAGTTAATTACGAAGTATTTTAATTACTCAATTCGTGCATTTTGTTCTCTATCGTTAACTGAGCCGGAATTACTTAATTTGTACTACGTTCAATGTAACACCCTGTATAAGTATGTTTATCGTCGTCTAGTACCCATAGTACAAGCTTTGCCTAGTTTGGGACTAGGTCGATTTGTGTAAGATTGTCCCCTAATATTTATTTATTTATTTAATAGTTATAATTGATCAAAGACAAAACCGATTTTTTTCAAACTTTTTTTTCTGTATTCGTTTGGTCTGAGAATAGGTCGTTAGCTATTTTATATACCCCTTTTCGTCGCAGACGGAGTCGCGGGCAACAGGTAGTCTAATATATAAAAACTCGTGTCACGGTGTTTGTTATCATTATCAAACTCCTTCGAAATGGCTTGACCAACTTTAATGAAATTTTGAGTTGTTGATATTTATGGGCGGCGGTGATCATTTCCCATCAGATGACCCGCTTGCTCGTTGGCCTTCCTCTCATGATAAAAAAATATGAACGATATCTTTAGGATAAATATTTTTTCCAACATAAGATATTATTATTTACAAAACTTATATGTCAGGATTAACCTTGTAATTAAACTAGCGTGTTTCTTATCTCGCTTTAATCATTAAATCCTGTCAAAATAATTAACAAAAAGATTGATGCCATGTTTAACAGTAATTTGTGAACATTATCGTTTAATGGATGGGACGGAGCATCAAAATAATTAAGCAAGTTTGTAATCGTGGTGCTTAAAAATGTGGGTAGTTGGAATAAATTATTCAAATTAAATTACCGGGACGTACAGTGAAACGTACAATTATTTATTCAGCGTACTTTCTATTACGAAGTCGTAGTGACCTAATGGTTTGACGTATGGCTCATACTTAACAAACGTCACATAAAAAATTCCCGTGCCAAATTTGTATGTCTCTAAATCTATTTTGAGATTTTGTACTCATCCTGTGGAAATTTTCTATCTGTTGGTATCTACACCACATCCCAGCCTATGCATATACATCTTACTGCAGGGCACAGGCCTCCTCTCAGAATGAGAGGGCTTGGGCCGTAGTTCCCACGCGAGCCCAGTGCGGATTGGGGACTTCATGTGTGCACCATTGAATTTCTTCGCAGATGTATGCAGATTTCTTTACGATGTTTTCCTTCACCGTAAAGCTCATGGTAAATTACAAATATATTTTCGCAGATAAATTCCGAAAAACTCAGAGGTGCGAGCCGGGATTTGAACCCACGACCCATACGATGCTTGAGAGGCCATAGGACAAACCGCTAGGCCACCACGAGTTTTTTACAGCACACCTTAGGTATACCAAGTTTGATCCAAATCCGTCACATCTTCACAAACTTTCTTTATAATATTAGTAAGATATTAAAATAAACACCCAAAACAATTGAACTAACAAACTAAATCTAACAACGTCAAATTGTTTATCATATGACTAATAGGAAATAATCACAGAGTAATGCCATTATAGACAAATTCGATTGTCAGAACTCAACCGATATTGGGGTTGACAATTTTCGAATTGGAATCCGAAATATATTCACCCCAAAAGCCAGGAGGGTGTCAAGTGAAACAGGGAGGTGGGAAGGTTGATATGGGGTAACACCGCCTAACAAGTTTTTGGTAGACATAGAAACCTGTTTTCGCTGCACACAAGACAAATATTAAATCAGTTATGAGTGGTGTAGTGGTAACTGATGATAGTAATGATCAATAAAGCTACAAAAATTTTAAAATTGAATTTATAAGCAACTTAAATAATTACGAGATACACTGAACTGAACTGATGTTTTTCAGTACGAAAGTTAAGTGTTATGTTATGTCTATTATGATAATTTCATCAACTTGACAAAAATAGTGCCTAAGGCAAAATGATGGACAAGTTCGTTGTAGCTGAAGCTGAGGTAATATATAGTATATTTTTTGGTGCATTATTTATTATATCTTAACTACTAATATTATTTTATGGAGGACTGTACGTTTCTATTTCACAATGAAAAAAATTGACAGATTCTCTTTGATCAATTATAACTGAAGATACACATTGCCGAACAAAATCCCCTTCAAAGAATGTCCGAACTTTTTATTTGGTTGCGTAACAAATAAAATCATCACCTTCACAGAAATTTGAACCTAGTCTTTACTTCATTACAGTCGAATTTCGGTAGCGGCAAAACTCCACTTGACAGCTAAACTTGACAATTTCACGCAACGTTCTGAGAAAAAAGAAGGCCACTTTTATCAAAGTGGCGCTCATTTGGCTCGGACATTTTCGGGCGCGCGACTGTGGATCTACAGTTATAATTGATCAAAGCAGATTCTGGAGGAATTTGCCATACGAAATTCCCGCGTTATCTTTTTAGATGGAGTCGCGCGCAACACTTATTACTGATTAAAATGAGTAATAGTAATAAAGACTACAAAGGGTCATACACACCGAAAAAAACAAAAGTGTGGTCATAAATTAGTGACTCCGAGTCATCAAACGTAAAATTTAATTAAATAGACCCAAATTTGGCCAGGCAGCACACGCTGAAGCAGACTTGACAAAAAAATATTGGCTATAGACCCTTAACTGTTGCCTTAACAGGAGATAAGCGAACAAAAAATGTGGACGACACTAATACAGCAATGGTTAACTGCTTCGTAATTATAATTAACAATGTCCAAGAATAAATAATCAAAGAAAGAAAGAAAATACATTAATTACAACAGACACATAAAAAACAAATATCACAATCACACACTACATTACCTACTACTTCAATATAACAACTTGTACGTGTCCGTACATATGGCACTGTTTGCCCACGACAGATTTTAGATAAAAGTGATACCTCAAATTTCAAATGGGGATTAGAAAAAATGATACCAATTTGGGGACGATATATTTGAAACGAAAATTAAACTAAAGTGGTCCGGTATTACGTTTCTAATTGGATTTGTAAGCTATTAATCTTTTTTATTTAATTTTCAATCGTAAGGGTTCAGACCAAAAAGTTGGATCACGTGAAAATATAGTTAACCATATAAAACAACCGACTGGAAAAAGTTCTAAATGTATACGGAAAACCTTCATGAAATTTTTAACTACCGTTAGAAATAAGATGACCAACTTGTTGAATTCCAACCATAAAAATAATGGGGGCAAAAGGTTCTCGAATGGCGTCCACGGACCAGAAGATGCAGTGTATGTATGCCTCCAACAAGACGGAACGACGACCTGGTTAAGGTAGCGGAATGCATTGGATGTGGATGGCGCAGGAAATCTGTTTGACGAACTTTGGAGAAGGCATATTCAGCAGGAGACGTTTTTCAGCTGAAATAATGATGATAATCTTGATGATGGGACTTTATCTAATAAATAGAAACCAACAGAAACAGAAAACGTTCTTATTCGACGCCATATTTCAAATTACAACAAAACCAACAAAAATAAAGCAACGCAGCATATTTTCGAATCCAAATTAATCTTTAGAGATTACCCTTCTAGCAGAAATTATTAATATACAGTCAACTAGCCCGTGCAAAAGGGTGAATAAATTTAATATGACGACAAAGTGTCGCGTCGCGACCAGTAACGCGTTCACAATTCGATAATTAATACTCTGGATTACATTTCGCAAATAACGGGGCACATGAGCAACCCTTTCACAATAAGTATAATGGTATCATCGCAAAGGTTGACGAGGTAAATCACTATGAAGTTTACTGAGAAAACGTTCTACGATTGGGTGAAAATGTGCTTAGGAAGGAAGGGGGCTAAGTATAAGGCTTATAAATAGAGGTGAGTAGAGATGTTGGACCTGACTTGCGTAATCCAAGGCTTTGAGATGCAATTAGCTCTGTTATAGATCTCATGGTTGATGAATTACTTCAAGAGTCATATCCATAAAGTCGCCATAGTCTAGCGGTTTCACATATAAGCAAAAAGGGCCGTGGGTTCGGAAGTTTTGTGCAAAATTACATTTTAAATTTGCTATGAGCAATACGGTGAAGGAAAAACAGAGGAGGCAAACCTCGTCATCTGTGAAGAGATTCAACGATGTGTAAAGATCCCAATCTGCACAAGGCCCGCGTGGGAACTACGGCCCAAATCTTGTCATTCTGAGAGGAGTCCTGTGCCCTACCAGTTAAACGTATATAGGTTGAGTCGACTTCAAGTATAATTATTTAATTAGTGGGATCTCGGTTTGATAATTATGGAATAAGAAGCATGAAACTTCAGATAAATTCAAATAACGTATAAAAACAACACATTGGGGTACTTTGTAAAAACACTTTGACTAAAGTATGTTTTACTTTTTTAATTTAAACACTACCGTATACTGAAATATTGTAAAAAAAATCTTCTTTGTGAAACTGATACGCATTATTTGCGCCAGCGATAGTAGCCGTAAAATTCTGTTATTTTCTCATAACTTTATTTGCAAATAACTTGATACATTTAATATTTTCAATATCCCGCTGGATGTAATGCATGTAATTTACAAACCTCCCTTTATCCACTCCCCGAATGAAAACGGCAATGTGATTCAACATTATCATATTTCGCTGCTGAAAATAAAAACAAGCATCCGCGTCGCGTATCAATATATTTATGATACCCATTAACGACAGCATTGTAACTCACTGAAGGTATAATCAAAATAAAAAGAGGTATCAGTAGATCTTCAATATTCATGAAGACATAACCACGAATTATTGTTCGACTGTACCAGGAGCAATATTTTTCTCAATCACCATTAGTCCGTATCTGGGTGCCTACCAACCGTTACACTGGCTACGATATCACCGTGCACTCTCCTTCTGTCACCCTAAAATCTTTCACCAGTATCTTCAAATGTTATTTTATTATCAACCTTATTACTCTCGCTTTTAGTATTACAAACGGTTTCTTCTCTACCATCAGTTTGGTCAGTTTACGCTTGACTCTCATTTGGCAGTAGAATGCGGAATATGTCGGCACTTCACTTTTATTGTATCAAATAATAGGGGCGCTCTTATGGCCATTATCACGTGTTTGATCTAAAATGATACTTCGTACGGCATGCACTTTGTTGAGGGGTGTCTTTGTGCGTTTGTTAGCTGCCAAATTTTAACCGATATCTGTTGAACTGAGCTCGAATGAATAAGGTCGGTAATCCCTAGTTCTTTGTGGTGGTTTTATAATACCGTGTCCATCAACGTGGTGGCTATTGATAAAGGCCTTTTCAAAAATTGTTAAGGGGAAATTTCTGAGGCGTCGTGTGACATGTCTTATTTATCTTTCTTTTCACATGCTACTTGAAATTCTAATGGAACTATCACTTGCCGAAAACGATTGAATTTTGATGTGACGAAAATACCGTCGTATTATGTGTTTTTATGGACCAATGTTCCATTGTCATCATCTCCGCCTATAATACGTCAATTGCAAGGCACAGGCCTCCTCTCAGGACAAGAGCGCTTAAGCCGTAGTTTCCAGGCGGGCCCAGTGCGGATTGGGAACTTTACAAACACTATTTGAATTTGCTAAATAAGTTTCTTCACGATGTTTGTCTTTCATCGTAAAAATTGTGGTAAATTTCAAATGTAATTTCGCAATATTTCTGAAAAACTCAGAGTTGTGAGCCCGGGGTTCGAAAACAACGATCCTCTGCCTAAAAGGGCATAGGCTACCACGGCTATTATGTCCAATTGTAATTATTATGTTATTTTGTCTTCCGTCATTTAGTTACAAGAAAGTCAAGAAAGTATATATTAACAGTTATAAATAATAACATCTGGGACTATTTGTTTATTGAGCTATTGTTCAGACAAAAATGGATGAGATTACTTAGTAATTTAAAAAGAACTTTAAAAAATCATCGATTTCATTTTATTGTAATTAAAAGGTAAAGTCTCAATTATTATGAATTTATGAATAAATAAACTATGCATGACTATTTCTTTAGTAAGTTGCACACATTTAAAATATAAAACAAAAATAAAATGAAGCGCAAAGGGCTCTAAACAGAATCGCATTTTAACACCCATAAAGCCATCTTCCTTCAATATTTCCAACAGACTTCTGTCTCCATAACCCATACATTTCTCGCTTGAAAGCATCTTCGAAGACAATAAAGTTAGCAAACGGTGCGTCTATAACGCCCAGCCATTTGGACCATTCCAACTTAGCTTTGGCATTCAAGACATAACCATTTCCTATTCTCATACAAGGATCATCCGCTGACTGAAACTAGTCTGCGAAACTGACATGCGCAATCAAAACACAATACGTTATAAATGGTTCACATTACATCAATACCAAATTCTTCATCCGTCTCATCTGCATCCCCTTCTTCAATAATAACCGTTACAGCTTCTCCATAAGGTTGTGGGTTGTTGATATTAGGGTGCAAAGTTACCTTTGTGTGTTGTACGTCAGGGCTTCTCAACTTTGGCCCATAACCATCCCGCTGTGAAACGTAAAGAGAAGCAATGGCTGTCGATAAATTTTGTCGCTTTATTTATTCGCATAGTTTGCGGGTGGCGTCGTCTCAGTTGATTACGTTGACGGCCGCTTATTTTGTATCGACGTGATAAATAAAAGGTATTTTGTTATGGCAAATAAAAGCAAAAAGCCAACGGCACGCGGTGTTCCCAGGCGGTCACCCATCCAAGTACTGACCGCGCCCGACGTTGCTTAACTTCGGTGATCGGACGAGAACCGGTGTATTCAACGTGGTATGGACGTTGGCGACAGCAACATCGAAAGTAAGACTTACTTACTTAAGTTTTTTTACACTTTTGACTGCATCCCAATTGCCTGCCGACTGCCCAGCGCGCTTATTGTCTAACGTTTCTGACGCTTGCCTTAATACAACTGCAATAGAAAATATAGGGCAGTCGGCAGTTGGCAGTTACGTTACAGTTAGAATGCAGTCCGTCTATATCAGCTCTAAGGATAATGCTCTTATATTATCTGCTCTAGTGTCACACGAAATTAGTGGGAATAAAGAGATACTTTTTTAAGTAAGTACCTAACTCACAAAAGCACATTTTGTTTCCTTAGGCGGATTACACATTATTTTTTATTCATCAAACATGCCTTAATTTGGTGTTTTTGGGCTGAAAAACCCTTACAAAATTACGTCGAAATTGCCTCACACAACAAGGAAACGCTTTTTAGTAATGAATGATGTTTAAATAAATTACTTACAAGCTTCGTGTAAAAAGGGCGTAAGTGATGCTTTTTTGCTGGTGCTTACGTCCTTCTTGGATTTCCTTCAGCCCTAGGGAGTTAATGATAGGCTTTCAAATATTCAGTTGTCAAGCTTGGAAATTATTATTGTTTGCCTGTTTTGGGAATTGTGGTTAAGGTAAATAGGTAAGTAATTGACGTTTGAAAATGTGTTTGTTATAGACTACTTACCTACTAAAAAAACCGTGATAGCCGAGTTGTTTGAACTATGGCGTCTTAAATAGAGGGTCGTGGGTACGAGTCCTGGCTCGCACCTCTGAGTTTTTCAGAACTTACGAACTAAAATACCTTTAAAGTTTACCATGAGCTTTATGGTGAAGGCAAACATCGTGAGGAAACCTACACACACCAGCGAAGAAATTCAATGGTGTGCGTGAAGTTCTCGAATCACACTGGGCCCGCGTGGGAACTACGGCTCATACCATCTCATTCTAAGAGGAAGCCTGTGTCCTGCAGTAGGATTCATATAGCCTGGGATGACGATTAGACTAGACTACCTATACTTTGTATTTTTTTTTGCATTAGAAAGAAGGTAAGTCACAGCAAATATGTAAAAATTTGAAAGGAAATATGGTCATTTACACTATTTTGTTTTTATAAGTAATATACTCGGCGTCAAAAATATCGCCCATCCTATTTGTGCACTTTTTTCCCGAAACTCTCTGATTCACAAGCTATTATGTTTCGTTTAAATTAAACATTGTTAATTTAAAGCACATTAAACGTGCTTTTAGTTGATACTACATAATATTAATTAGGTAACATAATTGGGAATGTCTAAAAAAAATTACCAATGGTTTTTATATTTTTTTTGTATAGAAAAGAAGCTAATTTCAATATTTTGTCATTTAGTTCTCTACTTTTTTCAAAATTAATTATTGAAACTATTTTAGTTGATGACGTCAGATTATAATTGAGGGCTCCCACAATGCCAAATTTCTAAATCTATCTAAATACTTACGATAAGGCAACCCCTTCAATTATTTTTTGCGTAGTGGTACACTATACACTATGTCACTTTACTGGCACTGACAAAGTGCTAGATGTCAGACAGCGGGTCCAAATCAAACTCCGTAGTATAATCCACGCGTAAATTGTGAAGAATTCTAACCACACAGAATAAAGTACGGCTTGAACCGGTCACGCAATTTACACCAATGTCAAATGAAGTTCATTGCTTATTTGTTATATAATAAATTCATTACATAATATTAAAATTAAATAACTACAGAAAACGATTTAAAAGCATTTATCTCGAAATGGTTTTCGATTTTCTATACATTGCAAAAAAATAGACATCCCCAATTTCGCTAAGGTCTAGATTAGCTTGAATCTGATTTTCGCCGGAGGGGCGATATTTTTGACGCCGAGTATAGTTATTATTTTTTTACAAGCGTTTTTCAATAAAAAGACTCTTCAAGATTGTTTACCTTATTTCTAATGCTAAAAAAACGAAGTATAGTTAGCTCGTAATTTTCAGTAATTGGGATGTCCCAATTTTTGGCAACGTATAATAAATAGAAAACCGTTTGGAGAAATAGGCTTTGTGAAGCGTTTTCAGAAATCAGATTCCAAAAATATGATAATCTGAATTAAATAAAGATAATTTAAGTAATGACCTTCATTTGACCCCTGCAGTGAATTGTCACAAAGGCAGATATAAAGCAGGTCTACACTCTAAAGCAAATTGACAGTTTGGAATGTTGCTGTCCTGCTTATAATAGCAAAGAGTGACAAAGACAGAACTTTAATCACATGATGCACACCTGGCTTTAAACAGTTGTCATTTATCATAAAGTCCGAAATGTATCAATACTCGCAATGTATTTTTACAAATTTAATTATTAAATTACTACGTTACAAGTAAATATGAAAGAATTTAAATATCAGATTTTAATAAAAAATATCTATTTACTATCACACCATTAAACAAACAGGAATAATCGAAGCTAAAAGAAGAGAAATAAATAAAACTATTTTGTCATGGTTCATTTAGGACCCTAAGCCGTGCTTGTAATATTGACAGTGACAAGACAAATCAGGGGCACTACTACAAAATTCGAAGTTCGTATCGTATCATCCCTCTCACTCTCGTGTCAAATCATATTAGCGTGAGCGGGACGGCATGAAACGAAGTTCGAATTATGCACTTCGTAGTAGGGTCTCAGTAGTGCCGTGGTAGTGCCACAGATTATGTTATGTACGACTTGAATTTTTCTAGGCTATGGAACGTGGCTCTCTCACTGTGACGTCATCCAACGTATTTCTAAAAAAAAATATAAAAAATTAAATACTCAACCAAATTCAAAATCGATGAAAATGGTGTCTTAAAATATCCTATTCTTTCCAAAAAAAATATAAAAACTAGAGGTTATTTTTTTTGGTGCATCCCAATTACGAGCCCTTTGGGTACGGAACCCTAAAAATTAAACCTAAAATGGTAAAAGTATTCCCAAACGTAAATGTAGCATTTCGCGTGCTCTGACTACACCGTTTAGGATACAGGCGAGGCGTGATGTGTATTATATTTATGTTTAACATGAATGACGGAACCCTTTAAATAAATCATCTGTTTTGTATAGACACGTGTCCAAAACCGAATAAAAACAATTGCAGACCAATTTGATTGCTTGTGTACTGGCGACTAAGAAATTGGTCGCGTTTTGTTTTTATTTCACGACTTAATTTTGTTTTTCGTCTATGGAAATTATGGAATGTTTTTGTTTGATTGTGTTTTTTGTTTTGAAAAGGCTGGTAAGTGAATTAGTTTTGGGTTTTGGTGTTGATTTAGCTAATAAAAAAGGGGGGCTTTGCTTAACATTTTCATTACTTGCCTAGTGAAATTAAATACCGGCCTCACTCACATAGAAAATCTAGGAACTTACAGTTTTACGGTTAGAAGAGAACATAGCCCAAGTATTTTGAAGTAGAAGTTGTGTAGTTGCCTGGAAGAGGTCGCTTCGAAACCTTAATATGTTTCCATGTAAGTATCTAAGTACCTACTTATTTTTCTGTACTGTCACAGATTACTTAATAGTTAGGTAGGTACTTCGTATTGTTTTCTATTTATTGCATACTCGACAAAGAGTCTTAAGTAGGTAGTCATAGTATTGTATTGTTGGTACGTAATAGTACCTACTCTAGAGATTCTTAAAAATAAATCTTGAAAGTTGAAAAAAACCCTTTTAAGAAAGTGTGTTTTCATACAAAAATAGTCGGAAGCAAAACCTAAGTATAAATAATTTCCACTGTAAGAAAATTATGAAATTTAGCAAAAAGAAAGGTAATGTAAAACGTCCGAAATTATGCTATCCTTATCAGTCTTATTTTTGCTGACTTTCCTTTTTTTTGTTAAATCATGAAACAATAACAAAACTAGAAAAGAGATAGATATAGCAATCAATAGGTTAATTAAATACCTACACAATAATGATTTCATTCAATGCCAATGATAAGCAAAAAGTGACATTGCCGACTTGCCGACACAGCTTTATCGCAATGCAGTGACGTCACGCGCTTCGGCGCTCACAGCAAGCGTTCGATATTTTCGACACTCCGCTCACCGCTCCGGTAGCCGTGATCGTCTAGTGGTTAGGACCCTACGTTGTGGCCGTAGTAACCCAGGTTCGAATCCTGGTCACGGCAGTGTAAACACACTGTTACGGCGGAGCTTTCTTTTTGTATTTTTTTAGTAGTATTTATAATAATGGCATGTAAATAAAATAGCTCAGTTTTTCGGAATTTATGTTCTAAATTACATTTTAAATTTTCTATGAGCTTTATAATTTTCCCAATCCGCACCGCACTGGGTCTACGTGAGAACTATGCATATAGGCATTCTGAGAGGAGGCTTGTGCCCTGCAGTGGGACGTATTAGGCTCGGATGATGATGTTGACGTGAAATTTGAAAATACAGGGTGAAATTTTTTTGACCGTGCAAATTTTCAAACTGCAGGTTTCCTTAATGAAAGAAAAAAAAATGAGTTTTTTTTTTCAGTAAGTAAGTACCTTTCAGCAAGGATGATATAGACTGGATTACAGATGTTTCATATTACTAAAAATGTATTATTTTTCAAAAATATTGCATAATAATAATACATTTGCGGTGATATGAAATATCTGTAGTCTTATTGTATTGCCTTCAAAGCCTCTGGCTATATTTCAGCGCCATCTAGATTTAATAATCGAACTACAAAAACCGCGGCGCGTCCGATTCGTACCATGGCGACTGCTATCCAGTCTATATCATCCTTGCTTTCAGTACTAAAATATTGATACACATCAGGCGAAAGATATCCTAAAAAACCATGTGCTTGTGGACAGCTGTACGGCGGGTCGAGATAAGATACGTGAGCGCGCCCCTCCCCCCGCACCGCTAATCCCGAGCGTCACTCGGCTCCCGATTATCCACACGTTACTAATTATTTTTTCGGACAACACATTTTTTGTGAAAAATTTACCTTTGTTTTTTAAAAATAACATCTTTAATTGATACCTAATGCCTGGGAAAATTCGCACGGTCAAAAAAATGTCACCTGTATGAGAGATTAA
This sequence comes from Archips xylosteana, assembly GCA_947563465.1. Lineage (NCBI taxonomy): Eukaryota > Metazoa > Arthropoda > Insecta > Lepidoptera > Tortricidae > Archips > Archips xylosteana. Next base: position 14,626,232 of record OX387364.1, on the reverse strand, counting down.
AAGCGTAACTGATACTATTTTTATAAACCAACGAGTTTACTCGCTGTTCTAATGCTCTCTGGGTTGTTTTACATGAAGCTGAAAATATGTAATATTTGTTTTGTTAGTGTATTGACATCTTTAATGAATAAACCTAGATGTGTCAAAGTACAATGAATAATTAGTTTTTTTTCACATCGGCCTCTGAGGCCGTATTGACTAACGCGCGGACGCTTGCCTTCGCTTTCACCATCTCTTTCTGTTATCATCTTATACCGTTTGACAGAAAGAAATAGTGATTGCGAAAGCAAGCGTCGGCGTAGACAATAAGCCTGACGGTCCCGCCTTAACTATATTTAATTCAAACCAAAATCTTGATTACTCGACACATTACGTATCTGTTGCGGTACAAAACGACACAATCAATTAAATGTCGCCCCATGATCGCCCCCATTGTCTGACTTGGGATATGGAAAGCGGTTTACGGTTTGTTATGGTTGTAAATATACTTACTAGTATTTAGATTTTGGAGTTACTTGCTTTTGTACTAACAAAAATCTAGAAACCGTAAACATAAAATACCTTCCCTTCTCGATCGCTTTAGGTTTTTATTCCTGTAATGATAGTGCTGCATTGTAAATAAATAAATTATTAAAAAAAAAACAGTTTTTATTTGTTTCAGTACGAAGTAACGTTTGTTGGTATTTACAGTTTTATTTTTTACTCGTAACTAAAAAAAATCGCAAATCATGAAAAATAAGATGGTGTTCACTAATTTTAATTTAATTTGTTTTAGTTCCATTATTATTTTTAATATTTAGTGGAAAAATACGAAGCGCGCATTTGGCAGCCTCCGTGACGTGTGGCTCCGGGAAGAAGGGCTACGGCTTAGCCCGAAACATTTTCGAGCTAAACACGATCATTTGAGTTATCCATATTTTTTCACTATGAGTGAGTCTCACGGTAGTTTTATGATTTAAATTTTTTCCTAAAATAAAATTAAAAAGAAAGGTCGAAAAAAATATAACCCTAAAAACAAGTTTAATGTTTTCGTCTACATAATTTTCATTAAAAATTTTCAACACAATAATTTTCATTAGCAATATAAAAGGCGTGATTAAATCCTGAAAGTGTAAGGAAACAAAAAAAAGTACAACATCCGTGGCTGCTCCTGCTTTGTTGTGAATCAGCTTATTGTTAATTAATTATTGTATTAAGTACCTTTAGATATACAATGTCTATTATGTAGAAAACCCCGGTTCTCGTCCGGTCACCGAAGGTAAGCAACGTCGGGCGCGGTCAGTACTTGGATGGGTGACCGCCTTTGAACACCACGTGTCGTTGGCTTTTTGGTATTTTTGCAAAAATGTAATATTTTTTTATGACGGTCATATTTATTAATGGCGTTATTTTATTTGATGGTGTACTTAGATTAAAGTAGGTTATACCTAGGTTTAATTTTTTTTCGTCTTATTTCAACTATCATTAATATTCATCTCGTTTGATGTAAAATAATGATTCATTAGGCCCCTCGTTGGAAAAATCCTTTTAATTAAGGCCATTAATGATAAAAGACGTGTGCAGCCGAGTGGAAACGGGGGCAGACAGAAGTGAAATTTGTAAATTAGGGGGACTTTGATTGCTGTAACGAGTGGTGATCATATTTTTTTTTGTTTAGCCTAAGTTTTATCTCATGAATATGAAATTACATTTACTATTATAGTGAAAATAAACGGATCACTCACGTCTTAAAACGAGTTTAACTCGACATGTTGCGGGCTAATCCGTAGCCCTTCCTCTGGAGTCGCGCGTCATCGCCCTGATCGCGCGGCTGCTGGAGGAGTAGCGGCGCGACCAGGGCGGTAGCACGGCACGCAGTGCGTGTTTGGCAGCTGCCGTGACGTGCGACTCCAGAGGAAAGGCTATGGATTAGCCCGAAACAGGTCGAGTTAAACTCGTTTTAAGACGTGAGTGATCCGTTTATTTTCACTATGAGTGAGTTTCACGGTAGTTTCATACATTTACTTATTTAAAAATACTTATGGTTTTCTGAAGTTAAGGTGAATAAAACTTACAAAAATACTGTAGGTACTCGTATATGGCCCGTTTCCTTAAAAATGATAGCATAATTATTATTATTACGTATTAAAAATAACTAAGTACTTGAGTAAAATAAAAAAATAAAATGAAATAAATAAATAAAAAGGAAAATAAAATGCCAAAAATTTTAAGTGGATTTTTTATTAAAGACCCCTAATGTGGTCTTTCTCCATTTTTTAAAAATCGGCCTATCGTAAAACACGGCCATATAATTAACTAAAAGATGAAGAAAGAAGAATTTTATTGCAGATACCTATTAAAAATAATCAACCTGTTTACAAGATTACAGTCGTATCTTAGAACAAACATCGAAAACTATTGTATACCTACAATGACAATATACAATAAAATTTAACATGTCATCCAAATATTCAACCCATCCAGTATAATGGCCTACGTCATAAAACAGTGCCACTTCAAACGTCATTCCCCAATAACCCGGGAAACCCTTGTTAAGGCAAGATATTAAGATACGGCTAATCCACCCATAACTTAGGCTCAAGACCGTTAACCGTGGTTTAGCCACTGACCATTGTCCTGCGTTTAATTTAAACGGGAAACCGGGCCGCGTTAAACTGTAATGATTTTACTGGGCCCTAACTACCAACTTTGGGATGCGACTCGCAAACACTCTTATTAACTTTAACATTTAACGTATAAGGTTTCATTTGGAATGATTTTAATAAATGTGATGGTAATGTTATGTTTGTTTTTAGGTGTCGTAAGATTTTATGCATGGAGTCTTTATGCAAACAGGTCCTAAGGGTGGTGTTTCTGGTTTTTGGGTATTGAAAATGGACCCATATATTGTGTAGATATGCCCTTATAGTTATTAGATCTGTAACCAGAGTGTAATTTAGTTTAATGTGTTATGAGGCAATCAGTTTCGCCGGGTTAATGAATTTTATTGATTAAACAATTAACATTTATACCATTAGAATATTGAGGGACTTTTTGAGAAAAATATCACAAATTCAAAATAACAAGCGACAGAATACTTCCTACTATTATAATAAATGGAAAGTTTGTGAAGATGCTTAGATGTTCGGATGTTTAAACGTTTAATTTAAACATCCCAACATCTAAGCATCTTCACAAACTTTCCATTTATTATAATACTTAGTAGGAAGTATTCAAGTGCAGTCAATAAGGGCGAACGGATTTACAAGACATTTGGCGTAAGATGAACAAAAATCTGAATTAAGACCAAGGAATTTAATATCCCGGTAATGGGATCCCGTACTTCCCGCGGGTTAGTATTTATACTTTAAATAAGATTAGAGAGCGCTGTCCATGAAAATTGAAGTACATAAAATAATAATACATATTAGTACCTCAGTCAGGCGAAACCACAGGATAAATCGGTCAGGATAATTTATCGGTTTATTATTAGTTAGCCATCTTTGTTCTGAATCAGCACATTATCAATTGTACTTAGTACCTTTAGATACATAATTTCAAAGATACATCTGCCAACGTCCGTACCACGTTGAATACACCGGTTCTCGTCCGATCACCGAAGTTAAGCAACGTCGGGCGCGGTCAGTACCTACTTGGATGGGGTGACCGCCTGGGAACACCGCGTGCCTTTGGCTTTTTGCTTTTGTTTATTTATTTATTATACTGGAAGTGTCTGAACAACCACTGTGCGAAAAAAATGTCAGAACAAAGAAATAGTTTGAGTTGAAGCCAATTTTCGCTGTCAAGCTTGCCAACGTCCATACCACGTTGAATACACCGGTTCTCGTCCGATCACCGAAGTTAAGCAACGTCGGGCGCGGTCAGTACTTGGATGGGTGACCGCCTGGGAACACCGCGTGCCGTTGGCTTTTTGATTTTATTTACATTTTTTTTTTATTTTTATTTTCTTATATACAAACGAGTAAGAAAGTTATGCTAACTTTATTTTACTTAGTAGATATTCTCAACAAATAGGGGAATGCTAGGGGATTAATACCGGATTTGCAAGCAAAATTTGATGAACTCACCTTCATGAAATAAAATGTTTTTTTTTTCGAGAAACTTTAAAATTATAAACTACAGCATATTTCATATTCATACAGAACTCACTGCTAGAGCTATCTAAAAAAATATCGATTAATTTTTCCTAAATATAAATCATATCATTGATCATGTGCATCGTCTTTGCAATTATAATTTATCAGGCGTTTAAGTTTATAACTGATGTAACGCGGCATACTGCGCTAATACATACTTATTAAGTTAGTCCTATTTCCCCGTTTGATAAAAAAAATACCAGAAAATAATCTTTCCCATAAAGAATACTTCATATTTGCAATTTATAATTGAACTAAGGAAAGTTATTTATGATACTAAAGAAGCATGTCTTTATTATTCAGTTTTGTAGAAACAAACACTAATACATTTGACGTTACAAACTGAATTTTAACTGATATAATTGATATGATATAGGTATATGTCATATGATATTATTGATAGGTATCTTTGTATGTAAACATAACTTAATGTAGTAGTGAGCGAAGCATACAAAACACAGTTTAGTTAAAACTTGTATGTTTCGCTCACGACAGAGTTTCTGCCAAAAGTTGTTCACCAAACTAAAGTGTTTAAAAACTTACCTAAGAAAATTGACAATAGGCATTAAGTATACTTTTTGTGAAAATAGCTAGTTTTTATATTTTATTTGTATTGCAATGGAGATCCAAAGTTTTGAAAACTAATTTCCTTGAGTTCGATTTGAATTTGATTTGAGTTTTCTCTTTATGTATTTTTGGATTTATTTCCTCGGATATTGCATCATTAATCTTTGTTAGACATGCGTGTAAAATGGAGTCAACTTCGGTCTCGCTTCGCTCGTTTTTTAACATCACCGAATCTCGTTGAGAATTGCCAACTTTTCGTATTATTTCGTAAATAACTATTTCGCTTCCTTTTTGTTCTATTCGGACTCCTCAAGTCCAGTGCGTCCAATTTGCCGACCGACTTTTATAATATATACAGAAACACAATATGTGTAATAAAACAATATAGAACCCTATCTCAATAACACATAACATTGCAACACTAACAAATCTAAAGCATTCATAACAGCGACATAGTCCTTACAATGAAAGCACTTATCGCGACGTACTTAGCGGTTGTAAATGAGGGTCATTTTTAACCTATTGTGTTACAATATTAGGACTGTCAACATTCACGTTTTGAATAAAATGATAAAATGCGAGTTTAAGATTGTCGCTGTTAATAGAGTTTATAACTAGTTTTGGCCTTTTGTGTATTATTGATGATGCCAGTTTGTCAGAGTTTTATCGAGGATCTACGTCGTATGTTTTACAGCCGGGGGTTGGTATTTATTTCAGGGATATTTTAGTAAGTTTATCTCCTGTTTCACCACATTTTTAGCTTTTTACCGAGTTCTAGGCTTGTGTGCCTATTACACGTACAAGTACTAAAAAGAATTAGTTCCTGACCAGAACTTTTCCCATCTCATTTCTGCTTTTGGTACAGTCAACAGCATAAATAAGGGATCATTTATGCACCTTGTCACTTTAACGTCATGTTTGAAATTTCATACAAAATTGTCAAACGATTGAAAACGACAAGGTACAGAAATTACCACTTAATTATGCTGTTGACCCTACATGTACCGCTATGCCTATGCTATGTGCTACGCCGAGAGCACGTAATCGAACTGAATCTTTAAAAATTAGTTTTTTACTCTCAAAAAAAAGTTAAATTTGCCGATTAGATTAGATAAGATTAGCCGTTTTTACGTCTGAGGGGCTCATAAGTCTGTATTATTTGTACGACTCTGGAGCATTGCCGTACTCATACTTACGGTCACTCACTGTCTATAAAGATGTAAACTTAATTTATGTGTAATTAAATTAGACTACTTTGTGTCGAAGAAAAGTACAATATTGCGGGATGCAGACAAGTTGTAGGAATCAACTAGTTTTAATTATAATTTTAAACTACACCTAAGTCTACACTTTCAATATTACGATTAAAATTTTAATCCCATAATTGGTACTGCGGAGCAAAATGTTCAATCTTGCTAAATACATGGCTTAGTGGGGTTCGAATCTGTGCACCCTTGCATTTTGATTATTCATGTAGGTACCTATGTGTGTTTGTAACTATCTCGATCCTATTTGACATTTGAAAAAGTAATTAGATAGGTAGGTACGAAGTAAAATAAAAATATTTTTTTTTAAATTTTCGTGATTTTCGCTCATAAAGTGACTTTGTAAATACTATAAAGGGGACTTATCACACAATCAATAGTTATGTCGACAAAAATAAAAATAAAATAGGAAAAAAAAGTTTAAATATGTGTTTAATCTGAGTGCAAGTTTTTTTTTATTCTATGTAGTTATGCATTTTATTTGTCCCTAAAATCGATGCCATGGTTCCTAAGAACAGATCTTTGTATGTCTTATAGTTACAGACTTGCCCATACTGACCGATCTTAATATACTAACCTGTATATTTGCACCACTGCGCCACAGCACTCTCAATTTATGCTTCATTTCCACCCTCAGATTAGATGACACATTTTAATTACTGCGGCCGCCATTATAAATTTTTAAAGTAATCCGCTTACGATCTCGGTGTTGCTGCTTAAAATCTTTTGACTAGGGATGTTGCCAAAGTATGAGTATGTAGCAGAAATTTATGTAATCAATGAAACTAATGAATCAACTGATGATTGACTTTTAACAGAAAATGTAACATTGATATCGCTTCGCCTGTCTTGGAAAAACATGACACTTACAAAATCAAAACGTTTATTCTGCAAGTAGGCCGTAATTGGTACGTGGTTAACGACCACTTTAGCCTAGTTGGAAGTGACCCTGCCTACGAAGCAAGAGGTCCTGGGTTCAAATCCCGGTAAGGGCATTTATTTGTGTGATGAGCACGAATATTTGTTCCTGAGTTATGATTGTTTTCTATGTATTTAAGTATTTATTTATCTATATAAGTATGTTTATCGTCGTCTAGTACCCATAGTACAAGCTTTGCTTAGTTTGGAACTAGATCGATTTGTGTAAGATTGTCCCCTAATATTTATTTATTTATTTATTGGTCTTTTACACGTCGCTTTTTAAAAAACTATATACCAGCGCTTTCGGAAGGACCATCTTTGCATCACGCCTAGTGGTTTGACCAATGGACTCTCAAGCAGAGGGTCGTGGGTTCAAATCCCGGCTCGCACCTCTGAGTTTTTTCGGAATAGGCTAGACGACTAAAAAAAACTGTTTAGTCCGTCAGTTAGATTATTAAAAAATATTGTACACGTATTTTTTCCTTTGTTTGACAAACAAAAAATGAGGAGGATACAGTGCTTAGAAGTTTCGAGTGACGTCACTATATGGTACAATTTTTACCTAAGGGTGACGTCACAAGCCCCCACTCCGGAAGTTTGATGATCTATATCTTTGTCGTTTTTTAATAATTTGATAAACCAAAAAATACGTGTCCCATATTTTCTCATAATCTAAATGACGGACTAATTAGAATGACCAATTTTTAACCCAGTCGTCATCCCTATTAATGTGCGAAATTACATTTGTAATTTACCATGAGCTTTACGGTGAAGGAAACATCGTGAGGAAACCAGCATACACCTGCGAAGAAATTCAATGGTGTGTGTGAAGTTCCCAATCCGCACTGGGCCCGCGTGGGAACTACGGCCCAACCCCTCTCATTCTGAGAGGAGGCCTGTGCCCTACAGTGGGACGTATATAGGCTGGGATGATGATGATGATGATGATGATGATGATAATCTTTGCCAAGTAGAATGCGCCGCAAGAAGTTACATACTGTAAGAGGATTCTGGATCTCTGAAGGGTTTCAACCGCCGTCATTATCATCATTCCAGCCATATACTTACCTCCCATTGCAGGGCACAAGCCTCCTCTCAGAATAAAAGGGCTTGGGTTGTAGTTCTCACGCGGGCCCAGTGCGGATTGGGAACTTCGCACACCATTGAATTTTTTCACATGTGTGTGCAGGTGTCCTTGCGTTGTTTTCCTTTACCGTAAAACTCATGGTAAATTTGAAATAATAATTACAATTCGGCACATCAATTACAAAAAACTCAGAAGGTCAATCCCGGGCTCTCTCTTTTGAGAGGCCATGAGCCAAACCACTAAGCTACCACGGTTTTTTAAAATGTACAAAAAAAAGTTTTTTTTTCGTTTCAGTCTAATGATTGTAACAACACTAGCCAGCAAATAGTCAAAGAGCCAACATCCCCGTGACAATAATAACTCAAATTAACAAACCTTAATCCTTGCTCGACAGGTTTCTTATTAACACCATTTGTCACTGACTGTACTACCTATAGAACAACTCACCTTCGAACTAAATTGAACTCTATTGTTAGTAACACTTAGTTCAAAACACATTGGATTGTTTACGCCTAAATAGCTGAGGATAGAAGGTATTTATGGTGTAGGTGGCAGGGTTGAAATTGCGTTGTTTTTTAGGGATTAGAGCCAAATTATTAGGAGATTCTTAGCGCCTTAATTATCGGGGTGGTTGAGGTATTAGCAAAGTTTAATTTAAATAAATAATTTTATGAAGCCGCAGGGCTATTTGTTTTATTAAATACTAGTTGTATACTGCGGCTTCGTTTGTATTAGTAATTCACGGAAAAAGGCTACGGTAACATTTAAAAAAAAACCGGCCAAGTGCGAGTCGGACTCGCGCACGAAGGGTTCCGTACAATTATCTATAAAAATCACGTTTGTTGTATGGGAGCCCACTTAAATATTTATTTTATTCCATTTTTTAGTACTTATTGTTATAGCGGCAACCGAAATACATCATGTGTGAAAATTTCAACTCTAGCTATCACGGTTCCCGAGATACAGCCTGGTGACAGACGGACGGACGGACAGCCGGGCCTCAGTAATAGGGTCCCGTTTTTACCCTTTGGGTACGGAACCCTAAAAAAGGCAAAAAGATTCTCGAGTGGCATCCACGGACTGGAGACGCAGTGTAGGTAGGCCTCCAACAAGACGGAGCGACGACCTGGTTAAGGTTACGGGAACGCGTTGGATGCGGATGGCACGGGACTTATTTATTTGGCGAGCCTTGGGGGAGGCATGTGTTCATGATGATGATGACGATGAACATTTTTAAGATTGCACATGAAGCTAACACGTCATCTTGAAAGCCATAGCCACTACTACAACGTTCTTGGACAGCGATTTCAATAAAATGAACCGCTAATCCGCTGGTACAGTCAACATCATAAATAAGTGATCACTTTTGTACCTTGTCGCTTTCAGTCGTTGCGTAATTTCGTATGAATTTTCAATTATGACGTTAAAGTGACAAGGTACAAAAGTGATCACTTAAGTATTTAGCCCAGTGCGGATTGGGAACTTCACAACTTCACATACACCATTGAATTTCTTTTCAGGAGTACATGCAGATTTCTTCACGATGTTTTCCTTCACCGTAAAGCTCATGGTAAATTACAAATGTAATTTCGTACATAAATTCCGAAAAACTCATAGGTGCGAGCCCGCACTCGAACCTACGACCCTCTGCTTGAGAGAGCATAGGTCCAACCCAAGTCAAACCAAACAAATAAGAAATTAAAATTGTTAAAATTGCGAAATAAATAAATAAATAAATCATCATCATTTCAGCCGAAAGACGTCCACTGCTGAACATAGGCCTCCCCCAAGGCTCGCCAAACAGATCGGCCCTGTGCCATCCGCATCCAATGCGTTCCCGCTACCTTCACCAGGTCGTCGCTCCATCTTGTTGGAGGCCTACCTACACCGCGTCTTCCGGTCCGCGGACGCCACTCGAGAACCTTTCGGCCCCATCGGCCGTCAGTTCTACGGGCGATGTGCCCTGCCCACTGCCACTTAAGTCTAGCGATTCTTCGAGCTATGTCCGTGACTTTAGTTCTCGCGCGGATTTCATCATCATCCCGCAGAGAAACTCCAAGCATAGCCCTCTCCATCGCCCTCTGAGTGACCTTGAGCTTCCTTATAAGACCCATCGTTAGCGGCCACGTCAAATAAAAATAAATAAATAAATAATAATAAATAATAATAATAGGGGACAATCTTACACAAATCGACCTAGTCCCAAACTAAGCAAAGCTTGTACTATGGGTACTAGACGACGCTAAACATACTTATATAGATAAATACATACTTAAATTAACATATATTATACTTACCTACTGGCATGTTTTCACTAAGACACGCACTGCTTTGGATTTTTTTTTAGAATTACTGTTTTCTCCGTAAGTGAATTGTTTGTATTCTTTTGAGAAAATAAAAATCTTAAATAAACTAACGACAAATCTGACGTAAAAATGGTCAACAGTTCCACCATTGTTGATAGATCTGCTAGTATCAATGACAAATCATTCTAACCGAAATAAATGACGTTTAATCTCCATAAATAAATCCCTTGACTCCTGGTCAATCCTATCACCCCTTTGAATTTGAATACTACAATCAAAATCAACCTTATGTTACAACATCACTAGGTTCAAATAAGAATAATTCGCGTGTAAACATTTCACACAAGATGGCAGTCAATGCTAAATCCAAGCGCGGCTTTGCATTTGTGTGCGCACATGTCGTATAATAAGCCAAATATGACTTTATACTATCTGTGTGCACTATGACTAAGAAATCCACCAATCGGATTGAGCATTTGGCGGTCACTAACACACACGCAAGTTTGAGACTACCACAGAATTAATAATAAATAGAATATTCAGATCAATTTTATTCAATTCCATTTATTTCCTTAACAATTTGCATTGTGTCGGATATAAAAGTTATAAAATATATACATATATGTCACGGTAGCCTAGTAGTTTGACCTATGGTTTCTCAAGCAGAGGCTCCTGGGTTCAAGCCCGGGCTCGCACATTTGAGTTTTTCAAAAATATCATCAAAAACAAACTTAATCCTGGTTATAACCCATCTTCTGATAAATTAAATCGAACGGCAACGAAGCCAGGACGATATTTATTATTGTTTTTTAGCCATACGCGACATTTCTATTCATGTAATTCTTAGCTCTATGGGGACTACCTAAGTTATGTTTATATTAAGACGTATCGCCATCATTTCTCTATGATTGAGATGATGTAGTTTGGACAAATTTGAGTCATTTGACGTATAGTACGGCTCGTTTGTATTGGTCAGTGATGTAGTGAGCCATTAGTTTGATAGAGACTTGGTTTATGCGGGGGAATGAGGTTAAAGTGTTGCGGTTGGTTAATTTTCTGATTTTATGTTTGTTTTGTTTAATTATAGAGTCATTTTTGATCTTAAAAAGAAGTTAGAAAAGAAAGAAAGAAAGAAAAAACCGTTTAAATGAGTCCTCGCGCGCGAGGTACAAAGGTGCGGGCGGCGAGCGCGCCTCGTGTGGCTGCCGCCCGCACCTCTCCCGGCCCCCTTTGTCGTCATACCCCCAGCCCCTGTACCGCGCTGACGAGGACTCATTTAAACGGTTTAGCTATAGTTATTAACATTTCAACGAAATAACAATAGCTTATTTAAATTAAATCAACCCTGTAAACCCACAGAAAACAATCCACGTACCTTTCCTTAATGATCGCTGGACTCCATCAAATCCCATAAAACCTGAGAAGGGTAGCAAAACAAACTCTTTCAATGCAGTCCCCTGTCAGAGAACAAAACGGTTCAAGGATGAAAAATGAAATGAAGTGGACAGTCGAGAGTGGAGAATGGAGAGTCGGTAAGCGAGGGACTTGGTAAAGTATAGCGAACAGAAATATTAAGGGTTGTTTCACACGTACCACAACCACACCACGTCGTAGCGTTAAAATGCGGCAAATAATAAATAAATAAATAAATAAAATTAATTTATTGCCACAACCGTACAAAATAAAAAAAAACACAAACACAAAAAAGAAGAAGAACAGAAACACACAAAAAAACTTCGTGGCTCTATAGCCTATGCTCAAGCAGTAGTTACGTGTGAATAGGCTAGACGACTAAAAAAAACTGTTTAGTCCGTCAGTTAGATTATCAAAAAATATTGTACACGTATTTTTTCCTTTGTTTGACAAACAAAAAATGAGGAGGATACAGTGCTTAGAAGTTTCGAGTGACGTCACTATATGGTACAATTTTTACCTAAGGGTGACGTCACAAGCCCCCACTCCGGAAGTTTGATGATCTATATCTTTGTCGATTTTTAATAATTTGATAAACCAAAAAATACTTGTCCCATATTTTCCCATAATCTAACTGACGGACTAATTAGAATGACAAATTTTTAACCCAGTCGTCATCCCTATAGTCAGTACACACGCGGAAATACGCACGCGGTCGATAATGACGGCAAAATGTGGTACGTATGAAATTGTACTATTCATTTTCACTACAAAATATGCGCCCTACCACGTGTTGTGGTTGTGGTGTGGTTGTGTTACGCGTGAAACAACACTAATTCTATGGCAGCCTATTAACCTGAAAGCGAAAGGGCGCTTTTTTCAATATACATAATAATATACAATCTATACATATAATAAATCTGTAACAAGTCGGTGTCTGTACATTGAAGATATTTGAGAAAAACTGTCACTAGGGCTATTTACTAGCGCAATAGAACCCAAAACAATGTTTTTTAGAATTATTGTCTGTTTGTCTGTGCGTTTGTGCGCGCTAATCTCAGAAACGGCTTAACCTAGAAGGATGCGGTTTTCACAGATATATTGGTATTTTCTAGGATTAACATTTAGTGTTTGTTTCATTTGAATCGGTTCACAAATAAAAAAGATACGTCTATTTTAAGAATTTATAGAACAGTTTTTAGAAGTAGTGTCTTGGGAGTAGGCACGGTGGTGAATGTGAACGCGGGTGTGCGGGGGGGGGGGGGGGGTCGGTGGGGGGACGGTGACGGGGGGGGGTAATTTCTTTTTATATCGTTTAACTAAGGAGAGCCATAATTGATGAAAAAGCAAATTGGATAAAAAAAATAAGCTGCGCAAATTACTAATTCCACGCGGACGGAGTCGCGGGCAAAAGCTAGTTATTAATAAAAATGTTTCCAAACCAATCTAGCCATGATCGAGTAGGTAACTGGGGAACATAACATAATTCATTCGACATAAATTGATTGATTATAGAAACTATCGAGATTAATTTTTGTGATTACATAAAGAAACAGGCACAATTGAAAAACGTTGACATTATTTCCGAAATTACTGCATCTATATTTCACCCCATTTTTTACCCCTTAAATGGTTAAGGTATATAAAATAATAAGCGCAACAGCTATAAAATTCCTCTTATATCTGTAACTTCGCCGCTTCATCCATAAAACCTTTCATTCTTTAATTCTTCCCTATAGAAATCCGATTACAAAAAAAACCCTAATTGCTCGCTTAAAAGATTAAAAAAGCACTGCAAGAAATTTCCAGCTGCTAGTCCCTAATACAGCGTAATTTTTTAATCAGTGCACAAATTTTGATACTTGATTCAGTATCGTTGATAGATCACGATTATCTGTTCAAGATTTTTTTTTACATTTTGAAATTTGGGTTGTTCATGGTAATTCATCCAATAATTGGTCGAGTTACTATGAAAAATAAAAAAAATAAGTGATAAATATTATAACGAAAAATACTGAAATTTGTTATTTTAACGACACTGTATCACATTTTAGATTATTTATACACTAGATAGAGCTTCGGCGGCATGAAAACGTCCCGAAAAATATAAGCCAACTTGGCTTATATGTCATTTGCCTCCCTTCAGTTTGAATGACGTAACGCGATCGTAATATGAAGCTGTCAAAAGAAATTTGTGGACGTTTTGTATCGCAATGTTTGCTACTGACACTCTATCTAGTGCATAAATAATCTAAGTATCACATATTAAAATTTCTGCACTTATTAAAAAATTACCCTGTATTATTATGTCAGTCTATCACTCAGTCAGCTTCTTCTTTAAGATGCGGTTAAAACACAACCCCGTATTTTTCGATCCGGAATTAATAACAATAAAATAAGACCTGTTAATTCAAACCCTTTTAAGGAGATGTCCAAAACAAGCACTCCATTTTGTACCAAGTCCACACATTCCGTGGCCGAGGCTCGGCCATCATTTATCAGCAGCACTTACCGAATTTGCATAAAAGCATGATTAATGCGTATACGCACTACTGACCGGTAGGCAGATAAACTGGGACAACACAATAGCGCGGCTAATTATTAATTGAAAAGGACTAGTATTTAACGGATTATTAAATCGACGGCCCTCACGAACAAGCGAGTAAATAAGAGCTTTTACACATATTTTTCTATTGCGTAAGTGCGAGTCGGACTCGCGCACGAAGGGTTCCGTACCATTATCTATAAAAAAGGCAAAAAAATCAAGTTTGTTGTATGGGAGCCCTCCCATAAATATTTGTTTTATTTTAATTTAACTATTTATTTTATAACTAAATATTCTGTGAATATTTCAAGCGTCTACCTGTTGCCCTTATCAATATCGAGCAAAAACGACCAAAAAAATCATTATTGTTGTATGGGAGCCCCTTAAATATTTATTTTATTCTGTTTTTTAGTATAAATAAATATCACGGGACAATTCACACCAATTGACCTAGTCCCAAACTAAACTTAGCTTTTTTTTTTTTTAGTTTATTTACTCATATAATAGATTTCTATATTTTTACATTGCTAGCCAATGTTAAAAACCATAACTGGTTTATGTAACAGATGGCGAGATCGCGCGGTTCGGTCCGCGAATACAATAATATTAAATGATTGGTAAATCAAGTATAAATGTAGCTTGTACTATGGGTACTAGACAACGGATTTGTTGTTATAGCGGCAACCGAAATACATCATCTGTGAAAATTTCAACTGTCTAGCTACCACGGTTCATGAGATACAGCCTGGTGACAGACGGACAAACAGACAGACGGACGGACAGCGGAGTCTCAGTAATAGGGTCCCGTTTTTACCCTTTGGGTACGGAACCCTAATAACCCAAAAACACAAACCAATGTCGCAAAGAATCGTCTCTTGCATTGCAGCACGACAAATAAAACTAGCTTAAAATTATGACAAAGCACTCGATATATTCACGAACGGAAATCTGTAAATCTAGCTAAGCCTCCGGCTTCTAAATAACAGATGAGTTTCGTGGAAATTTCATGCGGGAATTATGAAAAAGCTATAACTCATACGGAGTCTGAAATGAGAAGCTCGTTTCCAAAACCACCTATGCTAACTTCGATGTCACTTTAGATGCAGATTTATAGTTAGGGCAGTAAAGTCGGAATTAAAAGAGATAAAATTCGAGATAAGCTTTTGCGGAGGTAAATTCTGAAATAGCGAGTGCGATCAATTTTTTTGCGAGGAATTTATTGTTTTATGTTTGACTAGTATTTACCTGTGGTTTCGCTCGTGTGAACCATTGAAAACCTATAGAGCGATTAGCTTTGATTAACTCCCGAAATTTTGGCACAATTACTCAGTTTAACTTTGTAGTCTTGTGAGTGTCTTCATGTGTAGGCCAATACAAATATCCAAAAATCCAAACATCTGAACGTCCAACCATCTTCACAAACTTTCTCATTTATGATATTAAATAGGATTTATAACTAAAAAGCCGTGATGGCCTACTGGTTCGCCATATGGCCTCTCAAGCATTCACATCTGAGTTCTTCGGAATTTATGTACCTACGAAATTACATTTGAAATTTACCATGAGGTTTACCGTAAAGGTGAAACCTGCACAAATCTGAGAAAAAATTCAATGGTGGGTGTGAAGTTCCCAATCCTCACAAGGCCCGTGTGAGAATTACGGGTCAACCCCTCTCGTTCTGCGGGGAGGCATATGCCTTGCAGTAAGCTGAAATGATGATGATGATGATAAATAAAAAGCAATCGACATAACAACGCCGCCAAACTTAATCCCGTATCCCCTTTAATTCACGCCCTGTACCATCAACAATCTTTTCGCTGACTCTCGACTCCCGAATGAATATAAATGATATGAACATCCGCCGCAAACCGGAAATGACCGGGGATTTGTCAATGTCAAATTTGAATACGAGAAAACGGATGCGAGAAAAACGAGTGTCATCTGTTTCTGCTCATTGTGGTTGCCAGTTCAATGTGGGATTCATTTCCGCGAAGATTGAGGCTGGCAACTCTTTGTGGTGACTTGTGATTACTCAATGTGCTTAGATTGCTTCACTAGCTGTTGTACTGGGTTTCCTTGAGTCTTGCAGGAACTTTGCGCTTTCTTAGGATAAAAAACGTTTATATCATCTCCAGCGAGTAACTAGGTAGATCAGTTCCTCAAACTTGTTTGTTCCGCGTAGCAAAATTTCCATTCGCATTTTTTTTCCGAATGCTTTTTTTTCAATATGGTTTCGACTGAAGCTTATTTTCACAATCGCGTTTTTTCCCAACTTTAATCAACACAGAAACGTAGGTAGGTTTAGGTTATGTTAAGTTTGCATTGGCCCGAAGGGCCAGCACACAGAAGAAGGGGCTCCGTATAAGCGGAGTTCCGTCGACACCGTTTCTGTGTCAATTAAAATTGGGAAAAACGCTACTGTGAAAATAAGCTTCAGTAAAAAACTATAGTGAGAAAAAGCATTTGGGATAAATGCGATTGGGAATTTTGCTACGCGGAACAAAAAAGTTTGTGGAACTGATCTAGTTACTCTCTCCGGCGAGGCCTATACGCGTCCAACCTGATATTGAGAGGGCTAGTGCTAGCTGTAGTTCCCACTCCGGCTCAGTGCGGGTTGGGAACGTCATGCAAGCATGCAATTGCTTTTAAGATGTTTTCAGGTTACACGACGTGCTCTTTCACCGAAAATCTCATGGTGAATTTCAAGAATAATTTCACACAATTTCCATTTGAAACTTACAATGAGCTCTACGGCAAAGGCATACATGTAAGCGAAGAAATTCAATGGTATATCTAAACTTCCCAATATTCCCAGTATTGGGCACGCGTGGGACCTAGCCCGTGCCCCCTTATCCTAAGAATTAGCCCGTACCCTGCAGTGCGAAGTTATTAAACTGAAATAATTCATCCATAATAATTCGTCCATTCTGCCTTGCATACTAAATAAATTTCCCTAGAAACTATTAAAGAGATTGTGAATAACAAAGCCAACAATATTAAGGGTATCCTTGTACGTCACTTAGACCAACCTCCTTAACAAAAAGGTTTATGATATTAATGGGTAGTGATGATTTGCCAAACTGTAAGTAACTAAGTAGGTAACTAATATTATTATTATTAACTGCAACAATCCTACAATTTAAGGATTAAAGTTAATCGTTATAGTTAAGTTAATTAGTTATAGGTAATAGTTATAGTTAAGTTAATTAGTTGTAGTTAGGAGTCTTCCTGCTGAACTGAAAAATGAGCCATCTGACGAAATATTTAGACGCAAACTGAGAAACCTTTTGTTGGATAAACCATTATACTCTGTTAGTGAGTTTGCTTGCAGACATTGAATTATAGTTTTTGACATGTATACTTATTTTATATTATGGTTTGACTTTGTATTTTACTTTTAATATTTTATTTGACATGTATTTCAATAGGTTGATCCCTGTTTGTGACATTATTATTCTTATTAATGTTTTATTTATTTATTTTTATTTTAACTATGACGATCCTGAGAGGAGAAAAAATTTAATTGTAATTGTTTTATTGTTATTTATTATTTTATTCAAGTTTAACATTTTGTGACATCCATTTGATTCATTGATTTAATTTAATTTGTGTGCTTTTGACGACTTCAATATAAATTCGCGTGACTTGACTTCGTACAATTTATGATGTAATCTTATATTGAAGGAATAAATAATCTAATCTAATCTAATGCTTTATAAAGTGTATTTTTTTTCTGAAAAAAACAGTTTTAAATTTAAATTTTTTTTAAATTTTTTTTAATGATTAATTTCACACATACATTCACCAAACCAAAAGCTTATAAAAATACAAATGTTTTACTGAAATTCGTAAAGCTATTTACGCGTGTTTGATAAAAAAACAAATCGACAAACTCTCACATTTCGAATATTAGTAGTACTCCGGAATTCGATCAAGGACAATGGATACTAATGTATGGAACCTGGTACCCGCCCTTGTGCTTAATTTATATTATATGGGAAACGTATTCTTTTATTTAGATAGACGATAACTGTTAATTTGTCTTCATTGGATGTCGGAAATGCGTAAGACAGTTTTGAAGTCAAAAATAACTCAAATCCTTAAAGGATCTTTTCATTCCTCATTTGTATAATATTTAGAAACCTTTCTGTCATTCGAGCTTTTTGACCGCTCGGTTAAGCTAATAGTCGTTTTTCAAATTTGGAACGTCAATTTGTTTACACGTACAAATACTATGTACTACTACATACAACAGGTCCTTTACTTTAGTTTTTTTCACCTATACTCTATATTTTCTATTGTTTTATGTCGTACTCAATTGTATTTTGTTTAAGTCCCCTTTGTTTACTTGAATCCTTTAAACAAAACAACCCAATCAAATCCTTAACAAACCAAACCTTTTCTGTTCTTTTTCAAACGTTGCTGCAACCATTCCGTTTCATTAGTCAGGACACGGAATGCATTGTCGTTGTTATCAGTTTTTCTTCTTGATTTTGTCCGCCGTTCGACAGAAGCGTGGTCCCCGAAGTGCATACTAATTCTGTGATAGATTAATAGAGTGCTTTTATCGAATTTCGCGGATGCAAATGAAGAGTAACGATCTGGACTCGATGGCAAGATTTTTCGTGTCGATTTGTGGGGATTCTTTTTGGTAGACTCGGAGAGTTGGGCCGAACGGTTCGTTAGTTTTTGCCGACGGTACTTTTTTGCGAGCGATTGTGTTGGATTTTTTTCAGGTTGAAATGATTAAGAGTACAGCCTGTTGACAGTTAACTAAGAGGTGTGTTTTCAAGTGGATTTTATTGGGAAACGACGTTTAGCAATCACTTTAAGCTTATGCATGTAATTTCCTGCAAACTAAGGAGTTAACCGTATGCTTAGAATTCTAGATTTAATTTGTTTTTACTGTCGTCATTTTGGCCTATGTAGTAACAGTAGAGGAAACTGAATCGCATACCAGAGTGGAACCTCTTCGCAGTCAATTTCCCTATGATTTCTTTGGCACATGTAGGGAATGTTAACATGGCATTAGCAAAGAAAAGGTTCCATCCTGGTATGCAATTCAGTTTCCTCGACTGTACGTCCCACTATAGAGCACAGGTTTCCTCTCAGAATGAGAAGGCTTGGGATGTTGTTTCCACGCGAGACGAGTGGGGATTGGAAAACTCACATACACCATTGAGTTTCTCAGCAAGTGTGGGCCAGTTTTCTCACGAAGTTTTCTTTACCCTATAAGCTCGTGGTAAATTTCAAATGTAAATCAAAAGTAAGAGCCCGGGTTCGAACGTACAACCGTCTTTCTGTATGACCATAGGTCTAACCACTACACGCTTCACACTAGGCTACTACGCCTTACAGCACCATTAGTATAACCACAAGTAAACTTACACATATCATGAAAATAGCAATTTTTTTATTCAATTGTGTATCTCAAATTATCAGAGCGTTCCATATACATGCTTGACACAATAAAATCCTGAAATTTCACCGGAAAAAAACAGGAAAACCAAGTCCCGTATCGTGCTTAGCGACCCGGTATGAAATCACCCCCGGCTCAAAAGCCCGTATGCAAATGCTCCCCGAATTTATTGTTATAACTTCTCTTTTGCTAAGTGATATTCGAGATTTCCTTCCAAATATGCTGCGAACGGTTCCCTATTTTATGTAAAACCTGTCCAGCTCGCCTAGACCCTTCAAACTTTATTGATATAGCTGAAACTCTCGGAAAATCTTTAAGGTTTAAAGAGGTAACAGCTCAAGTTGGCTTGGACGGGTGACTGGCAGTTTCACAATGGTTTATTTCGTATTTTCGTTGATTGCTCCGAGTCGGCGCCATTTCTAAATTGAAGGTAATATGGTGCTAAATGAAAACTGATTGCTGAAAGTTGCGTTTTAAGATAATCCTTCATTTGCATTTGAAACTTTGTTTGTTTATGTGACGTTAAGACAAGTAATTCCATGGAGAATGCCTTTCACATATTAAGGCATCGCTTTAATCTTTCATTCGTAACATTAATGTATCCTACACAAAGATCACCATCATCCCAGTCTAAATAATTTCATTGTAGGCAACTTTTGCTGCAGTTTTGTATGCAGCTTTACTCATAAAAAAAAAATTAAAAAAAAAAAATCCATTTATTGCCACAACCATACAAAATAAAAAGAAACACAAAGAACACAAAAAAAAGAAGAAGAACAGAAACACACAAAAAAAAAACTTCGTGGCAATAGGCTCAGGCTCAGCATAAATGCTGCCGGTTAGGAAGCCGGTGGCGCTGATTTTCAGCCTGCTCCCTCATGACGCTTGCTTGTAGCATAAAGTTCATAGTAAATTTCAAACCAAATTAACTTAGTACCAAATTAATTTAGTAGTGGTAGAGCCATGCTGTAGCTAGCCGCTGCATCACGAATGGGCCGGCTCGTCCGGGGCAGTACCACCCTCTCACAGAAAACCGGTGTGAAGCAGCAGTAATCCTGCTTGCGTTTCGTACGGTCAGTGAGAGTGCCGGGGCTCAATACCTCTCCCCCTCCCTCTCCCCCTTCCCCTATTCCCTCTCCTTAAGGGCCGACAACGCACTGGCATCGCGTAAAGCGCTGCAGGTGTCTATGGACAGTGGTGATCATTTAACATCAGGTGACCCACTAGTTCGTTTGTCTGACCTTTCTAACATAAAAAAAAAAACATAAATAAAATCCAACCATTGTCCAATCATATCTCGGCATAACAATATCACTAAAACATAGTCAAACATAGTTCATAGCTCGAAGAATCGCTAGATTTAAGTGGCAGTGGGCAGGGCACATCGCTCGTAGAACTGGCGGCCGTTGGGGCCCAAAGGTTCTCGAGTGGCGTCCGCGGACCGGAAGACGCGGTGTGGATAGGTCTCCAACAAGATGGGCCGACGATGGTTCCTTAACCCTTGGTTTGGTTTTGGTTTGGGAACGAACGCAGGATCGATCTGTTTGGCGAGCCATGGGGGAGGCCTAATGTTCAGCAGTGGACGTCTTTCGGCTGAAATGATGATGATAATGACAGTCAAACACATTTCAAATGTAATTTTGCACATAAGTTTCGAAAAACTCAGATGTACGAGACCGGGTCAAACCCACGATCGTATGCTTAAGAGGCTTGTATGGATATGTCTTAAGTTTTTATTTTATTTTTCATTTGTTTAATGTTAAACTCTCCATTGTTATTATTATTTAAACCTGCAACAGGGAATCCAAATGTAATTTATGAATTGAATTAAATTCCGATCCTCGTAATTCCAGTAACAAATTGCGAATAAAACGTTTGTCGCGATATCAAAAAGCTTTCGTTCATAAATTAAAGGCAATATACATGTTAATGGTGTAAGGAAAATCTACATCTTCCCCTTTTCTCGCGTTTGCTCGCGTACAAGGAGCTGTGAAGGTATTTTGTAGGTCCAATAGATAAGGTAGGTAAAATAATGTGCTTGTATACTTATTTATTTATTAAGATTTAATACTTTATTAAACAATAAAAGTAGGTACAAAAACAGAGACTAATATTGAAATTAACATAAATAAAAGTAACTTAAAATACTAAACAAAAATTAAAACTATAAATTACAATCTAAATTTGGACCCTTAGGTAGGGTGCCCATCACGCAGGCAGCATTCCCACGTTAAATTGCTATAGCAAGTCTTTGTGCGAGAAAGCTGCCTGCGCGAGGGTCACCTGTTGCCTCTCTCAGGCGCTTGCTTATAGCTCCGTGGAGCCCTCGTGCGCCCTTGCCCCACGAACCGAGTGTCTCGACACCGAATGCGACGAACTCGTACTGGGCGCCGAGACACTCGT
The DNA here is from genome assembly GCA_947563465.1 of Archips xylosteana. Lineage (NCBI taxonomy): Eukaryota > Metazoa > Arthropoda > Insecta > Lepidoptera > Tortricidae > Archips > Archips xylosteana. The sequence goes on along the minus strand of OX387364.1, from coordinate 14,604,170 downwards.
ATTTAATGGCCTTGAGCCGTTCTCGGGTGTCCGCCACTGCACCGGCACGTCTGCTCGTTGTTGGGAGGTAGGACGCTGCCAAGGTGTCGGCGCAAGTGGCGTCCCACACCAGTGCACGGCCCATCCTCCATGGAATTAACGACATCCCGTCAGGGCGCTTGCCATTACTCCGCACGATCTGGGGCTCCAGAGCAGCAGGAACGTTGGCACTGACGAGCGATCTTCTGAGGATGTCGTTTAGGGCGGCATGGCGGGACAGGCGGCCGGCACCCGAGGAGCAAGCGAGTCCGTGGTGGCCAAGGCGATCTACGGGGGCCCCACAAGAGGCACAACTGTGGTCCACGCAAACCTCAACACCAAGCCGGAGACCGACGGCTATTCGGAGTGTGCATGGGTCTATAAATGTGCCGATGTTGGGTGAGGGATAAGCATGGAGCCAGTGGCCTGCTTCAGGTCTAGAAACAGCCAAGAGTCTGGCACGGTCTCTGCCTGTGGCGGTATTAATCACGGAAGGGTTGCCTCGGAAGCTATGGTATCCCAGGCTCTTTGAATTGCTTGTATACTTAATATTATACATGCAAAAGGGGTCTGACTGTCTGTTTGTTACCTCTTCGCGCTAAAACCACTGAACCGATTTAGATTAAGTTTGGTACAGAATAGTATGATTCCCGGAAAAGGACACAGGATATAATATTTACCACAGAAATCATCCTTTACGAGGGTGAAAAGTGGGGTGGAAGAATATAATTATGGGGAATTAATAACCGTTGAACCGATTTAGATGAACTTCGGTATGTAGTGTAAAACCCTAGGAAGGACATAGAATAGTTTTATGCCGGAAAATTTCTATAGTTCCCGCGGGATACCAATAAACGAATTCGCATATTATTATTTGACATACGATTTTCATTGCTCCACGTCGTAAGTCCATTCACAGAGTATACCCAAAACAGATCGTTCGCTAACTCGTGCCCACTGGCGTGTGACTAAGAGCATTGTAAATTTCACACAAATGCACTCGCTGAGTGTGGAATCGAGACATAGCACTCCCTAGCGACCGGAACATGTTTTAATATAAGGTTATTATTTCAAGTGCTTCCTCTTGCTTACCAGTGTCACTCACTTTTTATAATATAATAGAGCGAGTTCCATAAACTTACTAATGATATTGTAAAATAAAACCCGTCAAATCTCCGTTTAAGTAATTTTGAGATTTTGTCATTTGTTATTGTTAAGTATAGTCATCATGACTCTTTATACGTCCTGCTGCAGAGCACAGGCCTCCTCACCAAACGAGAGGGCTTTGGCAGATTCGGGAGCTCCACACATACCATTGAATATTTCTACTGGCGTGTGCAGAATTCTTCACCCTCACCGTAAAGCTCATGGTATATTTCCAATGCAATTTCGCACGTAAATTCCGAAACCCGGGGCTCTGCTTGAGAAGCAATATTATTAGGTCGAACCACTGGGCTATCACGGCTTTTTACTTATTAGTACCTTGTCATTGATGCCTTCTGTCAATTTTATACAAAAGTTTAAACTTTAAAGACCCTTAGCCTACCGTACCCTAGGTTGGATAGCCTAGTTGTTAGTGAATCTGACTAATAAACTTGTGGTCCCGGGTTTGAATCCAGAGGCCGTATTGTCTAACGCTTTTGACGCTTGGCTTAGCTTTCACCATCTCTTTCTGTCATCATTTTATACCGTTTGACAGAAATAAATAGTGATTGTGAAGGCAAGCGTCAGAAGCATTAGACAATAAGCCTGCCGGTCAGGGCAGATATTTGTGTGAAAAATACGAATCTTTATGCTCGAGTCTTTTTGTATTTAAGTGTGTATTTCTAGGTATCCGTTATCTAGTACCCATGTACAAGCTTTGCTTAATTTGGGACTAGGTCAATTGGTGCCAATTATTGTCCTATGATTTATTTTTATTTATACCCAAGTGAAGGCAAGGTAGTAAAGTGATAACATTTCTTTGAATCCATCTGTACAAGTAGCACGACGTTACTCATACTCTGTTAATAAGCTTAATACCATTAGCGTTAACTTTTGATGGTCTCATCTTAACTGAGTGGGTTCAACTATTAAACTGTTTATAACTGCTTTTTAGTTTTTATAGTCTTGTTTACGTTTGTGTATTTGGTTGATTGACTGTAAAATGTTTATGTTTATGCTTTTAGGAATTTACAGGAATTTGCAGAAGAGTATAAGTGAACGTTAAATCGAGGATTAATGTACAGAGAACATAAAAATAGTGTGATGGGATTAATCACATAATGTCGAGAATTTTATTTGAGTTTGGTCTCTGATTTTCACTTGAATGAATTATACTAAACTGCATACTAATACCTACACTACACACTATAAATAAAGTATAAGTTTAGTGCAAAAGTTCAATACGATTAATTAAAACAATAAAAGATATACAATAAACCATCATTAAATTTGAACGACATGTCCAACAAACAATTTTCTATTACCTTAGTATTTCTAATATTCAACGGGCTACATTTCGGTGAATGTGCTTCGGAACTGCATATCCTTTTTCCACCTGCTCCATTCTTTCACAGGTCGACCAGAAGTAATCGGTTCCAGGTCCACCCTTACGTAGCCAGTATTCCCTAAATCCTCTCAATCCTCTCGGGCGAGGGTCGGTCAAGGAAGTAACCAACGGGTAAAAACATAAAAGACCGACCTAAGCACCCCCAGTGCCCAGCGGGAGAATGCATGCTCCTCTTCCGGCCTTCCAGCAAATGGCTGAGGCAGGACACTGTGGGTAGATTAAGTCCCCTCCCTACCCCTCCCCTCCTCAAAATTTAAAGCACACTTTTGTTTTGATAATCAATAGAGAAGGGGACTTGTGACCGGGTTTTTTAGTCCGTGCAAGTCGGACACTGTCTGGGCCCTCCATTCCCAGTTCGTCCGAAGGGATTTTTCCCGAGCACAAGTCATCCTTCCAATCCTTAAAGTAAAAAACAGCAAAGACTTCGCGTCTTTGGCCCCTCTGGCGACTCATTCAAAAAAAAAAAAATCCTCTCAAGGTGTTTTCACTTCCTTCATCAACCGTACAGGTAAGAAGTGGAATTTCCTACCTGCGCCTAAGTTCCCTGAACACTACAATCTGACCGTTTTCCAATCTAGGGTGAATGAGCATTTACTAGGCAACCGTGCTCAATCGTAGACTTCACCTTCGTTTTCCATCAGGCGTGATTGTGGTCGAATGCAATCCTAAGTATATTGTATATAAAACATCTAAAACCTCTGAGCTAAGTCCAATGGTGTGCATCTAATGAGAGACAAACAGACAAATCTTCATCACCATCATTCCAGCCGAAAGACGTCCACTGCTGAACATAAGTCTCCCCCAAGGCTCGCTAAACAGATCGGTCTCGTGCCATCCGCATCCAATGCGATCCCGCAACTTTAACCAGGTCGTCGCTCTATCTTGTTGGAGGTCTACCTACACTTTCTGATCCGTGGACGCCACCCGAGAACGTTTCTGCCCCATTGGCCATCAGTTCTACGAGCGTTGTGCCCTGCCCACTGCCACTTGAGTCTGGCGATTCTTCGAGCTATGTCGGTGACTTTAGTTCTTGCGCGGATTTCATCATTTCTAATGCGATCCCACAGAGAAACTCGGAGCATAGTCCTCTCCATTGCCCTCTGAGTGACTTTGAGCTTCCTTATGAGGCCCATCGTTAGCGACCAACAGACAAAATGGACATAGTGAAACTACAAAGGGTTCAGTTTTCGTCATTTTGACCCAACCAACCTATTCTAAATCCTAAGCTAATTGCTCCACCGTATCGTAAACACAGCCGGCTCTCGTAAAGCACCCAAACCACTGGACCATTTGCGTTTTGCGTGCATTTTAATCAAGCTGAGTGCTAGTGTTTATCACCTTAACCGCCCAAAACGAATCATGGCCGATCGCCGCGCGAATTATTTAGTTGCGGCGGGAATGCACTGAGGAGAAGAACAGTTTGGTTGCCCACGTTTTTCCACTGCTGGGCATAGGCATAGGTTAATAAAAATTCAATAGTTTTTACGGTTAGGATCCCAAAAAGAAAAGGAAGTAGTCGAGGTGAAATAAGTAAATTTCATGGGACTATTGACACTACGTAATTTGATTTAGTCCCAAATGAAGCAAAGCTACTAGACACTGGGAAACAAATAATCATACTACATAATACATACCAACTTAAAATACAAGAGAAATGACCCTAACTATCAATATTTTTTTTGTGTCAGTTTTGTAACAAGCCATATAAACTGTAAAAAGTCGTAAAATTTGCTTAAAAATAAAGTAAAATTTTTCTTTATGAAAATAAATAGTACAACTTCGCACAACGTAATCAGCATTGCTTTACAGCGACGTAAGTATAATACTGCCAGTATCTTCGGCTCCTTGCCGCGGGGGGAACCATTTTTTTAACTTTATCATTACTCCATTTAATTTAGAATTATAAACCACAACAACATTATATTGCGGCTCATGAACTGTAATCTCTTTACAATTTGTACTAGAGTAATAATTGACGACACGCAAATAAAGTCACAATTAAAACAATTTTATTTTGCGGCTCCCAGACTATTGTACTGTACTATTCGCTAGGTAAGAAATAGTTGACGAGCCGCAATATAATGATGTTGTGGTTTTCAATCCTAAATTAAATGAAGTATAGTTTTAGTTTAGTTAGTTTTATTTTATGTTTAATTATAGTGATAATTTATTTAAAGTTAATTAGTGTTGTGGAAATAAAAGATCTATTTCGTATTATGGTAAAGAAATATAACTTGTATACTTTAATTTTAAATTTATACGGATCCCTCAGTTTTCGAACGCGCCTGTAATCTAAAATTTACTAAAAAAATAATGATTTTATTGCGACTATGATGCTCCTGGTATGTACATGCCCTACCAATCGAGTAGTTAGTTAGCCGTAAGTGATATTAGGTTACGTTTAACGCGATACTACCGAATTAGTTAATGAACCGCAGTAATTTGAGCCAAATATCGCGTTTACGCGTTAAATATGACATATCAATTAGTAGTAAATAAAATAGGTACGGTTTTTAGTCCAGACAAAAAACTGTTTACACCCCGTTTTTTATTTCCTTTAACTGCAAGGGAATAAGTATTCAACGGATCAAATAAAGTGATGCTAGTTCTCTAAATAGTGTGTACGGTCTACCACGCCTCGTCTACGGTGTGTAGGGTGTAGTAGGGTGCTCCAGGGTTTGCAGCCGACCCGTAGGGTAGGCAAATCGTACTGGTAGGCATTCTACAAACTCTCACCGGTGGCTCCAAGTAGTCGTTGTGCACACGACGGCCACACCCCGGTACACCACGTCGGCTCGTGGGCTAAACCCGGTGAGGGGGCCTGGTAGGCTTCGGCAGACAGGTTTCTACGCGGATACCTCCCGCATGTGCACAAGTCTAACTCGGCGGGGAAGGCAGCTCATGCTGATAAGCACCGAGTCCTGGCGGACCCGGCGAGTTAGCAAGGCAATGTTGATGGCCTAGGGCGGCAGTTGAGGTCAGAAGTGACTGCCGGCTAGAGACTGCATCCGAACCCTCCGCCAGTCGTAGCGGTTTCCGTTCCACTGGGCTACGGGGGATGAGGACGAGAGAGGGCATCTGCGACTGCGCGACCGCTTATGCACTTAAAATGTTCCTGCGCAGATGACTGCTTCACAAATTGGACTCCGAGGACGTAAAGTCCTGTGGCGATGGGCTGAAGTAGAGAGGTTCGGTTTGATGCAGACTGGGCTTTGTCTGAGGCCTGCACATAGGCGGCTCCGGGGGTGGTCTCAGATCACCGTGGTCGCTTCCGCTCTGAACTGGGGGGACAGAGTGGGTTCGGCAGCACCCGGGGTGACAGAGCAGCCCTATTTAGGGTAGCACTGCTCTCCTTGCTCAGCCTTGGAGGGGGCTAGAAAAGGTGCCCTAAAAATTGCTCACCCCAGCCTATAAGGATGGTAGTAACCGCGGCTGCCTCCGCATCCTTAATTTCGCGGTCGAAGTCACAATAAGAATAAAATAAATACGACTAAAACACCCATAAAACTGGATTTGACCTTTGGCGCATGGAATGTAAGAACACTCCTTGACCGCAAAGAGAACATCTGTCCTGAGCGAAAGACCGCCATTGTAGCTCGTGAGCTCTCGCGCTGTGACGTAGATGTGGCTGCTATCAGCGAAACACATCTCGCTGACGAAGGAGAGCTGGTGGAGCACGGTGGCGGATACACTTTCTTCTGGAAAGGACTCGCAGCCTCCGAAGCGCGACGGTCAGGCGTGGGTTTTGCGATCAGGAATCGGCTTGTTAATCAGCTGCAAGAGTTCCCGGTGCACATCTCAGACCGAATTACAACTTTGCGCCTGCAACTCGACAACAATAACCACCTTAATGTCATTAGTGTCTATGCACCTACGCTAGACAAATCTGATGACATTAAGGAACAATTTTACGAGGAGTTGACTCACTGTATTGAACACGTACGTCCTAGGGAACAGATCCTCTTACTAGGGGACTTTAATGCCAGAGTAGGTCAGGATTTTGCAGCCTGGCCTAAGGTCCTGGGCAGACACGGAGTAGGCAACATGAACGAAAACGGACACTTGCTACTCAGTCTTTGTGCACAACTCGACCTGGCGATCACGAACACTATGTTCAGACTTCCCGCCAAGCACAAAAATACGTGGATGCACCCAAGATCCAAACACTGGCATCTCATAGACTACGCTATAGTGAGGCAAACAGATGTTTCCCAAGTCCAAATCACCCGCGTCATGCGTGGAGCACACTGTTGGACGGATCATCGGCTTGTAGTCACTAAACTGCGTCTTCGCCTCCGTCGTCCTTGTAGGGCTGCCAAGTCAAAGCCGCCAAGTCTAAACTTGGATGGGCTAAAGCATCTCGGGACGAGGGTAAAATACGTAGAAGCGTTGGCAACCGTGCTGCCGCACACCGACACGGAGGTCGGTGATGTTGATGCTGACTGGGGGACTCTATCTTCTCACATATTAGACACCGCCTTGAATACTTTGGGTCTAAAAGTCCGTAAGAATGAGGACTGGTTCGATGAGAATGATGGAGTTCTGAGGGAGGCAATTGACAAACACCGGCGTCTCCTCAGGCAGCATAGAACGAGCCCACGTGGTATTGCGGAGATCAGAGAGAGTGACCTGGAGCTGCGCAGACTAACTCGGGAAACAAAGAACAAGTGGTGGCAGGACAAAGCTCGTCAAATGCAATGGCTCGCGGACAATAACCAGCTAGGGGAATTCTACGCTGAGGTTCGAAAGTTGATTGGTACGACTTCACTTGCAAAAGTGCCGCTTAAACCTGCTAGTGGCAATGGCCTTCTCAAAAGCAAGGAAGAAATACTCAAACGTTGGGCGGAATATTTCAACTCTCTGCTAAATGTGGACCGGTCTGCAGATCTGGAGCACATAAACTCGATCCCTCAACTCCCCGTATCTAGTGAGCTGGATGAGCCGTTGTCACAAGGCGAGATTGTCCTCGCAATAAAACAACAGCAGAACAAGCGCGCGGTTGGTGTTGATTTTATACCAGGAGAACTGCTTAAATACGGCGGTGAGGAACTACATTTGGAAATATGGAAGCTTTTTAATCTTATGTGGAATAAAGAACAGGTCCCATCAACCTTTACAGTTTCGCGCATAAGGGCTCTATATAAGAACAAGGGTGACCGCTCTGATTGTGGTTCCTATCGCGGTATTTCGCTTTTATCAGTCCCTGGAAAAGTCTTTGCCAGAGTACTCCTAAACCGCCTGATGAGACTATCAGAAACATTGTTGCCTGAAACCCAGTTTGGCTTCCGACCTGACCGAGGCACAGCTGAGGCTATCTTCTCAGTGCGTCAACTGCAAGAGAAAAGCAGAGAGCAGGGCCGTCACATGTATCTGTGCTTTGTTGACCTTGAGAAGGCTTTTGACAGCGTGCCTAGAGAAGCCCTCTGGATGGTGCTGAAGAAGATAGGGTGCACGGAGAGGTTTGTGAGACTTCTCAGACTCCTCCACGATGGCATGCAGTGCTGCGTCGCTGTCGACGACGAACAATCACAGTTTTTCCCCGTGACCTGTGGGGTCAAACAAGGCTGCGTTCTCGCGCCTACATTGTTCGCGCTGTATTTTGCGGTCGTAGTCCGGGAGGTCTTACGGGCCTCTCCAAAAGGTATCCGCATCCGTTTTCGCACCGATGGCAGCGTGTTTAATCTGGCGAGGCTAAAAGCCCGCACAAAAGTCTCACACGCGATGGTTACTGAGATCATCTACGCAGATGACCTATGCTTCGTGACAGAATCCCCAGACAGCCTGCAACAGCTCATGTCCGATTTAGACAAGTCTTGCCGTAAATTCGGCCTAAAAATCAGCGTCAAAAAGACGGAGGTGATGTCTTTAGACATTGACGGTCACGAGGCGCTGAAAATCAAACTTGGCGAGGACGAGCTGAAACAGGTCGATAAGTTTCGCTACCTGGGGAGCACTCTAACATCCGGGTGCAACCTTGATGCAGAGATCAACAGTAGGATCGGAGCTGCAGCTGCAGCATTCGGCAAGCTGGATACCAAGGTCTTCTGCTCACACGACATAAAGCTAAGTACGAAGATCTCAGTATACATGGCGGTCGTTCTGCCTAACATCCTGTATGCTGTGGAAACTTGGACTGTGTACCGTCGTCACATCCGCATGCTAGACCGATTCCACCTAAGATGTCTGCGTAAGATTATGAACGTCAGATGGTCTGATCGCGTGCGGAATACCGAGGTGCTGCGACGAGCCAATGTAGATGGCATTGAGGCTTACCTCATGCGGCGACAGCTTCGGTGGTGCGGACACGTGTCAAGGATGGCAGAGCAGAGGGTCGCAAAGCACATCTTCTACTCAGAACTTGAGGAGGGCAAGCGCAAGCATGGAGGACAACTCCTCAGGTATAAAGATGTGCTGAAGCGACACATGAAGAGATGTGGCATAGAGTCTTCCCAGTGGGAAAAGCATGCCGCCCTAAGACCCGAGTGGAGGGCTTTGGTTAAAACCAAAGTCCGTGAGTTTGAGCTCCACCGGCGCGCCGAACTCGACACCAAGCGCGATGAGTTAAAAGCCCGACCACCTGCGCTAACTCAATATAATTATGTTAACGGTGTGCTCACATGCCCGCAATGTGCGAGGACCTTCACAAATAAGTTAGGCTACACAAGCCACATGCGAGCACACGAGCGAGTCTAAAACTCTCGAAGCGGTCGCCGTGACCGAAATCGGTCGGACCACATCATCACGGTCTACCAGTTTTGACAAAAGCTTCTGTGACATCTAAATATCCCTAAGTCACTGTTATCATGTTATTGCAAGGGAAAATCGACCTCGTTGTATCATGACGTGCAAATGAACTTCGACCGTAGGGGGGTAGACCATATTTTTGGCCGACTGTACCTACTAGTGTTAACTTCAATGAAAAGTTTTTGAAAATCTACGCAACAAACCGAATTTCCCAAGACCTGCGAATGACTATTGAAACGCCCAAGGTTTCTTTGATCGAAAGTTTCAAATCCCGAAAGTACGTTTTGTCAAAAGCCTAAAAACTCGAAGATAATGATTATCTACATTTGATCAAAAAACAGTGCATTAACTTAATTTGGTCCTGTTCCTGTTCGCCTTTATTTTGTACCTAAAACTCCTCGCTTCATTCGTCGTCGTACCAAATTTTTCTGAACTTGATTTACAATGCCATTAGAGTGTACTAAATGACACAAATAAAAATTAGTCAACATTCTAACTTTCGGGATTCTATATTTTAGGTCATTTCATATGGAAATAGAATATTTATATTAATTTCGTTATACCTACAATATATTTTTCTATTTTTCGATATTCTGAAAGAAAGAAACATTTATTCGTGATATCAAACAAATTAAAATAAATCAACAAGAATAACAGTAAAAAATGCGCATATCACGAAATGGTTCCAAATTTCAGCAAAAATGCCGTTCTTGGGAACCGTCACGTCATCAATTCAATTGAAAAATAACAAAACAAAGCGAAATCGACACGTATTTTGATTTTCGATGTGCTAAGCGTCGATATTGCAGTACTAGGAATTATGACATTTCCCTGTTATGAGAATTATGACATTCCTTACCAATGAAATACAAGAAAAATAAATCAAGTTCTGAAAAGGCTCATACAATAAATCTCGGTGACCAACATTGTACTTTGTAACACATTTATTCTTCACATAATCAACCCTGTATCCCATAATCCTGGGCCTAAATCACCCCGTATACCGGCAGTTTGTCTTGCCCGATGACAGTTTTACTGCAGCGGCGAAGTGCGAAGCATAAAATATTAATACACAATTTGTCCGAGTGGCTGTCCAGTAATGCTGTGTGGATGAAAGAATTAATAAGGTGCGGATTTTGGATTTGTGGCAGTTGTGAGATTTAGTAAGCTTTGATTAGATTTGGTTTAGGTCAAACTTGGTTAATAGTAGTTTTGGGTAAGATATGACTTGAAAAAGAGTTTGTAAGAGTAGCGTAGCCTCTTTTTCACACTCAACCAGTACAATGTCCTACATCAAATGAGGCGCGGCGTACTGAAGCTTGGCAATACGTTTGAAGCTAAAAGTGCAAGTACGACATTTAATGTTTAAGTAACTGCCTTGCCGCTGCGACATAAAATTTGAAGTAGTACACTTTCAATGTTGAGCCCCTCTTACATTTTGACGTCATGTATGGGACAAAGTGTGTCCTACTGAACACTAGTTAATAGCAGGTTTTTGGAGGAATTACAATTTTTATAAAGATGGTTTCTGTGACAAGCCAGTTGGCACTAGTAGTGAGGTCCGTGGGTGCTGTTAGTGTTAAACTTCGTATTTGTCGCCCCGGAATGAAGGACGAAATTCGCGACCTGAATTATGGCAACAGCATGGGTTGCATGCATCGGTCATGGGTAGACTGGTCACGTTTCCCGTAGAACCAACATCGTTGGAGCCGTGTCCTAGAGTGGAGATCACGTTTGGGAAAGCGCAGTATAGGCCCTGCGGCACGTTGGACTGATGAGATGACCTTAGGAGGACAGCTGGCAGCTGGCGTAATATGAAGGAGACCTACGTCCAGCAGTGGACGGATAATGGCTGTAGATAGATAGATAGAACAGCATGGGTCGATAGTTACAGACCGTAGTTTAACCGCACCTGTTAAATATTTTTGAACTAAACAATATGCCTTCTAAACTGAATGATATATTTTTTTTAATTTAGGCTAGATTTTTTTTTATTTCATTAAGTTTTGTTTAATAGTAATTCTACTAATTTAGAGCAATACTGGCGATGATCCCACATCGATCGGTCCTGCGCAGCCAGCATCCAAGCGGTTCCTGCGACCTTTACCAGATTGTCGGCCATCTTGTTGGGAACCTTCGGCACAAACCACACAGAAGAGACATGGAATGGGCGCGTCACAGTCGCGGCGCCCCTTGAATCAGTTTTAATACTAAATGTATAGAAGCGTCGCGATCTAAAGCGAGAAGAGACGGGGCGGAGACGCGGCCTGCGAACAAACGACGCGGACGTCCCTCGTCTCTTCTATGTGGCTTGCGCCTTCTCACGCCACGTTTTCTGTCTTTTCTAGAACCTTACTGCCTTATAGCTGCATGCTTTTATTTTAACAAAATCATCAACCAACAGGTGCCATTACGTCAGTGTCGATCCTATTTAGGCACCACAGCTAGGCACTAATAGCAGTACATGCCCGTCGTTAATTTAATCTTTTAACCCTAGACACCATAGAACTACCAACAAGAGGAATAGAAACAATTTATTGAATCAGGCGTTTCTTTACGGAGGTCCATATCAATGAAGTAGTAGTTATTGTGCTCACCCGCAAACTTAATGATAGCTACGTTTATGCAAGAAATGTGTGTTCATGCAGTTCCTCCACCTCCAATAAGGTCGCGAATGAGCAAAGTAATTGTTTCAGTTTAGGAATAGAAATATTATGTGTTTTCCGTCATGAATAGACGTCGTTAGTGTTTTGCCTGTCTATTATAAATGCACACGTATTTTTTGTATTTTCATAGGTTTTGCCAAAAAACAGTAATTATAATACCCCTAATAGGGAACGTGCAGAAATTATAGGCGGCATCACTGATGCGACAGAAAAGACACTATGTGGACAGTAAAAGAAACTTCTCAGGGTAAAACATTCATATTGATGGCACCAGTTGGCAGCACCGTCTATGTGCACGTTCCCTATTGGAGGCTAAGATCTACTTCGGGTGGCTGAGCCAACGCAGTAAATAAGAAAGTAAGTTTTATAGCGCGAGCCATTTCTATTCATTTTATTGTTAGTTCTGTGACACATATACCGTCGACGGTACTAATTAAATACGATTAGTAGCTATTTGATCGGAATGACGCGTCACTCGCATGGCGTATAATTAGCATCTGCGACCGCTGCGCTTCGGTGGCTCGGAAATTTGTAATTAATACTATGGAAACACGATAAACCAAAACAAAATTAGGGTGGGAGAGTGGTATAAAATCAAAGGCAAGGTAAAGCGTTAGCATAGTACTAATACATTACTGAAATTGAAAAATTGAAAATTGGATAGTGGCTCAGCATAATACTGAGGCGTTATAACACCCCAGCGCTGATTTTCAGCCAGCACCGTCGGTTACATAGATAGTTGGATCTTGGGAAAAACACAGGCTGCTTTCTATTCCCATAATCCAATGGAATCTAGATGAACGCATATAAAATGCCGGACTCTCAACCAATAGGTATTTTTTTTTTTTTTTTTTTATGTTAGATAGGTCAGACAAACGAACTAGTGGGTCACCTGATGTTAAATGAACACCACTGTCCATAGACACCCGCAGCGCTTTACACGATGCCAGTACGTTGTCGGCCCTAAAGGAGAGGGAATAGGGGAAGGGGGAGAGGGAAGGGGTGAGGTATTGGGCCCCCGGCACTCTCACTGACCGTACGAAACGCAAGCAGGATTACTGCTGCTTCACGCCGGTGTTCTGTGAGAGGGTGGTACTGCCCCGGACAAGCCGGCCCATTCGTGATGCAGCGGCTAGCTACAACATGGCTCTACCACTACAAAATTATTCTATGTAGAAACATGATATTCTGCACTGGTGTTATTTATGTACATTTAATAAAGACTACGACGTAATTTTTAAAAGCTGCAGTAGCCTAGTACTTTGATCTACCGCCTCTCAAACAGAGGGTCGTGGGCTCCAGCCCAGGCTCGCACCTCTGAGTTTTTCGGAAATTCCGTGCGAAGTTACATTTGAAATTTACAATGACCTTTACGGTGAAGGAAAACATCAAAACGAAATCTGCACACACGTGCAAAGTAATTCAATGGTTTGTATGAAGTTCACAGTCTGCACTGGATCCGCGTGGGAACTACGTCCCAAGCCCTCTCATTCTGAAAGAAGGCCTGTACCCTGCAGTGGGAGCTAAATATGTGTATGTGTGTGGGACGGATGATTATGATAAGATTGATAAGCAAATTAATTGTGTTTAGTTTTTGAACATTTTCTTGTTTCATACTTTTTAGAGCGCATATTTTTTTCGTAGTCAGATTTCAGTTTTTAAACATTTTTTTTTAAAGGTTTTAGGGCTCGTCAAAATCAAGAGCGCTCTCTGATTCCCCGTAAGAAAACGCCAGAACTAGGTACCTAATTCTGGCATGACATGATTCTACATTTTTTTTTTTTTTTTCTGAGAGAAGTCCTGAGGAGTGGGACCTAAATAATAAAATGTGTGTGACGGATGATTATGATGATGATGAAACTAATTAAAAACTCATGCCGGGCGCTGTCCTCACACACATGCTAACCTTAGTATTGCACTATGCAATATTAGCTGACAGGCTGTTGGATTATACATAAACAGCACACACAGACAGTCAAACAAATAGCCCTGCCGCGTGACGTAGCAATATCCTATTGAACCTGACTTCAGGCATTTAATTACTGTTGTAGCCTCAAGCCTGACCATTGTCCTTTCTGTGACATGACGTACCTATCTACATATATGTAGGTCTGTGTAAGCATTAAAGGTAGGGTATTGGAAAATCATGTTACAATTAATTTGTATCACTGCATAGGTGATGATGGCAGGCTGGAATGTATGATGCTTAGGAAAAATTTGCGTGTATACTCCTGACCAATGGTGGTGTAGGGGTAAGCACGCGGCACGGAATGCCGAGAACCTGGGTTCGATTCCCAGCATTGGTTTTTTTCTGGGGTTTTTTTCTGTACATCTATGTTTCAGTTTGTATTTAGCATTCAATGAAATATATGGATTTCACGGAATGACCGTAAAAGTAAAAAAATTTAAGTTGAAAAAATAAAAAATACAAAAAGATACATCATCTAGAGTTGCCAACTTTTTTGACAAAAAATACTTATAAAATGGTTTGAATAGGAAAAAATAAAGTATTTAGAAGAAAAAAAGTATTTTCAAATTGTTTTTATTGCTTTTAAAACGTATTTTTGTGTGCTTATAGCACGTGCTATTTTTTTTTGCTATTTTTAAATGTTTCAAAACTTATTTGAAATTCGAAATTTTAATTTTAATAAATAAATCGATTCCGTGGTATGTTTTAACTTGTGTACCTACCTACCGTTAAATAGTTAAGTACCCATAATGAGTGTTTTGTTTTACGCATCACAATAAAGTTTGGAAATAAATATTATTTTCAGATACTTTATTTGTATGCAAAAGTATAAAATATTATTACCAAAAACTAAAGTAGCATACATGTTATTATAAAGTATGGTTGGCAACCCTATGACATCATCCTTGCCTCTATACGTCCCACTGCAGGGCAGAGATCTCCTCTCTGAAAAAAAAAGAAAAATGAATCTGCAACTTTTTCAGAATCAGGTAGTTCTGGTGTCTGCTTACTCAGAATCAAGAGTGCTAATTGATTTTGATGATTAAAAAAATGCCTCTAATTCGTGTCGGTCGTGGGTTCGAACCCGACCTCGCACCTCTGAGATTTTCGGAATAAATAAATAAATCCAATCCAGTAATTAAGCAATTTGATATCCCAATCGAGTTTCTCATAATACAGACAAGCACTACAATTTATCGCCATGCGCATCACTATCTAACGATAACATGCCTGTACACTTCACATATCAGATGTCACTATACGAAAACCGCATTCTGTTCCTATTGCAGATATAATGTTCCTGCATATCCCCTTTACATCTGGTTCAAAATGGTTTCCAACCACTCAAACTTGGATTCCCCTCCCGCGCAAACTGTATGGATTTTATAGCGTCCAAGGGGGCTTTGTTAGTACAGTAAAAGGTCTTTGTATTCTGGACACGATGTAATGCCTTTGGCGAAATGGACAATGACCAGCGGAACTCTGAAAGGCTGTTAAAGCCGTCTTTGTTTTGGCATGGATGAGGTTATAGACGTGAAATGGATTTAAGAGGAAATCCGGAGGCGGTCCTATTGTTTGTAGACAAAGCTTAATTAAAACTGGATTTTTAATGTAATTTTATGAAATGAGGATATTATTTCAGATGGTCCGTTGAAAATGCATCGTTGTTTTGTAGATAGATTTCATGTGGTTTTTTGGTTTACGATGCGGTTGATATTTTATTTCGTCGTAACGCGGACGGGAATTATTAAATATTATCTAATTGCAATTAGATTAAGACTGAAAATTAAATGAAATCTAAATGGTGATACAAAATTAGTGTCTCTAACTCAGTTAATGCCAACCAACATTCTGATAAAATTTAGGATGTTCATATTTTGTTGAAATTAAATCACAAACTCAATGTATGGACACCTCAGATGAAATAAAACTAATTAAAATAAATAAGTTTATATTGTCATTAACTGAATGAAACACTAATTTTCTATCATCATTTTAATTTCACCCTGTAGGTATACATAGGTGAAAAATTCAAGTAAAGGGCCTGTTGTATGTATTTGTAACGTGTTGTTATAAACAAATTGATGTTTCAAATTTGACAAATGACATAAGTTCCATATCAATTTTGTGCCCTAGGTGTGGGGGCGCGTTGTGTGTATGTATTGTTGTGGGAATGTAACCAATAGTATAAACTGTTTGTAAAGAGTTATGATTATCTGAGTATCTGCTTCGCTTATTACCGACTGCCCACAATATACTTGCCCAAGTTCAGGTCAATAAAGAGCATTTCAAACAATCTATATCAATATCTATTTAGATGGCAATTGCAATAGTAATATTGTGATCTCATACCTTAAGATAACTCTTGTGATGTCCGCGCCCTTCAGCCATTTACATCTCACTCAGGCGCTAGCCTGGTGCTCATATAGTGTGATATCCAAACAGACTAAGCGTCAACCACCTGTGGTAAAAATAAATACTATGACTTCAACCGCAGTTGAAGCCTCATACAAGATTGCCATGGATCACCATTAATGAATCATAACATAACCAAGTTTCATCGGTTGGCTAAACCAACATACCATTATAAAGTTATATCTTTCAGTGGTTGGTTGAGCCAACCCACATGCCAGTCCTTAAGACCCGACTATTACGTGGTACCAATCCTGTCTTGCACTGGTTAGCTTAACCAACTTACTGTCCGTCATTAAGTCCAGACGCAAATGGTATAATACCCACAGATGTCCCCTAATATTTTTTTTTTTTTTATATTTATATTTAAATCATGTCATTCACTTGTTGGTTAAATCAACCCACATGTCAGTCATCAAGACCTGACGATGAAGGGGCACAAAGACATATTCCCCCCAATGGCCTGCCCTCACATCCCGTGCAAGCAACTCTTGCACGTATGTCGCAGAAACATCATCCCATGGGCTGCCGAACCAATACCGTGCAAACAGCACGTATTGGAGGCAGATAACAAACATGTACCATTGGGGCCGCCACACCAATCCCGCGCAAGCCAGCCACTCCTGCACGTATTGGAGGCAGATCACAAAGTATATTTCATACTTACCACATGAAACTATGGTTTAAGACATAAAACCTTTAGTATACTGAATTGGCAAATAATCTTGTAAGAACCACTTAGCTTTGAAATCAGCTCAGGAGTCCGGACATCATCACATTTATATTTGGATAACACTTTTACTTTACATTGAATCATTTGAAACTCTGCGCAAAGAATGTAAAACAAATTGACAGCTTACCATAGATATTTATAACGTGGTGGAAATTTGAATCTTCAGAATAATGTTGCTATGTACAAATATTTATGCTTCGCGTACTAAGTACGCGACACTAGGTACTACGCACAGTCGAGGAAATATGCGTAGCGTACCAGAGTGGAACCTTTTCGCTACAGATGTCACTTTTAATCTTAATTCGTAGCAATAAAGGCGATATAGCAATAAGCATTGTGTCAATTGTTGGAATTAAAGTGTCGAATACTGGGAAGTTTACCTTAGGCGATCATAATGACAGTGCTAACCGTAATAATCATCGAAGCATGAGATATGCAAAATGATGCTGCTATATGTCATCCATGCTACATAAGTTAGCGCATAAATTATGTATGTTAGCACTTTGAAAGCAATTACCAGGTTTCCATTACATAACTCAGCGATGCCTACTCACTCAAGGTGAGGGTAAGTTAGTATGGCATGGTGTGCTAAAGAATATAACATTTCATAACTATTATACATCAAGTTATCACGGAAACAATATTTAGCTCGACGTTTCGGACAATAAAATCAAAGTCAAAGGCAAAATTCTTTATTAAATTAAGGCATCAAAATGATATAGGAGCATTCCTATGAATGTCGAAGAATCTACCACCGATTCGGAAAAACCCTGTTGAGATGAATCCGGCAAAAATTCAAGAAGATATATTTTTTTCAAACAGATCTACATTATTATTAAATTACATACATTAAAAGTATTTATACCACTAATTTTTTTAAGACAGTGGATATTTGAGACTTGGGATCGCCAATGCGGATCGGAATTCAAATCAAAAAAAAAAATCAAAATGTATTTATTGACCATAAAATTTAAATTAAACGATACAAGAGAAACAGTGATCCCCACACTAGGCACAGCCTGTATCGTGGAGATCCAAACGCAACAGAAATTACTAGAATGAGCGGCACTTAATTATGTATTTGGTAGGTATCCTGGAACATACATTTTTATTTATTTTATAGCATAACTAAAATTAATATATGTGACATGCCTAAAATTACACTACACTAAAATTAGCAAATTGTGTTTGCAATTATTTCCAAACATGTCCATGATTATAGTCATCATCATTCATCATCATTAGCCTATGCTCGTCCACTGCTGGACATAGGCCTTTCCCATGGCACGCCACTGAGCACGATCCTCGGCTTTCTCTCTCTCGGATTTTATAGAACGCCTCAAATATTAATGTTTTCTTCACAATGGATTTGAATTTTGTGTCCGTTTGGTCGGTTATTGTTTTCGGAATACTTATAAGTGCAAACTAGTCACTAAGGAGCTGTTTCATTACTAGCATAGCCTCACTAATCCCTTGTCCACTTCTCTAATAGCGGTCTACTGAATAATAATCAAACGTACATAAAATTTCAATAACGACCACACTAACTGCCGCCAGATGCAAATGAGGATTCACTTGTTGCCAACTAAGTAAATTGTAAGTTTTAAGGGACTAAATTTGCAATGCCTACCGTTTAACCGAGAGGATATTTTCGGATTTAAGTTGTGCATATTTTTAATTTGTATTCATTATACAAATACTGTATAATTTTTTTTTTTAATTTTAGTATCGATTCACTGGTATTTGGCCCCGACTTCGCCAACTCCCGTTATCTATTCTCAGCAATATAGCGGTCTTCTTTCTGCCAGCCACATTTAAAATTACCATCTTTCTATTATGTTTGTGCATAATTTTGTCCATTGGTCATTTATGGCACCATGGCTTTCATACTAGTAGGAATTTGCACCAAGACTCATGCTATTTGGCAATGTGGTTAGCTCATTCCAATTTGATCATCTTTCTATCCCTTGAAGAGTGATACCTATCAACCTTCATAGTAAAATTAGGAAAAATAAATATCCCAATTAGTTACGGATTTGTCCATAATGTTTATTTTATTTCGTGGATTATGAACAAAGCTCCTTTGTTTTACTAATTATTTGTACAAATTCATCAACAATTTTAAAACAAAATCTCTCACGACCTAATACCTAATTTCCATGACTTCCATCAGCTTCACGTTCCATTTTAATTGCAGGATTAACTGTGACATCCGACACTTTTTCACCGTTCAGCGTTTTAACTCGACGTCAAGACTTAAACTCTTATAAATAAACCAAACGTAATTGCTCCCGTTTTTTAGCCTTATCTGATTTCTCTGCCACGTCACCGTTTGAGCAATCCAACCAAATCTACAAATTTGTTCTTTCCATCTTCGACTTTAAAGTCGAAATTTTAATCCTGGAGACGATAGAGATTTCGCGAGCGTTTTCAACGACTTTCATGTCCATCTATCAGAACGGACAAGCGTTTTGTAGAATCGGGATTCGGACGTTGGTCGTAGAGTTTTAAATCGGGACGATTTACGTGAAAATAATAGCTCGAAAGCAATCTCGGGGTGAGACGGATGAGGTTTTTCTGTCACTGCTACTTGAACGTGGTTTTGCGGAGTTAAAAAGTTTTCTGCTGGTGAATAGAAATCTTAGTTTAGCGTGGTTCAATTTTTTACGTAATAAGAGAGGAGAAAAGGTGACACTTCAGATATTTTTACATTTATGTTAAGTGCATCATTATATCCAGTCTATAGGTATATGTCCCACAGCTGGACACGAGCTTCTTTTTAGACTGAAAAGGCCTGGATTGTAGTTCCCTCGCGGGTCCAGTGCGGATTGGAAACATCACTCACACAATGCTTCGAAGATGAATGTACTTAGTCGCTTCACAATATTTTGCTTCACCGAAAAGTTCATGGTAATTTTGAAATGCTTTCACTTGATTTGAAATTGTGCAAGCGAAATACTTAGAGATGCGAACCTGGTACGGTGTTATTATAATAAGCTTTATTTTTTTACTTTATTTATTTAACTCGCCATGTTAGTTTGGATCAAATCTTAGAAGTCCCATTTCATTTTGTCCTACTTGTAGTCTCGGATTGATTTGAAATTTCACAAGGGTGTTCAGTTTGGGTGACAATTCAACAGACTCCGCAAGAAATACAGTTAGCAAAAAAAGTTTGTTATGAAAATCTTTTTTTAACAAAAACTTATTACCATTACGTAAACTAAAACTCCCTTTCAATGATCCCCCTAAAATAACTGATGGTGCCCCAAAACTCGCTTGACCAACGATTTATCAGGACCAAATTTACATACATCCAGAAGATTAATCGTCAGTTGTCTGTGATGCTGGGTGTACAGCATGTGTGGTAATGGATTAAGTTTCCCTGAGGTTAAAAATATTGCGATGTTTTGAATGTGTTTTATCTCTTCAAAATAGTAACTTAGATGAAACCGTGGTAGCATAGTGGTTCGATGTATGGCCTCTCATGCAGATGATCGTGCATTCAAACCCGTGCTCGCACCTATGAGTTTTTCGCAATTGACGTGTGACACTGGGTATGTATTACAATACCGAAGTACGAAAGACCGAATGTATTAAAACATCGAATGGGTCAAAAGACCGACACGTTTTTTTTCTGAAACCGTTAACTTTTTAAGATTGTTATAAAACAAACCTAACCTAACCTAATGGGTTCTGTATGATGCCGTTTTAATAAATTCTGATAAGTTTACGGTTTCAGAAAAAAATCGTGTCGGTCTTTTGACCCATTCGATATTTAATACATTCGGTCTTTCGTACTTCGGTATTGTAATACATACCCGTGACACTTGACACGACATTTCAAACTTACCATCAGCCTTACGATGAAATAAAATATCGCGAGGAAACCTGTACACGCTTACATAGAAATTCAATGGTGCGTGTGAAGTTCTCAATCGGCATTGGGCCCGTGTGGGAACTACGCCCCAAGCCCTCTTATTCTGAGAAGCCTGTGTCTTGCAATGATAAGTATATCGACTGGGATGATGAAATGAAATGAAAAGAAAATATTTATTATTTAACATATTCTAAAGAAAAATGAAGTAGTTACTAAGTATCGACTTAGTAGTTATTTACCCTACGAGGTATACGAGGTATGGTACGACGAAGCCGTGGTGGCTTAGCAATTTGGCCTATGATCTCTCAAGCAGAGGGTCGTGGCTTCAAATCCCGGCTCGCACCTCTGAGTTTTTCGGAATGTATGTGCGATATTACATTTCAAATTTACCATGAGCTTTACGGTGAAGGAAAACATCGTGAGGGAGCCTGTACACGCTTACGTGAAAATTCAATGGTGCGTGTGAAGTTCTTAATCGGCATTGGGCCCGCATGGGAACTGCGGCCCAAGCCCTCTCATTCTTAGAGGCATATGCCCTGCAGTGCGACGTATATTATGGTTTATTTTAATAATTTTATCTTCTAGTTTTTTATAAGTTGGTATGATGACTTATATAAGTTAGGATTACAACTAAACATTGAAAAAGATAAGTAATATATTAACCAAAATCTTTACATGCTCGTCAATGAGCAAGCCCCTTCAAATCAAGCTTCATAATGACAGCAGTGTCAACCGGCAGCCACCCTAAATGCTCACCCTAAATGCTAGGCTGGCCAAGTCTCATGAATTTATAGGGACATTGCGTATCGCGTCATGTGAGTGTAGGGTTTCATACCAACATGCAACAATATTCAACATTAAATTTTGATCGTAATGATTGGGTATCAATGAGGGAGGCCTATGTCCTACGACGTCCTACGCCTGGGAAATGACGATGATGATGAATTTTGATTGACTCTTGTAAAGCCTACTAAGCTGCGATTATTTTTTATTTGAAATTCATTTAAGTTTTTTTTTAGATTTTTCAAGTCAATTTTGCTTGTTAAACCCCGGTCATTTGACACAAAACACATATAGTTGAACTTAAAACCTCCTTTTTTTAAATCGGTTAAAAGTAAGCATTTTGAAGCTTAATATTTTGCATACAGATGGAGAAACCTATGATGTCTTCGAAAGTCCTATCCAATAATATCCTACACGATTGGTTTCCCACATCACCAATTTTCTGAGAGGTTGTACTTACGCTAAAAAAATCTTTTACAATTAAAATATTCACAACTTTTAAATTGAAATATCTATGCAAATTTACAGCCTCCTATCATTAACAGTTACTTAATTGTGGCTTAACTAGTCTATAAATTACATACAATAAGCACTACAAATTTAGTTACCTCAATTTTTTTTTTTTAATATTTTTAATCAATGTCGACATTCGTCACAACGTGCATCCCCCCAGCGTTTTCAAAAAGACAACAGACAGAGACAACACGCGTCTCTGATCGGGACATTCCAATCAAATCGAGACCGTTGGCGAGCCTACTCGTCTGATACAATACGCCCCAAGCTCCCCATCGATTGTGAAGGCGCTAGGGTCACTGTCCTTTGACACCGCAACGATGATCCGAATTGTGAACATGATACTAACAAGAAGATAGTAATGTTGCTGATAATTTAACATTTGCGTTGGAATTAATTAAAAGAAGCTACATAAGTTACGTCATTAAATTAAGCAAAGCTTGTGACACCAGATATCAACAACAGGACATCAACAACAACCTGGTACCGGGCGAGAGCAACATGTAGCAGTTCTGGAAAAAAAGAGAAATAAAACATGTCACTCTGTTAAGCGATAATAGTCACATACTTAACATAATATAGGCACACTGGCAATCCCAGCGTGGGATGTCCACAAACGAGATGGACGGACGCTTTGGTAAAGTCCGGAGGTTCAATGTGGATGCAAGCCGCCTGCAACCGTAATGATTGGGTAATGAGTGAATGTCCTACGACTGAAATGATGATGATGATAACATGACTACTAGATATTTTTGAAACCGTGGTGACCTAGCGGTTTGAGCAATAGCCTCTCAAGCAGAGGGTCGTGGGTTCGCATTTCTTGAGTTTAGGTGTCCTCGCGATGTTTTCCTTCACCGTAAAACTCCTTGTAAATATCAAATGTAATTTTGCACATAAATTCCGAAAAACTCAGTAGTGTCAGCCCAGGCTCGTACACACGACTTGCTTGAGTAGCCATAGACCACGAGGGGTAATTACACAAAAGATCCCTACGGGTAGAAGTGTATCCGCAAGGATCCCTAATACTAATACTAAGATAAGATAAGCCATAGACCATGGCTTACTAGTAAGATACTAAGATATAAATCCACCTTTAGGTACAATTCATGCAGCAATTAGTCTACTCAGATATCTGCTGACCGTACCAAACCATCTTCCCCTTTCTCATGCATTCAGAACACTATTCACAGGATATTGGGCTAATATTGCAGTAGGTAATCCAATTAGAACTATGGTATGTAGTATGAATAGCCTTTGATGTGTAGGCGAATGTCCGAATGTATTGCATGGTGGTTTGAAGAAATGCTTTGTGTTCAGTTGTATTGTCCGTGTCAATGGAATATTCCAAATAAATTCCGAAATTTTGAGTTAATATCCGCTTTGAAACCTAATTTAGTTGGATGAAAGGTTAAATAAAACAAAAGGTCTGGAATGCAGATTGTTGAATATGTCCGCATATTTGGATCAACGGTCTATATCGGATGGTCGAATATTTTTTAGCTTAATGTATTGTTTGATCGAATGATTGTTTCGTTTGATTTGAATTGTGCTGAAAACATCGACATCAAAATAAATCTAACCGAATCGGAAATTTTGATTATCAGAATTTGGAACCTTGTCTCCTAAAAAAGGATAAGATTTGGATATGCCCTTAACTTAGTACGCTGGAAATGACGAGCCTATGCAAAAGATTTACCAAAATATTAAATCAAACATTACGACAGGGATAAAAATGTTATCAAATTTAGGTACAGTCAAGTGTAAAAATATGGGTGCACACAACTTGCTCATAAATATGTCCCATAACTCTTATGTCGTCGAATTAAGGTATATTCATGTTACGATGGGAGGATTAAATCGATACTTATTTTTGCACTTGACCGTACATAAAACTTACATAATTTAAAAAGTTCTTAAATCTTAAAAAAATATTGACGTGTTAATAACTTTTTAATTAGACAAAAATGAGTTAATTATTTATTTGAAACCTTAAGGACAGGACAGGCAAGGAAGGACAGGCAAAAGGACCAAGGATTCAAACCGACAAATCTTTCGTAAGCATTCTCATGCAAAACATTGACAAACATTCTCACGCTGTAGACATTAGCAAATAATTACAACCAAACACTTTTAAACATGACAAACGACTGTAATCCACTCATGTGTGAAGACGCGTGGCTAGGAAATTTGACAAAGAAAAAATTTAAACCGATCTCACTGGGAATATGAGCCCTAAAATAGATGATGTTGATACCATTATTGTGTAAAATGTAGACGATTTAAATCAAATTGAAATGTAAACTGCAGGGCGTGATGTCAACGCTTCTGTTTAGTGACTTTTAATGGTTTTTGTAACACCCAATTGATCACGGATTGAATCACAAACTATAATATGAAAATAAATATAAATAACATGTAAGAGGCATGAGAAAGTGAAGCTTACAACATTGTGCGAATTAAAATGTAATTTATTTTATGTGAAGAGTTTTAATTTTATTCGTGGGAATATTAGTTGTTTATGAGTTAATAATTTTTTTGCGATCAATTTACATACGTTAGGCTGATTAAGCAGTAATTTTTGTTATTAAATAGCCAAGTTGTATTGGAAACTGAAAACTACTTTCTTAATATCAAGGGCTTGATAATTACCTAGGCTAGGATACTACAGAAAGACATCCATACGAATATTATAATTTACTGATATTATAAAATGCAAACGTGTATCTGTCTGTTATTTCTTCACGCTTAAAGCGCTGAACCGGTTTGTATGAAATTTGATATGGTGATAGTGTCAGACCCAGGAATTGGCATAGGATGGTTTTTATCCCAAAAAATTGCTTAATTCTGTAAATGAATGAATTCTTTGCAGACGGAGCCACGGGCTACAGCTAGTTTACCATAAAGTTAAAGTACTGCAGCATGATTTAAATTAGTTTTATTTTCTTACCTAAAATTGCAGTACATTTAAATATTTATGACCTATTAGACGTCGTCCCATTCTATTTGGCGGAAGAAAACAATGGTCTTAATCCTACAAAACCCACTAAAACTATTTGCTACAGTTTCATCGGAGTCGATAAAACACGTTTAGTAAGGGTCTGCTTACAACAACCATCTATTTATCTATATTTATAAAAGAGTAACGTGACTGACTGAATAGCACACAACGCATAGCCTAAACTGGAGCCAGAGACTTAAAATTTGGCAAACATATTGCTGGAGGGTTAGAGAAGTGTACTAAGATAAAATACACCCAAGAACACATTGGGTTTAACCGGTATCGTTCGTTTCTCTCCCGGCCATTATCACCTAAGTTTGCATTTAAATATAATAAATAAATAAATAAATATTAGGGGACAATCTTACACAAATCGACCTAGTCCCAAACTAAGCAAAGCTTGTACTATGGGTACTAGCCGACGATAAACATACTTATATGTATAAAAAAATAAATACTTAAATACATAGAAAACATCCATAACTCAGGAACAAATATTCGTGCTCATCACACAAATAAATGCCCTTACCGGGATTTGAACCCAGGACCTCTTGCTTCGTAGGCAGGGTCACTACCAACTAAGCTAAAGCGGTCGTTATTTTTTCGGACTATGTCGCTTACTTTCGTTGCTCTGGTGTCTCCACGTTTTTGATTAAATGGGTGAATAATCATGTGTTTTGACCGCTTAGTTAACATTGCCGTCACACAATTATTACCAAAACGTAAGGACAAGTCACCAGAGCTTTGGTCACACTAGATTGGGCATCAGTACTGTCTTTAATTTTCATAAAAAGTTACCCTGGTCATCATCTCTTTTAATAATATTTGCTGAAACGGTAATGATTAAAAAATCCGCTATCGCTTGTGTTTTACTTCAGTAACGGTATTAATTTCTTAAGGCACAAGCGATAGCGGATTAAGAGTGACATCATACCCTCAAACGCGCTCTATTAGTTGTCTTGGGTCAGTTGGACATCGATCAATGTCCCAACTAATTCCTTCCCCGGACGATAGGAAAGTTAAACGTTCTCTACGTGATGCTGGCCGAATTGGATGTTTTTCTTCCCCCGGGAATTATTTAGGAGTGGACAAATAGTTGGGAATGTGTCACGGATGATAAGTGAAAGGAGTATTGGATTTAGTTGGGGTTAGTCTTAATAAGTGGTAAAGTTGGTTAATTTGATGACAATTCGGAAACAATTAAAACAATCGGAGGATCGGAGGATTTAGGTCAAGTATGAAAAAAGTTTAGTGTTCTGTAAATACCTTTGACAGTTTATTTAGTGGTATATATTAGCTTGAGGTCTCGGGTTCGCGTCCTGGTCAAGGAGATATTTGAATGAAAAATAAGAATTGTTTAGGTTGTGGGTAAATAAAACTTCGTGAGGAAACCTGCACACACCTGAGAAGAAGTTCAATGGTGTTTGTGAAGTTCCCAATCCGCACTGGGTCCGCTGGGAACTATGGCCAATATTTAATTCTGAGAGGAGGCCTATGCCCTGTAGTGGGACGTATATAGGCTGGGATGATGATGATGATGAAACAAATAAATTATTAACCATAATCTGATTGATACCAAATTTCAAACAAAATCATATCAGATGAGACTAAAGGAGCACAACCCTCTAAAAACTCCAAAACACCTCATCTTACTTCTAATCAACCGGAAAACCCTGACAAACCAGCTTACGATTGTTCCAGAAGCATCGTTTACTCCAAAAACACCGTCTAATGACGTTCGCAAGCCCCCGCATTATCTCGCGATGCAAATCCCATCGACGCGTCGCATCGCATCGCAATTAGTGTAAACTCTAAAGCTCTTGATCCGCATCTGGCTTCACGACTCGCAAATCCGATGTGTCGGGATGTATTGCGTTTGAAATACAACGTTTTGCTTATTACTGGAAATGGTCAAATTTAATGTTGGGTTTAGAATTACACCTTTCCGTTTCTTCCGTAGATGTTGTAAGAGGGAAGGAAGTTTCCGTGGAAGGTATATTGTAGGCTAGCAACCTGTCACTATTAAACCACATTTACCTTTAAACCTAAAATTGTTCACTATTACGTAAAAACTGGACTAAGAAATTATACTAGTTGAAACAAAGAGATCGCGAAAAAACGCAAATGCTGAAAATGAATGCACGGGAAAACGATTTCGCGGAAGCCGTCTAACAAATCGTTTTTTTATAGAAGTGACAATTATTGTTTGTTGCTAGAAACTGTGCAATTTGTTAAAATACTTTCATTGGCGGTGGTCTCTTCTAAACATTAAACATCTTTGCAGTGTTTAAAGCTGAGCTTTTGTGTATCTATCATAATTAGGTTTCACTTAATTAATACTCAACTGCTAATTTAAAACTCTGGTCTTGTTTTGTCCTAGTTTACAATCGTACTTATTAAATTTTAAGAATTTTACAGAATATTAATTTTATGTTTGACTATAAATATAGTAGGTACTAAACAAGACGAAACAAATACAAATCATCATCATCTTTGAGTGGATCTTTGAGATTATATGTTTCAAATAATAGAAACCTATGCAACTGAGACATGAACTATTATAATTATTATTATTCTTTACATAATGACATGTGTTTTAACGGAGCAAAAAGGACCAAGATTATTGGAAAAAAGTAAACTTATTGAAACTTTCTTCAATTACAGCTAGCATCTTTTGCGAATGTGCTGTATCGATTTCAAAGGATATATTTCCAATTAACTTCTTCGAAGTCATATTTTGTCTATGATAATGATAAAATTTGAAAAATAAGGAAGTTGTCACAGAAACAAACTTTTGTAAATGTTAAATTACAAACAGATAAAGTAAATTCAATAAACATCAGTCATCTTGATCTTGTAGATGATATAGATTATTCTGTAGATCATCCCGTAACTAAAAGTTTGATGGATCACGGGCACGCGTCACGACCGATCGCTTCCGATGACGCAACGAAACGAACAAGATAATTCGATGATGTATTTGAATGAAAACTGAATGTTTGATTGAATGGACACGTGACTGCTGACGTTACAAATTGCAGTTTTCGAATTATTTTTGGTTGCGACTGGATGGATTTAGAATAAATATTGTTTCAATATACAAGTCATTATGAAGCTATTAAGCAGAGTAATAGTGGAGCATTACTAGCTATGTTATCTACATGACTGCATACAGCAGTTTCTAATGATTGAATGTTAATTACTTGGATCCGAATGGATCCGAAATAAGACCAAAGTGAAAGACGTCATGGCTGTCATAGCAAAGAAAAAGTGGGCATGGGCAGGACACATTGCGAGAATGGACGTGAGTTCGCTGGACAAGGCAGGTCCTTGAGTCCCAGAGCGGACACTAGGGGGCGCGGAAGATCACCGCAGCGCTGGCTGGACGACATTTGACGACACGGAGGCAAGGACTGGATGAGACGGGCACAGGATCGCTAAGAGTAGAGGAAAAGTGAAGAGGCCTACATCCAAGATTGGATCTATAAAAGGCCAACCTGATGATGAATAAGATACTTTCCTGCATCTTTCAACTGCACTATGTTAGCAAAAAAAAAGCATATAAATACTACATAAGCCAGAAACAAACCTAATTGTTGCCATCAAAACAAAAATTACAAAGGTAACACTACTCCGATGAACAACATAAAGTTGTACTCCTCAAAAGGCATTATCTGTAATGAAACTATGTTAATAATAGAAAGGGTAAACACTTAGCAGAAACCCATGTTATATCACGCCATAAATCTATCAAACCGATATCCAAAGTCCTCCATAAGATTAAAGCCGCTATTCATCAAGGAAACAATAGTTGCTGTCAAATAGTGAACAAGTTGGAACTTGGTAATACGTATGTTAATGTCGGCAGTCCCTTTGCTGGTTTATTGTTATGGTAGCTTGCCCTAAAATGTTTCTTGATAGGAGTTGAAGGTGTTCGTACAGACAGCCGCGTAGTTTGAAGAATAAAAAGGAAGAAAAGGGAAGAAGAATAATAGCAAGGTTAAAAAAAAATCTAATAAAACATATTATGGCATTGGCAATATTTTTGTAATAAATTTGAATACTAGACATTTGGGTCTATTCGTAAAAAATCTTACGGCACATGACATAGATAATTTAGTATTACAAAATCATTTCATGATATTATTGACTAAGGTTCACTAGTTTTTCTTAAGCACGGTTTTATACCCCATCAGTAATTATGGAATCACAGCCCGTATCTTTAGCCAAGACTGATGATTCACATGCTAAGTACCTAAAATAAAAAAAGAGATCCGGTTTATTGAAAATTAATCCGTCGCCAGATTTAGAAAAATATGTGTTGAAAAGTGCTTGTAGAACACTAAATACAAGGCAAACGCAAATACAACAAACAACTGTAACCGCCACAACGGATGCTAATACTGTATGTAACAGGCAGTCTAAGAATTAAATACTTACTACTTCACAAAGGATCTAATGGAGTTCATATTTTTTTATTTTAAATAATGAAGGACATGGAAGGATGTGCAAAGTAACGCTTGAAGCTTTATACTGTAAAGCTCTCCATCTGCCGCGGCCGTATGTCCGTAAGAAGCGAACCGTATCTAAGAGCTTTGCATCCCGATCGTAATGTTCGTGAAATTCAAAACGGGCCAACTGTGCGTCGACGGCTCGAGCCGATTTATTGAAGTGATTTTAGAGTGAATTTCGCATTTATTGCGAATTCAATGAGATGTTGATCGTTACAATTTCAATCAAAGGCAAATAGACAGTAAAACGACGCGTAAGATCTTATTTATTTTGTCACAGTTACAACACTTGTTTGTTTTGTTACGAAAAGCTAGTGAATGAAATTGTATTACCTTTGTTTGACCTATTGCCTCTCAAGCAGAGGGCCGTGGGTTCGAATCCGGGTTTTTCGGGAATTATGTGCGAAATTATATCTGAAATTCACCATGAGCTGTACGGTGAAGGAAAACGCCGTGAGGACCGAGTAAACCTGCTCACACCTGTGAAAATTTGATGGTGTGTGTGAAGCTCCCAATCCGCACTGGGCCCGCGGCGGAATTACGGCCCAAGCTCTTTCATTTTGAGAGGAGGCCTGTGCCATGCAGCGGCATATAGGCTGGGATGATAATGATGATGTAAAGCTTGTGTCTATCTATCTACCAACTAGAACATATTGTTCTCTATTCCTACAATACCACCTTAGGTACCCAACTCAGGAACTGATCGATTCAATTTACAACCTCTTAGCGAGCACTATTCAAAGTGGCCCATCAATACCACCATTGTGACAAATATCAAAACGTTGGGAACAAACTGTTCCCGCCTTAGAGCATTAAACCAACTGGAGTTCCCGACAGCGGGCCCACGTTAATCTTCGTTAACTACGTCCAGAGGTCATATCGTCTAACGCGCGGACGGCTTGCCATCAATTTCACCATTTCTTTCTGTTATTTTAACCACTGATGGTTGTCTCCAATCGTTTGTCACAAAGAAATAGTGAATGAGATACCATGCGTTCGCGGTTTAGACAATTTCTGGGATAAAAATTATTCTAAGTCCTTTTAAGGATCTCAAACTATCTCCATACAAAATTTCATCTAAATCAGTTCACCAGTTTAAGCATGAAGAGGTAACAGACAGAAAGAGTTACGTTAGCATTTATAAATATTAGTAAAGATACAGACAGTTCATCAGCCCAGTAAGTAAAGCTATTGGTGCAAACTCAATGTCATAGTGTCAATTTTGGGCTCTAGTATTGACATTTTGTATATATCCGTGCTCACTGTCAAAAGAGTTTTTTGTAAGTGCCGATTTTTCAATTCGTCAGTTAAAATTGTCACTTTCCGTTTTTCAAGTCATAGGAAAAAGACAGAGTATACATACATTTACCTGATAGTTACTGTTTACTGAAAATTGAAAAATCAGTCCTTAATAGAAATAAGTGGGCCTCCGGATAGTTTGATATTCCAAGATCAAAACGATGCGAACAAACTGTTCCATTAGTCAAATTAATTATTTACCATCTCTCAGACTGAAGACATTTGTCCTTTGACCATATTGCTGTAGGGTTTGCAATCGGAGCAAGTGTAAAGTTGTCGATGAAATTCACGCTAATATTCTAGTAGTTGAATGCTTTTGCTGACATTACAGAGCGAGGGAAACTTGGTCATTGTTTGTCATGGATTGTTTAGTCAAAGTAACCGTAAAGTTGTCTAACGCTTCTGACGCTTGCCATCGCTATCACTATTTCTTTCTGTCAAACGGTATAAGATGATGACAGAAAGAGACGGTGAAAGCGAAGGCAAGCGTCAGAAGCGTTAGACAATAATCGGGAATTGAAACCAGGACCTCAAGCTAACAAATACAAATACGTTTATTGCCAACAACAACAACACCAAGGCTCCGGTCTAAGATAATAGTATGAATTATCAGACCACTATTCTACTTAACCAGTTAGTGTGGGACATCATTCTGCATAGGTAAATAGACAGACCTACAATAAAACGAAAACTTAAACCACAAAAGTTACCTTTAGAACTTGTTTCCTTCCTCGCATAAATACCTCCCAGACTTCTACATTTTTATCGACAAACATCCCAACCCTTATTCTCCAGCAATTTGATATTCAGCGCAATCGTAATCTGTCTGTCTGTCGTGAACAATACTCCGGAATACATTAACTTGAAGTCAACGACAAAACCGCGCTCGCCAGTTCCAGTTTCCTTTGATACCTTTGCCAGATTAAGACACAGTCGGATGTCGGATGATTTACCGCAATTGTTGTGTCTCTAACAGCTTGAATAGATTTATGTCCATTTAAAGGTTCTCGAGTGGCGTTCACGGACCGGAAGACGCAGTGTAGATAGGCCTCCAACAAGATGGAGTGACGACCTGGTTAAGGTTGCGGGGTCGCGTTGGATGCGGATGGCACGAAATCGATATGTTTGGCGAGCCTTGGCGGTGGCTTATGTTCAACAGTGGACGCCGCGTCTATCGTCGGAAATGATGATGATGAAAGCCATCTAGATGTAGATTAAAACTTAAAATTGGTCCACAATTAACAACACCTTAAAACCTTGCTACTTCAGAAGCACACTTTCATCCGTGTAACGCATAAGTGAGATAAACGTACCAATACTCGACACCTCAACGCCCAGTAGACGACACCCGTTTGTCACCTCTCTGACATAAAATTTAAGGTGCCTGTATTGGGTTAGTGTCGAGAACAGGGACGTTTACCTTACGTGTTTTTGTAGAGGAAAGCTCCTTCACTTCGAAATAAATCAAAAATGAACTTATACTTTCTACTTTGGAGGTAAAGGAAGGACGGATTTTTGCAAGAAAACACATACTTATGTGTTGCATATTGTTGTGAGGGATTCTGTACTTCAATTCGTTAGCTATAGAAGGTAACACTAAAATTCTTTAATTTCCAATAAATCCTGTTTATTATTTAAATTACCTAATAATTCTCAAGCAGAGTGTCGTGGGCACAGAAATATATCGAGATAGAAGGAAAATGCTCGGCAATTTGTAGCGAGACCGAGCCTGTAACATCTTGCGTAGGTACTTTGACGTCACGAGTGTAATTTAGTGATGGGAAACATAAGCCGCGCGAAATCAATTCAAAAGCATCGATTCACAGATCGATTAGGGAACCGATTCTTATGCACAGAGGAAATGATAATTATTTTCGACAGAGGAAATGAGAAAGGTCAGAATTTCAAATCGAAAAATATAAATGTAGGTAGGTACCTAACCAATAAATTGCTTTACCTTTGTCAATACCTACTATAGCCGCTGCAGTTATTCATCATCATCATCATCATTTCAGCCTTAGGACGTCCACTGCTGGACATAGACCTCCCTCATTGACGCCCAATCATTACGGTTGAAAGCGACTTGCATCCACCCTGAACCTGCGGCCTTCACCGAATCGTCCGTCCATCTCGTTGGTGGACGTCCCACGCTGTGCTAGCCAGTCTGTGGTCTCCATTCGAGAACTTTTGGGCTCTAACGACCATATGTTCTGCATGCTATATGGCCTGCCCATTGCCATTTCAACGAGCTAATCCGTTTGGCTACGTCGGTGACCCCGGTTCTTCTACGGATCTCCTCTCTTCTGATTCGATCCCGTAGAGAAACTCTGAGCACAGTCCTCTCCATAGCTCGTTATTACCTACCTACCTATAATCATGTAAATACTACACACACACACACGCACATTTTTTAAAATAATATTTAGCCTTATGTAACTGTGTACCTTTTCATCATATGACATCATCACTACATCAATAGTCGGATAAGCTGTACTGATTACTCGTCGGTACTTTGATGAGCCAGTAAAGGTGTCTTCGTGGAAATGTATAGAACAATTCTTGCTGTTTTTTGTAGATTCCTTTTTTTTTAATATGAGGATCATTCGGAAAACTAAAATAAAATTGCAATATAGAAGTAACCATAACCTGTTTGTTAATAATATTTGCTTTGCACTACGTACATTATATAGCTACATAATAATATAAAAACGTAATTATCATTTCCTCTGCTTTCAAAATCGATTTTAATCGAGTAAGAACTGCGATAGTGTACTAGTGTACATCACTATTCTTACTTTTGACAGAAAAAATGATAAATTGACCTTGGATGTGACTCGATAGTTTGAATAGCTTATTTTTACATTGCTGGTTTTGAACGCACGCCATGTCTGGCTCGTCAAATTAAAGCCGCAATGGAAAGCTAGCGTGGACACACTATCGCCCGCTACTGTTCTGATGAAAATAATAAAATAAATCGTTTTTTAATTAATAACAGATATTTTAGGACAAATAGTACTTACCAATGAAAGGAAATACCTCGACTAACAGCTCCAACTTTATCTGTAGTATTTGAACAGTAAATTACTGAACAACGAGTCATTTTATTTTTAAAACCTGACGTCGCACGCAGACCGCGGTCGGGAGCAGACTGAAGTTCGCGGCGAGCATTGGGGCTTATAAACTCCATTTGGCCAGTCAACGTACGTAAACTCTTTCCTTCTATCTCGATATATTTCTGTGGTCGTGGGTTAAAATCACGGCTTGCACCTCTGAGTTTTTCAGAAAGTTCAGATACGAAATTACATTTGAAATTTACCCCGAGCTTTAGGATGAAGATCGTGAATAAGCCTGCACAAACCTGCGAAGCAATTTAATGGTGTATGTGGAGTTCCCGATCCGCATTGGCCCCGCGTGGGAACTACAGCCCATGCCCTCTCATTCTGAGAGGCCTATGCCCAGCAGCCGAGATGACTCTCTTTTCATTTCATGACCTATTAGAAATGTACAGTCACGGAATTTAATTTTCACCTCACTAGCTCGGAAAGCCCTTTTTGTTTGTTTGACATCTATTGAGAAAATCGCTTTTTATCCACATGTGAAGAAAGAGTTTTGACATTTGAGGGCAGCTTAAGTGATATTTGACAGCTAACGAAACGTAAAACGTTAAAAGTGCTGAATTTTTAAAATCACAATTAATGAATTGCATCGAGTAAAAAACACTAAATACAGTCTTACAACTTTATTTTAATTCATAAATATCAGCATTCAACATTAACCTTCATTCTTGTTGTAAAAACGGATAAAATGTTATGACAGTCCAAGTAAGTCGATGTGCGAACAAAACGCACCCGAAATAATAAAAAAAAAACTTAAGTCAAAACTTTTCAATTAAATATTCGCATGTTTTTCTAATTATTTTCCTCGCTGTAGTGAGGTGAAAAGTTTTGTGTTATACACGGGTGAAAAGTTATTTTACGTCTCGTGTGTTGAAACACTCACTATCGAAAGGATTCTATTTTTGAACCACTCGCTTCGCTCGTGGTCAATCATAGAATCCTTTCGATAGCTCTTGTTTCAAATGAACACTCGCTGGTAAAATACAACTTTCCCCCCTTGTATAACAAATAACTATTCCTACCCACCTAAGTTTGAATATCGTAGGTACGGCAAACTGTCACCATAAGAGCTAGCAAGCATTGATGTTATTTTGACGTGTTGCAATTGACATTTCGACCTTAATTCATTGCGAATATTACACGACATTTTACGAAATGGGTAGGGAATTAACCCTTTCAACGCCAAGCCTCGATAAAACGTAAACCTGCTTTGAATCTTATGTCATTGTGTCAAGATCACTTTGACAATGTACTTTGTGACACCTATATGTGTCGTTGGCGTTGAAAAGGTTAAATTCCTTGACTGTACTTAACCCCAGCCACAAAATATTTTAGCACAAATATTGCCTATCTATATATATATAAAATTCTAAACAGACTGACTGTTGATATATCAACGCACAGCCCAAACCACTGGACCTAGAGACTTGAAATTTTGCACATAGATTTCTTATACAATGTAGGCATCCACTAAGGAAGGATTTTCGGGAATTCCCACGGGAACGGGAAAAAACGGGATTTATAGATTCGATTCCGAGTGACCGTATCTCAGTAACTATAATAACTAGACTCTTAAAATTTGATACACAAGTAGGTATTACAATAATGAAAACATCAATTTCAGGATTTTTCAAAATTCTCACGGGATAAGGAATAAACGGGATTTATATATTCAGTTCAACGGAATCCTATGAACTATAATTACTAGACTCTTCAATTGTGGCATAGAAGTAGGTAATCATAATAGTAAAAAACAATTTTAAGGATTTTCGGAAATTCCCACGGGATAAGGAAAAACCGGGATTTTTCGTTTTACTGGTCGTAGAAAGCTAAAATTCGGCACGTAGGTTGCTTGGAGAGTGTAGAAGAGCATTAAGAGAGGACTATCCAAAATTCCCACGGGAACGGGAAAAAACGGGATTTATATATTCGATTCCGAGTGACCCTATCTCAGTAACTATAATAACTAGACTCTTCAAATTTGATACACAAGTAGGTATTATATTAGTTAAAACATTAATTTCAGGATTTTTAAAATTCCCACGGGATAAGGAAAAAAACGGGATTTATATATTCAGTTCAACGGAATCCTATGAACTGTAATTATTAGACTCTTCAAATTTGGCATAGAAGTAGGTAATTATAATAGTAAAAAACTGTTTCAAGGATTTTCGGAAATTCCCACGGGATAAGGAAAAAACGAGATTTTTCGTTTTCTGGTCGTAGAAAGCTGAAATTCGGCATGTAGGTTGCTTGGGGAGTGTAGAGGAGCCTTGAGAGAAGACTTTCCAAAATTCCCACGGGAACGGGAAAAAACGGGATTTTTCGTTTTACTGGTCGTAGAAAGTTGTAATTCGGCATGTAGGTTGCTTGGGGTGTGTAGAGGAGCATTGAGAGAGGACTTTTCAAAATTCCCACGGGAACGGGAAAAAACGGGATTTTTCGTCTTACTGGTCGTAGAAAGTTGAAATTCGGCATGTAGGTTGCTCGGGGAGTGAAGAAGAGCATTAAGAGAGGACTTTCCAAAATTCCCACGGGAACGGGAAAAACGGGATTTTTCGTTTAACTGGTCGTAGAAAGTTGAAATTCAGCATGTAGGTTGCTTGGGGAGTGTAGAGGAGCATTGAGAGAGGACTTTTCAAAATTCCCACGGGAACGGGAAAAAACGGGACTTTTCGTTTTACTGGTCATAGAAAGCTGAAATTTGGCATGTAGGTTGCATGGAGAGTGTAGAGGAGAATTAAGAGAGGGTTTTCCAAAATTCCCACGGGTACGGGAAAAAACGGGATTTTTCGTTTTACTGGTTGTAGAAAGCTAAAATTCGGGATGTAGGTTGCTTAGGGAGTGTAGAGGAGGATTGAGAGAGGGCTTTCTAAAATTCCCACGGGAACGGAAAAAAACGGGACTTTTTGTTTTACTGGTCGTAGAAAGCTGAAACTCGGCATGTAGGTTTTTTGGGGAGTGTAGAGGAGCATTGAGAGAGGACTTTTCAAAGTTCCCACGGGAAAGGGAAAAACGGGATTTTTCGTTTTACTGGTCATAGAAAGCTGAAATTTGGCAAGTGGGTTCCTTAGGGAGTGTTGAGGAGGATTTAGAGAGGGATTTCCAAAATTCCCACTGGAACGGGAAAAAACGGGACTTTATGTTTTACTGGCCGTAGAAAGCTGAAATTCGGCATGTAGGTTGTTTGGGGAGTGTAGA
This sequence comes from Archips xylosteana, assembly GCA_947563465.1. NCBI lineage: Eukaryota > Metazoa > Arthropoda > Insecta > Lepidoptera > Tortricidae > Archips > Archips xylosteana. The sequence continues at coordinate 14,566,779 of OX387364.1, read as the reverse complement.
GTAGCATTGAGAGAGGACTTTCCAAAATTCCCACGGGAACGGGAAAAACGGGATCTTTCGTTTTACTGGTCATAGAAAGCTGAAATTCGGCATGAGGTTGCTTGGGGAGTGTAGAGGAGCATTGAGAGAGAATTTTCCCCGTATTAAGAAAGTATTTTCCGAAATTCTTACGGGAACGGGAAAAAACGGGATTTTGCGTTTTACTGGTTGTAAGCTAAAATTTCAAAATTCATAATTTTATACTGTAAGTAGGCCGCAAAGGGCTCTTTAACCGACTTCAAAAAAGGAGGAGGTTATGCATTCCATTTTATGTATTTTTTTATGTAGGTATGTTCACCGATTTCTCGGTCAATTGTGGACCGATTTTAAAAATTATTTTTTTATTCGAAAGAATATAATATACTCCTGAGATGGTCCCATTGTCACGCAAGCAATCTTGCTTGCATGCTTGCTTGCTTGATATCTTGGTTCTTTGGAATTCTCATGGTACACGCGAGCGAAGCCGCGGGCAAAAGCTAGTTATAATACAAAAGCTTATCATGTCAATAAAGTAAGAATAAATTGAACCTGTCATCATAATCCGAAATTGGTTTCCAAACATCAAACTTTAAAAGAGAATCTATGATTGAATCAACACGCGATAAATCGGGGTTCCGTTAAGGGCTCCCTATTATATTAAAGAACTATGGAAATGGAAGGACTAGGATGGAGGAATTAAAAAAATAGTAGAAAGTTTAATTCATTTAATAACCGAGTAGCTTCACTCAAGCTAAACTCGAAAACACTTGTTTTCCCAAAGAAAAGACCAAGATCGATTATTTGCCTCCGAAAACCTCCACATAGCAAAGGCCATGTCAGGAAAATAAACAAATAAATAAAATAAAATATTAGGGGACAACCTTACACAAATTGACCTAGTCCCAAACTAAGCAAAGCTTGTACTATGGGTACTAGGCGACGATAAACATACTTATATAGATAAATAAATACTTAAAATACATAGAAAACATCCATAACTCAGGAACAAATATTCGTGCTCATCACACAAAGGGTTACTACCAACTAGGCTAAAGAGGTCGTCGAGCATGGCGACTCTGGCATCCAACGAGTTTGGGCTTGTATTTTTTTTATGGATAGTTTGGCTCTCATTAGTACCAAATACGCAAAATTGGAGCCGTCCAAACTTTTTGTAAAAAATATATATTTAAATGGGGAACGTATCAAAATATATAAAGTTTAAAACGAATAATGGACGAAATACATAATGGTGATAATATATACGAAAATTTTCTATGAAACTATTGATAAAACGAACTTTTTTAATCGTGTAATCTATCGTGTAGTGTTTTGGTTAGGTTTATTGTATGAAAATCCTGTAAAGTTGAGAATTTCCAATAAAATTGCATTATATCAAATGACCACTATGTATTTGGTCCATTATTAATTTTAAACTTTATATATTTTGATACGTACCCATTTAAATGTGATATTTATTTAGCTAGCCGATTTCGACGTCCGTTGCATATACTTACGTATTGTGAATTTCAAAGAGAATCATATGACATGAACTATAAGATTATATTGCCATACAGGAAATAAAAAAATACAATTTAAATGATTAGATTTTTTAAATTGCTTACACGTTAGCGACACCTCCAATGTTTACCAACGCTCGGCTGTGTATTAGGTTTTTTTTTGGGTATATCCGTTTGATCCCATTTATATTTGAATAAACAAAACCATCCCTGAAGAAGATAAGGTTTATAGAAGGATTTCTTATTGATAGTATTTGAATTTCGCTTCCAGTATCGCTAGCTCTGCAAACTTTCTATTGTGCTCAAGCAATATTGAGTGTGAACGTAAGGGCAAGTAATTGTGAAGATGCTGGCTTCGGATTACGAGGACCCAAGGGGCGGTTTGAGGGACGAGTGATACATCAGTGTCGGTTATACGAACAGTCAAAGTATTTTTGGAGACCACTGTACATGTGTCATAGTGGCCTTTGATGTAATAATAGACAATTAACCTAATCAAAAATTAAAATATTTAAAAACCCCCAACGCAATTAGGTCTCACATAATGTTTGAAAATAAAACTAAGTACTGCAGTTTAGACGACCAGATGGCCTAGTGATTAGAGACCCTGACTATGAAGCTTGAGGTCCCGGGTTCGATTCCCGTGTCGGGGCAGATATTTGTATGAAAAATACAAATGTTTGTTCTCGGGTCTTGGGTGTTTAATATGTATTTAAGTATGTATCTATCTATATAAGTATGTTTATCCGTTGCCTGGTACCCATAACACAAGCTTTGCTAAGCTTACTTTGGGACTAGGTCAATTGGTGTGAATTGTCCCGTGATATTTATTTATTTATTTTATTTATTTATTAAGTAGGTAATGCCCATTAAGCATTCAAAATCTCTTCCACAGCTAACAAAAGAGCTGATAACTCTGAAACGGCTGAACCAATTCTGATGAAACATATCTAAGAACCTATTGCCACGAAACCTGCTTTCAAATAAATCAGCTTTTTTGTTAGCTGCGAAAGGGATCTTAGACGCATAATGGGCATTTACTTTATTTTCAAACATTGTGTGACCAAATTGCGATGGGGGTTTTTAATTTTTTTAATATTTTTATTCATAGTGAAAATTTACGGATAAAACGAGTTTAACTCGCCATGTTTCGGGCTAATCCGTAGCCCTTCTTCCCGGAGCTTCACGTCACGGCGGCTGCCAAACGCGCACAAAAACCTTAAACTCGTTTTGAACCCGTTTTAAGACGTGAGTGATCCGTATATTTTCACTATGAGTGAGTCTCACGGTAGATTCATGTTTATCGTTATTCAGGTCTAACTCAGGAAATAAAATCAAGATGTTAGTAAATCTTCGTACTGATTCATTCAAAAGAAGCGTTATTTTAATTAATCGAACAACTTACAAAATAACTGTCAAAATAATTTCAGAGGTCCCTTTGTTTACTGAAGAGGAAATAATTAGAGCAGATTCAAATGAGGAAGGAAGCAAAAAAACAATAATTCATCAGGTAAAGGAAGATAATCCAGAAATTTTAACAATAGGAAACAAGAGAATTTTGTACGCAAATGGGATATAAGGAAGGGAGGCAAATTAGCAATTATGCTATGAAAAATTCACCGGAGTGCCTTGTTTAAAAAGCGGAGTGGATTTCGTTTTATTTTGTGCAATCTGAGATCTGGTGCGGGAACGTATGCGGATTTTATAATTTTAACTTTTATTATTTTACTTTACGAAAAATATGAAGTCCCACCCAGACTTCTTAAGGTTTTTACTTCTAGTAATAATTTCCAAAATCATGAAATGGATATTGTATGTGTCTGTTAATAAAGTCAGGACTTACGAGCTGTAGGTATCATAATAAGTAAAGGACAGTTTGAATGGTGATCAATCATATTACACTACAATAGAGATTTGGTGGCAAATCCCAAAAATTTGCAACAATTTAGAAATCCTGTTACAATATCACCCCAATGTAATCTTATACATATTCAATAGGACCGACCCACTCAAGTGACGTGCGTGGTGCTCGAAGTTGTCTCCGAATTAAGACAGATGGCGTTGATCAAGGACCTCTCGGACAATAGGGGAATAATACTGTATATTTCTTATATTTTGTACGTTTTAGTTAAAATCTCCGTGCTACATCGTGGTTACTGCTAATTCTATTCTTTTTGGCAGTTAGTTATTCTGAAAAATAAGCTTATCAAATGGTTTTCCTATTCATCGAATGCTACCCCCTGTGAAATGCATCGTCCAATCAATTGACACCATAGTCCTTTAAGTACATTACAGCACCCGATCAATGTAGAACAGCAAAATTTGGTTCTTTCAAATTTAACAGTCAAGAAAGAAGCCGAAAACAAGACAGTTGATACAATAAGCTGACTGTCTCCCTTCTTCTCGAATACTCTCTGTGAAATGAAAAATACATCGTCTTACCAATTGACACATTATAGTCTTTTACAATTATACTGTTTTAAACTTTCGTGATTTTCACTCATAATTATTATACTAATACTGCAATGTGACCGAAGCGTCGAGGTTAATATTATTTGCGTGATAAGTCCCGTTTAGTATAAGTCCTTTACAATACCCCACCAATAATTTAAATTTTGGTGGAGTTCAAAAATTTTGGACACCCTAACTACGATTAAAATTTGTATAAAAGTTACTTCAAATACTATTGGTAACCGTTGAGATGCATTACAATTAATAATGGGACTAGCTTTCAGAATATGTTTTAGTTATATTTTATATTTTTGTTTTCTTTTTTCTTATTTTACATATATATTTTTTTTAGTCTAGGATAGTTGTACATATGTAATATATAAGTATTGTGTTGTAAATATATTTCTATCGACATTAAAAAAAAAATAATAATAATAATTAACAAAAATACTAAACACAAACTTAAGTAAAAAAAAAGTAAGATAAAAAGTCTAGTTAAACAGTAAGGGCAATTTACGTGGTGCAGCAGAACTTTATCCAGCCAGTCGTTTTGTATGGCTAATTACGATTTAACGTGGTCCGACATTTTGGTCTCCCATACAAAAACATTACTGCCTTCAAATTCAAAAGTCAAGAAGGAAGCCGAAAACAACAGACTCATAATTCTACCAAAACTCAACACCGCCCATCCGCGACAAACATTTCAATTTATAGCTTTAAAAGTCACGAAGCATTATCAATGCAGATTTATCTGTCGTCTTAATTTGCATATTGCATGTGAGGACACATTTCCGAGCGTGTGTTTCCAACCGTTACGGGGATTACATTTATTTCCAATCTTCCTTGTTGATTGGAGTCGGCATTATTTGAATACTTTTTAAAATTTGAATAAACAAGTTTTGGAAGTTGTGTTCGAAAAATTGGGGGCGATGGAAGGAGTAACTGCTGTTGTCAAAATAATATGGTCTATCAACTGTCTCTAAGTGAAGTATTTGGATTCTTTTCTTTCTGGATTTACCGCAAATATTTTGTATTTCATGAAAGACCTTGTACAAGGATTGTCTGGAACGCTACTGTCATTAGGTATACTCACTAATACAGTCGCCAAAGTACGTAGTACAAGTAATTAGTTATTAAATTGATTTTTATTTTTATTTGTAGTTAGTTTGTATGTTCTTTTACGTACTTTTCTTTGTTTCTTTTGATGTTGTCTAGTACTTTGGTTGTATTTCTGTAATACTGTAAAATTTTTAATAAATAAAATCAAGTATACATTAGAGAAATTGCTAAAAAGTTGCATATGACCTTCTCAATTTAATGTGATATTCGCAACGATTTAGATTTGATTACGATTTCGCGAACCAGTGTTGTTACTAGAATAATTTATAGCTAGTAATTTAAGCATTAATTAAACAAACGAATGACAAGTAAATAAACAATTTGTGGAACACAATCTTGTAGCTTGTAAATTCGAACATGCACCAAGGAGCACTGGAGATTTCCGTTTTCAAAGAGAAATATCAAAGCCAATGCATCTTTGATGAAATTGTTTCTAAGATGTAACGGGCCACTGATTGGATTAATTTTCCAAAGGTTGTATTTTCATTTACAAAAGGTTCTGGCGAACGTCACCTGCTGTGGATTTTTCATTAGAAATTCAATAATGAGAAAATGGAACTTCACAATATTTTACCGGTTTTATGTAACTTTAGCTCTGCTGGAATCCTAACAATATTATAAATGAGAAACTCTGTAAAGATGTTTGGATGTTTAAATGCTTTTTAGTCAAAAAAATGTGAACAAATTTAAATGAAACTTTGCGCACTTGAATAAAGATCTGGATTGAGACATAGAGTACTAAGTATCCCAATAACCCCTAGTAACGATTTCGTGGGAAAATATTTTACATGTAACAAGAATAGATGGCGTTTCCCAAGAATGTTAAAGTACTTCAGCTTTCAAGATGACATGTTAACTTCCTCTGCAATCCATGGCGTTGTCAGAGAGAACGTTGTGTTTCAAAAATGTTCCTGAAATCTGCTCACACCTGAGAAGAAATTCAATGGTGTGTGAGTGAAGTTCCCAATTCGCACTGGGCCCGCGTGAGAACTACCGCCCAAACTCTATCATTTTTACAGGCCTGTGTACTACAAAGGGACATATATAGGCTGTGATAATGATGATCAATACTTGCAATTGTCCTGCCATTTTCATTAAACCAGACCAATATCAGGGAACAAATTATCCAGGGCTGGGGGGGTCAAGCAAAAAACTGCGGGCCGCAAGATGTCCGGTGCAGTTTGTCTTCATTGCGGACAGGTTTATGGGTGGGGTGCGGTAAATAATATCAGCGCCAGAGCCGTCATGCAACATTCATGGGAAATATTGTGTGTACAGGGTGCTGTTGATTGGGCGAGTCGGTTGTATTTGAAGACCTAGCTCGCGCTGTATCCGTTTTCTTCCAGTATACTTAGTGGAATTTAAAATTTGATTAAAATACAGTAGGTACAAATATTTTTTATTGATCACCAAAACAGTACAGAAAAAATAATAATAATAGATAATTTATTGAATTAGGCGTTACTTTGCGGAGGTCCATATTAATTAACTGAAACAATTACTATGCGGGTCGCGGGTGAGCAAAGTAATTGTTTCAGTTTATTAGATTAAGATTTTCATTTTATTTCAAAATTTTGTAAACTAATGTCAAAGACAAATAAAAATAAATTTATACATTACATGATGGAAAATGATCACCACCTGCCCATTAGTAACAACAACTCAAAGAGAGTCACTGATTCGTTGCCGGCCTTTAAAAAAGAAGAGGAAATAGGGGAGGCGGTGGGGGAGAAGTGGTAAAATTAACTAATAACCGTGATAACTAAACTAAAATTAGAAAAACAAATAAAAGATTCCCCCCGCAGCATGGACTCAAAGGTGCTGGCAGCATTTCCTCGCTGAATAGCAATGCTGATACGTTGTGCGAGGACGCTGCCAGCTCTTCAGTTCGCTGTGTTCAAAAAAGTCAAAAATAAAGTCAAAATATCTTTATTAAGTAGCAAGCACAGAATCTACGAGCAGTGCGGAAACCCCCTACTGAGAAGAATCCGGCACGAAACTCAACAAGGTAAGTACTATCGCCCCAAGCGCCAGATAACCACCTTAAAGGCCCAGTTTGCGTGCAGTGGCTAGACATCTGTCCATAACGATCCATAGCAATAAACATCAACGGCTGCAAGCAAATTTGTTTTGAAAATGGGTATCTGACGTCTGGGGCGATGGTACATTTATTTTATTTTTCTTCAAGTTAAATTCTGCAGAATATCAGCGATACGGGGAATTTGTTACTTTGTGCTGGGACAGTTTCCGTTTTGTGTCCATATTGCTCCTAAATATGGTCCATGTTGAATAACTATGTAAAATCTAGCCCAATGAATATTATTTTCCCCGTTTCTTTTCTTCTTTTATCCTTAGATAATATTAAAAATCCATTATGTCAAGACATCAATAAAGGGAAATTCAAATTTCAGTTATTTTGTTTAAACAAATTGACTTCATATGTAGAAACTTAATCAGTTTAGTTATGCTTTGTATAATTTAAGAAAAATAGTGAATAAATCAGCAGTTTTAACTGTTTACCACGCATATGTTACGGCAACTTTAAGATATGGCGTAATATTCTGGGGAAATGCTACTGACAGGGAAATTATTTTTAGAAGCCAAAAGAAATGTTTGAGATCTGTGTGTGGCATTAAATCCATTGAATCGTGCAAACCATATTTCATCAAATTAAATATTCTTACTTTGCCGTGTCTCTATATTTATGAAATTTCAATATATATTAAATGTAACATCCACCAATTTTCAAAATTTAATAGCATCCGTCACCATGAAAAAATTTGTTGTAAACCATCAAGAACCGCTTTTTTTAAAAAAAGTTTTTTTGGAATGGCACCCCGAATATACAATAAATTACCAACAAAAATTGTTAAATTGGAAAATATGAATGAATTTAAAAATATGTTATATAAATTCTTAGTGTCTAAGGCGTATTACTCAATCAAAGAATACTTAAATGATATTTTTGATTGTAACTAACTTTGTGCATGCGATACACTTAACAATAGATAACTAGGAAATATTTGCATGTCCTTGTGATAAAACATGTGAAGCTATTTAATTTGTCTGTAAATCATCTTATTGTACCATGTTAAGCAAATAAATGATTGATTTGATTTGATTTGTTTAGTTTGGGATTAGGTCAATTGGTGAAAATCGTCCCGTGATTTATTTATTTAGTTTCCTAGGTCCAGAGGTTTGGGTTGAGTGTTGATTGCGGCAAGTTTTTTAAGCTCTCACATTTCGACATTATCTTATTTTTATTAATTATTTGACTTCATTTGTTTTGATTTTTTCACTATCTATCAACGAGTCAAAGTCATCTAACTATTGTTTACGAAATTTCTCTACCTTCCGTTTCGTTCTTTCAAATTGATTTTGAAATAAGGACTGAAATATTGATCCAAATAAATGAAACCGTACAAAAAAGGACAGCAAAATTTTCGACAGAGAACACTTTTTTCTCCAATTTTATCATTAGAGCATCCTGTACAAATCCCGCCGCAACTACATTCCCTCAAATACCTCAACGGAATTATCTTTGTTTCTATTGAGCCTAACAAGAATTATGAGAGGGCAGCTGGCGCCCTATTGAGGAAGTGGGGCCCATGTGTGACCAGACCAGTGCGTTTGGATGTTCCTTTAGCAACTGCCACGGTGCACGGTGTATGTTGACGACATTATGTTTCACTAGCTGCTGCCTGCGCCTCTGTGTGCGAAGAATTCGTTTATCGCGATCGGGGATCTATGCAATTTTTCGGAATAATAATATTCTATATGTTAATCCAGGTTATAAACTATCTGTGTGCCAAATCTCATCAGAATCTGTCGAACCGTTTTAGCGTGAAAGAGTAACAAACATTCAAACATCCATTCCCACAAACTTTCACATTTATAATATTAGTGGGATTACCAATCTGTAAAGATGCTAATCCCGGAACTAATTATTATCACGGCCTATATGCCTAATACTCTCAAATGAGATTCCGGATTGGGAACTTCACATGGGTACATCAATGAATTTCTTCGCAAGTGTGTCCTTCACCTCGTGTTAATTTCAAATCTAATTTCATAGTTACATGATTTCCCAAAAATTCAGATTTGCGAGACCGGGTTTGAACCCACGATCCTCTGATTGAAAGGCCACCACTAGGCTACCCTACTGCTTTATGTTTCCTCAGAGAACCCATGTTGCATCTTTTTATTTATTACTTCTTCTGATTTTAATGAATGCAATTTATTTTTGCTTTCATTGAAATTTAAACATTTTTGATCCACAATGTCGTCAATAAACAACCATTTCGAGTAATTCAACGCTTCAATAGATGTAGCTACCGCTAACACACTAAGCTCCGATCAAAACGAGATGTATAATAACACCAAATGATATTATGGTAATGAAATTTGTAAATGAAAAAATATTCACCCCAGAATTTACTAATCCATAGTTTCGCCCCAAAATGCGGTTGAGACCAACTATTTCTGCTAAATCGAAGTAAAAGGGAGCTTTAATCAAATCACTGGGTATCGAGATACCGGGATAGAGGGATAATCTAATATTATGATCCACTTGCATTTTTTCTGGTAATGATGATACATTTCCATGGATGATATTCATGGTCTGTTTTTTATCGAAAAATAATAGAATATCGCTAACAATTGTATTTTTTTCGCATTGGCCCCTCACTAGGCAACATTAATGTGTTCTAGTTCTCCATTATGTCGTCAAAAGCTTGACAACTTTTACTCAACATATTAATACTTTGACATGTGCCACATAATAATTATGTAGAACTCGTTATTGTACTTTAAACAAAATAAGAAATACATTCCCGAAGCCTATGTTGTGGATCTTATACTTTTAATATGTTTATTATTCAAGTTTAGTTAGGTATGTCATGATTTTTTGATTAGATAAATGGACTGTATAAATAAATAAAATATTTCAAAATTGTAAACTTATAAAATTAGTATTTTGTTGCCATCCAAGCTCTTCTTTATTGTGGCTCGTAGCGCACACAAACCACCCTAATGCCATTCCATCTTTTCACCATTACACCAAAACAAAATTCTATTTGCAACTCATAAATCACATATTACCTGGCAAGATTACAGACCGTAAGGGTTGAAGGCAATTTGTCATGTGGCCGGCCAAGCGTGTATGAAGACGATTCCAAGATTCCCTTTCGGGGATTTGGTAACTTGTTATTGTTCCGCTTTTGTGGGTTTACTTGTATGTAAAGGTATCAAAAAGAGGGTTACTTTAAGCTTCTTTTAAATCGAAAGCACGCTAAGTCGAAATCGGCCATGACTTAGAAGGTACGGGAAATGACATAACCAGCAATGGCAATGATGCTAAAGTTTTTCAATCCACACAAAAAGAGGGATGTTATAAGTTTGACCGCTATGTGTGTGTCTGTGTCTGTCTGTTTGTCTGTCTGTGGCATCATAACTCTTAAATGGGTGAATGAATGGATGCGATGGTTCTTAGACTTGTATCATCAAAATTGGTCCAGCCGTTTCATAGTTATCAGCTCTTTTGTATGCTGCGGAAGGAATCTTAGCTTTAATTGCGTTGGGGGTTATTAAAATTTTGAATTTATGATAAAGATGAAATGGGAGAGTTAGTAAATATGTATTTAAATATCCTTAAGCGAGTTTATTGCAAGCAATGAAACAGTGGTATAAGTCGTAGTAACCTAGTGGTTTGACCTATGGTCTCTCAAGCGGAGAGTCGTGGGTTCAAGCCCGGGCTCAAACCTCTGAGATTTCAAAATTTATGTGAGAAAATACATTTTAAAGCCACGAGCTTTACGTTGAAGGCAAACATCGTGAAGAAACCTATACACACTGCAAAGGAATTCAATGGTGTGTATGAAGTTCCCAATCCGCACTGCACCCGTTTGAGGACTACGGCCCAAGCACTCTCATTCTGAGACCTGCAATGAAACGTATACATTACATATAAGATGGGATGATGATGATGATGATGATGAATGAAACAGAAGGATGAGGTCAGAAAAGGTCTAAAAAATGTGAAAATTGCTACTAAATAAAGCTAAAGCTCACAGTTGACCATTAAAATTTCAAATGCAAGGCAAATAAGCCCCAATTAATAATAATTGAAGCCATAACAAGCATCCAATACGGGCAACGCAATATTTTCCTAATTAATTAACATTTATTTATTCTTTTAAATCATTCATACGATGCTTCTAATCCCTCATACGGGGTGAAATAACATGCGTGTGGGGTAAAAAGGGGTTAAAAAAGGGGTTAAAAAAGGGGCAAAAAAAGGGGTGAAAATAGGTCATGCGGACATGGGCTTTAATCTGTTTAATTAACATGGTGAAAAAAGGTTCGATTTCCACCCTAGGGCATCATAGTTAATGATGTGTTAATCTTTTACGGATCGAATGGAAAACATTACCGGGTAAACCGTATAATACCAGTGACAGAAAGGCAGGATGAAATATGACGGTTGTCATGCGTTTATTATGATTTATAAGCGAATATATATATATATATATTATATTGTTTGTGATTTCTGAAAATACAGGTTTCGTTTCGCAAGTTTTTATGAATCAAGATTGAAAACTGAAAACTTCTCATAGTTTTTATGCGTATTCAACACCTGCCTTTTTACAAGCTTTTATTTAACTCATCAATGTTTGACGACCAGATGGCCTAGTGGTTAGAGAACCTGACTACGAAGCTTGAGGTCCCGGGTTCTATTCCCGTGTCGGGGCAGATATTTGTATGAAAAATACGAATGTTTGTTCTCGGGTCTTGGGTGTTTAATATGTATTTAAGTATGTATCTATCTATATAAGTATGTTTATCCGTTGCTTAGTACCCATAACACAAGCTTTGTTTAGCTTATTTTGGGACTAGGTCAATTGGTGTGAATTGTCCCCTGATATTTATTTTATTTATTTATTATTTTAATGCCCTTAGTTGTGTATTTAAGTTGTCTTCAAAATTTTTAAGTCGAATTTTAGCCTACTGGGCACTAGTAGTGTTGATTTGTTTTGCAAAATCCCATTATTAGCACCAAATGTCATCAATAATAAAAAGTAAAAGTCTTACATGAACAATATGTGCTCAAATTTAATAAAAAGGGGTCATAAAAGTCGATATAACTTTTTGAATAAAGACCCATTTAGATTATGCAAGTTTCTTGTACAAGAATATGAAATAATTGTATGCGATTATTTTGTTGCAATAATAGTATTCATGAATTGTACTAAAGAGTTTTACCCATGAACAATAATCAAAAAAATAAATTCAATTATGAAATACAAACAGCCGATACACCTATTCCAGAATTGAATTTAAATTGCTTTAATATGAAAGATTATCACGTTAGATTTACACTGAGAATTTTTTTATTTCCTAGATTTTATTGTATATAATGTGCAAGAAAGTTGAATAATCTGAATAGGCCTTTATTCAATACGTAATATTATTACCTGCTCACACAAAACTTCTCATAATCGACACCAAAATGAAAAGCCCGCTGCCAAATCCATATAAAATTATGTCCAATTAAATTGGAATGATCGCCACGGTAACAGAGCTTTAAAATTTAAGGCCAGATGAGCCCAAATTGTCTCATTTCATTATATCTGAGGACGTTTGCGAGGGCAATCTCAGTGTGGATGGCGGATTCCAAAACACCTGAGACAGAGGTAATCAACAGGACTGTGATGCGAGAACGCTCGTGGTAATTTCATAAAAACAGATGACGACAAAAATCTGTTTGAGCAAATGAGATGGAAGGTTCCAGAATTGTTGAGTGTCTTTTGTTTTAAACATAATAGTGGGTTTTTGAAATCAATCAGACTCAAAGGTGAAATTTTGTCGAATACAAGCATTCCATTTTATTTTACAACTTTTCTAGGTTTTAGACGATTTTTTTTTGACAATGTTAACATGGAATCATAGAAATTTAGTAGCGGTTTACATGTAAACCAAAAAAAAATTGCCAAAGGAGTAGTAGAGTAGTAACAAAGAAGATGTTCGATTTTACATTTTATCCTTGAGCTGTGTCTCTTTATTAAATGTCAATCAGCATATTTTACTTTAAATTGTCTTTAAAATCTAACTTGCGAAGTCAATATAAGTATAACTTACAGCTTCCTAAAGTTAACAACTCCATTTACAAAAAAAGTACGTATATAATGGCCATCCGTGTATACAACCATCTCCCTGCTGAGATTAAAGTCCTTGAAGGGATCTTATTCAAACGCAGGCTAAAAAACTGGCTAATCGATAAAGTGTTTTATAGTTTAAACGAGTTCTATGTAAGCCAATGCTGAGTGGACTAATATTAGGTAGCTAAAATTAAAGACGCATGAAAGTATTTTTTATTTATTTGTTTTTTTTTTATATAGATTTATAGCTTTAAGTTATTTATTGTACGCCCGATAAGGGTAACTGTTGAAACGTGTTACTAATTATTTTGTTCCAACTTTGTATTTTACACAGTTATACAATAAAAAAAATATTCTATTCTATTCTATTCTAACAGAGCAGAGACTAATAAATTTATTGAATCAGGCGTTACTTTGCGGAAATCTATATCAATGAACTGAAACAATTACTTTGCTCACCCGCGACCTCGCAAAGCAAAGCGGTGGGTGAGCAAAGTAATTTTTTCAGTTCAGAGGCTACTGATAAGCGCAAAAATCGCGATATAAGCACTAAAATGTGTGTACGTGTGTGTTATTTAATAAACTTGAACGTTCCCTGATAACTGCACAGGATTATTTTTAGTCAACATCCACATATTAAAATGTGATTAAATATCAGTAAAGTAACATGTGTTTTCTTAACATTAAAATTTTGGGTTGTCCGTAGTAGTTCGACTCGGTGACTTAATGATTTCTATAGAACAAACAAAACTCACAATGTGAAAAAGAAAACGAAAAAAACTGAGTCACGTATCGAAAATTTGGATGGCTCCGCACTAACAACCTGCCACAAACCGAACTAATTCTCAAAAGATTAGAAAAAATTGCTATAAACTTCAAATTCTTATTACTTTCCCAACCCTTTTCATACATCTCATTCAAAACTGGATCATATTCCATCACACTAAAGCTGAAGGTTTGTAAATAACGAAATCCTTAACTGAATTTGGCCCGGACTCGTCAAGAGGTCGCTGACGCGTTCATGGGGAAACTCTCAAATCCCGATTAAGTTTGAAGGTGGTTTCGCAAATTTACCGGTTTTTGGTTAGACACTTTCTGCATTGCGATTTGCTTTTGATATAAATTTTATATAATGCTACCGTTGGCGTACAGTTTCGGTATTGATATCCAGCAGTTATCCGGGAGAAAAAGTATAATTAAATTATGAGTAGGTATAATTGTCCTTTTAATAATAATCAAGGTCCAAGAGGTTTAAAAATGTGACTGTCAGACAGATATATATTACTTTCGCAAACTAAGTTTTTTAAATATGAAGTTAGTACACACGAATTTGACAAACTATTTAGTCAAGAGTAAGGAAGTCAGATATGTTGCAGTTTTATGGTTAGAATCTGACACATATTTATTAGAATCAAATGTGGAATCTTACTGTTTCAAGTTAAGAATTATTTAAATCTAACAGTTAAAAGAATACTTCACCATTTATTTACAAATTGACTCAAATCTGAATATCAACATCATCTCCAAAAAATAATTCGCAAATATTCCCCAGTTCTATTTAATACCTACGCATAAAACTACATAAGTTACCTTATGAATCACTTACATAAAATATATTATATACTGTGGATAAAAATATACTAAGCACTTGCCATATTTATCTTCTAAAAAAAACAAAAACACATCAAGACGTTTCATCAAAATTTCATATTCGCAGTCATTTGTCTCGAAAACAAAACGATTCGCTATTCACCGCGTGCCACCCCTATTTCCGTGTAATAAAAGTAAATGATTCCTTGCTCAACTTGAGCGTTAAGGTGCTGGTACATGGACTTATAGCGTGTTATATTTCTATGAAGACGTCTTGAGCTTTTATCATTTATAGATACTTAATAGAAGTAATGTGTAAGCGCCATGAGTTTATTTTGTTACCGTGTTTTGTGATTCCATATAAATGGTAGCTCATGTTTGACACGTACGTAAGTCTTTTAACGTAAAACTGTTGCAATGAACTATTGCTATAATGATAATTTAATACTAAACCTTTTTCCATTAAAAACCAACTTCAAGGTAGTTTTTCTCGTAATTTACATTGTTACTGCCAAAATTATGGCAAAAGTAACATCTTTCAATAAAAAAGTTTAAAGGGTGTATTACTATTACCTACTTCTATAACCCCTCATTTTAAATCGTTAAAGTCAAAAGTCAAAGTATCTTTATGTGTCAACATTGGTGGTTACAATATACACAAGGTGTTACAACGTAATTGGTATCACTATGTTTGGCATACAAATAATTTAAAACTAATATAAAATTATAAAATCAAAATAATAAAATGAAATTAATTAATTACATTGATGCAATCGAAAATAAAACATGCGTCAAACTAAATAAAATTATGATAAGTACGGTATAATCGAATTGAAACTATTGAATTTATTAAAAATAGGCCAAATTAAACTAAAAGGTCATAATAATGTCATGAAGGGTACAAAAGCCGGTAAGTAAGTAAGTAAAGTAAGGTACAAAATAAAATAAACAATAAAATAGTTATCAAATTATATAAACCAATTGTAGATAATCAAATTATACTCGTGTCATTAGATAATTCTTGAACGGAATAGTATGCCTTTTCAGTTAAAAACTTAAATAATTCATTTTTAAATAGTTTTATGTCTTCTAATTCTTAAATTCTCTTTGGCAGTTTGTTATAATTTTTTGTTAAAATCGTTCGTTTGGATCATCATGCTGTTATTGAACCATTTGATTGTGTTACACCTCTGACCACATCTGCACTTTCCATCGAGTAATATTTATATGGGTCAATAAAAAAAAATATTTCACTTTTTACTACTTTTTACATCTCCTGGTTGATTGAAATCAAGTAATTTGTCCATGCTAAATGATAGACTATCTAGGTATATACGTAGATACAGAAATAAAAAATTCCTTTGCCAATATCCTATCCGCCAGTCGTTTGTGCTAAGCGCCATGTTTTTTTAGTTCATTAAAGGTGCGTGTGCGCGGAAGCTGTCGCCGGCGGATCTCTTTGGCGGCGAGTTCACAGTAGGCTGCCAATATGTCATAGTCGAGCGGAAGATTTGAGGTCGTTTAATTAAAAATGTTGTGTTATTTATTTCATAAGTATATTTTATATAAAAAAAAATATTAAAAAGATAAATAACTTTTTAGGTACTGTAAACTCTGGTTACTTTGGCCTTGAAGAGTTTACTTTTGATAAATTATTCTGCCGGTAAAATCTATAATCTGATTTTATAAGTATTTTCATTTCATTCTATAAATTTTTAGGGTTGGGTTGTCTTAAGTAACTCGATCAGAAAATTTGACAAAATCGGTAGAATACCACAAAATAAAAAAAAATAAAAAAATTTGAAGTATTATTTTTTTAAACTTTTTTTTCGCATTAAAACTGAACTTGTCACTACCAATTTCACGATTATGACAATTTGCAACGAAAAGGGTTCACCCTGTTACGTGACATCTTCGACTGTACAAGGCGCATGCCAAATAGACCTTATTTTTTTTTTTTATATCTAATATTTTAACGAGGCTTGAGTACACCTAATGTGACTATGTCAGCCTCATGGGAAGCCACAGAAAACTACAACACTCTTAACTGTTTCCTAACTCAGAGATGAAGTCTCTGTATAAAAGCATTTCTGATGAATTTGTATATCAGTACCGCATCATCCGACACCGGCTTACTCAGAATTACATTTACACCACCATTATACAAGTTTAAATGAGCCAAATATTTCTTCCTAACGTCTCCAATCTGGTCACATTCCAGAAGGAAGTGCAAGAGGTCCTCGGTTTTTTTATTTATAAGTTTTAAAACTATAAAAAATATCACAGACTTGTCCATATTATAGACATTTTCACCCTATACCTTCGCACCGCACAAACAATACACGCAAGCAAGCTTCCCCAAGGTATTGCTTTGTCGCAAAAAGATCAGTCGTTCCCGAAGGACCAAACCAGGTTTAAAAGTAAAATTAACGAGATGGATTTCTTTGCTTCTTTTGAGGTAAACTTTGATGAGCATTTTATTGAAATATCAAAGGAATTTTTGAATGAACGGCTTGATTAAAGATGAGAGGTTGTCACATTGTTTTCGTGGCGTTTTTGTGTGACTGTATCTCAATGTTTTGCAGGTAGTTTTCATAAACATTAGCCTTATACGTCCCATCGTGGACCACAGGCCTCTTCTCAGAATGAGAGGGCTTGAGTCATAGTTCCTACTCGGACCCAGTGGGGATTGGGAACTTACACACATCATTGAATTTTTTCCCAAGTGGATGCAGCTTCTTCAATAAGTTTTCTTTCACCGTTTCAGCTGATGATAAATTTTAAATGTTATTCCACAAAAGTACATATAAATTACGAAAAATTCAAGAGCTTCGATTCCGGGCCGTGGTGGCCTAGCGGTTTGACCTATAGCCTCTCAGGCAGAAGATCGTGGGTTCAAATCCCGGCTCGCATATCTGAGTTTTTCGGAATTTTTGTGCGAAATTTTACCATGAGCTTTACAGTGAAAGGAAACACCGTAAGGAAACATGCATAAACCTGCGAAAAAATTCAATGGTGTGTGTGAAGTTACCAATCCGCACTGGGGCCGTGTGGGAACTACGGCCTAAGCCCTCTTTTTCTGAGAGGAGGCCTGTGCCCTGCAGTGGGACGTATATAGGCTGGGATGATGATGATGATGATGAGACCGGGTTTGAACTCTAGACCCTGTGCTTGTGAGGCCATGGAGCAAACCACTAGGTTACCTCGGCTTGTTTTGTTACGGTTGATTTAAAAAATTATGACATATGTTGAGATAACAAAACGAAATCAAAATAATCGCAAAGTATTAAATTTCGAACCAAAGATTTCGTTATCCTTTCAAGCTACAGTTTATTTGGTCGAAAAACCAATTTTCCATCCATTAACCCTTGTGTAGAGCCATATTGCCCCAATTTCCTCTTTGCGCCTGGTCTTATTCAATTTCGTCCTATAAGTTACGGGTCAGCTGGGGAGATGTGGACTGATTCAGTTTTCTCAGCAATTTTCGGTAAACTAACGTAGTTTTCTTGATTATTTCACAGCAACTGAAGATATTTTTTGGAATTAATAAACAGAGTTTAAGATAAAATACAATCATCGTCCGTCATCATCATTTACCCCCAAAGTTCGCCAAACAGTCCAGCCCTGCGCTATCCGCATCCAATGCTTTCCCGCAACCTTAAACAAGTCGTCGCTTTATTTTGTTGGAGGCCTACCTACTCTTCCGGTCCGTTGACGCCATTCGACAACCATTTGGCCCCTTAGCCATCAGTTCTACAGTGCGATGCGCTCTGTGATGTGATGTGCCAATACGAGTAGATTTATAAATTCTGTTTTTTATTTTTATTTTAGGTATGTATTTTATTTAACGACCGCTTTAGCCTAGTTGGTAGTGACCCTGCCTACGAAGCAAGAGGTCCTGGGTTCAAAACCCGGTAAGGGCATTTATTTGTGTGATGAGCACGAATATTTGTTCCTGAGTTATGGATGTTTTCTATGTATTTAAGTATTTATTTATTTATATAAGTATGTTTATCGTCGTCTAGTACCCATAGTACAAGCTTTGCTTAGTTTGGGACATCATATTTAATAAGGTTGATATTATTTGTTTGAATCTTTATCGAGTCATGTTAAAAATAGAGTAATAAAAACATCGAACACAAGAAAACATTACAATAACCATCCAACCTAGACAAACGTTCACAAATCGGCACTACAATAGAATGGTAACCAACTGAGTTAACCCAATGAAAGCTATAAGTCATTGACCTCAAGAGACCCTAGTTAATAAATAAATAGCACCTGAAATAAAAGGACAGTAAACGCGGGTAGTCGGAGAATGCAGTTAATCGCATTTCGGCAACGCCCCGCAGCCAAATGGCTTCATTTACAATTTTTATTTCCGGGTTTCCATAGTTACAATGCGAACAGAAGAGACCTAAGGAAAAGACGGTTTATTTATTTAACTTGCAATGTTTGTTTCTACGTGCGCGTAACGCGTGCTCCATTGTAGGCCTCATTTTCGCTTTCCATCAGGCGTGATTGTGGTCAAACGCAATCCTATATTATTGTGTAAGAAACAGAAAGAAAGAAAATATTCCCGTGGCAATTTAAACAATTAAACAAAATAATAAATAATAAAAAATAAAATCAAACTGTCATTCTAACATTTTGTAATTAGATTGGCTTTCGATAATAATTCAGTCAACAAGAAATCATTTATTAAAAATATTTTTTGTACAAATACTTATTTCAATTCTAAATTATCTCTTCCTTACATGGAGAAATAGGTATCGATATTTTTTTATTTATTTTAGTATGGCCACGTATGTATAATTATAATTATTGAAGCAGTATTTTGTAATGTCGCACTCTAGTTCAAAGAGTTTCCTATCCCGTGGAAATTTGATAAACTTTTCTTAGTAAAGTTCTTGTCTTCATCATGAAGGGAAATCTCGATGCAGAAAATCTGCATAAATGCAAGGCATATTTTTGGAAGCACTACAAGGCGGCCGTGGTGACTATTGCATGAAACACGCTTGCTTAGAAATTTTGTTGCCCTTTCCTTACTGAGCTTTAGCTGTATTGTGAATATAGTGATGTAACGAATGGTCTTACTTGATTATCGTAAAATGTAAAGAGAACGTTTCCAAAGCGAACAAAGTAGTTTTTATACTAATTATTTATTTTAGTACAAAATTATGGTGAAATTACTGGGACATTAGGTCTTAGCCATCTAGGCTGGCAAGGCTTCTGGTGTTACGAGTGACCAAGGGTAGTGGTGCTTACTTATCATTTGCTAGTTTGTCATTTTATTTCTGGAATAAAAACGTAACGCTTGGAAATAATTCAATTACAATTCACTCACAATGTTATAGAACAAAGTTAAATAACAAACAATGCATGGTTTGCACGAATTATTTGTACTTATGGAATTTTCTAGAATTCCATACTAAATTGCTCACTGTGCGGTCAACTAACCACGTGTATTTTCTTGAGCCAATGTTTTACGGCGTAAAAATGTACGCTATAATAATAACAATAAAAATTCTGACTCCAAATAACTTTCATAGTTTTTATTTTAATAATACTGTACTTAACTAGAATACATTGAAAAAAAAATTAAAAAGAAATGCTGGAGCTGGACCATCACACCAAGCCTGATTTTAACTTCCGTGAAATTTCTCAATATGTTTCATGTATTAATGCGTTTCACAGGAATAGTATTTTTTCATCAAATAATGTAGTACTGGCACGTAACAAACTTAAAAAAAAAAACAATTTAATTGAAGTTGCTTCAAAAATCGATATCGATAAATTTACTGCACATCACTACGGATAATAAGCGCTATCGGTGTATTGAGATTAACTCGGTTTTATAGCATCAGGTTAGTATGCATTAAATTTAACGGTTTGCCTTCATTGGACCATTGCTCTAAATTGCTACGGACAAAGATGTTTAAGTGCTATTTAACTATTTATTTTATTTCAGCCAACGGTCCATGCTATAAAAATAACAATATAAAATAGCGAAAAACAAAGGTGTAAAAAATAGATGTATGAGTTTTTTGCACCGTTGTTCGAACTTAATTTGAATCAAACTGATTTTTTTTATCACAGTTTTTATTTTTATTGTGTACGGGATATTTTCATTCACAACTTTAAAGGAAGTGTCGGTTCCGATGACTTTCATTAAAAAAAGTATTTTGTTAATCATGTACCTGCTGACTACAGTAAAAATATTTGTTGTTATGTTGTTGTAGTTGCCCTGCCTTTCAATCATTTTCAAGTTTCATTTCATTTCTTTACTGGTTATCTAGGGCTCGATACGACAGACACAAATTACAGTGAACTATTACGACACTCTTTGAACATGACCCTCTATTTATTTGACACTCTTAAGAACTTTCAGATTAAAAGAGTATTAATTATATGCATTGCCAATTACAGAGTCCTGTTAAAAGAATACTCGCCCGCGGCATAGACAGTCAATAGAGAACAGACAATTGAAGCACAGTATAAAGCCAGTAAGTAATCAACAACAGTGGCAAATTTGCCCTAGCACAATCTGGTGCCGTGCGTATGCATTACACTACACAGTCGGTTACTAATTATAGTAATGTTTTGGTGTCTCACGGGTTTGAGGGGTTAAAAGCAGGGAAAGAGTGAGAGGGCGCCCTTTTGTTAGTACAAACATAATTATATGCGGCGAGTTAGCAAGTGCGTTCTTGGTTCTTCTTTTTTATTTAACGTTTAGTATTTGTTAACTAACTTATTGCAATTATTAACATTTGTCATTTTAATAACCTCTAGATCTGACATTGATTTTAGAATGCTCACATGCAAAGCATGGGTAGTGTTCACCATCTATAATTTTGTATACCTTTGTGGATACTTACTCTAGTCAGTTATATTTACAAATAAATTATTTTGACTTTGACTCACAACTTGTTGCTATTTTGACTGCTGCTTTCCTAAGTACTTCGTTCATCAACGAATCAACATCTCAGAAGTGTTCGATGCATGCTGTGTCGAAGATTACTTACTACTACTTTACTGTGGGTGCAGTCTCCCTACATACGCCAAATACCAAAAACAATTATCAATGTAATCAAAAGCACCCTCTCGGCGACTAATTAATCGCACCAACGACTTTCAATAATCGTCCGTGCGGTTGAGTTAATGAAAAATCGGCCGGAACGGGATCCGGCAGCCGGACTATGCGGCTGACCGTGTTAATTGGCTACGGGTGAGAGGAGGTGAATGGAGAGAAATCCGTTTTGTCTGAAGATGCGATTTTACGTGGACAGGTGACTATTGATTTTCCTGACCGTCTGATTATCCTTTCGTCAGAAAGGCTTAGCGGTTCTCCAATTGTCAAAAAAAAATCGATAAAAGAAAAGTGCTTTTTTTCTGGCTTTGTTTTTATCGATTTTGTCAAAGGTCGATGATGCGGATCCTCTTTCGTACAAGTCCGATTTGCACTTGGCCGGATTTTCGTTACAATTAAAATTCATTTTAAAAGTATTTTTAACTGTAACTGAGTGAATTTATTGCAAAGAAAAAGTGGCGCCCAACATGGGGCTACTTTTAAATAAAAAAATATCTCACAGATATCATAAATTATAAATTAAATAGACCATATAATAATTTTGTAAAAAGGTATCATTTTTACCCTTTTAAT
Organism: Archips xylosteana; assembly: GCA_947563465.1. Classification (NCBI taxonomy): domain Eukaryota; kingdom Metazoa; phylum Arthropoda; class Insecta; order Lepidoptera; family Tortricidae; genus Archips; species Archips xylosteana. The sequence goes on along the minus strand of OX387364.1, from coordinate 14,544,265 downwards.
CTCTTTAAAAGGGATCAGGTGTTTCAAATTAGGATTCATAGTGTTTGGATAACGATTCAAGAAAGAAACTCATAAAATTAGAAAACTCCTCCCCCGAGGAGGCTCCCTTATCCCGGTGAAGTCAAGCTTTACGATCCTATTATAAAATGGTCTTTATGAGGAATTTTATTGCTAAAAGACTTTACGTAATTCCGTCATGGAGTGGGGGCAGAGATGAGATTCCAAGAGTTAAGGACCCATTAAAAGTTTAAAGTGGATTGAGATATTTCGGTCAGCAGTGCCTCAGGTGTGGCTGGTTTGGTTTGATTGGTTAGGTAGTTTATTATAGGCTGGTCTGTTAATTAAGAATAAAAATTTTATCTGAAAGAATTATTTTATGACTGATTTTTAACAATAACTTTAAAAAGGAACGCTCTAATTATTTTTTGTCTTATTATTATGAGAGGGAGGCAAACGAATAAGCAGATCGTCTGATGGGAAATGATCACCACCGCCCATGAATACCTGCAACTGAAGGAGTCATAATTGTTTGGAGACACTGCTGCCGGAAGTTGATTCCACAATGTTACTGCGCAGTTGCATTCGATTTCTGTCCCATTAGAAAATTTTCACAGTAAGCCTCATAATGATTTTCCTTGTCAGTCAAATATGCGATGTCACTGTATCATTTTCTGTGAAAAGGTTTCACAGTGGGTCACGACTCACGATTCAGTTGGTCCGACTGTACGTGGCAGGAAGTATCGAAAGAAACGTAAAATAAAATAAATAAATAAAAATAATTTATTTCAGGCAGAACCCATATTACAAGATAAGTAGTCAAAAGGAAAAAAATAAAATTGTAATAATTAAATGAAATTAAAATAATAACAATTAAAATTAAAATTAAGAAAATTATGATTATAATTGCGCGGCACTGAGTGAAGATCGTCACTTAATTTGACCAGTGACGATTTTCACCCAGTACTTTGTCATAGGGCAGTCCAGGCGGGCGGCAAACATATTCAGAATGATATTGGAACTGCCGCGCACTCTGTTCAGCAGAGACGCGACTCTCTTCCGTCTGATGGCGTGGAAGCCGTCAGTGCGCGCCTCTGCGAACATACCCGACGCGCTACAGCGTCTTGGCAGTTTCATCATCATCCTGAATACTTTATTATACTGGACCCTTATGGCATCATAAGTTCGCTGCGCATGACTCACCCACAGGCTGCCGGTGTAAAAAAGGTGTAACTTTTATTACTTAAAAATGTTTTAAACTAATTTGTAACAAGACTACCCCCACCAAAATCAGTATTAAATATTTCCGTGTGAATTTTAGTTCTTACTTATTTTCGGAAATTATTATTTGTTGCAAAATTACAAACATTTTTGGAATTTTATTATTTTTTAAAACATTACCTCCTTTTTTCATAGCCTTCCCAAGTCCGGCCATAAAACTGAAATCAAACATAACCTTTTGCTCACGTGTGTATGTATATCCATCAATTCAACCCTTGCTCATAAACAATAGATATAAAGCGATCCAAGTGGAACGCCCCTGCAACATTGCTAGCTCAGCGGCCGTCATGCTTGTCAAAGATACAGGGAGATGTGTCAAAATGTGATTTTTAAATTTTATTTTGTACCTAATATAATATATTCACATTTTTATTGGTGTTCTCTTTGATCAATTATAACTGAAGATACACATTGCCGAACAAAATCCCCTTCAAAAAATGTCCGAACTTTTTTATTTGTTTGCATAACAATTAAAATCATCACCTACACAGAAATTTCAACCTAGTCTTTACTTCATTACAGTCGAATTTCGGTTGACACTTGACAGCTAAACTTGACAATTTCACGCAACTTACTGAGAAAAAAGAAGGCCACTTTTATCAAAGTGGCGCTCATTTGGCTCGGACATTTTCGGGCGCGCGACTGTGGATCTACAGTTATAATTGATCAAAGGGTGTTCTTTTTGTTTTCCTCTATTTGACAGTTTTAATGATTAGTTTTTTTCTGTACTTTTGGTTCTTAGTTAATAATTACCGGCAGTGTAGTGATTTCGACGCATTCGCATACATTAAATATTTAGAAATGGCGGTTTTTAATGACGTGAAAGTATTTTTCATTCATAAATTATTATTCACCTATTTTCTATTCACGCTTGTATAATTTGTGAAGGTGTACTGATAAAAGTTATTTCTGCTCGCATAATAATAATAGCTTATTTCTCTTAGTTAATAATAGTTTACATTGTATTATACATATAATTATGGTGTAACATTAAAACTAGGTAAGTGCTATAAAGCAAACAGATCAACTACATTTGCAAATTTAGCTTAGTGGTTCCTACACTAAGCGCAGCCTGTCTCGTAGATAACCAATCCACAGACAATTATCATTCCATTTTTTTGAGTTTCGTTTTGTAAACAAAATTCGTTTAAGGAACATCCTGTACAAAAAACCTTGTACTTTTACAGTGATCGCACGTTGTCCGTCGCGAAATCAATCACTGACATCTCTTTCCGGCACCTGATGCCATCTGTCTTTCTGTCCTGTTGCAAACCATTCCAAATGTTCTATCGATAGAAAATGTTGTTTTGATCACGAAAACATTGGATTCAGGCAGGATTCAGGTGGTTTTCTCACACAAACAAGTCAATAACAGTGTAATAAATTAATCTTCATTAAATCAGACGCTATTTTATTAAACTAAGACATAGTATATATGTAAACTCATTCATCATCATCATCATATCAGCTAAAAATTGAACTTGAATATGAACAACACAACAAGTAATATTATTTAAAACGACGTCTAGGAATAAAGAATCTCTCAATGTAAATTTAGATGGTACTGATATCGTGACAGCAGATTGGGTCAAGTTTCTTGGAGTACGAATTGACTGCAATCTTAACTGGAGAGAGAAACTAAAGGCATTAGAAAGCAATATCAGCTTGGCTTGTTATGCGCTGAGGAGCCTAAGAGACGAGGTTACAGTAAAACAACTTATTATGGTCTATTATTCTCTAGTAGAATCGCGCTTACGATATAGTATTAGATTTTGGGTCAAAGTTCGCTCTACAGAAATGAGCCATAAGAACCATAATGCGAATCCCATCCTGGAAATCATGCAGAGAACATTTCATTAATTTAAATATTTTAACCGTACCCTCTTTTTATATTTTAACCCTGTTAACGGATGTTGTTAAACATCCAGATCTTTTTGAAACACACGATGAAAGAGTATATAGACAAAATACTCGTAGAAAAGATTTAACTAAATCCATTGCACCAACCCTAGCAGTAGTACAGCATAGCACGCGAAACCAAACTGTTAAATTGTACAATAGCCTTCCCACTGATTTAAAGTCCATAAATAGTGTAAAACTGTTCAAACAACGACTCAGGCTTTATTTGTTGAGTATTTTTTTTTTTTTTTTTTTAGTTTATTTACTCATATAATAGATTTCTATATTTTTACATTGCTAGCCAATGTTAAAAACCATAACTGGTTTATGTAACAGATGGCGAGATCGCGCGGTTCGGTCCGCGAATACAATAATATTAAATGATTGGTAAATCAAGTATAAATGTACAAAAAAATAAAAAATAAATGTAGGGTGCGCCGGCGCCGCGGGCCTGCCCCGCCCAGGCCTACCCGCAGCTAGGACAGATCCGCGACCCCGCCGAACCCTATAAAATAGCTCTTAATTAGTTTTTTACATTTGACTCTTTCGTATTCACAAGCTGACATTTTGTTTAAGAGCTCATCTGGCAAGGTGTTCAAAATAGATGGCAGTACATATTTATCCGTTCTCTTACCATATACGTTAGTGGTTTTTGGTAGTAGATATTTAGATAGGTAATCCAGACGGCGCAGCTGTTCCGGACGAGTTTTTTGCTGTAACTGTTCAATGCAGTCGCATTGTTCGGTTACAATCGACAAACAGAACCTATTGTAGACGTCCACTGTTTTACAATGTTTAAATAGTCCGGAGTAGTCCTCGCGATGTGCAAGTTTAGTTTTATTAAGTGTTTTTATGATATAAATGATTTTATTAATAATAGTTTAAATTAAGTAGTTTAAAGAAATATATGTACCTATAGTTCCTATTAGTTGCTCAATTAAGTAAGTATGCAATATTGTCTCAAGTGCAATGTAAATTATTTTAGTTAAGTAAAAGTTATGTTTGTTAGATTAAGATTTAGATTAATTAAAATTTTTAGAACGAGACTATATTCCATAGTCTTTAATAACCGACACAATGTAAATTGTTATGGAAATAAATTGAATTAAATTGAAAAAGATGTCCATTGCTGGACAAAAAAGTTCTACAGTCGGTCCTGCGTTATCCGCATCAAATGCATTTTCACAACCATCAGCAGGTAGTCGCTCTATCTTGTCAAAAACTTACCTATTCTGCGTCTTCTGGTCCGCGGACGCCATTTGAGAACCTTTTGGCCCCATCGGCTATGGTTTATTATTGTATCATCAACTTATTGCAGAATTTGAACCAGCCTACGTAGTAGTTAAGGCAGAAAGAATCATGAACAGGTTCTAAAAATAACTAACCTCACCAGCAGCATTAATATTACGAAAGCGGTGCTAAGGTAAACGTTCCTGTGCTCGACACTGACCCAATACATGTAACCTTCAATCTTATGTCATAGTAAGAGAGGTGACAGATGGGCGTCATCTACTGGGCGTTGAGTTTTACCTTACTTAGATTTTAAAGTTCAAGTTTTTGTCCATAACTTTTACTTACAATTTTAAACAAAAATGTTCTAAACGAAATGCAATAATAACCTATGTCCAATCCAAAACAGATTCCCATAAAGTCAATAAAAGTTAGCGTGACCACGATGGACAGCAATACATTTTAGAACTTAACCATAAGGAAAGCACTTAATAAGTCTATGTCACGACACCGATTGCATCAAAGATTAACTGTGAAAAGACACTGCATTTCGTATAGAATTTTGGGTTTTAAGATGCGGGCATGAACTAATAATTTCCAATAATTATATTCTAATTTACGATAAAAAAGGAATTTTTGTAGCGAATATTATCTATTTGATTGATTCAGGTGATGTGGAGGTCTGCAACAATAAACTGCCAGTACACTACGCTGTAGTAAATAAGAAGCTAGTGAAAGGTTGTAAGTTGTGCTTTAATAGATCAGTCAATCAAAATATTATTTGATAAACAGTTAATTATATTAGATACATTTTCAATGGGTTTTAGACGGCCATTACATAAAATGAGCTCTCGATCTTTCAACCAGCGTAGTGATCATGAGTAATAATGAGTATGGAAAGAGAGATCTTGTAGAAAATTTGGATATAGATAGTATAATTTTTCTTTAATGTCAGTGTCATGGATGTGTAGATACTGAAGTCCTTCACTGTAGTAAATAAAGGTTTCCTCCATCTTAGACATCGTTTCTTATGCATTTTATAGTTTGGCGTTTCTAGGACTATTACAATTATATTCTTTGTTATTTTATTCTTTGTAGCTTTTGCTCTATCGTTAATACCATAACGTATCGTGGTAAGAATAGTGGCGTGAGAATGTACAATTTGTTACATCCTGGACTTTACTGTATCGCAAATAACCTGTATGAAGATGCATTACCTTTTAAATTGGTGTTCATTAAAGTATTAGTGTTTAAAATAAAATGATTTTGATATAAAATTCATTTTTATTTTCATTTCATTTTTCATTGTAGGTAGTTGTTTTATAGTAATGTGGAAAAGTAGGGATGAAAAAATTATACAAATAACAAAATGGTAAGAACTAAAACTTTTTTAAGATTACGGTAACGTTTTTAAAACACAACTTTCGCTTGGACAACGCCATCTATTGATTGCAGACGAAGTTAACACGTCTTCTTGAAAGCCGTGGTACTTCAACGTTCTTGGATAGCGCCCTCTTTTCCTAATTAAAAATAAAATATTATCCCCGAAGAACCCATTACTGCGATTTTATGTATCCTTAATCCAGATTTTTATCTATTTGAACGCCAACTTTCATCCAAGTCCGTTGAGCTCTAATTGTGTGATTGACTAATAATAAAATATCAAGATCGGTTTTTTTGAGTCTTTTTTTAGGGTTCCGTAGTCAACTAGGAACCCTTATAGTTTCACCATGTCTGTCCGTCTGTCTGTCCGCGGCTAAGCTCAGAGACTGTTAGTACTAGAAAACTGTTATTTGTTTTTTTCTCGACTAACCCTATAGTGTGGGGTATCGTTGGATAGGTCTTTTAAAACCATTGGGGGGTTGCTTACATGATTTTTGTATTCAGTGATTTGTTTGCGAAATATTCAACTTTAAAGTGAAAATTTTCGTTTAAATCGACCGTCCCCCCCCCCTCTAAAATCTAAACTGTTGGGTGGAAAAATTTGAAAAAATTCAAAATAATAGTAAATATATTAAATTTACAAGGAAAATTATAGCGGCTAATATTGCTTGGGAATTATTTGTAGTTTAAGAGTAAATAGTAGCCTAAGGTATTAAAAATACCGAAACTACTTTGAAAAACTCGTATCTCAAATCAGCATGTAAACAAAACTGAACCTTGATATCCGCGTAATAAAGTTCACTTTGCTAGATTAACGATTTTGAGATACGAGCTTTTTTTCAAAGTATTGACGATACCTAACTTGGAAGATTCCGTACACATACGAAATCCTTAGAAAAATATTACTTGATTTTTTCGTAATGGCTACGAAACCCTATCTTGGGCGTGTCCGACACGCTCTTGGCCGGTTTTTTATTTTTATTGCGACCATCCCACCGCCAGTTGCGACCTGTTGTGGTGTAGGGGTAAGCATGCAGCACAGAATGCTGAGACCTGCGTTCGATTCCGAAGGCTGGTTTTTTTTCTGGGCTTTTTTGTTCATCCATGTTTCATTTTGTATTTAGTATGATATATCTTAAATATCCTCACGAACTTTCACATTTAAAATATTATTATGTAGTAGGATGGGATAGGACAGCTGGATGGTGGTATCTACTCTATTGGTTAAAATTGTACGTTGTTGAGAATCCGTACCTGAAAAGTCCCACTGAGGTTTTTTTTAGCGTTTTTCAACTCCCACTTGGCTGTTCTTTTTACTGTTACAGTGAACTTAGCCTGTAAAAAGCTACTATTATAAAAAAGTGGTTCATTGAATTCTTTCTTGTACAAGTGTGTACTGGCTTGTTAATAACTGTCGATGTCAAAATGTGTAAAATTAATATTCGCTTGTTCTTCGTACAAACATTTTATTTGATAATCTCAATATTTAACCCCCGACACAAAAATAGGGGTGTTATAAGTTTGACCGCTATGTCTGTCTGTGGCATCATAACTTTTAAACGGGTGGACCGATTTGGATGCGGTTTTTTTCACATGTTTCATCAAAATTAGTCCAGCCATTTCAAAGTTATCAGCTCTTTTGTAAGCTGACGCATAATGGGCGTTCACTTTATTTTCAAATATATAATATGAGACCCTAAATTGCGCAAGGGGTTTTTTAAATTTTTAATTTATAGTTTTTATAGTTAGTTTATATATTTCCTTTTTTAATCTTTCAATCTCTTGTCGCAAATCTTTGGGGCTCTTTGAGGTCCGCGCACCTTTACCATTACCTCAGATACGGGCTTCAACTTATCTGGCGTTGTACCCTGAAAATAAGTTAAATATTCAGTTAATTATTATTATTATACTGTGCGGAATTTGTTCATTTTTACAAAGAAATTCAATGCTATCTTTTACCAATTCGCATTAGGTCCACGTCAGAACCACAGTTTCAGCCTTCTCATTCCGTTCCGAGCCCCCACACAGAAGAGCGTTGCGGCGCCCCTTGAATCAGCTTTGATACTAAATGTATAGAAGCGTCGCGATCCGAAGCAGGCAGAAGAGACAGCGACAGCGACGCGCCTCCGTTCCACGTCTTTTCTGTGTGGCTACCAAGACTTATGTAATTAAGTCCTCCAACTCCATTTCACCAATGGACATCCAGGCGGGGGGAGCGTCTTTATCCTTGTGTGTGTAGTATTCCTGTGGCCCGCAGGGTCAGTTTTGTGTAAAAAAGAAAAAAAAAGTATGATAAGGGGCTCAAACCTGTGTCTTTTGGTAAATAACTCCAGTGATAAGGTTCCCCCACAGCATCTGAAGCAGGAACGGTCCTGACTCCTTGCCAGTCTCGATGAGGTGAAGCTGCATCCTAGCCTCATGCGACAGAGCTCTTTCTGCAAAACATTTACTTTAAAATAACCATTGATTACCTATCTGACAGTTTCAACAATCAACCCAAAGGCTAAATCATAAGTTTAAGTTTTTTGTTGTGATTAAGGTACTGGAAATAATCGTATCATTTCTTTCTGTTTTTCGATATAAAATGAGAGAGAAAAAATATCGCGAGCGCCCGTGCGTTTGAAAACAATAGGGCATTAAAATTATTGAACCTTATGATAATAATCTAAAAATTTTATAGATCTGAAAGGCAATAAATGGATTTTGACAAATGTGTATTGAGAAATATATTATCAATAATTAGTGAATCCAAGCATTCTTAAAGCGAAACTTATGAATTGTTCTGATACAATTACGCACAATGAAGAATTAAAACGAGCAACGAAGTTCAGGTCTGTTTTGTCAATATTGATGACGCTGGCAATTAGCAATTCAAAAGAGGTTTTATGCAGTTTATTAGGATCGATTGTCATCTCATCTATCAGAAAGAATAACCTATCTTCTTAGAATTTTGCAGTGTTATCCCTTCTTTTACTACTGTCTTTTAAGTTCATGTCTTCTTGTGACTGATACCTATGTAGTCTCCTCTGTTTATTTTTTTCGATTAAACAAAGACAACATCATAGAATAACTGTTCCATAAAATAACAGGAAAACCTTAGTATTTCATACTTACTAACGCTTACAGAAATGGGTGCGGTTATTCGTTTCGTTGGTCCATCGTTGGGTCGATGGCGCGGTGGTATACCAAATTCGGAAGGTCGATCAGCTGAAGCAACCAAAGCAGTTATAGTTGAAGAGTGACCTTACAAATGGTGTTCATTTTTAGCACCTGGATTAACATTTCTAAGCAATGAACTTGAATGTAATGCTTTGATTTTCGGTGATATTACAATGGAAGTAATCGTAATGCACATTTGAAAAGATACTCCTCACACAATCACAAGCACATGCTTCTACTTTGCTACATTTTTCTTTTAATTTTAGCCCTTCAGCCGTAACTGGTTCGTATGCATAACTACAGCAATCATTACTATTTGTAACTTCTTTTATTTTTTCTATAGTATCCGGAATTGGAATGTAATTAAAGATATTCCAAAGTATTCTTCGCGTGTGCTTATGAAATATCAGATTAGCGATGGAAAACTAACAGAAGGTTTCTACTTTTGGCATGATAATTGCAAAGCGATAGTTCCTAATTGATCTAAATTTCACCAACAGCTTTTACCCTCACTAGCTTTTACTGGACTCCCATAAAAATTACCTAAAATTATTGTGGTCATCATTAACGCAAATTCGTGCAAAATTTAATGTTGCCAGATAGGGGTTAACATTTTTGGATTTTAGATTTATCCCGTGGGTATATCGTGATAAAAGTAGCCTATAGGTATGTGTAATTCCAGATATCCAGTTATTTATTTACAAACCACATTAATTCATCCAAATCCTTTCCAATCTAATACAATTTCAATCTATCAAACTTTCACATTTGTGATAAATATTAGTAGAAAATGTTAAAGCACTTACTAATCGACTATAACTACAATTACTTACTTATGTCACTTAGATCAGTGTTCAAAGACATCACTTGCTGGAAGCACCCGTTGGCTCCGTCTAAAGACTTGGACCAGACGTCGAAAGGGTGCTCCGAGCTGTACCTCTGTCTTATTGTGACTCCATGGTTCTCCTCGAAAATATGTGGATGGGCTGCTGTGTGGGTCTGGTTCATGAGCCAGCGGAGTCCAGACTGGAATCAAGGTTTTGGGACTATTTGGTAAAAAGGAAGAGAAGAAGAAGATGATGAGTCAGCTATCTACAGGGTTTCCTAAAACGAGCCAGAGACCAAGTTAGTTCTAGAAAAATAAGGAAAATAACCCAAGTCACTTAGTTAAACGATAGTAGAGATTTTTTCTAAAATATAAAATACTAAAAGTGATACTATGTTAGGGTCTATAATGACTCCCATAAAATTTTACTTAAGTCATAATGTATCATTAGTCATAATCAACGTTAGTCATACAGTGATTTATTTCTGAAACAATTTATTTTTCGGAATTGTTATAAAACAAACCTAACCTAACCTATTGCATTCTATAAGATGGCATTTAAAAAAGTCCTGAAAAAAATACCGTTTCAGAAATAAATCACTGTATGACTAACGTTGATTATGACTAATGATACATTATGACTTAAAATTTTATGGGAGAAAAGGGGCACCGTACTATGTTATGTGACTCTAGTATATAAAGCTTAAGTAATATGGATTTACTTTATTATTTTTCTAGAACTAGTATACTTAACTTGACTTCATGCCGGGTACCAGGGTTTTGCTTAGTTTTGAGATAACTTGTAAATGTAGATAAAGTAAACTGAAGGACTCTGTAAAATTAATATTGTTTTTTATACAACGCGGCAGCGCTGCAAGAACTTTAAAGGACTCACCTCCTCGGCCTCAGTGAACTCCACCTCATAGCAGGGTACCTTCTGCTTATCAGGAAACATGGCTTCAGGTATTATGGCCACCACATACCAGGTTCCTATCACCCTGGCAAGGTCAAAGTTGGCGTTGAACCCGTTGCATTTCGTTCCATTGCTTGTTGCTTCCACATAACCGGTGATGACCAAGATAAGGGCCAGGAGACGATACATCTTAAGGACTGTTGTGAGTGTTGTGTTGGGTTAACGGGAGTTGGAGGATAAATGTTTGGAGTTAGTAATGGCTAGAAAGGGCAAGTTTTTACTGATTATTTTTGAGAACAAATTTAATGACCATAGGATTTTGATGTAATTTAGTAGTTATGTAGATAGCAAAAAAACATTTTAAGAACAAGCTTTAATTTAACGTACGTACGTACGGCGTACGATTGGTTCTTTTAAGCATAAATTTAAGAAAAATCTGTTGAATGTACAAAAAAATCAAAGTTAGTCAGTTCGTGCAGTGCTTCTACTTTCTATAATGTATAATAATCGTGTTTTTTGATGTATATGTAGACCTATATGATGTAAATTGTAATTTTATTTTATGCCACATTTCTTGCTATTGCGCCCTTCAGTTTAGTTTCATCAAAGCTTTAGCCTAGCTTGTGGGTATTATTATTGTAACAAGTGGAGCTGTCGTGTAGCTCAAATCTGGGCTCTACTGAAAACCAGCGTTGCTGCACTCTTCGTGTAGCAACATATGCTGAGTGGAGACCCTTTTTCGGTGACAATTGGTGTCACTGCCATGTTACACTTGTCTTTTAGATGTAGTTATTTATGTTATTTTCTTATGTTTGGTGGTGGTACTTTTAAAACCGTAAATAAAATATTTTCTTTCTTTCTTTCTTTCTAATCGTACAAAAAATAAATTTATAAAACTTGATTATGATACAAGTTATAAACAAAGGGGTTGAATATGGTGCTCTATAGAATTTTAAAGTCGTTTGTAAGGTATGATACATACGTATAGACAGACATATACTATCTATAATCAGTATATCTTTGCGTGACCGGCGGCAGCAGCGAGCGTTTTATCAGTTCGTTGCGTGTGCCGCCAGATAATCACTGTGCGGTGAGCGTCTCGGCCGCGCAATGAAAGGATAAAACGCTCTTCGCTGCCGCCGGTCGCGCGAAGTCGTAGCCGGGCCATGACGATGATGATGAAGAAAAAGAGATTTATAAATAATGTCCTGTCTACACAATTCTAAGATCGGCACATCCCAGGTCATCAAGTAATAAGCGTAGGCAGTAATTCGGGTAACGAGGTAATCACGATGACGCACGCAGTTTACAGGATAACCCAATTTGTACTTAAAGGTGGAATGACCGACATACTTACTAGGTTGTGTAACCAAAATTACACAGTAAGCTTTTCGCGTATGAGTAAAAAAATAGTCGAAAAAAAGATGTCGGTATGTGGACAGGATGGATGAAGGAAAAATTACGAAAGAGACATACCTATAAGGTGAGAGTAGATAAAAATGTTGGAAGGTGGACGTTTCATGATCAGATTGGGGATGTCTTGAACAAAGTTCGGGACAAGAGTAACCAAAACCAGCAAGCATGTAAGAAAAGACTAATAAATGTTGTAGAAAATTACCCTGATCTTCATCATAATTGGATTGGTTCGAAGTATGGCTTACCTCGTGGCGTGACGTGAGTGATACAAATTTCTTATTTTAGTAATTTTGAATAAAAATATTTGGTGAAAAAACCGTTGCAGGCGTTCATTTGTATAAGCTTAACCACAAGATGAAATTTCAATATTCGGGATTTTTTCATGATACCTTGATGTTGTGTTCACTGCTAGGATTATTTGCGTTTTAACTGTCGAAATTTTGCATTCTATCACTTGTTAAACCTCGAAAGCCGTGAGAAATCTTAAGAATTATCCGATTTTCTTCGAAAATATACGGTCATTGTTTAAAAAGTCAACCTACATACTTTTACTTGAACAAAGGCAGTAAAAACGGTTTATGGACTTGTTATTGCCGTACCAACGGACAAAAGATTTGGTGCAAGTTATTAACTGATAGCTTTGAATAAAAATAGGAAGCTAAATGCGTGTTAAACAATCAATATCTGGACTTTGTTGTCACTGACACTGAAATGACGAGAAACTATATTTCTGGAATATCATTCGTTAGAGACAATTAGCTTTTCTCTGAGACAAGTATTGCGATAAGAAATATAGTAAAAGACTAGCTTTTGCCCGCGACTCCGTCCGCGTGGAATTAGTAATTTGGGCAGCTTATTTTTTTTATCCAATTTGCTTTTTCATCAATTATGGCTCTCCTTAGTTCCTCGATATAAAAAAAATACCCGCACCCCCCCCCCCCCCCGCAACCCCCCCTTCTCACCGACCGCCCACCGAACCCCCCCCCCCCCCCTCCCCCCGCACACCCGCATTCACATTCACCACCGTACCTACTCCCAAGTCACTACTTCTAAAAACTGTTCTATAAATTCTTAAAATAGACGTATCTTTCTTATTTGAGAACCGATTCAAATCAAAGTCAAAGTCAAAGTCAAAATTCTTTATTCAATTTAGGCATCAAATTGATGCTCCTATGAACGTCGAAAAATCTACCACCGGTTCGGAAAAAACCCTGTTGAGAAGAAACCGGCAAGAAACTCAACAAGGTATATTTTTTTCAATCAGATCTACATTGTTATTAAATGACATACATCTAAAGTATTTAATACAATTAAATTTTTTAACACAGTAGATACGCTATTTGAGACTAGGGATTGCCAATGCGGATCGGAATTATTTCCAAACATCCCTGTCCATGATATAGTCATTAATTTTATAGTACGCCTTAGATATTAATGTCTTCTTCACAATGGATTTGAATTTTGTATCAGTTTGTTCGGTTATTGTTTTCGGAATTTTATTATAAAAACGTATGCATCTTCCCAGAAACGACTTTTTAGTTTTAGCCAGTCTGTAAGATGGAACTTTAAGCTTCCCTGTGTTTCTAGTAACATTTGGCTTATCGACGTTAGTGGGAAAATCACATATGTTTTTTCTTACATACATGATTATTTCAAATATATACAACGACGGCAGGGTTAGGATACCTATTTCTTTAAAAAAAGATCTTAAAGAATCGCGTGTCCTTAAGTTATATATTGCTCTGATAGCCCTCTTTTGCAAAATAAAAATTGATTCCAAGTCTGCAGCAGATCCCCATAAAATAAGGCCGTATGAAATGATGCTATTGAAGTAGGAAAAATACACCAACCGTGCCGTCGCCACATCGGTTAGCTGCCGTATCTTTCTGACTGCAAACGCAGCAGAGCTCAACCTATTCGCAATTGCTGTGGTGTGCGATCCCCACTGCAATTTAGAGTCCAGTGTTATTCCTAAGAATACCGTAGATTTTACAAATTCAATACTTTGACCTTTAAGTTTAATATTTGAGACCGAATTTGAATGAGGCGGATTTAACAATGAAAATTTAATACATTTTGTTTTCTTTGAGTTTAGTAACAACAAGTTATTGGCAGCAAACCATGCGGTTATCATGGACAGAGTTTCATTGGGTTCAGTGAAATCGGTGTCTTTTCTACTAACTTTGAACAGTAAAGAGGTGTCGTCAGCAAACATAACTATCCCTGATTTCTGACTCACGGTATAAATTAGGTCATTTACGTAAACCAAATACAAGAATGGCGCTAGAATAGATCCTTGAGGCACTCCCATTTCGACCACAGATCCCTCCGATACCGTTACATTAACCGCTACCTTTTGTAAATGAAACAAACACTAAATATTAATCCAAGAAAATACCAACATATCAGTGAAAACCGCATCCTTCTAGGTTAAGCCGTTTCTGAGATTAGCGCGCACAAACGCACAGACAAACAGACAATAATTCTAAAAAAACATTGTTTTGGGTTCTATTGCGCTAGTAAATAGCCCTAGTGATAGTTTTTCTCAAATATCTTCAATGTACAGACACCGACTTGTTACAGATTTATTATATGTATAGATAATGCGTATGATGATGGTTAAAGTCGCTGGCAAGAGACACGAAGACTGTTAAAGAAATTTTGGCAGAGGAATATTCGGAACTGACTGCAAATCTTCCAGTCGAAAGGCTTCTTCAAAATAAAGATTTGCTATTTCTGTCGTTATTGTCTTACCAATTTCAGTGTCATAATTAAGTAGACGGTACGTATAACTCTTAAAAGGCAAGCTTAAAAAAGAAAGTAAATTTTCGTCATAAGTAACACGATCGAAGCCGGGGTGGGCAGCTAGTAAATAACTATTATTATGAAGCGTACTTTTCGCCTCATAATATCTTTGTTATTATAACTTTCAAACCTCTTGTGACTTGTTTCTCACAGGACAAACAGAGCTGTGGAAACAGATTTTAATGCATCCTATGAAAATCTTCATTCAAAGCTCCCTTTGAATTTTAATATAAATCTCAAATCGTGAGTTTATTAGCGTCGGATGAATCGGAAATGTAGAAATTATTCAGTGCTTTAAAAAGATTTGTTTGAAATAAATGTCTGGGTTACCCAATACCGGCTTCTTGTGCTGAGGTTTCAAAAACCAAGTACAAAAGTGCTCAGGTAAAGAATTTCAAACCGACAAATTATTACTCAATGACTCCTTGTCCTGTAGTCCCACAGTAAGGACTTCCAGGCTTCACGGCAGTATTGTCTTTAAGACCCTGTTAATTGGATTTCTCGATCGATCGTCTCCTCGTGCTTCGAAATTGGCCTAGCTTCCTTGAGTGTAGCGTCTTGAGTAAGTCGTGATAGGACCATGAGCCAGCCTCTTCAACACTTCTTTGGAGAGGAGGGAATCAATCTTTACAACACATGTCATCTGCCGCCACTTCCTCAAGAGGATCTCCTTGTCAATTGCTTTGACAATTATCCTCATAATGCCTTTTTACAAACAGTACTATGTAATGCTGTTCAACTCGCTGCCATTTGAGTCTGGCGATTCTTCCAGCTATGTGTCTTTAGTTCTTACACAGATTTCCTCATTTCTAATGTGACCTCGCAGAAAAACTCCGAGCATAACCCTCTCTTTCACCCTCTGAGTGATCTTCTTGTGAGGCCCATCGTTAGTGGACACGTCTCAGTGCCAAAGTCATCACTGGCAACACACACTGGTCAAAGACTTGACTTGAGACACTGCGTTATATTTGATGCTAAATACTTAGAAAAATAACAAAACATAACTGGAATTAATTTCCAATAATTGGCCTGGTAATCTTAAGTCATTATGGCTCGATTTAAAAGGAAATTGAAAAACTGGTTACTTTGCAAATGTTTTAATGGCCTAAATTAACATTATATTCAAATTCTTAGTGTTATTGTACGTCCGAAATTTGCAGTCTGTTAGTATGTACTCATTAATATATAATACGATCTATAATGTACACAGTTACGACGATAAATGATCATCTTATCTTATCTCATTCTGAGAGTAAGCCTGTGCCCTGCAGTGTGACGTATATGAGACGAGACGAACCATCAACAAAGTAACTCAAGTTAAAATGTTAATTTGGAACTTTACTCTTCACCATCAAGAGCATCGTAAATTATTTTTAAATTGGTGTCAAAAACAAAAATGCCGGTGATTAATCTTACCCTTTTACGAGTTGTTAGCTTCTGAAATATTACGTTATCCTTTGATAGGGACGCCTCATTAACTGGAATATTCATAAAGTATTCTAAAAGAGTCGTTCAACCCTTTTGGTTTTTTGAATGCCGGGTGAAATTTGAAAGAGAATTGTTTTCTGTTCTAGTCCGTGTATTATATTGAGGTTTGAAGCTTTTTTTTTGCAAATAATTACCTAGTCATCGTATCATCATAAGCCGGAACACCTCTTCTATTAAACAAAGGCCTCCCCGTTAGAACATCACAATAAAAGTCAACTCACCACTTGCATCCACCGGTGCCCACATCTCATGCGATGTCATTCCACCTAGTAGGAGGTCTGCCAACGCCTCGCCTCCCGGTTCGTCATCGTCACTCGAGAAGTCACTTTTCCAGCGAATTTCCGTATTCCGGTTTCTATCGCGCAAAAAAACTATGCGCATAGAAGTGTCCAAATATTTCTTGATATCGAAGGGGCTAATATAATAATACCTAATTATTTTTTATAACCAGGGTACTGTCCAATTGTACCAAAAGCAAACTTTAATTACATAAGTAACATTTTTTATTCAGATTGAATATTTGGCCATGTGGCCCGGAGTGAAGGGTCATGGTGCAAGCGGCTCTTAGAGTGGAAGCCATGGGGGAAAAGCGACCTCAGGGTAGACCACAAATGCGGTGGAAAA
The DNA here is from genome assembly GCA_947563465.1 of Archips xylosteana. Lineage (NCBI taxonomy): Eukaryota > Metazoa > Arthropoda > Insecta > Lepidoptera > Tortricidae > Archips > Archips xylosteana. The sequence continues at coordinate 14,527,244 of OX387364.1, read as the reverse complement.
CGATGTGAAAAAGGTTGCTGGTTCAAATTGGATCCAAAAAGCTCAATGTCGCGACGAGTGGAAAGAATTGAAGGAGGTCTACACCGAGAAGGTTGAAAAAGGCTGAAGAAGAAGAAGATGATTGAATATTTATACAGGGTGATATAAAATTAGTGTTTCTGACTCAGATGGACAATATAATGCACTAATTCATTTGTTTTAATTAGTCTCATTTCATTTAAGATGTCCTTACATTGAGTTTGTGATTTCATTTCAACTACTTAAGTATGAACATTCTACATTTTATCAGACTAATTAAGCAAACGAGTTAACACATTTTTATTTTCTTTTGCTGATAGGTAGCAAATGAATTTTTTTTTTGCAGATAATTAGGTGTGATAAAGACCATAATGTTTACACTTTTTCATGTAATATTAAGTATTTCTTTTTTTTTTGTTATTTTTTTATGTTAGAGAGGCCAGACAAACGAACTAGTGGGTCACCTGATGCTAAATGAACACCACTGTCCATAGACACTCGCAGCGCTTTACGCGATACCAGTGCGTTGTCGGCCCTGCAGAAAATTGTACACTCGCCTCTTAAAGGCACCCAGGGCGTAACTCAATGGCACCCCAGCGGGAAGCTCGTTCCAGATTTTGCAAGTTCATGGCAAAAAAGACCGCTTAAAACGCACTGTTTTTTTTTTGTTTTTAGATAAATATTATTTTATAATTCACCTTAGGTATTAAGGTCAAGTTTTGTTATTTTTATGCAAGTGTTAATTTTTAAGATATTAATATTGTAATTTTTTATTTTTCTCACCTGAAAACAGGATCATCCTAGTTCAGGCATATGTGTTACTTTTTCCTATGAGTCTACTAGGTAGATAAATTGTACTGTATTGTAAGAAAGTATTTTGAATAAATTGTTATTTATTTTATTATTATGTTGCCCGGCATAGAAACAGTAAGTTTGTATCACCATTTAGATTTCACCCTGTATAACAGTAAGTTCGAGTCATTTATGCGTACTAAACAATATCTACTTACTTGCGTAGACATCAAAATCCTGGCTCCTACCGTCAATATTAAGGATAAAACTAGCAGTTGGCGTCTGTAAGTCACGATTAACTCAGTTTCATCTCGTCTCTGAGTGCGCAATCAGGGACCGATGCCTTATTGAAATCTCAGCCTTTGAGGACAGAGAAGGAATAATCAGAGGCTTTTTATAATTATTTTTGTCAGTGAATACTGAACTATTTCACAAAACTAATCCTGTCGTATCTAACTAATATTGTAAAAGAGAAAGTTCGTGAAGATGTGTGTTGCGTATTTTTAATTCAATTACGTAATTCCCTTACAAACCTGCATGTACACCTGCGAAGAAATTCAATGGTGTGTGAAGTTCCCAATCCGCGCTCATTCTAAGAGGAGGCCTTTGCCCTGCAGTGGGACGTATATAGGCTGGGATGATGATGATGACGTAATTTATGGCTGAACGGATATAATACTAAAATCTGAATCAACACTTTATTATGCGAGGGACACAAGCACGCGATAAAAAATTTATTCCTCTCATCAGGAACCAAACCAAAAAAATTCTCCAAGAAGATCTTCTAAAAATGTCTTATGAGGATTCAAAAAAGTTATAGGCTGTCTTAAAATAAATAGGATTAAATAGTGTTTAGGTTATTTTAAGTGCTTATTTTAGAACCAAAAATGTGTTACAACTTGTCTTTTATTCAAAATCTACTTAAAAACATTTGTGTGTAGGTATTTTGCATTTGATTATTTATTATTTGCATTTTAAGTCCTTTTTTACCTGAAACACAGGATTTTATTTTATCCTAGTTCAGGGTGTGTATTATTTACATTTTTTACTGTGTTTGTTTATCCTTTTATATTTGTCAAATACGATGTAAAAGTTAATAAAGATTATTATTATTATTATTATTATTATAACTTACCTATTTTTAAAGCACAATATTTAAAACGTCATCTTGAAAGCTGAGGTACGTTCTTGGGCAGCGCCCTTTATACTTGTTTAAAGTTAAAAGAGTCGGTTTCAAAAAAAGTGTACACAATTAAGGTAGGTACTTAATAAAAACAAAACTACATTGATTCCTTTGTGGGACGAAAGTTACCCATATATTTTGTATGACTAACTTTCGTAACACAAAGGAAGTGATCGTGATTTTGTTTTGATTAAGCCCTTAACTCTGTACATTTTTTTTGAAAACGACTCAAAATTGGGACTCTATGGTTTCACATAATTTAACAAGTCCTACTGTATCATTCTCCATAATCGACGTAAGTCATTAAAGTAATTTATTTCAATATTTTCTTCACAATTGCTATAAAACAAACCTAACCTAACCTACTGCATTTTAAAAGATGCAAGATGGAATCTAAAAAAATTCTGAAAAAAATTTTTTTTTTTTTAGTTCGCTTTATGCCTAACGTTAAAATTATTATATTAGAGGCATTACCGGGATTTTAAGTGTCCTGTGTCTATTCTGAGTGTCCATCTCTTTGTATATCTATACTTCGTTTCATTGATACCTAGGTATCCATCAGCTGTTATTACGTGACTGACAGACAAAAATCCAAATTAGTAAAATACAATTTTTAAAACTGCAGTATCTGTCCACCACTACTCTGCTTCTAAATGATAGTGCGATAGTTCGAGAGGGCGGTAGTTCGTAAACTTTTACGAGCACATCCTCTTCGACGCCCCTCTGTGTGACATACCTTAATCTCAGTAACTGCTGATTGTAAGACGTCACCAATATCATGATAGAAATATTGGCAAGTCAGTAAGAACTGATGGCCGAATAGCCTAGTGGTTAGAGAACCTGAATATAAAGTTTTCTTGAGCTTCCAGGTTCAATCCCCATTCGGGGTAGATATTATTTTGTATGAAAAATACAAATGTTTGTTCTCGAGTCTTGGATGTTTAATTTGTATTTAAGGATATATCTGTGTATTTGAGCTTTGTTTACTTTGGGACTAAGTCATGATTCAAATAATAATAAGTGGTCACTTATTTATGACGGTGACTGTACCTACAAGGTCAATTGAATCATTCCGTATTGTACCGTGCCGTGATATTTATTATTTGTTTTAACTGTCCCTCTAAAGCTACTTTCTACTAATATTATAATTGCGAAAGTGTATGAGTGTATACATACATGTACCAATCAAAAACTGATGGTTTTCCATTAAACTAGGTATTACGTCGTACGGTTTATTTTCTTTTAAAAAATATTTACATTTATTCTTTATCAAGGAAACTACATGTGATCGCGTATCTTAGGAGTATGATATACAAAGTGAATCTTTAAATAGCTGTTGGTTATACGAATATAAATAAATAAATTACTAAAACTTTGATTATGAAGTTATTATGCAAGAAGTTAATAAGCTAGAAGAAACTTACATAGGATCTCACAAATAGACGAAAGAATAATAGCAATACAACAAGAGATCAAACGAACGCAATTATTTTATAATGACTTCGGTGCAAGCTTAAAATGTTATATTATAGAGTTAGACCGAGATAAGTCTACAAAGTATTGTAGTGGTAGTTTTGTAGTGGTAGAGCCATGTTGTAGCTCGCCGCTGCATTACGAATGGGCCGGCTCGTCCGGGGCAGTACCACCCTCTCACAGAACACCGGCGTGAAGCAGCAGTACTCCTGCTTGCGTTTCGTACGGTCAGTGAGAGTGCCGGGGGCCCAATACCTCACCCCTTCCCTCTCCCCCTCCCGCTCCTCCTTCCCCTATTCCCTCTCTTTTAGGGTCGACAACGCACCGGCATCGTGTAAAGCGCTGCGGGTGTCTATGGACAGTGGTGTTCATTTAACATCAGGTGACCCACTAGTTCGTTTGTCTGGCCTATCTAACATAAAAAAAAAACAAAGACTTAGATAGCACACGCAGTGCCTGTGTTATTTATACGTCATAATTTCATAGAAGTTTGACGTTTAATATAACACTTGCACTGCGTGTGCTATTAAAATAGTTGCAGACTTATCCTGGTCTGACTAGATAAGAGACTTTAGAATTTCCTCCTTTTGTATTCGTAGGTTGAAAACCCTTAACTTTTGTCACTACCCTGTTCATCTACATCTACACTAATATTACAAAGAGGAAAGATTTGTATTTTTGTATGTTTGTATTTTTGTATGTAATGGATAAACTTAAAAACTACTGGACCGATTTCAAAAATTCTTTTGCCGTTAAAAAGCTACATTATCATTGAGTAACATAGGCTATATTTATTACTAGAAAAAATTAGAGATCCTCAGAAAATCTTACTAAAACCAACCCAAGGTGTAAAAAAATTAGCCATTAAATGTCTTTCATCGCATGCGCTGCAGAAAGTATTGATGATAGAACAAAAAAATGTTCTACAATATTATAGAAAGTATCAATATCTACAAAAAACTTCGCGAGACCATATGTCCAACTATTATAGTCATGTCACTATTACTACTTTTTTACATTTTAAAAAATGATAGAAATGCCTATCAAAATCAGACCATGTTATCCACACCTTTGTATTAATTCTTATCCAAAAAAATTATTTCGTATGCAAGATTGGTTCAATACCTGTTGATTGTTTTTTGAATTATTGAAATCGGACATTACATTTAAAAGATAATACGAAATTAAAAATGTCAATATAAATTAATGTCTGTTTTTAATTTTGAAAATTTGGGCCATCTGCTTGGATTCTCGCTAGCATGCCTGCTTGCATGCTTGCTTGCTTGCTTGCTTGCTTGCATGCTCGCATGCTTGCTTGCTTGCATGCTTGCTTGCATGCTTGCTTGCTTGCTTGCTTGGATGCTTGCTCGCATGCTCGCTAGAATCCTGCTTGGATTCTCGCTTGCATGCTTACTTTCATGCTTTCTTGCATGCTTGATTGCATGACTGCTTGCTTGCGTGCTTGCTTGCGTGCTTGCTTGATTGCGTGCTTGCTTGCGTGCTTGCTTGCATGCTTGCTTGTATGCTTGCTTGCATGCTTGCTTGCATGATTGCTTGCATTCTTGCTTACATGCTTGCTTGCATGCTTGCTTGCATGCTTGCTTGGATGCTTGCTTGCATGCTTGCTTGCACACTGGCTAGAATCCGTTAGGACTGTCGCTTGCATGCTTTTTTACATGCTTGCTTGCATGCTTGCTTGCTTGCATGCATGCTAACTTGCATGCTTGCTTGAATGCTTGCTTGCATGCTCGCTAGAATCCTGCTTGGATTCTCGCTTGCATGCTTAAATGCTTCCTTTCATACTTTCTTGCAAGCTTGCATGCTTTCTTGCAAGCTTACATGCTTGCTTGCATGCTGCTTGCATGCTTGCGTGCATGTGTGCTTTAGGCTTGCTTGCATAATAGCTTGCTTGCTTAATTGCATGCTTCTCTGAAATATTTATGGTTCACGCGAGCGAAGCCGCGGGTAAAAAGCTAGTTACCCATATTTGGGTTCAGTGTTTTTAATCCGATATGATATGACTGTAAGATAATAAAGCTAAACGTTAGGATGAGGCTGACAATAGCGATCGGAAGCGAGCTGTCTACGGCTATCGTTCGCAAAAGCCGGAACCGGAACGGACGGAGCTTCAGATATCGGATGCCACCGGACAATGCCGCACGCATATTCGCATCTGAAAAAAAAAACAAATTTAAAAAAAACACTCATGAAAAATTACAGCCTGTTAGTATGAACAGTCTCTAAAGCTAAGCCGCGAATAGACAGACAGACAGACATAAAGAAACTATAAGGATTACTGGAACTACGGAACCCAAAAATTTTTTATTGAAGCAATTGTAGGTAATCCAAGTATCAAATTTCAATGGTTATTATAGTAATTAAGTAAAATATATGAAAGCCTAAAGATGCTTGTGCTTATTAATTGTACGAGAGGTGAAAAACTGGTGGCATTGGCTCTGGAAGAAAATATACACGGGAACATTTTTAAATATTACGGGACAGTAAAATTCACACCCAATTGACCTAGTCTAGTCCCAAAGTAAGCGAAGCTTGTGTTATGCCAACTAGATAACGAACAAACACATTTAAATAGATATTAAACATCCATGACTCGAGAGCAAACATTCGTATTTTTCATACCTAATCTGACCCGAACGGGAATCGAACCCGGGTCCTCAAGCTTCGTAGTCCGATTTTCTAACCACTAGGCCATCCGGTAGTCAAGTCACAATTTTATTCCTCATATACCCATGGTAATTATGTGGCTTATATTACCTGTGGTGCTAAATATTCGTCTATTTAGTTCTAATCTTATGTTATCCACTTCATTGGCCGTAAATTCTGTAAACATAGCCGGAGTACTATCAAGAAAGACTATGTATAAGATGATAGCCAATATAAACACAATATAAAAAATGTGTATCTGAAATCAAAACGTAAGCTAGATTTAAATGCCAGAATTTCATTTCAACCACCTTATCCAGTGGTTTACGAGAGAAGAATTACGCAAATATGAACCAAAAAGGTCTCATCATTATCATCGTTTCAGCCGAAAGACGTTCACTGCTGTTTGTACTATCGCCCCAGACGTCAGCTTGCCATTTTCAAAACAAATTTGCTTGCAGCCGTTGATGTTTATTGCTATGGATTGGTATGGACAGATGTCTAGCCACTGCACGCAAACTAGGCCTTTAAGGTGCCAAGCTGGCGTCTGGGCCGATAGTACCTGCATAGTCCGTTCCCTAGGTTGTAGGTTCGCCAAACAGACCGGTCTTGCACTATCCGCTATCCAACGCGTTACCGCTACTTACCCAAGTCGTCGCTCCAGCTTGTTGGAGACCTACCTACACTGCGCCTTCCGGTCCATGAATGCCATTTGTCAACCTTTTGACCCTAACGGCCATCTGTTCTACGAGCAATGTGTCCTACCCACTGCCACTGAGTCTGGCGATTCTTTGAGCTATATCGGTGACTTTAGTTCTTGCGCGGATTTCATTTCTAATGCGATCCGGCAGAGAAACTCCGAGCATAACCTTCTCCGTCGCCTTCTGAGTAACCTTGAGCTTTCTTATGAGGCCCATCGTTAGAAGCCGCATCCCAAGTACTAAAAGTGATCCCTGGCAACATTCACTGGTCAAAGCCTTTTGACTATTATCATCATGTCAGATTATCAAACAATATTGAAGTTTTTTTTCATTCGTCAATTGAATAAAAACCCCGCCCGTTAAAATAAGAGTAAAATGATTAGACGGTTATTGAACAAGTAACTTGTACTTTTGGCCTCATTTGCTCCATCCATCGGAGTTAAGTACCATAACTTTTCTGGTACAGATTATCCAATTTTTAACCAAAATTACACCGAATATTATGTTTATCGTACCTTGACTGCTTTATTACTCCATTTCAATATGATGAGCCATGTTATTGGCCCCAGAAAACATTGGGCTAAAGCTATAATGTACTGAAATAAAAAATACATTGTATGTTATCATCTATATTATATCTTAATGAACTACATGACTACTGTTACCTTCACAAGAATACTAATAATATGGATTAGTAACAATTAACAGAAATGTATTCTGAAAGTGACTTATTTCGACGGCAGCAAAGAGTAAACGGTTATTTATTTATTTTAGTTATTTGGGTGAATCAACTTTTTAATGCCACCCGTTGCTATGGTTGTAACAAATTTTGTCCATTGGACAACCTAATAGTTGCTGTTGTACACGACGAAAAAACGAAGAATACGGCTTTTGCTGAACCAAAGATTTCCTTTGGTAGGATTGGTCCTTGAGGCCCAAGGATGGGTTTAAGAAGTGGAGCCACCGTGATTTTTGATGTTAGTTTTTTGAGATTTTGGCAGCTTATGCTCTGGAGGAAAATAGGGTCTCAATCTGTATAGAGGCATTAATTGTGCTACTATTCCAAGTTTGGTACCATATTCGTATGACTTAAGGATGCCAAATTCATTTTAGGACTCATATCTACATCCGTGTACGAGTACACTAATATATAAATAAATAATAATAATAATATAACGAGGAAAGATTCGATTATTTGTTTGGTTGTTTATTTGTTTGCACCGAACAGGCTCCGGAACTACTGGACCGATTTTAAAAATTCTTTCACCATTAAAATCCTACATTATCCTTGATGCACATAGGCTAACTGATATTTTGAAAAAAAATAGGGATCCTTATGAAAACTTCGATAATGTAACCCAAGGTGTAAAAAATACCAAAAAAATCCTTATATCGCGTACGCTGCGGAAACTATCGACAATAGAGTAAAGTGATGTACTGCAGTGTTATAGAGGACATCAATATCTACAAAAAAAATCGCAATGTTATATTTCTTACTATTACAGTTATAACACTGCGAGGAGGACGTCAAAAACTGTATATTTAAAAATTCTTTCATTAAATTAATATACAATATCATTTTAACCGTTATTTGAACTTCCAGATTGACATGCCGCATTGTGTCCAACAGTTGCTTGTACAGCATCATATTCTTCTTAATCTCAGTAGCGCTCAAGGGTACCTTTTCGAACATTTGTCTAAGCAATTTCACTCTCTGAAGCATCATATCAAATATAATGACCCGGATTATTTTCTCAAAGTCCAATGCGCACGATACTAAACTCGTAAATGTCGCTACAACATTGAATTCATTCAATAACCAAAAATAATAATATGCATTGAAGCAGATTCGGAATAAAATTGCCGTGAGAGCAAAAATATAGATGTTATCATATTTCATCGACGTGCTGTTCATTTTATGATCGATTTTTGACATAACAGCGAGATATTGAAAGAAGTAGCGTTCTTCTGTTATAAGTGATGTAGTAATATTGATTAGGTAAAATAGAAGAATGGGCAAAAACAAAAATTCAAAGCCGGTAGAAGTAATAAATGGAATAAACACGAGAAGGAAAATGCAATAAATTTTCGCAACAAAAGACACTGCACAGTTCATATAGAAATACTGCCCGAAAATCAAACGAATAATTAAAAAAACTTTCAGAGGAAAAATATGTAAGCATTTTCGGATGTCACAATATTTGTTGGGCATGTTACTGGTCTAGTAGAAGACGGTAATTTTCAAGGACTGGATAGTAATTTAGCTTCTGAATTACATGCAGTTCTTTCATTACGTTATAATTTCATATCATTGGTTTTTACTATTAGTTTGAATTGAAAAGTCGTAGATATACTGTTTTTAGACTTAATGAAACACGCGGACATCTAATCAATATACATTTACCAAAACTAATCATCATCATCATCATCATTTCAGCCGCAAGACGTCCACTGTTGAACATAGGCCTCTCCCAAGGCTCGCCAAACAGATCGGCCCTGCGCCATCCGCATCCAATGCGTTCCTGCCACCTTAACCAGGTCGTCGCGCCATCTGAGCGTGCATTAGAGCGTGCGTGCGTCTCCGTGGGTGTGTGTGCGTGGGTGCGTGTGTTAAATGCATGTGTTATTCACTTTAACGCTATCGCGACGCGATTAAATTACACAAGATTTCAGACCATGGAATTCAATTAATAAACAAAATGAGAAGTAATTTTTTGAATCAGGCGTTACTTTGCGGAGGTCCATATTAATGAACTGAAACAATTACTTTGCTCACCCGCGACCTTCGCAGACCTTTGAAGGTCGCGGGTGAGAAAAGTAATTGTTTATTAAAATGAGAAGTCAAAAATCAATACAAAATAAACTAAATGTCATCACAAAATAACAAAACAGTATGAACAATAAATTCAGATTTAAGTCCAATTTAATTCATAGTCACTGTCAAAACGACACGTCATTCAAATTATGTAACCAATAATGAATACTGAACCATCAGCCTAATGAAAAAGTTTTTATAGTGTACCTAATAATATGCTTTTTCTAGTTTTTTTAACACACTTTAAACAAATTCATTTCATGTAATATTCTTTATGGATTCGGGAATGTGATTATAGATTTCTATTGACATTGCTTATGAATAATTTCCATTCATGCCAGCCTATATACGTCCCACTGCAGGGCACAGGCCTCCTCTCAGAATGAGAGGGCTTGGGCCGTAGTTCCCAAGCGGGCCCAGTGCGGATTGGGAACTTCACACACACTATTGAATTTCTTCGCTGGTTTACAAACCATTAGATTTACAAATCTCATGGTAAATTTCAAATGTTATTCGCACATAAATTCCAAAAAACTAAGAGGGTGCGAGCCGGGATTTGAACCCAAGATCCTCTGCTTGAGAGGCCATAGGTCATACCGCTAGGCCACCACGGCTTTTTTATTTGAATTGAATAATTTCCATTAGAATTAAGTAAAATTATAGAATTTCAATTCAACTGTCAAACATAATGGTTCACGTGAAACCGCATGTAAATGCTAGTGTTTATAAACTAAATTATAAAGGAGTGCCCGCATTTTGCAAATGGCGGAGGTGACGTCCAAGTGATGGCTGCAAATGGGTTGCATGCCCGCACCCAGACATCCTTCTAGGTGTGTTAAACTGTACTTTATCCTCATTAGTGAAAGTAATGGCTCAGGAAAAGACTCTTGTGTGCTTCACCACGATTTCTTTTTACATCGTACGAATATTATAAATGAGAAAGTTTGTGAAGATGATTGGATGTTTGAATGTTTGTTAGTCAATCACGCAATAACCGCTGAATGGATTGTCTGTCTGTATATGCGCTACAGATGTAATGCAAAATGATTTTCCATCGGGAAAACTCGGATCCCAATCGGAATACGATGGCACCCGAACTGTCAATCAATGATTGTATTAAACGATTGACGTTTTCATATTCATTAATATAAACTTTATTCTTTAGTGTCAAATGTCAAAGTATAGAATAAGGTGAGTACTGAAGCTGATTGAGAGAGCACGTTAAATACGAACTTGTCCGATAAAGTACGCAGGAAAATCATTTTGCACTATGTACATCTGTAACTTCTCTAAACCACTCAACGATTTTAGATGCCGCTCTCACTATTATTATAAGTAAGATAATTTTTTCACAGAAGAAATACTTTAAAAAAAACCTTTTTTTTCAAGTGTCACCCTTGCGAACCTAGTCGCTTGTATAAAGCTTTGAGATTTCGCAATTTATGTAGGACATCATAATATATTTGAAATTACCACGATTTTCAATAAAATCACCGCGAGGAAACATGTGAAGCAATTCAAAAGTATGTGCAATGTAGTTTTCAATCCGCACACGCGTGGAAACTATTAACTGAGACCCTCCTACTCTGAGAAGAGGCCTATGCCAGTCGGACGTGTTACAGCATGGACTAAAGATGATGAAGGATTTTTGCAACGGGGCATTAGCTAAATCTAAAAATAAGTTTTTGTTAGCTTATTTTGCTAACCGTAACTTTTGCCCCTGGGTTACCAAAGTACTCATCGCAGAGCTTCATCATCATCATCATCATTTCAGTCGAAAGACGTCCTCTGCTGAACATAGGCCTCCCCCAAGGCTCGCCAAATAGATCGGCCCTGAGCCATCCGCATCCAATGCATTCCTGCCACCTTCACCAGGTCGTCGTTCCATCTTCTTGGAGGCCTACCTACACTCCGTCTTCCGGTCCGCAGACGCCACTCGAGAACATTTCAGCCCCATCGGCCGTCAGTTCTACGAGCGATGTGCCCTGCCCACTGCCACTTAAGTCTAGCGATTCTTCATGTCATATTAATTATTATATTGTCATCCGATTCATACATGCATGCAAAATTTCAGTTCAATCAGAAATCGGAGGTAGGTCAAATTTAACTTGCAATAATTGACCCGTACATACATAGACCGATACATTGCAAGTTAATAAAAAGCTTGTAATATATCGATACCAGAAATCTCAAATGGCGTAAAGGACAAAAATCCTAAAGCCCTTTACGCCATTTGAGATTTCCGGTATCGATATAACGTCCCTTCTTTTAATCACTAATTTTATCGACTGACTTCCTCATCGAAACACTTAAGAAATAACTAACGAAGCGAACAACGTTCAAAGTCAGCTAATTCCCGCCAAAAGGTTTCATTAATTCTGTAATGAGACCTGGCAAACGCAGATACTTAACTAATTTCACACCTGACTTGCCCCTTTTAAAGAAAAGGGTGAATGCAACACTTAGTAGCTTAATGCTCCTGCATTTTAAATGAGATTTTTCGAGCAGTTTGTGCGTGATTTTAGTGTCTGTTTAAATTAAAATGCTTTATTTATCGTCTTCTTAAAAGTTCAGTAATAGAAGAGAAGCGTTCATCATCATCATCAGCCTATGTTCGTCCACTGCTGGACATAGGCCTCTCCCATGGCACGCCACTGACCACGATCCTCGGCCACTCTCATCCAGCTCTTGCCAGCCGCCTTGCGAAGATCATCGCTCCACCGAGTCTGAGGACGTCTCATGCTACGTTTGCCGATCCGTGGTCTCCCTCCACTCAAGAACTCGTCTACCCCAACGGTTATCGGTTCTTCGGGTTATATGGCCTGCCCATTGCCACTTCAGCGTGCTAATGCGGTGGGCTATGTCGATAACTTTGGTTCTCTGTCGGATCGCTTCGTTACGAATTCGATCTTTTAGAGAAACTCCGAGCATAGCCCTTTCCATAGCACGTTATGACACGTTCCAGAGAAGCGTTTGGTAACTTCAAAAGTTTAGTCAACCCGGTGGGAATCGGGTTGTTAGTACCCTTCACCACTGTGGGGTAGTAAATTAAATTCTAACTAATCCAAATTTGGTGTTAGCTTTAAATATATTTTGAGTTATGAAGGGGTCAAAAGAGATTCCAAATGGACCATGTAATATTGCTTTTGAGCATTTCTATTTTTCGTTGTTCCCAATTAAGAAATTGTTAACAGGGAGTTAAAATTGCCGGTTCCTTTTGCTTGAAGTTGGCGCCACACTCACTGTAAATGTTTTCTTAGTTCACAGTCAAAGTCAAAATTCTTTATTCAATTTAGGCATCAAAATGATGCTCTTATGAATGTCGAAGAATCTACTACCGGTTCGGTAAAACCCTGTTGAGAACAATCCGGCAAGAAAGTCAACAAGGTAAGTTAAGTTAAGTAAGTTAATCAATTTTGGGATGGCTTTTAATTTATTTTCTTAATTATGTAGTTACTTTTTCAAGCCAAACTCTAAGTCGTTTATCTGTTGAGTTGCCATAGAAACAAGACGATAGTTCAGTAAAGTTATTTTAGTAATCGTCGTCGCACCTAACCTAGTGATTTTTTTTTTATTTTTTTTGTTTTAAAAAGACTAATATTAGACGTGGTAATATTCCGTTGAGTTAAAAATGAAAATGTGCGTACCATTTAAAATTATTCTAAAGATTGCATGGCAAAAAATAATACAGTTATCAAAATTCGTTTTTGGTAACGAAATTTTATCAAAATAATTTTGGCAAAACAGCAGGGTTCCACTTGTCTAATCTTCTAATAATATAAAATCTCGTGTCACAGTGTTTGTTATCGAACTCCTCCGAAACGGCATGACTGATTTCTATGAAACCTTTTGTCTATATTTGGTTGGCCTGAAAATGGGTCGTATCGTAGGCTATTTTTACGTCCCTTTTCATCGCGGATGGAGTCGCGGGCAACAGCAGTAATCTATAAATGTCTCTCAAAACAAAAAGCTAGAATTTTGTTCAGCTTTTACTATAGCGAAGCTAAACTAATTCGCTAAGTTACGGCAGCCATTCCTTGCTACGGAAGAAACGAGCCGACACTGATGCGATTGCTGAAGGCAGCGGAAATATTGTGAAACAAGAATATTTACTGAACTAAGTTTTCCTTTTTACATTTCCTTTTGTAAAACTTAGCTATTTTCGTTGTGTGAAATAAGTTATAAGTAATAATGAACTGAACTATTACATTGCTCACCCGCGACCTTATGATATTTACGTTTATATACAGTGTGGAGGTGGAGGAACTGCTTGAACACGCATTTCTTACATAAACGTAACTTCTATCATAAGGTCGCGGGTGAGCAAAGTAATTGTTTCAGTACATTAATATGGACCTCCGCAAAGTAGCGCCTGATTCAATAAAATGAGTTTAATAATTTTTGAATTAAAAGTATCGTGAGGCGCAGACATAATTACTGAAATAAGAAACAGGGTTAATCATATTAGTTTAGTCGAGGTATGCCCGACGGACGACTGGAGTCGGAAGACGCAGTGTAGGTAGGCTTCCAGCAAGATGGAGCGATGACCCGACTAAGTTTGCAACCGGTATATTTGGCGAACCTTGGGGGAGGCCTATGTTCAGCAGTGAACTTTCGGCTGATATGATGATGATGATGCCCGACAGTTTCAAGCCAATCCATAGTTCTTTTTCAAGGTTGATTTTCCGTACAAACTAATCTTCAAACAAAGAATCCAGGATTGGTTCGTAATATGTTGTAGGTAGGTGAATATAGCGACTGTCACATACAAGTATTGAATCTGTTACGAAGATGTATTACATACATACATTCGTGCCTCCTTCCCAGCAAAGGGATAGGCAAAGACCATTTGCTTCCACCTGCTACGATACTATGATGACATGACATACCTATCTCTTCCACTTCCCCAACACACACTCGTTAGTCCGTCCGTGGTACTCTTGAATCTGTTACGTAGTAACTATTTATTGAAGTGAAACTTCTAATGCGACTTCCAACAAGGTTGCGTTAAACGTTTAACGCTACCATGGAGGGGGTATGAAAGCATTAGTATATTATGTACTGCCGAAGCAATCTCGCATTGTATATATACTAACGGATGTTAAAAACTTCGATAGTGCGATGCAGAACTCCTACTGTCTGTGCAAATGTATGAGACTTGATAAAAGCGCCATCTAGTGAGTAATTTAAACACATAGATGCATAAGTAAATTTAGTTCTTTAAGTTATTGCAATAAGGTTCATATTGATGTATAAGTGCCTTTTTCATTTCCACATTACGAAGTTTCACTTCTTCACCGCGGAGGAACTTCACGCACTTTCTTTTTTTATTATGTTATCTTATCTATGACAAAACTTTCCATTGCTTTTTGAGTAACTCTCTCCTTATGAGGTCTATAAGGGATCAATTTTAGAGAGAGGGAATAGCTTTGGTTAGACATTTTCTGCTCCCATTCAAGTTGCAGCTCAATTTAAATTTTAATTGGAAACAAGACGTTCGATTAAATATCTGTCACGGATGACGTATGCCTCCCCAGAGACGCGCTATCGTGATGGAAGCGTTACATTGTAACAGCAACACGGTAATGTCTTACGGAAATCTTGAGTTAGAAAACGAAGGTAGTTTAGTTCATTAATCATTTGATAAAGAATTAGAGCTGGCTATGGACAGGACGCGATTTTAAGAGCAGACTGTCACTCTTCAATAATGAAGTGACACTATAAGGAGACTACATCTTTTTTTTAAATGCATGTCAAATTTTTTTTTTTATTCAAATTATGAAAAAGGTAACATAATTGAAATAAAAGAAAAACTGAAATAAAAGCAATAACATCACAAAAAATCGAATTAATTTAAATCGTTTGTCTACTAGGAATCTTTAAAACAAAAATGTAACTTAGAACATGGTAAAAATTAACATTAAATTATTACTTATTAGCAGAGATGTGCAAATTGTAATCGACTAACAAATAATTGCTAAAGAATAACGTAAAACAAATAACAAAAGCTGAAAACGCGATTTATAGTGAATGATTATCATATTCGATTAACAACTTAATTAATAAAAAAATCGAGTTATGCCTATCTCAGCTTAGTAGTTATTTATGAATAAACTTTTACTATGCAGTCAGTGTACAAATAGATATTTTTTAAGTAAAACTGACCAGTGATTGGCCTTACTACCTTAATCTTGTTGGAGGCCTACCTACACTGCATCTTCCGGTCCGTGGACGCCACTCGAGAATCTTTTTGCCCCAACTCTTTGACCAGTGTGTGTTGCCAGTGATGACTTATGCCACTGAGACGTGGCGGCTAACGATGGGTCTCATAAGGAAGCTCAAAGTCACTCAGAGGGCAATGGAGAGGGCTATGCTCGGAGTTTCTCTGCGGGATCGCATTAGAAATGATGATGAAATCCGCACAAGAACTAAAGTCTAAGAGAAAGTCTAGGTAAAGTTTTAGGGCCGACAACGCGCCGCGACAAAGCGCGGCGAGTGTCTATGGACAGTTGTGTTCATTTAACATCAGATGACCCACTAGTTCGTTTGTCTGGCCTCTCTAAAATAAAAAAAAATTCACCGACATAGCTCGAAGGATCGCTAGACTCAAGTGGCAGTGGGCAGGGAACATCGCTCGTAGAACTGACCAAATGTACTTTGTCGCAATAATTACATAGTAATCATAAATACGTGTCGACGAAATATGTGTGCTAACATATCGCATGTTGCTTACATCATAAACTTTAACTACCGCCAAACTTACAATTATTCGCGCAAAAACATTTAAAAATTTTAATTATCCTTTGTACGTGGACACGAGTTTACTGCGACGGCTAAATATAAAACTTGCTCGCTGAATTGTTAATTTCGCTGAGCATTTTTGATTATATCTAGGACTAGGACCGAGGATACATTAGGGCTTCATAAACATTTTTTTTGTATCTTTTAAGACGACCAGATGGCCTAGTGGTTCGAGAACCTGACTACGAAGCTTGAGGTCCCGGGTTCAATTCCCGTGTCGGGGCAGATATTTGTATGAAAAATACAAATATTTGTTCTCGGGTCTTGAGTGTTTAATATTAGGTCGGGGCAAAAGTATTTTCGTATTTTTCATACAAAGGAAAATGTTTCATACTAAAAACCTCATTTTTCACACTAAAATTTCCAGACTTGAAACGCCTGAACCACATTTGTGCTACTCTTATTGATACCGCATTAGGTCCATAAACCGCACAAATTTTATTCGCGGCGTTCGTCGCATTTTTACCTTTTTTTTTAAACTTTAAATTATACCGAATTTCTTCGTCACATACGTTCATTTTGCTTGCTTGAAAAACAATTGAAAAACGGCGGGAACTAGATTTTTTTTTATTTATTGCATCTTCAGAATGTCAACATTAAATTTAATGGTATTAAAACCAGCCAGTTACATTCAGCACAGCCAAAGAGGTTTGATTTCTAATAATACATTAAAAATACGAAAATACTTTTGCCCCGACCTATTATGTATTTAAGTATGTATCTATATATCTATACATATAAGTAAGTTTATCCGTTGCCTAGTACCCATAACACAAGCTTTGCTTAGCTAACATTGGGACTGGGTCAATTGGTATGAATTGTCTCATGATTTTTATTTATTTATTTATTTTTATCTCTGTTGTGGACATCATCATCATCCCAACCTTTATACGTCCCACTGCAGGGCACAGGCCTCCTCTCAGAATGAGGGGGCTTGGGCCGTAGTTCCCACGCGGGCCCTGTGCGGATTGGGAACTTCACAGACACCATTGAATTTCTTCGCAAGTGTATGTTTTCCTTCACCGTAAAGTTCGTGGCAAATTTCAAATGTAATTCCCTGTAGACATGGCAAAAGTTAAGGGTTTATAACCAATAGGTAGGTATTTTAAGTCAAGTCGACATAGGCGTGTCGTCTAATAGGGATGTCGTCGTGAGACGCCTAATAGGCTACTAAAAAAAAATATTTAGTTTCACTTCATTACCCCACTGTACACCAGCATTACTCCGGAACTCCCTTAAAACCCGTCTCACATACCCCGTAAAGCAGAGATACACCAGCGCAAAAGTAATATTTTAATTATATTTTATCACTACTAAAGCCGTGTAAATGAAAAACTGTTTTCGCTGCTTTATGGAAATCGTAAAAACTTGTCTCGAATCCCGAAGGAAACTTTTGATGGTTCCGCATTGTTCGAGTTTCATTAGACGAGGTTTATTCGCCGGAGGTGCTCTTTGTTATTCATTATTTTGTGTTTTTATGTGACGTGTTGCGGGCAGAGGCGAAATTGTTTACGATCGCAACGGCGCCGTCAAGTTCTGTAGCCATATTCAAATTATTATATCACAGTAATGACTACGTGTGTCGTAAAAATATATGTGTTGACTGGTGATAACGAATGTTCGGTTTCCCACGTTTCAAAATAGAAATACTACTTATGAAGTTTTTAAAAGACTTAAAAAGAGGGGTCTCAATTTGGTTCCATTTTTTGTTTTTTCCATCAAAACTTTGTCCAAATCAATTTGGATTTTTTATTTTACTTTGGATTCTTTTATTCTGCTTGGTCCCATCCTAAGACTTATAATTAAAGTTCTGGGAAATCTTCACGGGTGAAACCGTGGTTTAAAACTAGTAAGTAATTTATTGAATCAGGCGTTACTTTGCAGAGGTCCATATTAATGAACTGAAACAATTACTTTGCTCACCCGCGACCTTACGATAGTTACGTTTATGTAAGAAATGCGTGCTCGTGGAGGTGGAGGAACTGCATGAACACGCATTTCTTCAATAAACGTAACTATCGAAAGGTCGCGGGTTAGCAAAGTAATTGTTTCAGTTTACTAGTAAGCAAATAAAATTTTAATTATTATTTTTAACTTCACTTGTTAAAACGTTTTCACCATAAATATTTCAACTTCAGCGTAAGTAAGTACTCATAATCCCCTGAGACGTCTCAAAGGAAAGTAATTATATTCGCTCTTTAAAGTTCAGTGCAATTAAGACAGGAGGTTTATTATGATTTTTTTTGCATTAGTAAGTAAATCCCAAAAACTCAGTGACACGACTGTTTCACTTATTTTAATTTTAAAAACGTTTTCGTAGACGATATATTGCGTTTACGTCGATAAACCATTGGTTCGTTGGTCCGTTGGCAAAGTTAGTTAAAGGAAAAGAATAGACGAGGGCAAAGAGTAATGGCCCCGAACTATTCCGATGCATGTTTTATTTCAATTGTATTTGTATAGAGTGGTTTTCCGGACATTGTATTTCATTTCACACCACTTTTTGTATGTAATCCATCTATAAGACATCAAAATCCAATTTTTTTCTAATTTTTAGGGTTCCGTACCTCAAAAGGAAAAAACGAAACCCTTATAGGATCACTTTGTTGTCCGTCCGTCCGTCCGTCTGTCAAGACCCTTTTTCTCAGGAACGCGTGGAGGTATCAAGCTGAAATTAAATCAAATACTCAGGTCTACTGTCCCTTGGAGCTGTTAAAAATTCAATATTCTAAGCCAACGCAATCAAAAGAATCATTTATCACGCAAATTTCCGCATATTTTCGAAACTCGCAAGGGAATCAAAACCTACAGGGTACTTCCCGTGAACTCAGAATCTTGAAATTTGGTACGAAGCAAGGCCTTATAGCACAGATATAGGTAAAAATTGCGAAAAGCATAAATTTTTTTTTCTGTCTGTCTATATCACTTTATCAGTAACCAATTTATTTATGCCGCAAATGTTCGACACTCGCAAGGGAATCAAAACCTACAGGGTACTTCCCGTGAACTCAGAATCTTGAAATTTGGTACGAAGCAAGTTCTTACAGCACAGATAAAGGAAAAATTGCGAAAAGCATAATTTTTTTGTCTGTCTGTCTGTATCAGTAACCAATCTACAATGATCCCACACTGCGCACATTTTGCAGTTTCCAGTCCAGCAGCAGGGGTCTGCTAAAACTGGGTGTTCATAGATACATATAAATTTGTATGGAACCCTCGGTGCGCGAGTCCGACTCGCACTTGGCCGGTATTTTTTGTATTATCAAATTATCGTCATCATCATCATTACCAAGATACCGGTGGAAAGATGAAGTTGCTAAAGATCTGAAAGAGCTGGACGTGTCCGATTGGTCAGACTTGGCACAGAGCAGGAAGGAATGGCGCACTTTGATGTCGGAGGCCAAGATCCACTCCGGGTCGCTGAGCCAGCGAAAGTAAGTAAGTATCATCATTATCCCAGCCCATATCTTCCCACTGCAGGGCTCAAGCCTCCTTGGCTTTCCCACGCGGGTCCTGTGCGGCATGAGAACTTCGCACACACCATTGAATTTCTTCTAATTCATTAAATATTTTATTTTATTTTATTTATTGGAGAAAAAAACAGATACATACACAATTAATATGAAACAAAGCATATAAATAAGAATGTACCTATAGTATGCACCCTAAATTAATTCTCACTTAGAATTATTGAAGGATGCGGCAATTTAATAACAATGGGTTCATTAAAAAAAAACACATTAAGAGCAACCGCACATCGAGCCATTACTGTCTCAATGTGTACCCGCACAAGAACCACCACCACTTACAAACAACAAAAACCAGCAAAAAACAAAAAAAAAACATGCGAAA